>CM036907.1:119701587-120901587 GCA_020800305.1 Porphyrio hochstetteri | reverse complement strand
CTAAGGTTGAGCATAAAGCCAGGATCTCCATTACAAGTACCAAGGATTCAGAAAACGATAACGTCAATGACACCAGTGGGGAGGAGGAAAACTGTGTTCCCAGAATTTATCCTTTGACAGCCACAAAGGAAAGTGTCAGCACTACAGGTCTGAGTTCAAGAGACATAGAAACATCACCAAAATCTTCAAGATGAAAGGAGGGGCTTAGTGCAAAAAAACCCCAAGGATACCCCTTTTTGGGTTGCTTTTGAGGTTCATTTCTTCATTGTGGAAAAACTAGGTTACCTACACGAATTTTGCGGTTTTGTTCCTGTGACTGTTTATCTGTTCTATATCTATTATACAAATAGGCCAAATGAGGCACAGAGCATCTCACTGCACATGGGGAAAGAGAGGATGAGGATGAAAAAATACTCTGTTTGCCTCCCTCACCAACCAATTAGCAGCACTCCTCCACTGCTAACGATACTGCCTTAATGCAATAGGAAACATCTGCAAAATAATGCAGAAATATTAAAAAACCAAACCAAACCGAAACAAAAACAACAAAAGAATCAAACCTCTTCAGGGTTTTAACTTAAAGAATTTTTTGTATCTAAACTTGCGTGCACTCCTGAGCAAAACCTATAAATATTCCCCAGAGCTTAAAGCTGTGAAATGCAGGTGATTTAGCGGGCACACAAACCATAAAAACTGTGCCAAATATATTTCTCTTCTAATTTAGAGTAAGTGGGCCAGCCTCATATCATATAGAATCATAATTCTCAGTGACATTTAAACCAAAAATCAACTAAACATTTAAACTAAAAAACCTGCAAACCTCCATAAAGCTTTATAAATAGTATTAGTCATTTAAATATAAAGCTAAGAGACAGTAGCATAAACAATGTCAACACAGTCACCATTCTGCAGTTCAGAACCTAGACCTGGAATACTATGAAAGTAAACCTTTACATTCGTAAGAAATCACTTTCCAATCAGTGGACTTCTGAGGAGGCATAGGATCTGCAGTACACAGCAGAGCCGTATCATTAGAGGTTAAGAAATAGAAGGAATAAAGACCTGCCAAAAGTAAAGTTTAATTAGCTTTGCAAGTCAAATTAAGAAGAAAAGCGAAGGGCACTTCAGAAATAAAATGGTATAAAGAAAAAGCTGTGCAGAATGAAACAGGGATGGAAAATCTGAACAGGTTCCAAAACGGGATAGTAATTTTCACTGAGCATTGAGAAGAACTGAATTCATGAGCATGGGAACAAACATATGACAACTCCTGGAGGAGGTACATGGAAATAAATTCTTTCTGATGGACTGAATGGAAGTGAAAATAAAAAAGGTTAATGCACTGCAGTCATCAGCATGGGATATCTCAGACATGAATGAACTATAAACATAACTGAATGTCTGCTGGCATTAATATTCAAATAAATCAGGAAAGTTTTGGGAAGCTAAGGAGATCAAATAATTACAAGCTGCCGCCTAAAAATACTCAAAGAGCAACTAGAAAGATGACGGATCCAAATTCTTCTTGGTAGTGTCAGACGATACCATGAGAGGCATTGCCAGAAACTGCAATTTGGATGGATGGAGTAGGACATTAGGAAAACTGTCCTCACAGAGGGGAGAGAGCAGCCCTGCAGTGGGCAAGAAGGAGAGCCTCTGAAAAATTCCTCCATGGAGCTTCCAGAGCCCAAACCAGATGAAGAAGCCATGGCTGACCAAGTCTATTACTGATGACAGTCCTCCTTGGAGTTGGTTGGACTAGATGTTTCCAGGTGTTTGACTGTGTCTGGCCCCCCTGTATTTTGTATATTGTTACAGAGTTTTTAAGTAAAGGGAATTTACCAACATTAAAATTCTTATCAAAAACTGTGTGCAAACAAAGGGGTAGAGCAGAAAGCCAGTCCTGAGGGCTCTGCAAAAGACAGAGGAAAAAGGTGGGGTGGTGAGACAAAACCTCATCACATCTTTGAGTTGCTGCTGCAACCATCAACTCCAAGTCAGCTGTGGCCAGCTCCCCCCATATATCAATCATGAGAAAAGCCTGTAAAAGCAGAAGTAAGGTCTGATCCTTCACTCCAGCAGTCCCCCTGTGAACTGAACAAGATGTAGGACAAGATGCAATTTGCTGACTCCTTCAGTAAGAATGAATAAACATATAAAAATAACGGGTTCGTTTGCAGCAAGTAGTCTAGGCTAATGAATGGCAGTTGTGTAAAGCGAGTTGAGCAAGGTTATTGGGGATTCTTTTGACACAACTTGAATGAAAATCAACTTCTATGATGGTGTAAGTATTCCCAGAGTAGATTCCTTAATTATTTGCAGCCTTGATTAGTTCAGATAAATAGGCTGTGCTAATACATGTTTGAGATTCATTTGGAAAAAAAGCAGTTATTCATTATAGATGGGAGTATCTCTGCTCTGTATATAGCCACATACTGCAACTAATAATAAAACACAGAGTTGTTGAGTTCATACCTCACATATGAATTTTATAATTTCATCTAGTTATGATTTGCCTTCTTAAAACCCTATGATGTAAATCCTAAACACCTACAAAAGTTTTTACAGAGTAGCTCTAGAATTGAGGCATATTTAATGGATTCATGTGATTTATAGTCCAGAGTTACTATTGGGTTTTTTGATTCTTTCCAGGATTCCCTTTAGAAATATTTCCCTTTACACCTTACAGATGTAATAAACCATAATATATCAGATAATGAATGAAAGAGAATGTTTGTCTCATGAGAAGGCAGCAACATGGGGAGTTTTTTCTGCTTTTTACAGACACTTGCATTGAAATCAGTGGAAAAGACAATGGAGCTGAGACAGAGGTCCCCTGCTCCAGGACAAATTTCAGGTTGTAAATAAACATACAGCACCACAAAATGCAGATACTACACTGCCCCTTTTCTAATAGTCTCACTGTGCTTTACAATGAAACTCAGTAACATTATCCCCCATCATTCTAATTTAATACCTGAAACACAGAAATAGAACCACAGAATCCCAGACTGGTGTGATTTGGGTTGTCAGGGACCTCAAAGCCCATCTAGTTCCAACCCCCTGCCATGGGCAGGGAAACCCTCCACTAGCCCAGGATACCCGAAGCCCCATCCAACCTGGCCTTGAACCCTGCCAGGGATCCAGGGGCAGCCACAGCTTCTCTGGGCACCCTGTGCCAGGGCCTGACCGCCCTCACAGGGAAGGATTTCTTCCCAATATCTCATGTAAATCTCTTGTCCTTCAGTTTAAACCCATTCCCCCTTGTCTTATCACTCCATGTCCTTGTAACCAGGCCATATCCAGTTTTCCTGTAGCCAGTTCACGTACTGGAATTATAGAATCACAGAATTGTAGGGGTTGGAAGGGACCTCCAGAGATCACCGGGTCCAACCCCCCTGCCAAAGCAGCTCCCTAGCTCATATTGCACAGATAGGCGTCCAGATGGATCTTGAATATCTCCAGAGATGGAGACTCCACAACCACCCTGGGCAGCCTGTCCCAGGGCTCTGTCACCCTTACTGTGAAAAAGTTCTTCCACATATTGGTGAGGAACTTCCTATGCTCCAAAAGGAAGGTGCAGTAAGGTCTCTCTGGAGCCTTCTCTCCTCCAGGCTGAACAAGCCCAACTCTCACTCTTTCTTCACAGAAGAGGTGCTCCAACCCTCTGACCATCTTCATAGCCTCCTCCAGACTTGTTCCAAAATAAATAAAAAATAATTCATCTAAGGTCACTTCACATTTTAGTGATTCTGGGTCATCATTTCAGTATCCGACCACTTCCTGAGTGGGACCCACTGAAGAGTATGCACAACTTTTATCTGCTACTTGTCTTCAGAGACAAAACATATTTCAGATATCTGCCTCCAATCCTCTTCAGTCTAATTAGTAGGATGGCAATCTGCAAGTAATTCTGTAAAGCACTCCCTGCTGTCTACCTTTTATTGTCCTGCTGATAAATTTAGCAGTATCAAATGTACACTGAGTTGATGAGCTCTGAATGTTTTGTTAAATGGCATTTAATATCATAAATTAGGAAGAAAATGATAATTTGATATGCCAGTTTCCCATAACTATCTCACAGTGCACAGAAACAAGCAGCTGGGTTCTTCCCACTTCTTTAACCTTCAGTTAGTCATAGAAGTTCAGGCTTGCAGAGTCAATGCAAACAAAGAGAATCACAAACAGAACTGACTTGTCCTGTGTCTCTGTGAAATGTATCATCATGTACATCAATTTGTTCAGTGAATCTCCATTTGTCCTCTTTAAGAGTATGTTCAACAAAATCCGAGCAAGGCTAATTAATTTTTTTTGATGGATGACATTTGGCCCAAACACAAAGTTGGGTGTTGTAGCAATAACAGGAAATTCTTTTGACATAAACTATACCTAGACCTAGGATGAAACAGTGGCCAGTTTGAAAATCAGTGGATTTGTATCCTTAAAAGGATTAATGAACTTTTGCTAATAGTTTCTTCTAATGAAAGGGCTGTATAATTAAGTAGAAATAGTGTTGTGTTCTGTCAACTACAGACTGCAGCACTGGATCTAATTGTATGAGTAATATTAACTTTAGATGTAAAGTGACAAATTCCTCACCTAAATATTAATAAGCAGCTTCTACAAATAGGGTGTGTTATCTATGTGGTACGTACAATGGCATTTCTGGCTGTGGTACAGTCATGCCTACAGGAGTCCTAAAAATTAAATGTATTTGTTCTCAAAATTTCCTTTTCTTTGTACTACCCGTGAGTAAATGCCAAGTATTAAAGTAAGTCTATAAATATTGCTTTCATTTTCAGGGTTTATAGCTATGTCAGAAAGAGTTTCCTGCAATCCAGCAATGCACTTTAACTCACACTTACCTAGTAGAAAGTGATTCCCCTTTATCTCAGCAGAGCTAAACACTGAAATGTCCTGGTCTTCCATGTTGTATTTCTTTTCTGCATTATTTTAGGCAGGTGTTATTTCTGATACATAGATTTTGCTCTAGTGCTAGGTCATTTTTTGCAGTAGTGGTGTAGCCCCTGGGATGTCGGCACAGCTATTTTATAGTTGTATGTCATAATCTGAAGTGTGACATTCTGTCCATCCACCTAAACTAGCATAACAATGCCACACAGTTTACCTCTCTGTCAAGGAAAATAATCTAACCAGCGTTCACTAGGTAATCAGAGCACTCCCCTTTCTATTTTTATCTGTCCTCCTTTCTTTCCTACCCACATTCACACCTCCCACATCAGCAGCCATTTTAATAATGAGTAAGATTAAGGGAAAACTGAGTTGCACACTTCCTTTTCACCACTGGGGCCACAATTCAAACTTGATTTAAAGCACTGAATTAAATCAGCACCTGATCTTTAGCTGCCATCCCCTTAACAGAATTCCTTGTCCATAGTTTGGTGCAGGCTGTCACCAGTGGCATCCTGTAATCAGGAAAAGACAAGTACAGCACTAATTATTGCTCAAGCCTAAACCACGGTTGAGGTTGTGAGCAAGGAAGTGTGGGAAATAGGACTGCATTGGCATATCACCTCTTGCTCTTCAAGTTTTTAGCACAGTTCCACAAAACACAGATACCAATTTTCAAAGGTCATCTGTGATTTATAGTATTCTTAAAATTGTCTATTATTTCCTCCACACATCTCTTCTAACAGCACCAACACTGGCTAGTAAAATGTGACCTCTATTCAAAAGGCTTCCATACTCCTGTTTTTCAGAGAAAATACAAAAAAAAACCCAAACCACAACACAGCTATGTGTGACTGGATGTCCTGGTTCTGGCCTGTTATTTTGTTTTAATATTCTAAAATTCTTTACCTTTCAAAATGTACTGCCAAGTATTTAAAAGCAGATTTCACTATAAATCCCTTTCTCATTCTCATTTTTCTGTAATTAGCTTTTCTTCTGCCATGTTCTATGGCCAGTTTCAGTTGGGAAAAAAGTTTTGGGTTGAGTAAGTGAGAAAAATTCACTTTGTCATTTCTAAGTTAGCTAAGATGAAAATACTTTTTTTTTTACTTCAGAAACCATATAGGTTTTCTATGTACTCAAACAAAATGACTTTTGCAAAAAACTAAATCTTTAGTGAAGAATCATCACCAAAAAAATCAATGAGGTTAGAAAAACAATTAATCCAATTTAAAAAGTCTTTCTAAAATTTAACTTTTTTCTATTTCACCATTTTCTTTCAGAGGCTAGAGAAAAGTTGCAAAGTACTAAATATTATTAGGCTGAAAGCAGCAAGTATGACTTTGATCACAGCACTAACACTCTTATTGAACTACAAAAATGGTCAGCTGCTACCCTACAAATATATAGAGGAATGACTCCTAACATATCGGACACAGAAGCAGATGATAGTTTTGGCAGCATGAAATACTATGTTGAAAAAGTAGCAAGATTTAGGTATGGCCCAGAATACAGAGAAAAAATATACAGAAGGGCCCAGGTCCCAGGGAAATTACAGCATTAATCAATTCTCACACTAAGGGACAAAAGATGAGGAGCTGGGTTTTGTCCTTCCTGAATTTCAGTGGATAAAAAAGTACTTCTAGGAAAACATGGCAAAATGCAGGCATGGAAAAAACATAGATAAGTTGAGATCGGAAAGACGAATATCCAAACCACCAGTGTTAAGATGATACTGAATCCTTGAAAGCAGATGAGGCTAGGAAGTCCACTGATGAAAAGGAAATTGGATAAGAACAGAAATTTGTGGGCTGTCGAAAGAATGTAATAAAATTCTGTTGAAAGTTACATTGAATTATGTAGTGGAGGGACAGGAAGATTAGAATAATATGGAGTTTCTCCTTAGGTTGTAAACCTCCACTTGTTAGATTTAGAAATGGGGTAACCCCTGTAAGAATTGCTTCTGTAGTTATGGAACCAGAGATCAAAAATGTCTCAAAAATAGCTCTACCCTCCAAACGCAATAAGGAATATTCCCTATTTCTAATGCTTATTAGTTGTCACTGATGTGGTGTACATCATGATTAGTTGTTCTTTCTCTTTAACAATTCATGGGGTAAAAGTAAGCCCATTCACCAGAACATGTCTTTCTGATGGAAACTACCAACTTACTCCCCTTCTTAGAATGTCAGGCTTGCCAACGAGCTACACTGAACATAAAGTTCCATATTACCTTTATCTTCTGTTTGAGTTAGTACTGAGTCAAACTGCTTTGCACCTGCAGCTTTTATAAGGCAGGAGTGGGATTTTAAAGGAACTGCTGAAGTGACTGAACACTTTATGTGTGAGAGCCACCATACGCTCTACATACTTACATTTGCTTAACAAATCATTATCAGCCAAATTAAATTGAAGTGTGAAATATGGCACTCTGAAAAATATGACATATTCCACATTTGCCCAGTGGTGGAATGAAAGCAGCAAGAAAATAGGAAAAGATCTCATGCCATTCATTGGATTTTGATTTTTAAAAGACCAATCATGGAGATGCATACATGAAAGTGGGTTCCATCAGAGAAGTAGTGGTATTTTCATAGGATATTCATAGAATCATAGGATATCCTGAGTTGGAAAGGACCCAGGATCATCGAGTCGAACTCCTGTCTCCACACAGGGCCGGCCAAGTCAGAGCATGGGACTGAGTGCATACTTCTTAGTAAAGTAACATCTAACTCTTTTAATCACACAGGGAGCGGGTTCAAAGACCTCCATCTCTTAATTCTGGAGGACCAGACATTTTCTTAATGCCTTAGCATTCCTCATTCTCTTTCTGACCATCTTCAATTCACAATTAAGTACAGAGATCTCTCTCCAGTGCATGTGAATATAATGGCATGTTAAGCAAAATGTAAGGCTTTGATGAATTAGTAAAGAATGTAAGAACTACTTACATGTATAAGTGTATGTATTGTATCTGTTGGGCTCACAATGTCCTGAAAAACTGCCAAGAGCTTTGCCATAAGAGTACACAACTGCCAAACTGGAGCACATTAGCACTAAGTGTAGGGTATAATGAACAGAGAAAATAAAGCCAGAAAGGCCAAATAAAGCATGAATTCAATTTGCTACCAATTTTCTGACAAAATGCATTTTGATTAGGAAATACTGATTCTCCAAAGCTTTCAGAGGAAACACTCATAGCAGAGACTGAGACCAACCATCACTACCGAACGCCAAAACCAAACTGAGGCATGGGCAATCTTCCTCTCTCTCTTTATGAAGGACTCCTCTTTGTATCAGTCCTTCCCTATTTTACTGTATCAGGAAAAAACCCTCTTTTTTTTTTCTTTTCCTGTTTAAGCACATTATATATGAGCAACCAAACTCTGGCAGGATAAGGATATGGTCCCTGCCATTCTACTTGACCAACACACATTTAATTCTTCACAAAAAGTGAAATGGCTCACAGAGGGGAAAAAAAGAACAAAAGAGAATCAGGCTTCTATGGATCTCATAGAGGAGAGAGAGAAACCTGGAGTTAAATTCCCTTGCTTGAATTGGGAAAAATCTTGATTGTCAACCTCCAGTGTACACCAGACAACTATGCACACTGCTGAACCCTGGTGTAGAGGAGATTCTTTGCTGTATTTCAAAGAACATGTCAAGATATGTTCACATATGGGACAAGTCTCTTTTCAAGTCTTATAATAATTTTTGTTCTGGAAACCTTATACTGTGAACTTGAGGCCTGGTGGCCACTATGTTCCAGTAGAAACATGGATTAATTAATTTATCTTAGGTTATTCCAAGAAAATAAATAATTTGCCTACAGTTTGCTTATTCAAAAATACCTGTTCATGACAGCAGAAGTACTGCAGGTAATGCAATATTTTGTCTGATGAAGTTCATAAGTCACATATAGAAGAAAAAGTTTTCATTGCTAATACAGTGCCATACAATGTACATACGTTTAGTCACATCTGATGTTTTTTCAGCATCGTTTTTCTCCACCAAGAGTCATCAAATGCACATTCAGCAAATCCACTACTCAAAAATAAATGACACACATCGATATGCATGTCCTGAATCCCTCCATTTACCAGCATGGGTTGGAAAGCTCTCAAAAGCTTCCTTGGGTTCTTAGAAATTACTGCCCCCTTCAATTTTATTACCTCAAGATCATTACCACCTCTAGTTGCAGAGATGTGAACGATGAATCATTGAATTGACAGCCCAGAAAGGATTATCAGTCATCTGTTAAAATTACAGGCTAGGGAGGCAAGGCAGTCTGCAGTTAAGGATAGGCCTGATGTGCTTTCTATAATTTTGATACCTTTAAAACACTTGAGATGAAGTGCAGTAGAAATAGACACTACTTTACTGGCATTGTTTAAGGAATATATATATATTTGGTAAACATTAAAAACTTATGCATTCATTTTTTTTAAGAATTACAAACATCTGAATTCTGCTGAACAAAATGTTGCCGTCACAAAAAGGCTTTTGCAATACCTGAGAAAAATCAGCCACCAGATGTGGTTGACTGGCTTCATGAAAAAAAACCCTGCATTTCCACATGCCAGCGGATAATTGTTTGGAATTCAGAAGCAGAATCTACAAAGTTTCCATCTGCAGCACCCAGAGGGCTAGAAGTCGAACAGAATTTCCCCTTAAATTTCTTCTCCTAAAAGCTCTCCCCAGCAGCTCTGTGTAGCGTTGGGCATATGAAATGAAAAGGAAGAGTTATTTTTTCTTACATTCTTAGTGCCTCCCCTTCTGTACCTGAGCAGCCATCTGAGCGGCGCACATTGAAGAGACTGGTGGAAGAGACCCATTAGGTGTTTCCTCCTATATGGATGCTTAATGATTAATCCTTAGATAAATTTGATTTATGTTTTTGAAGGCATAGAAGTACAGACAGAAAAATGGAGTTCAGAAGTGCTGGGTAATTTGCACACACTTGCACTAAGGACACCCAGTGCAAAACTGAAGAAATCGGTTCTATCTCCATGCATACGAGACACAGCACCATCTCATCAGCAGAGCAGTAAAAAGCCAAATGTCTTGTCTTGTGATTTGTCATCCTATTCCAAGTATCCTGAGGGATTATCAGAACAGGCAGCAGAAGGCCAAGGCCAGAATTGTTCAAGATCTCAGCTAATTAATGGAAGCAAAAAAGATGGTCAGTTGACAAGGGAAAAGAACCAGCTATTGTTCCAATGATGAAATATGCACTTCAATAGACAGGCAAGTTGTCTCCACCCTCCCATTATAGCTCAAATAGTTTTGTTGGTGGCTTTTTTATAAGAACTCAATTGTTACAAAGATATATATCATCCAAGGACAAAAAAAGCAATAAAACCCTACCTTAAGAATTTAAAATCTGAGAATTTTCTCTTTTCATGCAGCATTTTGAGACAAAAAACAATGTCTTTTGATGCCCCGGAAAGTTTTGATTCCGGCTTTCCGGGGCATCACTTTTCATCAGCCAATACTCAGTCAAGCACCTTGAGAAATCAGACAGTCAATGAAACCAGAAATAATGAACAGGGATAATAGGAAGGAGGGAGAACTTAATTGTAAAGTTCATGACTGAGAAAACAAGGTACAAAAAGCCTAACTTACAGCAGTGATGAAGCATGGCACATGTATATCTTTACCCTGTCAGGGCCTGCACAGATTTCATTTTTAATTAAAAGCATTATTCATTTTAATTAGCAGTCATGATTTATAAGTGATGCTTTCTTTGAAGAACACAATGAGCAATGATTCTAGACCATTGAGTTGAATTTATCTGTGATATAGTTGGCATACAGTCCAGGAACAAACAGATAAAAATGCCCTGAGAATACAGAAGTAGGGCAACCCATTCACAGGTCAAGCGTTATATGAAAGTCATGTATATAAACAAGACGTTAATATTTTAATATTTTTCAGTGTGACAATGAGCACAGTCCTTTTCGTCATGGATATATCCTAGTCCAGTTCTAAAAGATGTGATAAACAGAATTTGTGCTTAAATTATTTCAGCTTTAATGGTTTTGTAACCAGGCCATCTTTCTTTTCCTTTTTTTTTTTTTTAAAAAAAAAAGCACCCATTGACCCATGCTGTTAAATTCAGGGTTATAATCCAAAATCAATTGTGCCTCAGCCAGCTTTCTATCAGCTGAGTCTTTTGTTTGGCAAAGACTCAACTCAAAATGAAGGGAATTCATTGGGGTGATAATTTGCCATATGAGCACCTATAGGGTTGTTAAAATAAAGGTGCTGTGCCATATGCAGGTGTTCCAGCGTTCTTAAACAGTTCATCCAGTATCCCCAACGCACTTGCAATTGCAAAGTAAGCAAACTCAGTAACAGCAATTCTTCATCTAGCATTTAGTTTGGAGCCCTGTCTGGCAAACACCACCAATTCCTGCTTTAAAGCACATCCCTTCTGTTCAACTGATGATGATGTACTCTGAGGAGCTGCATTAAGGTCTCGGTCAAGTAAATTACTTGGGCTTCAAACTGTCAAGTAAACTTTGCAGCTTTGCGCTTCATGTAGTACAGTTTGTGATAAAGACGTAGGAGCCCCAGGCTGCTGGTTTTGGCCATAAAACCACCTAGTGAAATAATCATCCAGTTCAGTATGCGATGGGGGAGTATCATTTACACAGCAGAGACACACAGTTGGTGAACTGATATAGTTCCAAACCTACTGAAAATTGCCTTTGCCCACCTACCCCCAAAATCTCCCCTAAACCTTCACAGGACTGGAATCTGGGACAATTTTGGTCCAGTAACTATCTAATCACAACTTTGCCAATTGCATTTTTAAAAATAATTATCTGCTTACATTCCTGTTAGCGCTCCAAGAATCTTCCAAAATCATGAGATCATGTAAAGCAAGAAGCTGGAGAGTCCTATAGCTTTTACACATGTACCTAAAGATATACAGATTGAGATATGTATATGTATGCATATTTATATATTTTCCATGAACACCCTTTCATCTTGATCAACCAAAGAAGGGCACAGGATGAGGCCAACGATGCTGTTTGCATTCGCATGGATTTTGCGCTTTCTGCCTGCATCAATCCTTCTGGCTGGTCTATCTGTATGTGTAATTAATTCCATATGGCATGTGAGCGTGCCCACAAACATGTGCGGGTGCCTAGTGTGAATCTATGCTCAGTCTCCGTATACTGGTCAGACCTGTGGATGTGCAGCCTCCCTTCTCTCATGCTATGAGATCAGTCAACTCCACACACCTCGTGCAATAACACAAGCAAAAACCTTCAGCTCTCAGTGAGCAAAAGAAATGATCATAAGATACTTTAAGATAGGGTTAAAAAAGAGCATTATTTGTTCTCGGCTTTTTAATGAGTGATATCATCCATGCTGAAACACACATTCCCGAACAGGATAGTGAGATAAACTCTGTAAATCTCACTAGTGTGGTACAACACATCGTTTTATTTTCCAAATGATAAAACACCTCCTTGCCTTTTCAGCAGACAGATAAGATACTGGACAATTCTCAGTATAGATAAGGCCACTAATAGATGAAATGGAAACCATGTTACGCTGTTCTAAAAGATGTTTTTGTGCTGATCGAGTCTCCTTGAATAAAAATAACTCTATGTACATACCATAGTGTTTGCTGCTCTTGCAGTTTTTATGAACTTTGGTAAAAACATAATAAAAGCAAGTACTCAAACTGGATGAAACTGCTTCGGGAAGAAGTTTGCATGCTAGAGATGAGAACTGCCCTTGGCCATTCAGCCTGCGTGGTATTTATGAGCAACGCTTCATTTTCACAATCTCGGAAGACTTACGATAAACAATAATGATTATAATTTTCAAAACTCTTGCTGAATTTCAAAATATTTTCCCAGAGAATAATGTTTGCCCCTCTCTGTTTTGATACATGGATCTGAGTCAGTAAGTTGCACGCAACTTTGAAAAGGTAAGAAGCTTCTGCTTATGATACTGAACAGTAAATCTTGAGCATGAGCCTCTTAGGTCTTTAAATAATATTTACTATTGTAATACGCATGGGTTTATAAGTTATTATAGAAAGTAATTTATAATATGAAGAAAGTACATAACCTTTTTCAGCTCAGCTGTGAAATTACAATTGCATTCTCACTCTAACTGCATAAAAAACACCTTTCTCTGTCAGTTCTAGGATGCACAAATCCTTCCTCTCCATAAAATTTACCAACCTAATAAATACTGACCTGGAATCAGCAATTTTGGTATTTACTAGGGACTCCAACTGAATTCATAAATCAACATAATACCTAAGTGGGCAGTACTACAATCATTTTATATATTCCATATAACTATTTTACATAATATATTTAATGGTCAGAAACATTACACATTTAGCTGGCAAGTCTCTCCTTCGGCATTTACTAAATGCCACACTTTTACATAAGAAATTGTATTTCAATCTAATGTTTATATTTTGACTGCACCTAAAATGTGCTTATTGTAGCATACTGCATCAATAAATGAACAATTATTTCTCAGTGGCATGCAAAATGCATAGTGATGTCAGCAGCATTAAATTCTAGTGCCAAGTAGGTAAACAGTTAAATGTAGTTTAACTATAAAATTAATATTATACTAATTTTAATAAAAGGAAAAGATTTACCTTATTAGTTTTAGTTCAGACATGCAGTCATGTGCAAGGTAATTCAATACCCACTGTATAAAATATGAACTATGAAAATGTTTTACAGATGTTTTTAATCAGCTTCCTTTGTTTAACATTAGACGCTAACCTCCAGAAGATACATACAAGCTGCACATCCTACAGGTAATGCTGTCCAGATGGGATGTTTTCCCTGAACATCACGCTTGATAACATACGGAATAAGGAATAACATAAGGAATATGCTGTGAAGAAAAAGCACCTTGGCAAAAAATTTGTAATGTCATTTCGTATTCAGTGGCACGACACATCTTTCCCAGCTTGTCTACGGTACATCTATGGAAAACTCCCAACACATACAGCATAAAAATGTCTTGAATCCAGACAGCTTTATGCTGACTGCCTGGCTCTATCAAAAACTGAATACAGGAGTGATATCATCTTAATTATTAACTCCTTCCTTTGGTTAAATTGTACAACTCTCCGGCTGTCAGATCTTTGGGTTATTCCCACAGTCCTACCCCGTACTGACTCTTCTCAGCCTACACCAATTTCATCAGGAAGACCCTGTTGCAATGAGTGAAGCAAGTACATCTTTCTGGACAACAAGAAATGAGCTTTCCTTGCCTGGATGCTAGCTGACAGGAATAAACCACCAAGCATCTTAAATTCATTATTCAGTCACGAGTAAAGAGTAACACTGGTAATCAGCTAAAGTATTGCAGCTACATGATGGAAGCATTCCTTTTGTGTTACACCACTAGATCCCTTTTCTGAACATCATTACCTCAATATCTTATTCAAATATTGCACATTGAAAGGGAAAAGCCCCCAAATGCCCAGAAAACTCCACTGATTCTTGCTGAAGCATACCCCATAGTCCCTTGCTCTGATGCGTTGAGTGAAGTAAGGAAACAAAATTCTCCTTTAACTTCTCCAGAGTGACAAATCAAGCAGAGACTATAATCTGTCCAGTGTAAGGACCTAGCCCATATCCATAAACATCTCATTTTTCCTCAACTGGAACAATGGGAAGAATTTAAGCACCTATGTTTTTGCTACAGATATCTGTTGTATTCTATGAGCCTGGCTAAATTTTTTTGCCACAATGACGTCATTGTAGTAGGACTGAAATGTTCAGGGTCCAGCCTGTCACGTAACAGCTCTGTCTCTCAGAGGACTTTATCCTTTAGATACCCTCAATAAGCACTGAGAGCACTGAGTTTTGCACAAAATTCAAAAGTCAGGGTAAACCTCAATTAAAAAATACATATGGAGGCAAAGATGTTCCCTGAAGTGAATCCCTTCTGGATCATCACCTGGCAATCAGAGTCGCTGCCAAAGAGGTGAGTTTAATTCCTTCCTCCAGTCAATGGAGATCCACAACCAAAACACAGCCCTCAGGTAGGGCTCAAGACAGAAGCCATAAGCAAGGTAGAGGAAGGGGGGGATCTGCACCCCTGTCCTGAGACCACACATGCACATGGTATTTGCTGGATCTGAAAAAGAGTAAGAGGGAGAAAGACCCTGCAAATTAGTGCTGATGGGGATTTGGTTAAGACAGGCTAGCTCAAAGTTAATACTGCAACAGATAGAACTGCTTGGGCATATCATTTCATGGCTGGTTGCATGAGCATACAGGAACAAGGCTGTAATTAGTACAGTAATTAAAGAGAAAACAGTTTAATTCAGTGGCTATGACTCATGATCACTCATTACTGCCTGTTTCAAAACTACCTGAGTTCATATGTTCAAGTGGATAAAAGTGTGAAAATTACACACTTTTATGGAAGGAATATTCACTTTAAGATGAGAGGAAATGTCAATCTCATTAACAATAAGGTGACTATAAACAACTATCTCAGGAATGCAGGTCTACCTGCATGTCCCATCAACTCAGACAGAAAGGCATCATAGGAGAAAGAGCTGGCCCTGACACACTAGAGATCTTGTTTTTTCTTCCTACCACAACAAAGTACCACTGAATTCTGTCACCTATTCCTAGATATAAAGGAATGACAACTGATTGTTTTGTAGAGCTAAAAGAAGGCTTTGCTCAATAGCGACAGCAGAAATGGATATCAAATATGAAGAAGCCTAAGAACAAGGAAGTCACAACTCAACGTACACTTCACCTGAAGAACTGTGTTCAGCTCTGGGACCCCTGTCGTGAGTAAGACATGGACCTGCTCAAGCAAGTCCAGAGGAGGTCATGAAGAGGATGAGTGGGATGGAGCACCTCTCCGATAAAGACAGGCTGAGAGAGTTGGGTTTTTTGAGCCTAGAGAAGAGAAGGCTCCAGGGAGACCTCACAGCAGCCTTCCAGTACCTCAAGAGGCTACAGGAAAGCTGGGGACAGGCATTTTAGTAGGGTCTGCTGTGACAGAACCAGGGGGAGTGGCTTTAAACTGAGAGAGGGTAGATTTAGATTAGCTATAATAAAAAAATTCTTCATTCTGAGGATGGTGGTGCCCTGGCACAGGGTGCCCAGAGAAGCTGTGGCTGCCTCTGGATCCCTGGCAGGGTTCAAGGCCAGGTTGGATAGGGCTTTGGGCATCCTGGGCTAGTGGAGGGTGTCCCGGCCCATGGCACGGGGTTGGAACTAGAGGAGCTTTGAGGTCCTTCCCAATCCTGTCTGCGATTCTTCACTTCAGCGTTTTATAATGGGAATTTTGGCCTAGAATTCAGCTAGAGATTGACACCTTAAATTATGTATGTGCAATGTATGTGTCAAACAGTAAAAGAAGCCTGGGGGCTCTTCAGGTGACTGAACAGAAGATGTTGACATAGTTGCATAGTTGACTCTACTTCAGCAGCTATAGCAGGTACTTAGATATTTATAGCAGACATATAGATGCACACATATACCTGAATTTAGGTATCTGAATGCAGCCTGGACTCCTACCTTTCTCCCGTCACAATGAAATCATGCATACCCTCACTGTCAATCAGGACATAAAATATCTCATTCCAAATACATTTCCAACTGCCCATCCACCCCAGGGTGTAACCATAAGCCACAGCTTGGAACATAAAAAAACCAAAACCTGAACCTGGGGTCCCAGGAAAACCACAAATATATTTTCAAAGACTAACCATGGATGTAAGTAACTATGTTTTCCATCAGGCAACTGGATCTTCCCAGAAAGGGTCCTGACATCACTATAAAAGCAGATGTGTTAAGAGTTTCTGCAAAAAGCCATGCATATCTACAACAAATAAGCTATAGGTAATTTTATTGAATGCGTGCAATTCTTAGTCTACAGTCAGCAAAACAGCCAGATATGCAGCCTTGAGTTGACTCAAGTCTACCTTACAGGGTCCATATCCCTTTGCAGAGCCTGGATGGGAATTCCAGTGCACCTAACTCCTAAATACTAATAACCACTAATTAAAATGTTTCCAGCATCTGAGAACAGTAGCAGCTCTTGCATAAGAACACAGTCCCGTCTCACATACTTACATTACTGAAGCATTTTGAAGTTTAATAAAAATTTAGATTTGAAATGGGTTGTGACAGGTTAAGATTAACATCCTCCTACTGCAATTGCTTAGAAGTAGGGAGCTGGCAAGACACAGGCTATTTTTCAACCAGACGGGCATGTTTCTACTGACAGTGACAGAAACATTTCCACAAAAGAGCCTCCTGCTGTCTCCAGCACTAATGAAACGCACTGCATACAGCAGCACGACAGCAAGGCATTTTCCACAGAATATGAACTGTAAACTCAGTGTTAACCATCTTCCAGAACTGTGCCATATCTGTAACCTTGGTATTACATTAAGCCTTTGATAGATTGTTGAAGGGCTTCACTGCTCATAAAAAAACCCCCACGTCCCCCTCAAAAAAAACCCCAACAAAAACAAAAAACAAAAGTATGTGATAAAAAGGGATTTGATATAGAAATCCAACTAGACATACCTCTTACCCACCTTTTGTGTTTACAGGGTAAGAAGGTCTGGAGGAACTGGAGTTGACATATAAGCAAATTAACTAAATTTAAGAACAAGGAATATTCCATTCCTGCTCCCTAAAACAGGTGTGTATACATGTTCCTGACCGCAAGTATATGTATTATACATACAAAATGCATAATGGTAAGATGCAAACCTTTCATTACCATGATTTTGAGCAGCTGTTTCAATCCTGCAGACTCCTGCAAGACACTATTAAGTAACTTAAACAGCTTAGGTATATTAGACCATAGTTATAAAGAAACATGGCAACAAAGTCCTAGTTGGAGGCATTTGAAGTCCTTTACTTCAAATTCTAGTATCTTCAAATATGTTAAAATAAACAATAAATCCCTTCATCATTTATTTATTCATTTGTATTACATATTGATTCAGTTGGTTATTACTTACATCACAGCAGCATATAACAATATGCTGCTGATACTGGTAGGTCACAGGATTTCAATCATAGAATCACAGAATCACAGAATGGTTTGCGTTGGAAGGGACCTTAAGGACCACCAAGTTCCAAGCCCCTGTCATGGGCAGGGACACCTCTCACTAGACCAGGCTGCTCAAGGTCCCATCCAACCCAGCCTTGAACACCTCCAGGGAGTGGGCAGCCACCACCTCCCTGGGGACCCTGTTCCAGTGCCTCACCACTCTCATAGCAAAGAATTTTTTCCCAATATCCAATCTAAATCTACCCTCTTCCAATTTAAAACCATTCCCTCTCATCCTATCTCTACATACCCTTCTAAAAAGTCACTCTCCAGCTTTGTTGCAGGCACTGGAAGGCTGCTATAATATCTCTCCGGAGCTTTCTCCAATGTTGGTCATCACACAGTCGCATAAAAAGGAAGGATATTGTCACAGAATGCTCACAGTCCAGATGACAGAATGATAGACACACACATAAACATACCAAGAATAGTAGCAGTCTTAGAAATTCAACTGCTATGGACATTTTTGCAGATATTAAAATAGAAAGGAAGTTTAGCGAAAATTTGTAAGAAACCAATATTTGGTTTTTTTTTAATTAAAGTGCCTTTTCTTCATAAAGATGTACAGAATAAAATACACTTTGCAATACTGATTTTATTCTAATGGAGAAGGTTGACATATTTATTTGAAATGGAGGTCTCCAACCCATGATAACAGAATATAGCAAAGGATTGTGACAGACTTCAAACATGCAAAGAAGTAGTATTGATGCAACAAGTCCACTGATTTTTTTTTTAAAGAACATTAACTGTTCCCCTCAGATTTAAATTGCTCAGATTCACGTTTTCTCTATAACAACCTTTCAAAAGTGTCCTAATATGAAACTATGGAGAATAAATGGAATGCTAAACACAAGGAAACATTCTTCTTTATCTATAAGCAACATCAGAGGACTGCATACCCTAAGAAAAAAAATCCCATCACTAGATCACACGACCAGTAGTTATATCTAATGTTGAATCATATAATCTGTTCAGACAACACTGCTGCGTTTAGTATTGTATTATAATAATGGAACAGATTTAAACCAGCATAAAGTTTAAAATTACTTTTTGTAAATAATGAAGTTCACCATTAATATGAATTAATTACCAGTAAAAATTAATAAACACGAAGCAGTCAAGCTTTTATGAGACCCTCGAGCTACAGCTGAAGCATAAGATTTATAAAAATTCTGTTGAATTTTTGAACTACAAATAATCACTATCAAGTATTATTTGGGATTAAATGCACATGTGAAATATATGAATAATTTAATCATGAGCACTGGTCAGTACCTTGAAATATTTTTTCATTGGAGAAAATCATATTTCTTGAAACAATTTTGTATAGTGGTACTGAGCAACACTTCACAGGTTCTTCATTAAGATCATAAGGAGAAAGAACAACATCAAAAGATGTATTCATTGGTGCTATATTATGGTGTCAGCGTATCACAGAATCACTAGGTTGGAGATCATCCAGTCCAAGTGTACCTGTCCTCTACTAAACCATATCCCTAAGCACCTCATCTACCCATCTTTTAAATACACCCAGGATCAGTGACTCAACAACCTCCCGGGGCATCCTGTTCCAGTGCCTGATAATCATTTTGATGAAGAACTTTTTCCTAACATCTAATCTGAACCTGCACTAGAGCAGCTTGAGTCTATTCCCCCTCATCCTATCACCTGTCGCTTGGGCGAAGAGACCAACACCCAGTACTCAGGGGACACTCAGTTTTGGGTTCACAGTCTTCTTGCAAGCAGAGACACTGGTCTTTCTAACACTTGTCCCACTCACCCAACCCACTGGCAAGATCAGATTCTTCTTCATCTCAGTAGATTTTTACTATTTATTTATTTTTTAAAGCTTTCCAGGTTTTTTTTTGCTGAAAAGTAAAGCAAATTTCAAAACCTCTACATCTTTCAGAGAATGGAATTCTTTTTTTCCAGCCAGACACAGTCACACTATAGAGACCTCCGAGTAGGACACGAACCCTGAAATGCTTAAGCAAGAGCCTAAATTTTAGGCTTGCAGTGTTTGCCTGAGTCCAAAACAAGGTATCATTTGAATCAACTTGAACAGTAATAGAATAGAAATGCCACCACCTCCTATTGTAACTGCTCCCATCCACAGAGAGATTTGAAGCAGTTTCAAATGTATGGATAAATACTGGAAAAGGACCAAAATGAACACAAAGGAAATTCAAGTCCCAAAAACTATTCTGAAGCAATCTGAAAGACTTGCTTTAAACCTGTTAAAAGAAGGAAATTCATAGTTAAGACTGAAAATCCTGGCTGAAACTCCAGCCTTCAAATACATACACTGCTCTGCAGAAATGAAAAGGGGTAGGTAAACCATACAAATCAAGACCACAGCGTCAGACTGGATTTCCAGTTTTAACTATGATTTGTGACATATTAGAGAACACTTTATTTCATTCTGCTTCCATAAAGTTGTAGCTTTCAGATGGACAGGCCAAGAATAGTCAAACTAGCTCAGGGTTTATTATAGAATCAAAATCACTACTTTACCTGAGGTAGTGAAGAGATTTCATTCTACACATCCATAAAAAGAAAGAAAGAAAAAACAAAACAAAACAAAACAGCAGCAATACTTCCAGAAGTCACATTAGAATTAACACCATCGCCTTTCCCAGTACAAATTCCTTTGCAGTACTAGTACTTCCCAGAGCAGTATCAATCATGATATCCTGTGCAAGTGTTTCAAAGCAATTGCTGGTAGTTTACATCAAACTTTGATTAGGTAGTTATCCATAATTCTTCAAGAAATCGGGCTCAACTCAATAAATAATGGTATATACACATACATACACATACTTATGCATATATATATATAAAAATATATATATATATTTTTAAGAGCTTTCCTGAACAAAGGCCAAAATTAGTTCAGGATCAGAGATATGGCTCAGATGACCTCTTGAGGCTCCTTCCAGCATAATTCTTCTCCAAGGTTCAGGATTGCAATTCCAGAGCAATCAGGGTAAAAAAATGTGTCAGTAACCAAAAGGAAATGCTCAATTTATAACTGGCATGCTAAAAACTCCACGTGTAGAGAGGCCATGGATCAGAGTGGGTAGTGCAGACATGGGATCAGCAGGCTGAGTCCCCATACAGGTGTCAAGACCATTAAACAAGTTTAAGCAAGTCATCGAGCTCATGTTCCACACGTGAACAGTAAAATTCAGGAATAATGTGAGGATGAACTAGTTACTATTGCAAAGTGTCTTGAAGACAACAAGCACTGAGTAAAAACATCAAGTATTAGTGGGATGACTAATAAAACTGTTAGTTACAAGGAGCGAGAATGAAAGGTGAAGGAGGGGTACCACAGAAATCCAAGACATCTGGGGAGGAGAACCAGTGCAATAAAATGAAAACAAACCGAAACTGTGTTATTTGGCAATCCGATGTGCAAACCACTTGAACTCTACACTTCTGGAGCTTATGTCATCATTGAGCCACCACCTCCCATCTTTGAGCAAGCTGCAGTTTAGAGAACTATTATTTTAACACATATTATAGAGCTGTAACGGAGCAGCTATTCAAGAAAAAAAAAAAATCAGATCAGATCAAAGTCGAGTCACTGTTGAGTCACTAATCAGAACACTGTTAGAGTCATCTTTCCCCAGAAATCACTGCACTTCTTCCAGTACTTATAAGACAGGATGTAGAAAATTACAACTACTCCTGAAAGTTTCAAGAACCTCTTGTATATTCGGAGAATGCAAGTGTATTGTGTATTAAACAAAGAAATGATACACGCTTTTAAAATATCATATACAGCCTGCCATAAATCCTGCAAAACTTCTCATTAACAGTTATGGTATGATTAATGTTTGTACTGGGCCATTTTAATTACTTAAACAATTCAGAGTTCTACCTTAAAAAAGCAGCTTTGTGAAACTGCAGTAGTTGCAGAATATTTTACTCCTGGGCTTGATAAAACACTAAACCAGAAACTGCTTTAAAATAACTGCCTGCCACAGCACTTTTAGCCAACTTTTGCACCTGGTGCCGAGAGAAAAAGCCAAGTGAACTTTCACTCACTTGTTGCATGTCAGCTTCAATGCAATGTCTTTCTTCTGTTGTGTTTGGTTTTCTAACTGGAAGAGACAAGTAAGCTAAACTAGCAGCCAATCAATCCCTAAATTCTAAGAATGCAATAAAATTTGATACCAATAAATCTTCTCTTTTAACAGCCAAAAGAGATTAACAAAGTTATTTGAAATTTTATCCTCTTCTGTTCTTTCAATAGGACGATTACCTGACAATCCCATTGAATCAAATAGCAAAATTCAAAGAGACACAATTAAGCTTGTATATACATAGGAACAGGATACACATTTATGCATATCCCTAGTAGGTCCTCCATTATTTATTAGCCTTGATGTATTTCTCTTCCTCTTACAATAAAAGTTATTACACCTCTGGATTGTCAAATAAAAATCCAATTGGCTGAGACGTAGACCATCAATATAAAATAGCTTCACACAGCTTCCCTCTTAACTACAACTACTCCACTTTTTTCAGCTCTGCCATTTGTTTCATGACATGGGGGAAATCCACTTCGTCATTTTTGTACTTTAGTTTCTCAGTGATCCAATCTCAGTGAACTTAGTGATCCAATTTTTTTCCCTAATCAGAATGATAATGGCACAACGCAAGACAAAAATGGCAAACAATGTTGCAACATATTCAAGTACTGGAAATTAGAAAAAATGTAGTTACTATTAGAAAAATGGTTTCTAGACAATATCTCATGGGTATATCACTCATATCAGCGTGTCTATTACAAGTGCTCATTGTTAATATGTATATACATATGCGCTTGCATGTACGTGACAGTGCACTCATACATGCATTCAGACTTCCACGTGTATGGTGATGTCCACAGAAGAAGCACTTGTCACCAGACTTTCCATTTTACCATGAATTCTACACAGAAATGCAGGATCTGATTCTCCCTTTCTTTTTATTCCTCTGCTCTCCTTCACAGCAACACCAATGGCCATGTTCCACCTGTTTCAACACTATCTACCTACTTTCTCTGTCCTCATCTGAGATTCAGTTTGGGAACAACATATCTGCTGATTCTCACTCCATTTTCTACTTCTTGATGTCTACCCTGTGATCAGCACTTAACGGCCTGTAGAGCCACTTCCCAGACTCATTCTCCAGATGAGAGCTTCTGCAAGCTCCAATGCACCAGACATGGTTTATCGTTCAAAACTCTCTGCCACTCATTTCAATTATTCCCATTCTCCTGCTATTGAAAACTTTCAGAGAGGGTCATGGGGACCTCTTCCAAACTCCTTCCGCTATGGGTTTGTTTGCATCTTTTTTTCCTTTCACTTCTTTAAACAGCTCTTTGCTGAATCTCCAGCTTCCTGCCCCTTATTTACAACCTGCATTCCTCTTTTACCTCCATAATTTTTGTGCTACAGGAGCGAATATATGCATTCCCACAAAGTTGCAAAGTTTTTGTTCCTGCACACCTCCTCTTGTCATAAATCTCTGGCCTTTTTCCCCAACTCTGACCACCTCAGCAGATGCCTACTTACTTTTCAATTTTTCTTTGCTTTCTGGACCTTTTGCACACAGTCTACAGATGTCTTCAGTCTATACTCTCTTTTAAAGAAACCATATCTCAAGCCATCCGGTCTCCCAAATCTTTTCCCATTTCTTTTTCTCTCTTCATTTGTAAAAAAACATAGAACATGCAATTTCCAGCTAATGCACAGACTTCCCCTTTTCTAACTCTGTCTTGGATCAGGTCCAACCTGACTTTTCATAAATCCCGTCCCTTGAAATTATTCATATATGGTACACTATGTGCCTCTTCCTGGCCAGAAATCTGGGCCCCCAGCATGTCTTTATTTTCTCTGACTTTTCCGCTGCTTTTGACACTTTTTCTTTTTTAATAGCTTCGAGGGTTTTGTCATGGGGGCTCTATTACTCTCAGGTGGGAGGTATTTGACTAAACATATATGTCTACATCTGAGCTGGTCACCCAAGGCATCCTTTACAGTCACTAGAGACCAATCATCATTCTAGTTCCAAGTTCATCTCACACTGAGAATAAATGCCTGAAAGAAGTCAAACAAATTATATCGTAGTAGCAACATTTCTCTCTGTTCTTTCTGATTATTTCTCTGTAAGTACACTATGTCCCCATCACAGGAACGTAACTATGGATCGCAATGATGCAGTATAGTATCTAATATGCCCCATACACACATGAGAAGTGTGATGCCTTTACCCCAGGGATAAGAAAATGGGTGGTTGAAATTGGTAGGTTATATATTGCAATTTAAAGGATGACTACATGGAATCCAAGCTATCTGAGTTGGGGAATACTTATGAAAATCACAGATAAAACCACTGCATGGACTCCAATGCACTGGCTGTGCTGAAAATAATTCAGCTGAAGCAGACTGACTGAAAAACATATACTCTTTTGAGAGGATTATCCTGAATCAATAGGTACAAAGCTCCTGATGTTTTCCCAGATTCATTTCCCTTATGGTCTCCTCCATCCAAGCCACATAGTCCATCACTTCATGCAACAAAGTCTTAGATCAGCTACACTGTTCTTTTAAATACCAATTATCTTAGTAGCACAAGAATCTACAGACTGTGCAGGCGATGAGTCTGGAAGGAAAGAGACATCTCTGGAGGGAAAGTTTCAGCCTGAAGTAGTAGAACTAAACCGCGACATCTGGCAGATACAATTTACTAACATTTATGAGAAGATGATGTTGTTATAGCCAAATTCTGGACTGTTGGGAAATTGGGTAAAAATCAAGGGTGTCCTCAAGAGGAGACCATCATCTAGGTGGGTACTCAGTGCATAGTACTGGTTCTGGTTCTTCTGATTCTGAGATGGCAAGGTAGTAAACGCACAGGAAACACATATGACTCGGTGCAGAAAGGCAGCTTTTTGGTGCACCTACAGGAAAAGCAATGAAAACTAAAAAGGAAGAATCCTCAAATCAAGGATAAGTTTAATATACATTTTGTCTGCCTGAAAGTTTTACTTTTCTACTAAACACACCACTAAACCACTAGACTGATTCTTTTAGATACAGCCATGCAAAGTCCTTAATATATTCTCTTAAATGATTAAAGATCTTGAGTTAATATGCAGAAAAGTCACAGGTGTAAGAACTGGAGTGTAAGTTTTACTCTCTCAGATGCCATCTTTGTCAGGAACGGGTTCAGTCCAAACTTGGATTACTCCATTTATCTGCAAGTCCGAGATAAAGACTGTGCCAGTGTTTGTGTATAAGCTATTTTCTGTGCACTCAAGGACTGTTCTGCCATCAACACTCCTATCAGGTAGAATTCGTGGCTTGAAGATAAAAGAACACAGAAATAAAAAGCGTTGACATCCCCCACAATTAAATAAGTACTGATCTAAGGGTTTCTGTTATCAGTTATCACTGTTTTTGTTGGCCAGTGACACTTACAGACACAAAAGAGTTACATTTGCCAAAATGAAAGCACTTAAAATTTAAGAAAACAAATTTTGCAGCGCTTCAAGAAGTAAAAAATAACTTTTGCCAAGTTTCCCAGTAGTGGTGTGCTATTTATATTTGCAAAGTAAAATTGTTTTGAATGATGGTAGAACACCTTTGCCTCCAGTTATTGTTCTCTTTTACAGAAGAAAAGAAACGGATGACATTGACAAAGGTATTGACAGTTATCTATTAATAACAAAGTGTAGTATTAGGAACTCAAGACCTCTGAACACTAGGTGTCAGTGTAAGAAATGGAAAAATATCAAAAACCTGTTGTTTCCAATCAGGTGGATTAGCTAAGAAACCAGAACCAGCTGTGACCACATTTCCTTGTAACTGCATAACACTGTTAACAAGCCAATCTTCCTAAAAAACGTTATTCTGAAACTATCAGGTTTGCTTGAAATCAGATAAGGTGATTTAAAAACGACAATGTATTTGCTCTGTTAAACACTCTAAGATGACCTTTAAGGTTTATAAGTTACACTCAAAGACCATGCAGAATTTTACTACTCGTTTCTCACCACAGATATCCATAAATCATCTTGTGTCTTTCACAGTTTAAGTTTACAGATTTGTTTGACAGAATCAACGAAAAATGAAATATCAAAAAAATACAGCCAGTGCCGACAGTCAGGGAGGTGAGGTGCTTCCCACTTCATTCAAGAAGAATTAGATTTTAAGTGGACAGCCAGAATGTTAAATGTTAAATAACTACTTTAGGACATGAAGACATCCTTTAAGACATCTTAGAAGTGGTGATTTATCTCCCCTGACACAAAATATGATCTGGTATCATTATCTCAGGTATGGAAAAATATGTTTGTTTGCCTTTATGTTGGTTCATGTGAATCCACTCAGAATTTCAGAAGAAAAGCAGGAGGAATATCCTCCTCCAGGCACTGACGGTGAACACACTTGGACAATTATTTGAAACAAAGCAAGTTGGTCTACTGGAGGGTGTCTCTGCTCATGTCAGGGGGTTGGAACTAGATGGGCTTTGAGTTCCCTTCCAGCCCAAACAAGTCCAGGATTCTAAGTTAAGTGATAAAAATAGTATTTAAAATCCCATTGTTTATTGGATTCTGGAACTGATTTAAAATATACACAGATATTTGAGGTCCATCTTCCTAATCAATATCTACATTGCAAACAAATGATAAATTTCAGATTCTTTTCATTTAGTTTACTAATTGCTGCCAGAATCAGACTACTAAATGAGATGGGACTTTGCCTGCAGATATGTGCTTTACACCCATGTTCACACGCTTATAATAATCAATTTACATCATATAAACAATTTAAAGAAAGAATGAAATCCTGAATATCAGTTTTCCATTTGACCTCTGAAGCTTGGGATGCAATGAATAATCATTCAATGCAATGAATAATCATTCACAAAGATACTTCTTAATTTTGGCCCAACAGAATGATCTGAGACATTTTTTAGGCTATGTCAAAAATATTCTTGGCAAAAGCCTGTTCAGTCATAAACACTTTCAATGAAGGAGACAAAATATTGATTTGCCAGAGCACATCATACTGTGCAATTAAAATTTAATGATTACTTTTCAATTTCTTAACTTTTTTACTTGTTCTTGTCTAAAGGGCTAATCACATAGAATTTCACAGGGCTCCAGCACAATAAGAAGTTACATCGATATAAGTAGCCAACCCTTGACACAGTACATCTGTACACTGAATGCCTCAGCTTACCCAAGATTTCAATAGCTAATTAATCTATGCTAGACGCCTAACAGTATATATAAACATTAAATAGAGAATATGTATTTTTGGAAACAGGGTTATCAGTTGATTCATAAAAACCCCAGAAGCCAAGGTAATCGTGTACGTTTATGTTTCAGAATGTCATAGACTCCAAAGCTGCTGAGAGTGAAACTTCATATATTCTTAATCCCTCTTACTCAACAGTCTGACCAGGAACCTGATGTGTTAACGGGGGGAAAAACAGACCTGTACATACAGAAATATACCCATACATGAACAGCACAAATAAATCTGTGTCATTGTTATGAAAGGCCAAAAGACTGATACAGAAACCCAGGCAAAAAGCAGCTCTGTCTCATAGCACACCTTGACTCTGAGGAAAGATCCATGGGAAAGAAAACATCTGACCAAGTCAGTCATCAAATCCCTCATCTTTGGAGAAAGCACTGAGACCAGAATCCCTGACTGGGACTCCTGAACTGTCTCCTGACGCAGATTCTGTCTTTTAGAATAAATAAATCTGAATACGACAAAAAGTAGGAGCTACCATTAGAGTAGAAGACTCAGGATATCACTTTTCATACGAATTACCAGCGAAGAAAAGGCAAGCCTTCATCAAAAGCTGGACAAAAAGACTTCATTGTTTTTCCTAATTGAAATTTTCCATAAAACCTCTCCTTAAAAACATTTGATAATACTCTGAGTATATTAAAGACAAAAAGCTGTCCATTTGCTCAAGTAATCAGTCAAGAGCTTGCCAATCAAAAAGTATTAGAAAATTTATGATTTTTTTTTTTTTTAACAAGATACTGAGAAAAGTTTCTTCTGTCTGATGTGGACCTTTCTAAACCAGTGTCATCTTCACTCACGAATGACAGACACACAGTCACTGGGCTCCTTTGGTACAGTGGTAATAGTGTCCAATCCCTGCAGAATGGCAGTGAATGGGTTGAGTCTATTAGATTTTTCTCAATGCAGAGAAAACATATATACTCTGAACAGCAAAACAAGTTACTAATCAGTAACTTGAAGAAAACAGTTTTTTGGAACAAGAGGCCTTCCTTTTAGAGTGGCATAAAAAAACTTAAAAAAAAATTAAACACTACAAATTGCAAATCTTACTGTCAAAGACGGAATTTCTGTAAAAACTTACTCCGACCAACACAATAACAATCTAAACAGTGACCACATGTAAAATGTAAATGCACAGGGAACGCTTGGAAACTGCTTGCTAGAGATACCGTATCTGCTCTTCCATCACACATGAGCCATGCTAATGTTGCTGGTACCCAGGAAATATGCATTACAGATTTATTTTCCAGTTTGATTTTTGTTCCAAGACAGGTGTGCCACATGTTTGCTGCAAATGCATGTGTGTTGTTTAATTTACTTTACAGTAGGAGCAGAATGAATAGTCAAAGGATTTTTTTCCCAGATGGTTTTTGTGAACTCCTTTATCCCATTCATGTAAATACACAGCGTGTTCCGGTTTGCTGAGCTGTATACACACCCTATGACTTAGTACAAAGTCTGAATGTTTAGTTAGCCAGAAGATTGTTTCCATCCTGTGATTCATTAGGTCCCTGTGGTACCTTCAACTTCCTTTATTTTGTACAGTCACAAATTATATTAGTTTGTCTTATTTTGATAACCCCTCTAATTAATGTCCTGTACAGGAAACCTTATTACTGTTTTAAAACAGACTCATAAAACAAGGACTTTTCCCGTTACTAGGGTGGCACAAGTGACAGTTGCATGTAACTTTGGGATCAAGAATGAACAGTGCTTCACACGGTTTGTTTTTATCAGTCGGCAATTTCTGTTAATGAACAAGCTGGTTTTGATTCTTTCTTTTAAAAGGAATGTAAGAAATTCTACCGTTACACAGAGAAAAGTTACCAGTCTAACAGTTCAAATCACAGTAAACAAACCTGGAACCATATGATTTTGGAACAGCATAGAGGTTACATATATTAAAATAACTAGGCAACTTTATGAATGAATAACGAGTGTGAATAATGAGCTTAAAAAACACCCAAACCTGTAGGAACAGGCTGTAAGGACCCAAGAAAGATCTATCCTTGTTTCTGGTTACATCCCCACTATTTCTACTCTGCTCTCCCATTACCATTGTCTTTTTCTCTTAATTGGCAAGTGAAGGTGAGTTTTCCCTCCTCCTTTCACTTTAAATTGCCACAAGTATCACAGAATCATAATGTGTAAGGTTGGAAGGGACCTTTAGAGGTCATCTAGTCCAACCACCCTGCAGTAAGCAGGGACATCTTCACTAGATCAGATTGCTCAGAGCCCCATCAAGCCTGACCTTGAATATCTCTGGGGATGGGACCTCAAACTACCTCTCTGGGCAACCTGTTCCAGTGATCTATCACCCTGATATTGAAGAAATTTTTCCTAAGATCCAACCTAAATCTCCCCTTTTCAAGATTAAAACCATCACCCCTTGTCCTACTGCTCCATGCCCTTGTGAACAGTTCTTCCCCAGCTTTCTTATAGGCACCTTTCAGGTACTGGAAGGCTGCTGTAAGTTCCCCCAGAGCCTTCTCTTCTCCAAGCTGAACAAGCCCAACTCTCTTAGCCTATGTTAGCCGAAGTATGGTTAACAACTGCAGGAATAAAGCTGGGAAGTAAAAACAGGCACACCACATTCAACCAGAGAATGTACAGCTCTGGAAATATAAAATTCACACATTAAGTTCTTTGCATTTTGTATCTGTAAACCTGTCCTTAACGCTTGTTTCTGTTTTTTCTGTAAAATTTTTCCATTCCTTTTCCTAGCTGTGGGCTGTGGCAAATGACTACCCAATTTTATCTAAGTCCCTACTATATAAAGCAGTTTACTACACAGGTTGAATTTACTGACTTACTATGGACTTACTCAAGACTTGGAATATTGGTGAATATCTGCAGCTCTAAGTGTTCTACCTATGAATTACTGCCACAATTTAAAATAACCTACATATTCCAGTATAGATTATTCGTCTGCTGACCAGTGTTCTGCACTATGGTTGAAAACAAAAGACTGCTTCAGAATATTATCTGTGCAAGAGACAATTAATTTCCAATAGTAATACACTAGAAAAACTTAAAATTATCCACATGTATACACAAAGTATTCATCTACGCCTATATGTAACATGAGACCCAAATCCTGCTCCTTCAAAGGAAGCAAGAGTGCAATGTTAATAAGTATTAGGTAGCAGCACAAGTTGTATGAAATTGAATTCTTCTATAGGAAGCTAAAAGTAAGTGATCCAAAAAATCTCAACAGATTCCACGTACAACATGATTTTGCACAATCCTAAATTCCCTTAACTTGATACTACGACTTTCTAAAAAAAACTACTGAGTGAGTTTGACTTAAATCATTTGACATCAATTGAAGAGATCGGAGTCCATCTTCTAGCAGACACATTAGCTGACAGGGAGAGTAAACCACAGCTCCATTAACATGAACTCTACCACTCATGACAGTCTGCCACGACTTACCACACTTTACAAAGAAGTCTAGCTGAGAAAACATTTAAAGGACGCAGTCCAAAGCTATTGTGTTGTGCTATGGCCTTTCCTCTGTGCAGCTGGTCTTCCATGGACAGATAAGGTTTCTTAGCAGGAGGTAAGAGACTTTTGGGCTCTGCTGTTCATAAGCACATAAGTATTTTTGGTGTGCATACATGAAATTTTTCATAATCCCTTGCTGAGCTCTGTGCTACTGCTAAAATGTCTGTCACTTTGTAAAAATAAATCTGATGTCTTCCAAGAAGACATCTGATATCTTAGAAACAAAACATAAAGGACTGAAGTTCAGATCAAGTGCTAACTTGGATATTCTAATTCTGTGAGAGCAGGTATCAGTACTACTACTACCATACTCTGCATGCCTACTGAGTAAACCGCTTGTAGTTCCTCCTGATGATAAATGCCCAGTTGAAACCTTCCCAGCACAAGGAAGGTAACTCCTTATTGGTTTAAGTAGAGAACCATGACCTTACTGTCTATTAGCATTTGACCATGACATCTGAAGCATGAACATGCACCTATGGGCCCTATCAGAGAAGATACTGTAAGATCTTTAGTTTTTAATATTAGTCTAATAATACTACATCTTCCTATGATCTATCCCAGCATGATGGAAATTCTGCATGGAGATGGTCCTGGTGAGAAGAGATTTTTCCTCTTTCTTAAATAGTACATGAAACAACTTTCAGACGCTTTTACATCTGTGCATGTGCAACACTTCAGCAATTTTGATGCCAAACTTCTCCATGGTAGTTTGATTACCAAGAAGATTCCCTCTTCCATTTCTCTTAGTTATACAGCCTCTTTTTCTTGACAAAGCGATGAGTAAAATTGATTTTGATATGCAAATAAAAAACATTTATTTTAATTACAATACTTGCAAACCCATTTCAAACTCATGGCAGCATTCTGACACAAATTGGATGCAATTTATCTCCAAACTTTCAAGCCTATCTCCCAGATAAACCTCCTGCAAGCCACCAAAGGATGCCTTTATTAGCCAGCTGAGGAAATAAATTCCTCAAGAGATTCATCTCATCTAACTCAGAAACTAATCTTAGGATGCTCTGAATCATCTTCTCAAGATCCTCAATCTCTTCTACACACTGATATATAGTTTCAGCAGAATTTAACTTAGTGTAAAGCATTCAAAAACACATTCAAAACACACAATAAAAACCCCAAACCCAACCATAAAATGTGATGCAGACTTAAAAAAAAAAGTCTGCTTTTCAAGAATTTGACTTGTTCCTGCAGTCATCTACTATAGCAGCTGGACCTGGTGAAGTATATAGTGGTTTGAAGCAGCGACAGTATAAATCTGTCCAAACCAACCCGTGATTTAATAGAGTTCAGATCAACTTTGAAAATAGGAAGCTGGAACTATAAACCTCCCAGATATCAGAAGTCAACCGATCAAAGGTAATCATGCTGGCAACTTATTTTTTAATTGAGAAACTCAAACCTGGACTTAATCAACAACTCTGAGCTCTTCTTACAAATGTTTGCTCTGAAAGGTGTATGCAAAGCGCTAGTTTTACTGCAGGCATAAAGGTTATTTCTACAGTTTAGCTTTATACACATATTATGGGTGGCAAAACAGGCATGAATTTTGAGAACAAAACATTAAATTACATAGCGAGGACTGTGTAGTCCATTAACGTGAGTAATATGACAAAATCCAGGTAGTAAGCGATAAATTTACATCTGCAGGCAGCTTCAATTATAAAAATAGCTTATTTTTTTTTTTCTAGTACTGCATATATACCCACACAAACACCTATATCTAAAGTGAAAATTTAATATAACTACCCAGTAACAGCTCCATAAGGACGTGCAGTTATAAAGGATGACAAATGTGCAAAAATCCCTATCAGAAGTCCGGAGCATGTAGAAAGCTCTTGATTTAAGAGTTCCGGCATGCGAGTGTCAGAGGTCAAAGCAATGAGCTATTAAAGATACTTTCACTTCCTCAGAAATAAAGTGCTGTCTCGGGCTGAGAGGGGAAAGGTTAGAAAAGCTGTTTATCTGCCGCTCCGTTCCCATTCTTCCTTCTGTCAGGAAACCATACACGCTCCTACACCCCACGAAGGGTTAACCCTGGGTCACGGGCATTCCCCAAGTAAGTGCCCGGCTTTGATTTAAGTGCAAAGAGCACATGGCTGCCGGTTGCATTTTCTCAAAGCATGAATTTGGATGTAAAGCTCAGCTCAGCTCAGCCTCAGTGGGATGTCAGAAAGCAACACGGGCTTGTCACCCGTATTGGTGAAGGAAGAGTGAAGCCGCAGTCATCAGTTTGCCTAAATTAAAGGGGGTCATTAACAAAAAAGAAAATGTTATTTTGTAGGAGTTTAGAGACAGAATTAAGAATTACAAATATATGCCTGGAGCAGTGTGCTTAACCAGTGGGAAACCTCCGGAGAGGGGAAAGAGGAGCCACTCGGGACAGACTGAGGAGAGCATAATAAGCCAAGAAGCCGCAGCACAAAGACTGAGGACACAGGGAAACACTGCCGGACTTCTGACCTATGAGCAGAAACTACCCAGGAGCCAAATACCAAAGTGTTTGTTGCAATTCAGGAAGCCACCGAATGGTTGTTGGATTGAGTGGAAAGCTGAAGGAAAGCACCTGCCTGCAGGCTAACACTGGGTTGGAGGAGGTTTATTTACATTGTATTTTTATTTAAAATATTTTATATGCACAATATATATTATGCAAATAAATATATAAAAATATAAATATACATTATACATATACTTACGCACCCATATACATATATATTTATAATATGTGGTTTGCCTTACTTTGAATTTTCTCAGTTTATGAAAGTTTTTCATTCTACTTAACATAGTAACAGAACCTCGCTCAAAACAAAGCCCTTTCTGATTGCTGAAAGGACACATTATAGAGAAAAGATCCAGGAACATGCAGCTCAAAGCTCTAGCTGATCCAGGGGCTCATCATGTGTAAATACTAGTTATAAAATGTATTATATGTATTATGCATTATATTATATATAATAGTTCAATACATTAGTTCCAGATAATGTGTATACCCATACATATGGATCATTTCATTTGAAGAATCATTGTAATAAGAAAAAGCCTTTCGTTACTCTTCCCAAGCTACAGGTGACATATATGAATATACTTTTATGTAGAAAATGTCAGACAGCAGATTTGTGCCATGGATAAAATACCATCACTGGCTTCTTTAAGAGAAGTTGTTGAACTTTAACTATAAACTATGGAGAAGCTTAAATTTAGAACTGCCTCAGACAGATGAGATTCGAAACAGCTTCATTTACACAACAATCTCAAAGAAGGAAAAATATTTCTGCATTAATTTTTGACAGAAATGGAAACATCAAATAATAAGAATATTACAACATAAATATTAAGCAAATAATCCATTAATACTAGAACAGGAAAAAAATAGCAATGAGGTCTCCAAGTGTCCAGCCAGTCTTTTCTTTTTAACAACTTAAAGTTTTTAACAAAAAAAACACCCCAACACATCAGCTTTATTCCCAGGGTTAGGGGGTTGCAGATATCACACCAATTCAGTATATAACCATAAGCAAAGTGCAAGTCTAGCGGTGGCTTCCACAGACTTATGGAGGCCAGAACATAACCCTCCATTTCTGCACTTTTTTTTCAAAATAATCAGAGCAATCTGTTATTAGTCATCAATCCTGAAAATTTTGTGCTGTTTCAAGGAGTTTTAGAGTGAATATTCTAAGTTATTTTCTTACCAAATTGATCAGCTGAGTGTGGACGATGTCTTCCACCAGTATTGCAGTTTCATGGAGCGGCCTGCGAGCATCTCCCAAGGAAAACCTGGAAGAAAGAGGGTTATATTCCATGGTTATAAAAATGAGTCAAAAAGAAACAATGTAGGCAGTCTCCAGAAAAAATAAAATGGAAAAATATGAATAATATGTAATAATTCATTATAATAATAGCTTAATGCACCTGTATATACAGAAATGGATCACTCACTGTGGTCCAAGGAGTATTAACCAAAGGAACATGATTAAAAGAACAAAAGAGCTGCAAGAATGTATGCGAAAGTACATGGTAAGGAAAACTGAAAAATTAAGGAAATGGAGGAAAATCCAGTTTGTAGGAACAATTGAAAAAAAGAGGGACAAAGCTGTAGCATGTGCACAACTGGGAGTAATTCCGTATTTGCAGCTGTCTTTGCTTGCAAAATTACCAAATAACTATCTTAAAAGCTGAAATGCTAGCAGGTATTTTATCCCAAATCTAAATGCTAATGCTAAGGCATGGAAGGAACTACTATGAATTAAACATTTTTTAATGTAATAGTATACGAGAGGCTCTTAAAGTCTACACTGCAAGATTAAATGACAGGAGGTCATAACGAGATGATGGTCTTCGTATAATATTGGAAACAAAAGAATAAGTTGTTGCATTTGGAGTCAGTAAAGGAGAAATTATGACAATGGGGGTTTTGCAAGGCTTTATCTTCTCTAAGAAATACCAAAAGTTGCTCTCTAAACCTGTATGAACTGCCATCACCAGTCTATTAAAAAGAGGCTAGATGCTGCAGAAAATCTAAATGCTGGACCTTCGGTTTGTAGCACCTGACGCACTTCAGAGGGCGAGCAGTTCCCATGCAATGCCCAAAAATCCCAGAATCACAGAATGTAAGGGGTTGGAAGGGACCTCAAAAGATCATCTAGTCCATCCTTCTAGGACACTGGAACAGGCTGCCCAGGGAAGTGGTCACGGCACCAAGCTTGGCTGAGTTCAAGAAGTGTCTAGACGATGTGCTCAGTCCCATGCTCTGACTTGGCTGGGCCTGTGTGGAGCCAGGAGTTGGACTCGATGGTCCTTATGGGTCTCTTCCAGCTCAGGAGATTCTGTGATTTTATGAACCACCCTGCCAGAGCAGGATCACCTAGATTAGGTCACACATGAACACATGCAGGTGTTCCAGAGAAGGAGACTCCACACCTCCCTGGGCAGCCTGTCCCAGTGCTTTGCCACCCTCACAGTGAAGAAGTTTTTTCCTTACATTTACATCAAGTCGTATAAAACTACCCATCTGAAATTGGGTTGGTGTGTTTCAGCTCCAGACCCAGCCAGAGTACAGGGGCATTTAATTTGGAATGGCTGAGATCCAGGTGGGGATCAGATTTTTTTTTCACTTGGTAGCTGCACTCTTACAGAGATGCACTTGAAGACTCAGTGAAGGTTTTTTATTCCCCTAAATGACATTTAGTACTCTAAATGACTGCAGGTTGCAAGCAAACTCCATCTCATCAGTCCAGCTCAGTGAATCTAGAGAGCTTAAGCCTTCCCTAAAATGTACCTTTATCTAGGTAGCAGCACTGCAGTCTAGAGAAAGGAAAAAGGTCTCTTGGTCTATGCAGCTTCCGTTCATCACATGAAGGTGCAAAAAGATGCTGTTTGTTCTAGTTAACTATTGTCTGTTCTTTGCTTCCAAACCATATATTTTCCGTCCACGTAGCAGAAATGGGGTACTTGAGGATTTCAGCTATGGTTTCTGGTTTTATCTATCTAAACTTGTTGATACTATCAGCATCTTACAGAGATGGTCATGTTTGAGACATAAAATGGGTTGTATGTCTCTGAAATGAGCAGAATGCTCTACTACACAGGAGTGCACAGGCACATGAATTATAATGTCAGAGACTTCCTAGGACTACAAGCACAGCACCGAAGACAATCCAAGTCCTGTTAAGTATTTTATAAACTGCAAATACCTGGTTATTATACGGGAAATATATATAAAAATAGAAGTATTTATGACCATATTACACCGGAACATAAAAATATATTAAAAAAATAACAGATTCAAAACAAGTGCTCATATAGGATAAAACTTAAGCATTTCTTTTTTCTAAAGTAAGGTGCATATGTAAATTAATAGGAAATTTTTACCTTTTTTTTCTCTAATCACAAAAGGTATATAAAACCAAATGGAATTCAGTTATCAGAACCATATGTTTTTCTTTCTTATTTACTGGCCTTTTCATATTCAAAGTAATTTTTCTTTATTTCTAAGACTTAAAATGCAAAATAAAACAACTTTGCAAGAGAGAAGCAAACGCCTGCTTGGCAGCATTATCATCTTCAGCATAAATTTAATCTGTTTGGTTTTATGACTCTCTACTTTCATAAAAAGGAAAGGGTTTTGGTGTTCCCTTCCAAAGACAACAAAGCACAAGAACGGAACTCTGTCTCTGAGGCAGGATGCTGCCTCTGCATTGAGATGCCCTCCCTGTCTGCATTTAGAAGTCTCTCTCACAATTAACTATCAGCTCCCACGGGAAGTAAAAGAGATTCCATCAAGATGCAGCTCCTTGATGTGAGAGGAGACAAGCATCAAATCAGTTTGCTCCATTCTGATGCAAAAGGATATGTCAAAGAGGATGCTGACACGTGGTGAGATGCAAAATCAAGTTCCAGAAGCACCTACATTTTTTCCTCTTTCACTTGCTCTCTTTCTACCTTGAAAAATTATTTCTATCTCAGTCTGTCTTCACTGCTTTCCCATGTAACTTCAGCCAACTTCTTTCCCACACACAGAAATCGAGATACTGGCATGGTGGGTTCAGCAAAAAGGAAAAACCACCACACCTACCCACAGCCACTTCCTTTTTCTTTGTAATGGATTCAGGAACTTCTTAGATGCTAAAAAGAACCCCGTAAAGCTTTAATACTTGTTCATTGTATTTGTATAGCATTTGATATGTTTCTTCATTCTAACATGCTCATAGGATAATATTCTTTGAGATACCAAACACAAGCTTTTTACCCCTTCCTGCTACCAGAGGTAGTAACTACAAACACACAAGCACTTAAAGTAATAAACTCTTCCACTTTTTTCTTCACTTTTGCCACTGTACATCTCCATCACAGAATAAACACTCAACTAAGACTCAGGGAGCTCAGATTTTTTGCCAAGTTACAGAATATGAGGTAGGTTAGGAATCAAAATAAAACCCTAAAAACAAACAAAAAATAGGAACCCCAGATTTGTTGCCCTCGTTTCTGGGAACTGAAACTGAACTTGATGTTTTAATATAACTTACAAATTTCATCTCACGTGTGCTTTGCTTTTAATGGTTCATTAGAGAGTCTTTTAAATAACCTTCCATTCCCTGGAAGTATAAATAATTCTTCCTATGAAACATATGAAAATTCAGTTGAAAATAGAAAAGAGCTGTTTCAGGTTTTCTGGGAAATACTGAAGAGGAAATATATGAAAATATAACATCAGCAGTGCATCAAAACAGTAAAATGATATGGAAGACTGTCCTGATAATAGAAGCACCTACCCATTAGACATGCCACACAGCAACAAAACGTTCTCAGAAGATCCAATTTCACAAGTTTGTCCGTTTTAAAGAAGCATTTTTGCAAGGGGGTGATGAATTTACCCAGATTTGCACAGGAGGATTAAAATAGCAACACCGAGAAAGAAAAGGCTGCTGCAGCTCTTTTATTATTTACCTTTAGCTTCTATTTCTAATTTATTTAAGTTCCTGTAATGGTGTTTCCAGGCTCATCAAAAAGGGTAAATGTCCAAGCCACTAAATGCCTACGTGAAGTACCATGGCATACCATGTACACATACTTGGCACACACTAAGATGCAACAGCTTCTCATGGTGCAGGGACCTACAGTTCTAAGAACCTCAAAATCTTGGGAAGCTACAGAAATAGATAAAGTGCTTTCTTCCCCCCACCTCCCTCACCCCCCTCCATTTCTTGGGGTTTTAAATGCCTGTGAGAGGTATTGGGCCAGGCACAGGCTTGCTTCAAAACCCCCAATGCAGAGCTCTCCAGGTGGCCAGACCACCAGGAGAGCAGACTGTGGAGACAGAAAGCTGCTACAACTTCCCATCCTCCACAGCCTTGAAAAGCCGTCCTGGCCAGAAAGGAAGTATAACCAGGGTGGCTGGGAGTGCACTAAGCTAGAATAAATAGTTTCTCTTACTGGGGCTTCTATTGAGTTCATACCATAACAAAGCTACCCCGACTCATGTGGAATTTACCACCTTGAATAAATTTGACAAATCTAGCCTAGGAAAAGTATAAAAGCAGTGAGGTAGACTGGTGGGAAATTCCTTTTTTAATTTTTTTTTTAATTTCTTTTCTAGAAACCCCTAACAATTTTCCTCTTCTGTTTTTACAGTGATTTGTAGCAGCAGAGATGGGACCTCCAGACTCTTTTTTCATGCATCTCAAGATCTCACATAGGACAAGCAGATACTTCTGTACTCAGCACAGTGGGACTGTGGGTCACAGGGGTCGATGTGCCTGCAATGCCACCAACGGGAGAGACTTGAATGGATGTATAATTGTATGTGAGAGTGTAGCCCATGAGAAGGGTTTGGGGACCCAAGTATCAAAGTGGTCATAAATATGGGCTGGACACTGGACAGACAAGAGGGTCTGTGAGTTGGCTACTGGAGGGACCAGGAGTTCCAGACCTGCTGCTGAGGAGAATGTGAGATTGGGGCTTGTTCAAGAGACCCATTTACGGGTGTCCCTGCACATGAGGATTGAGGATCTCAGCACTAACTGTGCTCGAGGCTACTGGATTTGGCAATTCCTAGTTGAGGACATGTGTTGAAATATCTGACTCAGACTACATGTGTCTGTGAAGGCGAGGATTTGCAACACACACACAAAAATCTACTGAGGAGATTCAAAAGAAATCAAAGGAGCTTGGAAGGTGTTCAGCCAACGTATAATGGGAACCTAGAGACAAAACTTAACTCACACGTAGACCACTACTTGGCTGACATCTGAACCTGGGTGTCTGCACCAGCAAGCTGATTCCCACCCCGCATTTTTATCTGACCAATCGAGCAAATACAATCAAGACCTAACTGCTCACCACATACAGGACCAGCTAATTCACTGTTAAAAATCTAAAACCAGGCAAGGATCCCATAAAATCACAGAGGACAAATCCACTACTAGATATATTTGGACCGGATAATATCTGGGCTCACATCTCCTCAGTATTTTAAGATTATACAGTAAATTTCTTTTCTGTCAGCTGTTTGGCTGGAATGCATTTGGAATATGCAGTATACTAATTCTCAGAGATCTTTCCATACTACAAGCATGTGTCCTTTTAAATATATGAATTATTTGAGACCTGAAAGCCAGGTGGTAACAAAAAAAATCACTTTTACAGTTCTGAGCACAAGAACATCCAGAAAACTTTCAGCAATTCAAATACCAGAAGAATAAACATGACAACTCACTAAAAAAACCCAAGTAAAACCAAACTTTGAAAAATCATTAATACACCATTCATGTATTGGGGTTGGAATCGATGATCTCTTGAGGTCCCTTCCAACTCCTACAATTCTGTGAATACATTGAAGTCATTCACCATGGTTCCATAAGAGGTTGACTCTGAAGAAAACTATTGAGATCTGGTCTCCTATGTGACAGAAAATTGGGAAACTACAGGTTTCTTTCTGATGAGAGTGGGAATGAGCAAGAGATGTCTCAGAGAAATTAAGATGAGGATAGTATCTTTTTCAAAGTCTTTAAAGCTAAAGCAAGCTCTTCTCTCTCCATTTTGTTGCTGAACAAATTAGGCAGAAGTTGTGTCTGAAAAGAAAGAGATGACTGGTGCCAAACCAGAAAATTTATTTAAGACACACAGGAATCCACATTGTACAGAGAGTAGAAGAGGAAAGAAAGAATAAAATCCAGGAGGAAGAAATTGCCTGAAGTAAAGGGAACTGCAATAGGGGAGAGGTGTAAACAATGCAGTTTCAAAGTTATTTCTATTTTATGTTAAGATACGTTATAAAAGAGAGATGATGTGACAGATTGCTGTTTTGTAGGTATTGCTCCTTAATATCACCACTGAAGTTAGTAAAGGAGCACAAGTTTAAAAAAATAAATAATCTTCCTTGCTTATTGCTTTAGCTTAGTGAAAAAAGGATCAATTTAGAGCACTGAGTTAACTAGCCAGCACATTTTATCAGTGCTACCTGAAAGACTGCTCGAATTTACTTTGCTATTTATACATTTATCTGCTCATCAGGTGACTTCCAGTGAAGCCCATTTAAAAAGAAAAGAGAATCTTAATTCCCATCAGAGTTCATTGGTCATATATTTATCTGCTTGGAGGAATGAAACTAAGTTATTGGTTATCGCTAGGCAACTTGTGTATCAAACTAGATACATAGCTAGGTAAATAGATAGCTGGGTATATAGTACTCAGCTAAGTGGAAAACAGACATTACATTATTTGGTATATGAAGTTGGGTTAATCAGTATTGGTTTCAATGTCTCTTCCAATGCTGCTTCTTCTAACAGCTCTTTTCTGTCCATCCATCCCACTGTCGCATCACCCCTAACTCCTGAAGCAAGACCATGCATTCCCTTTTATTAGACCTATATGTTGCTGCACAATATAATCCCATTTTCTTGTCTAATAACTGAGGAATGTATCTCACCACCCTGACGATGAGAACAACAGAAATCCCAACTCTTCTACTCCTATAAAATCAAGAGAAGCTGTAGGAAGCTACTAAAAGTAATTACCATTTACTTATTCAGTAAGTGGAGATGTCCTGCTCACTTGTTTAAATAATATTAACACTAAGAATTTTATTACTAAATTATTGAGTCTTTATTAAAAGAAACTCAGTTTAAGCTTAAATGCTTTAGCCAAAATGTGTATGGCAGTGAGAATGGCAAGCACAGGAAGAAACTGAAACATCAGCTGCAAAATGGGTTTTTTTCAACATAAAATTAAGTTGTGATGATGTCTGCAGATATTGGAAAAGCATAAACAAGAAGAGAAACATTACATAATACCTTTTAATTATTCAAAAGTACATAGCAACAAGTAAAGGGGTAAAATTTAGAAAGGGAACATTTATAGACAATTAGAAGGAAATCATCTGAAAACAGGAGCTAAAACCCTCTGTAGCCATCCCAGAAGGAAGAGAAGATTCTTTGCTAGAAATACTGAAAACTAAGCTTAACCAGGAACTGTTGGGTCTTGTGATGCTAAACAAGTACAAGAAAAGAAATCTTGATTAACTGACTTGAAATACTTAAAAATTAGATACGATCACATTCTAAACTGGTATGTCACCTGCAACTAACATACAGTTGTTGGAACTCTGTATCTGAAGTCTGAAATAAACTTAACTGATGTTCATAATGACAAAAAATATTAATTATTAACTCTTTTCCTGGTTTTAGAATTCTAATTATTTTATTTAAAACTTATTATGCTTCCTTAACAGCCTTTACTACAGATACTTCTCAAATACTATGGTGGAAAGTAACATCCAAAGGTATCAATCAAGTTCATTACCCCACTGAAGAACGATCTAAACAAGACAGGACCTTTCCAAGAGCAACTTTACCTGAAAATCAAAGTAACTTGTTTACATCTCACATAGTAAGGTCTGCTGGACAGCAGGATTAACACAGTCAAAGATCCCACCAAATCAAAAGTCTGATTTTTCTCACAGAAAGACAAACTCTGTCCTCAGTGATGCTACCATAAATCAAGAATAACATGAAGTCATCAGGGAATGAATTTCAGAGATGCTAAAGTCTCCCAACTACATGGGAGGTCGCTCTGTCTTGATTCAATAAAGTGCTTTTTTAAGCATGAACCTCCTGAATCATGTTCTTAAGCTGAGACTGAAATTGTTTTAATAACTTGTGGAAACAAACAAACAAAAAAATCTTAAATTTCCCCCTTTAAAGAGGGCAACTATTGTTAATGTTTCTTTAAATGCACCCTAATATATGCAGTAAGAAATACATGTCCATTTTTTGCCTTCATAAATTCACACTCACACCTGGGAAATGACTGTGTTGCAAGACAGAAGGGGAAAAAAGGCAAAAAAGAAGATATCACCACTCTACTACTGCTTCTCCATAAATCACAGAATAGGTGAGGGAGGAAGGGACACGTGGAGATACCTAGTTAAACCCTTCTGTCTCAAAGAAGTTTGCTCAGGGCTATTTCCAGATGGGCTTTGAGTATCTCCCAGGATGAATGCTCCACAAGCTCTTTACACAGCCTGTTCCCATGTTTCACTGCCATAACAGTAAAAAATATTTTTCCTTAAGTGGAATTTCCTGTACTTCCATGTGTGCTCACTGCCTCTTATCCTGCCACTGGCCACCACTGAAAAAAGCCTGACTCTGTCTTCTTTACACCCCCTCAGTACTTTATGGACATCAATAAGATCTTCCTGAGCCTTCCAAGCTCTCACAAGTCTCTCCTTGTATGACAGCTTTTCCATTCCTTTAATCATCTTAGTGGACCTTCACTGGACTTGCTTCAGTATGTCCATGCCTCCCTTTTACTGGGGAGCTCAGGAGTGGATCCAACATGCCAGATGGGTCTCTCAAGTGCTGAGCAGAGAGGAACTGTGACTTCCCTTCTCTGCTGGCAACAGACTGCCTAATGCAGAACAGGATGCTACCACAAAAGCACATTACTGGCATGTGTCAAACTTGGCATCCACTGGGACCCCCCACAACCTCCTCTGCAAACCTCATTTGCAGATGACCAGACTCAACTGGTTGTGCTGGCTGGTGTTATTCCTCCCCAGGGTCATGAATTTGGATGTCCCTTTGTACAACTTCATGAGGTTCCCATTGGCCCATTTCTCCATCCTGTTGAGGACCCTCTCAATGGCAGCGCACTCAGTCTATCAGTCTATCAATCACTTCTCCCAGTTTTCTATCAATCACTTCTCCCAGTTTTCTATCATCAACAAACTTATTGTGGGTGTATTGTGCTCCATCATCCAGGTGGCCCATGAAGACGATACAGTATTGACCCTAGGATTAACCTCTTGGGGTCACACACCATCAGTAACTGGTCTTTAGGCTGCTGATACCAACTCTTTGAACCCAGCCCTTCAGACAGTTTTCAGTCTACCTCACTGCACATCCATTAATCTGCTCCATCAGTTTGTATACCAGGGTGTTATGGGAGACAACATCAAAAGCCCTGCTAAAGTCAAGGTAAACAGCATTCACTGCTCTTCCCTCACAATGCACCAGTTATTTCATCATAGAAGGCTATCAGGTTGGCCACACACGATTTCCCCTTCATTACCCAGATCCTCCTTCTTGGCCTTTGAAAGAGAAATGACATTTGCTTTCTTCCACTCTTCAGGAAGGAACTTCCACCAGTGGCCATTACTTCACAAGCAATGTCATACATCAAATCAAAGCAGAATACTGTATCTTATGTTATTGGGAGAATATGTAAACTAAAATCTGATTTCAAGCAGAACAGGTTGTAAGAGTATCCATATTTAAACTTTTACAACTACAGTTAAGCCATGAAAAATTAATTCACATATACAAAAACACAACTTGGAAAATGTATTTGAGAAAACTGGTTTTAAAGTATTTTTCCTCCCTCACTGTCAGTTACTTTATGAACTGTTGATATGCAAAAAAATTTTGATGCAAGATGCTACACAGCTCTACTTCCAACCAACTGTTAATAGGTACATCTCTTTCATGGTGAATACGTCTAAATTCCAACAAAACCCAATTTTCTAAGTTCTCCGAAAAGCTCTACATACGGTTTCACTGAGGTAACTTGGTTACTCTTCACAAACTGTGGCGAGCACAACACCCATGAGCTGAGAATGAGGGTGTGTTTTTAAAATAAGTAAAAATAAGAATATGGGCAGCTATGTTGTTTAGGTGCTTTCAGAACTCTTGCTTATTAAAGAAAACAACAGCCTTCACCCTGGCTTGTTCAGTTTTTTTCCTTATACTATTGTACACACTTTCTAACTGCTGAAAATCAGCAGAGTTATCCCAACACAAAGCTGTGGCAAGAATTCTTTTCAGTGCCATTGTATACTAATCAAAATACACCAAACTCTAACAGTTAAGTGTCTTAAATTAATTTTACAAATCCTATGACTGGCAAAGGAAAAAGATATAATTTATTCCAGTTGTAGAACATAATATGTTCCATTCTCTCATTCACAAAGGGTTTCAGTTTTTCAGGAAACAAATGAGACAACTGCCTTTCTAGACTATGCAGACTGGACTCTGATCAGTCATTTTTGCTCTAGGAAAAAGTTCATCTCAACAATATACCCAAACATAAATGGGATTTAACAAAGCCAAGAAAGAGGAATTTTCAGTCTGCTCTCATGAGGACATGGCAAAAAAGTGATGAGGAGAGCAGGAAGACAAAACATCATTTTACTGTATATATACATTATAAGTGTTAACCAAATGTGGAAACCCCTAGCTATTTTAAATCTAGATAAAAACCACAAGACAATTTAAACCAATCCACAAGATACAAAATATAAATGAGGATGAATGCTTTATGCTAATTTTTTGAAAAATAATATTATTCTTTTTGTACCATCCAAGACATCAAGAACATTTTTCATTGTTCTAAAAATTCACATCACATCTTTATGAATGAGATCTTTGGGTGTTAAATGATGAAAATTATATCAAATTCTCAAGTAACACACTTCCTTATCAGATGTTAATGCATTTTATAACATCAGGTTTTTAATTTTACACCCTTCTTGAAGTCAATGCCTAGAGAAGGGAAGCAACTTGTCCACAGTTGGTTTGTGGCAGAAAAAGCAACAGTTACTCCCCCTATGTCTCCCATAGCTGGGTGTTCTACTGACAAATCAGGCTTTGCAAATTAGTTTTATTTTAATAGTAAATTAGCAAATTAAATTTAATTTTAATAGTAAACCAAAGTGATATGAAAAGTCCTCCTATTCATGTAGAGAACCTGTATACTCATTGTTGCAGTACCTGGGTCAGACAGATGTTACAGTACTCACTGTAATAACGGGGAGAAACAGAAAGAGGAGTCAAAAAAACAGCCCACCTCAAAAATATGAGAACATTTGAGGCCAAAAGAGCATTACAAATTTCAATATTTCTCATAAACACCTTAAAACCTAGCTATGACATTAATATTTGCAGTATTTCTAATTTTTTTTTTTTTTTTAGCTAATGAATGGAATAACAAAACTGCTGTAAAACACTTAATTTGACTTTTCAATCAGCAGTGGTCCACAAGTCATAGTTTTGAAATCTGTGCTCCAAAACACCCTTAATGACACAGGGGCACCGCAGTTCATTGCCTTCTACCACTAATGAAGCACCGCAACTTCCCAGTTACCAAACATCAAACCCGCTCTGAACTGTTCCAGAGTTACTCTGTGTTATCACTGAACCTGTGAGTGACAAATAGAATTAGAAATTATTTGCCCCAAGGCACAGATAAAATAAATCCACTAAGAAGAAACAATGCACAACAATTAAAATGGAGAAGAATTATCTTGCATAGTTGGTTTTAACATAGGTTTAAGTTTGAAATGCACTGAGTACACCAACTCTCTCATTTTTTCTGAAAGTAAAATTCTGCCATAAGATACATTAATTTCACTTGAAAAGACCATGCTTTAAAAATGGGTTTGATTTCAGAAATAAAAATAAATAAATAAAAATGCAACCTTCTCCCTAGAGTAAGAAACTAGAAGTTCTGTGATAAAATCTTTTTCTGGAAAGTCAGTACAATTTCATATCAATAGTGTGCTCCTTTTCCTGCTTTCAAATGGATTACTTAAATGTTTTAAAATGTTATAACCCACAATAATCTGTTCCAGGCACCAGCGAAAAGGAAGAAAAAAATTACAGAAGTCAAGATGTCGCCTGGAAGCACTTTATGGCAAACATTATAAAGATAACACAGAGCAGAGAAGCTCTGGTTCAATCCATTATAAATACCCCATTCTTCTTAAAATCACAAAAACATATTTATAGTAAAGAACTCTTACAGGCTTTTTCCTCAGAAGACTTCATTTAAGTACAATTTGGCAGAATTTTTGGAACCAGAAAAGAAGAGTTTGCTAAAATATTGATGTTTTACAGTCACCCCAGTCTTGATCTACTTGCTACAAAAACAAAAGCAAGGACTTTGGAAGATGACCACATCCGTGTCTACTAATTACACTTTAGTTTTTAATTTTGACCAAAATGTGCTCTCTAGCAGTTACACCAAGCACAGACATTGGAATGTCTTGTCCGGGGAGGTTGTGGAGTCACTGTCCCTTGGGGTGTTCAAGGAAAGGTTGGATGAGGTACTTAGGGACATGGTTTAGTAATACAGGTGGTAGGGGGATGGTTAGACTGGATGATCTTGGAGGTCTTTTCCAACCTTAACAATTTTATGATTCTTTGACACTAAATCATCACTTGGACAAATAAAGCCTCACTAAAATCACAAGTTACATTTTATTATTGATGAACTGTTTAAAGAATGATATGGTTGGTTTTGTTTTGTTCTTTTTTTTTAAAAAAAAAAAAGTTAAAATATTGGCAAAAGATATTCCTGTATACACAATCTATATATCAAAGCTCAGTTTCTCATACATCCAATCGACACTCCAGGTAGTCACCCTCACTTCTTTTACCCCAGGTATCTCACAAAACACAGGGACAGGTGTGTACACAGAAGCAATAGGCTACACTGACACCCTTGCTCATTAAAGCTACTAAATAATCACTTTGAGCATTTAGATGATCAGAAGGAAGTAAGAAAAAGGGGCTTTCAGATTTCTCAAAATAAATTGTTTTCTTTTTTTTCAATGAAAAGTGTCTCAGTGTGAAGTCAGAGACAGAACATGTGAATAACTGCACTTTAGAAAGATGTTCTCATAAGCAAAATAGGGATGATGGGAATTATAAACCTTCACTCAATTTAATTTTCCAAAACATGAAAAATATTTAGTTTACAGCAAAAAACAAATTACAAGTGTTAAATACATACAGTCTGTTTAATAATAATATAATAACACTAAAAAGAAGGATCCAAAGTTATAGTGCAGCATGACAAGCAATGAGTCAAGAACAAAAGACAAAAAAGGGGGACAAGAATTACTCTCATAGGGATCAACAAAACGGTACATGAAAGAAAAGGCTAGGTAATTACTTCACTTTACTGATGATAGTTGAAGGACAACTCGGCATCCATTCAAATTTGCCTTTTTTTTTTTTTAAGACTGTTTTTTCCTGACCTTTCTCAATAAAACAAATTAAAAAATAGACAAACATGAGCTGTGCTTATTCAGGAGAAATGTGCATGACTATTTCTGCTTACTGACATGCATTTAGATTTGAATAACAGGCATTTTGGAAAAAATTTTCTATAACGCTATAGTTGGATTGAATTATTATCTTCATATGAAGATACTCTAATTTCAATTTAAAACTTTACGGCTGGTAAAATAGTGGTAAAATCAGTAATAAAATGTAAGCATTTAAAAAAGAGATTGTTTAAAAACACAGTCCACCCAGCGTTATACCCAGTACATGAGTTAACAAGGAAAATCATTATTATGGATACTGTGCTTTGCTGTCTTGCCTGTATAATATATCTGTAGAATATAATGTGAGATTATATCAGGTAAAATCCTAATTCCCTTATTTCTCAACACAGATAAGCTAGAAAAAAAAAATAAAAAAGCATACCAGAGAGTCCAAAAGTTATTCCAATGAACACTTCTGATTCTTATAGCACATTTCTATGATTGAAGAAGAACAAATTCTTGAAGAAATTAAGTACACGTGCAGCATCCTAACCAATACCAACAGATGCTCAGTGGCAAGCAGTTTTCAAAAAGACCCACACTTCCAAAATAAGAATTAATCTTTATAGAGAAAAGTCAGGAACTGCCATGCTTGAGATAACAGTATTCAGCATCCCGTCTTTCCCTCTCTCTTCTTCCTTAGGAGCCAAGGAAGCAACAGCTGGAGTCAGGGAAAGACCGAATTCTCCAAGAAAAGCTGCGGTTTCACTGAATCACACACTACGAAGGCAAAAGCAAATGTAATTTTTGGTATCGGAATGATCTGTTACAGGAGAGTAATTAATGTCTCCCTTTGTGCTGCAGTTATTGAACATTTCTCTTTTCCTTCCTTTCAGTTTCAGAGCCGGAGAAGAGAGCAAGAGCTGTGTGCTGGAGTACCCTGTGCGCCACGGAGGGGGACAGCCACAAAAGACCATGGTATCCTTTCTTTTTTTTATATATAAATAAAAAAACCATCCTGACTGTGCTTCTATATCCAGGCACAGTCGTCGCTTCTTAGAGCTCCAGCTTGGCATCACTCAACACAGAAGCCATGGTGCTCGTGGCTGAGATTTGTGTGGTCTACGGTAAGCTCTGCTTCCTCGAAAATGCGTGGCACGATACAGAGTTTATTTAGAACCTAAGTCTCTCGGGCACACTATGTAAGTTTATTGTTTATCATTTGCTGGGGAAGTCTTCTGAGGTCAAGGTAAAAAGCAGGAGGTGATATTTGATGTAAATGTTCCAAAGCACGTTATGTGGTTGCATGGTCGCAGTGGCCCCCAGAGCACTTTGCTGGTGGTCCATGGAGATCTGGCCAGTGGAAGGTGCTGGCTCTCCCTGTTTCCAGCTGCTATATCATATTTAATGTATTTTTAGCTTCACTTAATATTTTCCTAATATTCCTTTTCCATGTAAGCAATTAGTGTGGTTACCAGGAATGGCAACAGCAGCCAGTGGGAGAAGAGGTGGTCTTTACAGCTGTGTATGGGTGCAGATCCACAAGACAATCTCATTAAGAGGTGGGGGGGAACCCACCCAAGAGCCACCTCTATTTCTCCATTCACTTAAATGAACAATTTGAGGTTTTTCCCTCAGAAAATTCTGCTGACAAATTCATTATCATCACTGAAGATGAAAGAACAAACAACCAAGTTGCAGTTTTTGGCCTTTTGCTATGAAGTAAGAGCAGGAAGAAAAAAAAAAACCCTAACCAAATCATATTTGCTTTCCTAATTAAGTTTACAAAAAAAGACAGACAAGCTATAAATGGGATTAAAAATATGCATGAAATTGCTGGCCTTCATTTTTGCAGTTTTATATATTTTTTAAAACTTTAGCTTTGCAATGCAACTGGAGATCAGTGGGTACGGTAGAAATGTCTGCAGAATTAACTTGCCAACCTAAAAAGCAGAAAAAAAGTCTTCTGAAAAGCATTTGGCCATGATCCACTTGAATTGTGCTATTTTAACATTTATTTCTTGAAAAAACTGTAAAGTTTCTAGAATTCAAATTAATTTTCCAGTTAGCCTCTGCTGCCTTAATTCATATTTACTGACTTTCATCTTGCCCTTGACTAATCAAAAGAGACTCATCAAGTCAATTGGAGGCAAATTAAAAAAATATACAAAAAAAATACTAAATGGGGAACATTTGCTGAACAAAGAAAAGTCTCTTTTTATATTTTTAAAATTTTCATTCTTACTTAATTATCCATGAAACTACGCTGACTCCAACCTGCTTGCGAAGGAACAGATGAGAGAAGTCAATCCCTAACCATGCAAACATGCTTTGCATTATGTTTAAGGAAAAATATACTAAATATTAGAGAAGTTACAAATTAATGCGTTCAGCTTCTGAGTTCTGCTAGCTAACAACGATGCTTATGTACAAGGGAGCCTTATTTAGGAAAACACTCCCCAGAGATGGGGATTAAAGGGAGTCCTTGCCTCCCTCTGAGCTGCAGCAGACCTCAGCCTCTGAATGTCTCCTTCCTCCTCCAGATAAGAGACAGGTATTTTTTTACAATTCTCAAGAGGTTTTGCCTGATGCCTGGAAAACACCAAGTCCCTTATTGGCTTTAGATGTCTGTAAGATTTCAGTGGAGCAGCCTCGCTGAATCACTTTCCAAGACTTTGCAACTGAGGGCCTTCCTAAACCTCAGCTTAAGAAGGATTTAAGGAGACTAAATTTGCTCATCAACGGCTGACAGAGTAAAACACAAAATTGCACAAAGCTGGATGGAAAAATCACTTCCATGTACGAGGGTTTTCCTCCCTTTTCTTCCCCAGAAGCTTAATCATCACCTAATGGTTAGTGTTCTTCCATCACTTTGACAGCAAGCAGCAGGTAATGCTTAAAAATTAAGCAAGAAAAATAATAAAGGGGGGTGGGTTTTGGTTTTTTTTTCTTTCTTAAAAACAAATATAAAAAAATAACCTCCCTAACTCATATATCCTGGTATATATCCTGGCTCTGGCATCTGTCTGGACAGTTACAGAAAAGTAGGGAGTAAAATATATTTTTAGAACTACACAAACATTTTCTCTCTTCCCCCCCACCCCCCCCACCTTTCCTACAAAGGCATTATCTACAAAGGTAGGTATGGTAATAACACTAGTCTTGTAAGTCCAGCATGATAGAAGGAAATACAAACTGCAGGGAATGCTGTTTTCAGTGACATACTGTGCAATCATGAGCCTGCTTTGTACGTTCAGGAAATTCTCATGAGTTTTCTTAATGAAAAAAAAATCACTAAAAAAAGATTTGCTGTAAATATCTCGCGAGCCATGACAAAGTACCTTATAAAATATAACTATTCATAAACAGTCTAGCCTCTGGAATTAAAACACTGACAGTTTCTATTAAAAGGTGCTTAGTCACAGTTCACTAAATATTTACAACAAATCATTTATTCTCTAATTTCATTGACTTTTACTGTCGTTAGCAAAAGTCAAGAAAACTTCCTGCATGTGTGTGAATGGGTTGTGTATGTAAACCACAGCTTGCAAAGTCAATTTTATGGAGGCAGAAAGATTTTTCACATTACACAAGCAGGTCCTCCTCTGCTGTAGAAAACTATTTGCTTCAACTTCAATTGGATGCAAGTATCCGAATAAACTGGAATCAGAAGGCGCAAGAGTAAATTGACATCATGCCTTGCAGGAGAAAAGGGAAAATAAAAAGGCACAGTTTGTCAAGTTCTCCAACTTCTTATATCTATCTAAAGTTTTGCAAACTGTAGCATTCTTTCTCTGCCTTTCCAAACTCGGCAAAGGAAATAGAAGTTCAAGCAAGGAGAGGACAAATGAAAACTGCATCGTGTGACATTACAGAACACGTGTTATCAGAAAGCAGCGTCAAGACTTGAGCTATTGGTGTTGACAGGCATTTCACCAAATGAAAGCCAAATTTTTTTCTGCTGCTGCTCGGGTAGAGAGGGAATGCAACTTTTGAGGTTTCTCTTTGAAGAACCTGATTGAGATGCTGTTCAAGCAAGGAAAGCTCAAATGGCTTTGTAGGGAAATGAGGTGCTTATAAAAATAAACAGGACTCTACTAAAAAAATGCAGACTTTAGTACTATCAGAAAGCAGACAACTTCCCAAACTCAGCACCGACAATGACATAGCTCTTCTATCGGCTTTTCAAAGACTGAACAATGTAAAATGATGCAGTTTTATGACACACAAACACCCTTCCAGTGAGGCTTACCTTAGAATCACTTAACGGATTTACATGGATTCCAGTATCTGAATGCAGCCTCTGTATAACCCAAGCCTTACCATAGTTTGATGTATTAATGCATATGGTACCAACAAGGTTATTGCTGTCCTCTTGATGACATCATTGCTGCCTGGTTTTCCTGTCCTGTCTCTTAGTTCCCACTATTACAGAGTCACTGAACTGTAGGCATTGCAAGGGACCTCTGGAAATCATCCAGTCAACCACCCTGCTAAAGCAGGGTCACCTAGAGCAGGTTGCACAGGATTATGTCCAGGCAGGTTCCGAATCTCTTCAGAGGAGATATCTCCACAATCTCTCTGGGCACAACCTCTATTGTTGCTTTAAATTCCCCGATGCACTTGAAGACACAAATAGGTTTTGGGTACGTGTCAAGATGACTGCATTTCCTCAGAGAGCTTGGATCATGAGTTGGCCGGCCTCAGACTCTAACAAGATCTATCTCTGTCTACAGTTCCCTTAGCAGGACCAACGGCAAAGCTGCCAAAGAATTAAAAGTGAAGATCCTGTAGGTTAACAGAAGATCAACCACTAATCCATATGTCTGGAAACAGAAACATAGTTAAAAGTAGATTCCACTTCCTAAATTTTTCAGCAGCAGTTTTGTCCTAGAGGAACCAATTCAGAGGAAGGGCCTGATATTTATTAATTCATCTACTTGTTCAGAAGATGAAATAAGGTTCACGTCAATTCTTTTTTAAGGCTCTGGGAATAACTACTGTATTAAATGTACCCATACTTATTAGAATAAATTCCTTAACTCAAAAAATGCCCACAAACAGAACCCAAAGAAGTGCTTGAAGACAAGCTGTCTCCAATCTGTTACCAATAACCCCAGAAGCAAGGAACGCAAAAGGCACAATTTCCAAATCACTCTTATCTGTGCCCTAGCTTGTCTCATAAACACCCAAGAGATCTTGGCTGCGTGATCCCAGCTAGAAATCTTCTGGTGACCATGGTACATGCAGACTTCTCACAAGAATCCTGGAAACAAAATGTCATAGTAGTAGGAAGACAAACGGGACTCTTCCAAATCTCCTCCTCTGAAACAAACAAAAAAACCCTAAAGCAACCCACACCAGAGATCTGTGGCCTTCGTATTTACCTTCCCCATTGATAAGACAGAAAGATTTTCTGAAAATCAGGGAAACCTTCAGCTGGTAAAGGAAAAGGTTTCATAGGCTAATGGCAGTTTTCATAGGCTAATGGAAGTGTGCTAACTCATAGTCGCAGGTATCATTTTCTTGAACTCCGCTTCTTAAAGACCTATTTGATCAGAGAAATTAGGGAAATGAAGAACCCACTGCTGCTTCCCTCTGTTGAACTATTACATTGACTAACTCCTAAAATCACAAGAGATTTAGTTGATATAGTCACTGGAATCCAGACAGCAACTCCATTGACCACATGTAGGTTCAATGTTATAGTGATACGTCTAGATCTCTACACAAACTAAAACTGGAGTTTAGACTTCTACAGTATATGAATCAAATGGTGACTTTGATCATTTTTCCTGTGATAATACAGACTTAACTTTCCATGTTAACAGTGACCAAGGAACTTTCAACATTTTCTTTCATACGGTACACAGTAAGATATTAAAAGAAACTACTTATGATTTGGAATCATTCCTACCACTGTTTTCACAATACTTCTCTATCCCACAAGCCAGGTGGGAATATTTAGATTAAAACGCAGATGGTTCATATGAGTCAACACACCAAATGATCAAGATGCTCCCTCCCTGGAGGTGTTCAAGGTTGGGTTGGATGGGGAATTGAACAGCCTGGTCTAGCGAGATGTGTCCCTGCCCATGGCAGGGGGCTTGGAAGGAGATGATCTTTAAGGACCCTTCCAACCCAAACCATTCTATGATTCTATGATAAGATCTACTACTGTCCCTACCATTACCTTTTATTCAAAATAGTCTGATAGCTATACTTTGAGCTACTATATTTGACTAAATAAAGAAGTAAATACTAAAAGCCAAAATCTAATAGTATGTCAAAACATCAAGTGCCTCAAGGATATTTCAGATAACATGACCTAATGTAAGAGACTAGCTACAGAACATAAGGGATGGGGGCTTACTTGTTTTTGGAATTGACATGCTGCCTTCCTGAGGTGACCTCTTCCCTGCTTCATACAAGATGAGTAATGATAAAATTGCTCCTTCTGGAAAAGAAGTTTTGCTTGATTTTTTTGAAAAACCTAATGAACGGTGCTCTGTGCCCAGGCTAGACTGGGCTCAGGGAACTTGGCAGAAATAAAGTCAAGGAAGGGTAAATCAATTGTTTGTGCTGCTCTTGGTGTTTGGCTGGCCCTGTAGCAGCCAGGCTATGCTGCTGAGCTGCAGAATTTCAAACGATTAAATCCCTTCAAAATTACTTGGTCCCTCCAGAGGCAATTAACGGCATTAAAAAAAGGAACTTACAGAAGAAAAAGAGCAGCTGAAACCTGCTGGGTTGGACTCAGGATTGGACTCAATCTCGAGGTCTCTTCCAACCCCTACAATTCTGTGATTCTGTGATTTGCAAATTGTTCTTAAAGAGCAGGTCCTTGAGAAAGCTGACTGCAAGGAAATCTCCCCAGGATCAGAGATTGCCTACACCTCTGACGATACGTGGGCAATGAAGGAGAGAGCAGAAAAATGAGAACCATCTGCATTGCAACCCTTGGTTAAGACTCAATATATTTATAAGGACGAACAAGACCATTTTCCCTAGGTTACAACCAAGGAGGTCCCCTATACCACCTCAGAGTTGGCAAAACTAAAAAAGGAATTTAGCTGGACCACCAAGGAGACACAAATGGAGTATGTGTGGAGGGTATCGTTATCTGGGGGAGACCAGAATTTTAGTGAAAGGAGGCAGAGGACCTTCTTTGGAGGTATTTGGGACCAGGAGTATTCTTAATTACTGGAAATCACTATGCCCCTTGGCTTTTAAATCAGCAGGCAGCTTACTGGAGTGAAGGCTGGATTTATGTCAGACAGCGCATCAAAAATGATGGAGGGCTAACAGAATGATTAGAGGACTTGAACATCTTCCATATGAGGAAAGGCTGACAGAGCTGGAGCTGTTTAGGCTAGAGAAGACTGAGAGGGGATCTCATCAACAGTTATAAATACCTGAAGGGTGGGTGTCTAGAGGAAGACGGTAGACTCTTCTCAGTGGTGCCCAGTGACAGGACGAGGGGCAATGTGCACAAGCTAGAACACAGGAAGTTCCATTTTCACATGAGAAAAACTTCCTCATTCTTAGGGTGGCAGAGCACTGGAACAGGCTAATCAGAGAGGCTTTAAGGATGTGTAGCTTTAAGGATGCTGAAAAACAGATATACAGCCTGGGGGAAAAGGTTTGTTTGTGGTCAGTTTAGCCTTGAGGTGGCTGAACAGACTATTCAATAGCAGCCAATACTGCTTGGAGGACCTGCTGTAAGGTAATCAAACTGGTTTTAGAAGAGACCTAACCCCCATGGGATGGCTCAGAGAGCCTCTGTGTGGAAATGGTATGACACTCAATTAGACCATCGTTGTGACATTTTCAGGGTATCAGAGGGAGTCACACAGGTGATAACAATTCAAGAGAAGATGAACCCAGATAGGAAAACACAGGAACCATGGTGGTCCATGGGTTAAGCAACTTTTGTTTTACTTGTGATGTGTTTTTGCTGTGCTACCGTTCATGCCCTGTGTTATTCCTTGGTTCTTACAACCAATTCAACATGTTGTAAATAACATGCAGTTCACAGCTACTGCTTCACCCGATGGTATTAAACCCATGTGCGTGGTTTGGAAAGCTGAATACCCAATTATCGAACTTGTATAAAATGATAAAGAGTTCTTTTCTAAGCTTTTCTGAACTACTATCTTTTCTCAAAACCACCATGAGTCCTAAGGCAATCCTTGAGCCATGGGTGGTTTAAGAGACTCATTGTGGATCCCTTGTCACAAAGGTTGTCTACAGCTATGGGCCCCAACCTGTTGAAACATGCTGCCCACAGAAGTTGTGTGAGCAATGCATTAAGAGCAGGGCCAGAGCTACATCGAGTAGGTACAAGCAAAGGCCTAACCCTCATTGGGGTGAACATGGAGTCATGCCAAAATTTCACTGGGTGCTGTGACTCTGAACAAGAACATAAAAGAACTTGCTGAAAAAAAGACTGTTCTTCTGTGCACTGCCAGACCAGGAGAGACTTGTATCCCCAGGACACATTGGACCCATGGTGGTGACTATCCTTGCAACTCTATCTTGACTGCTTGCTTAATTTCTACCTTTTTGTTCCATTCTGTCCTATTGATGCTATTTCCCCTTTAGTTCTGTAGTAGATCACTGGGACGGGTTGCCCAGAGAGGTAGTGGAGGCCCCATCCCTGGAGATATTCAAGGTCAGGCTTGATGGGGACCTGAGCTACCTGATCTAGTGCTTACTGCAGGGGGCATGGATTAGGTGGCTTCTAAAAGTCCCTCCCAACCTAACACATACTATGATTCTATGATTTAGGATCCATGAAATCTCAGTGCAATTTTGGATGCAGTAAAATAATGTTTTAAATTACCAGTTAAAGCTTTCATAAATTAGGAAAAAAAAAGTATCTACATTTCAGATTATGCTTCTGGTAAATAATGCTGATTATGCTGGTTTTAAGATGGCAATAATTCTAACAAATTCTTCGGATGCTTCCTGTGTCTTCCAAATACAGTCCTCCTATATTTTATGTACCCTTCCGCAATTGCATCAGCTATTCTAAACACTGACAGTATCCCTTAAGTATGCCACCTAAAATACAACTGATCTAAGTGCTTGTAACCTAAGATGGGTGACTTTCTACAACTAGAAAAAGACTCCACTTCTGAAAATATGCCAACTCTTATTTTAAACTTTAATCCAAACATATGTATAAGTTAAGAGAAATTTTTAAATGTATTAACTTGCTGTGGTCATTCCTAGATTCCTTCATATGCTGAGAAAATATGAGAGAATATAATAGAGAGAATATACAGAAATATATACAATACGTAATATATACTTGCCCAAAGGTTTTTATAGAGAAAAGGTAGAATTACAGACATTGTCATTAGATAAACTGTTAAAAATATAATTTACTAAAATGAATACAGGGAAAAAGAAAAAAAGTCTCGGTGATCTTTAGTAATCAGTGTTGTGGTTTCTCACGCTTAACGGGAGGGAAGCAAGCATGTACTCCAAATATCACAAAGACCTTTACAACTAGGAAAAAGAAATCAGGTTAGATGAGGATACAAAGGAACTATTTTGCTCCTCTCTTTCCTTGAGTTTCACCCAGCCTGTCCACTCCAAAGGCTTGAATCTCTTAACTACTGCTTCATTAGCTTCTCTGCAGAGATTCAGGGTGTTTAGAATATCTGGGAGGCTTTCATTTGCTAGAATTGAAAAACTTCCTATGAGAAACCAACACGTCCTAGCAAAGTAAGACTTGGCATAAAATACTGTGTCATTTTAAGTTTATAACTTATAAGCACCTTGTTCCCATGCCTGGCACTGCAAAAAGTTGTAAAAGAGCTACCCTAAAACGTTGACCAAAGCCGAAAAGAACAGATATTCAATATAGAGTGTAAATGTCTATAATCACTTCACCAGAGGAAACACACTGACAACCCACAGGGCTGAGTTCTGGTGGAGCATCAGGGAGAAACGGACACCACTATAAAAGCTTCACAGCAAAGAAGATTCAGGGGAGATGTTAAAGTTCTTGTGAAACCTCCCTATAAGTCCCCAGTGAAGAACACACTAAGTATACCCTGAAGACCATTTGTGTGCGCTTGGTCCTTACTCATCACAGGAAGCTCCCTCTATCCTGTTCAGCTTTCTGAAGGCTCCTAAGGTTACACCAAATGTTTGCTTCACTTTACAATGTAACATTTGCAAAGGAAAACCCACACGGATTCACATCTGTTCATTTGCAGAACTGTCACTCAACTAAATGAGTTTTAACAAGATTTTTAGGGAATGGTATAATAACTAGGTTGAAGACAACAGCGTCTATGACGCACTCTCAGGAAATGCAGAAGAAAATTTGTAGTTTGGAGAGGGAAATAAATGTCATTGGGAAGCCCTCTGTATCCCAGCCAGAGCTACGGGCTGCAATCCTGTCACCCAAAATACCCTCTTGCAGTGCTGGGACCTGGACATCATTCTCAGAAGGCAATCAATGAGCCAGCAGTCCCTGCATTACCTTCGATGATGAACCTTTTCAAATATCAACCTCTGGGTAAAGCAAAATCCATCTTTTTCTTTTGTTTCCTCTCCCTGTCATATGTCAATCCCACGCTATTCCTTTTTCCCTTAAATGGCATTCAGAAATTAAACCATTTTCACCATCACTTAGTTCACAGTAACCAATAGCATGGCATATGGTTAAAAAACCCATGAAATACCACTAGAAATGCTCAAACCCTTTCTTATGATCATTATGGGGTTTACATCTAGGGACAGGACAAAGAGCAGTCTTTCCTTTACTACATTTAAATTATTTCATTTCAAAACACTTAAGTAAAGAGCAACCAGTCAGGCATACAGGAACCAGAATGAAACTGCTATCAAATATCAAGATATTGAAACAGCAAGTGACTAGATGCCTACTAAAGATTTTGTCCTATGATGTCTTATATTCTGGGGGAAAAAAGAAAAAATCACTAAAAATATGAGCAAAGCTGTCTGAAGATGTTTAATAAGCATATTCTACTTATAAATTAAGTTACAATTGACTTAAATTACTTAATTAGGTTACTATTTACTTAATATGATGTTGCTGAGAGACAACTACTTCGTATGTGAAAGAAAAAAAATAGCACATCATTATTAAGAAGTTTGTACTCATAAGACAAAGCCTTATGAAAGGATTTTTGAAATGCTTCAAAACCAAGACTTTACACTTTGTTGTAAGACCTAGTCTAGAGAATTCATTGTTGGCCATTAACACCACTGACACAGAGCCTGAAAATGTTGAGTATTCATGTTATATGAGGACAAGCCAGAGGTCATGCGTCCAATATGTATGCAAGATTGTAGTGCAACTACAGGTAGCTCCAACCTGCTGCCCATTTTGCATACCCTGGCTGCTTCCCCTGCCTTCTGGACATAGCCAGCCCAAAGAAACCCACATCCTAAGCCACAGGTTGTCAGGCACCTGGCCTAACTCTTCACACAGGATGAAAAAGTGCTTTAAATTTACCAATGTCAGGTGGACATCCTCAAAATTTGTATAGTGTTTTTAAATAACAAACTTACGACATCCTTCCTGACCTTTCCTGCAACAAAGGTAATGCAAAAAAATTATTGGCTCTTTCTCTAACCCTTACCATCACATTTACAAAAGGGGAACTATCAGGGTGGGTAAAGCACAATTTTTCCCTACTCTTCTTCAGCATAGCTTTCACAGAGTCACAGAACATTAGGAGTTGGAAGGGACCTCAAAACACCATCTAGTTCAACCCCCCTGCCAGAGCAGGATCACCCAGACTAAATCACACAGGAACGCAGCCAGGTGGGTTTGAATGTCTCCAGAGAAGGAGACTCCACAACCTCTCTGGGCAGCCTGTCCCCGTGCTCCACCACCCTCACAATGAAAAAGTTCCTCCTTAATTCACATGGAACTTCCTGTGCTCCAGCTTGCACCCATTGCGCCTTGTTATATCACTGGCCACCCCTGAGAAGATCCTGGCTCCATCCTCCTTTACATATTTATAAGATCACTCCTCAGTCTCCTCCAAGCTAAAGAGGCCTATCTCCCTCAGCCTTTCCTCATACAGGTGTTCCACTCCTTTCATCATCCTGGTCGCCCTGTGCTGGGCTGTTTCAAGGAGTTCTATGTCCTTCTTGAACTGAGGGGCCCAGAACTGGACACACTATTCCAGGTGCGGTGTCACCAGGGCAGAGTAGAGGGGGAGAAGGACCTCTCCTGACCTACAAACCACCCCCTTTCTAATACACCCCAGGATGCCATTGGCCTTCTTAGCCACAAGGGCACACTGCTGGCTCATGGTCATCCTGTTGTCCACCAGGACCCCAGGTCCCTCTCACCTATGCTGCTCTCCAACAGGCCAGACCCCAAACTATACTGGTATCTGGGGTAAGCTTTAATGAAGACAAATGAGCACTGCATGTGACTTCTCAAAACACTATGCAGTTTTAGGACTCAATGACACTCATCTTTTTCTTCTCTTCATGCAACCTTGCTCACGTAACCTGGGGAGTAGATGGCTTTCAGTGTGCATGCACATTAAGAGCAAAAAGATATTTAAAAGAGGCAATATCAACGAAATCTCCTCCCAAACTTTCATCCATCAGCTAAATATACAATTAGGAGTTCTAATGAAGGATTATGACACCTTGCTGGAAAAATGACACATTATCTTCTGGAAAGTTAAAAATGTCTGCTACTAAAGTGGCTGATTTTTAACCATTCTTTAACAGAATTTACTGGCTTGCTGCTGACAAGATACCAAAAAAAATAAAATTGTTGATATAAAGACATCACATCATACTCTCCTTCAGTCTATAACACACAGGCAAATACGTAGGAAGAAATCTGCTTTTAATTGGCTTGACTGAAGACCTTTTGCACATAAAGTATATATTAGTTCTTACTTCAAAGGCTATAAACAGAAGTTGCCAAAAATCGTTTTCATGGTGGCAAATTCTGTCAGCCCTCAAACATTTTACTGAGAAATATATAGTATTTTGTTAACTGTCTTGCAAAAACAAAACACAGCAAAGTGTTATGATTTGTTACACAGTCAAAGAAACAGATTCAAAAAACATTCAGGAAATCAAAGAGGTTGAACTTTATTTTACTCAAGACATTTGGGGTCAGAGAGCAAATAATTTAACAAAAACAATTAAATGGATTGAATTGTTTCATGTTATCATGTAACTTTCTTACTTGTACTACACAGACCCTTCATTTTCATATTTGCCTTCAGAGAAGCTATAAAGTTCCAAGAATCGAACTTCTGCTTGCCAGAAGTAGATGCTATAGATAATCTGTCTTGCTTCCTCTCTAATTTTAAAAACATTAAGCTGGGACAATTCATCTCTAACATGAAGATTTTGGAGTACATTGAGCTTCAAAATCTGAACTTACTAGGAATTACAAATTGTTGTACAAGTAAATTTGAATAGTTGCACTTTAAAAAAAAACCCACAAAACAAACCCAACACTATTAATGTTAAAAAAGTTTTAGCTAAATATAAATAATGATAAACTGGTTTTGTTTCTTTAAAATAATAAAATATACAGTCCTGTTAATGGGGGAATGAATAAAACTGATTAGAGAGGTGTTTTTTTAATTATAACTATTATTGAGTTGATTGAGTTTTCCAGACTTCCTTTCAACAAAGCTGTTTGCTCAGCTTCTTGATGCACGTGTTTGTAAGTGTACTGATGGTTACATATAGTACCACATAAGCTCTATTTCACATTTATGATATATAGCATCTGTTATAGCATATACTATATATATAGAATATATATACATATCATTTATGATATACAGCACCTGTGAATCATAGAATGGTTTCAGTTGAAAAGACCTTCAAGATCATCGAGTCCAACCATCTATCCAGCTCTACTAGGTCCGACACTAGACCATGTCACCAAATACTACAACATCTACTCTTCTTTTAAACACCTCCAGGGATGATGACTCAACCACCTCCATGGGCAGCCTGTTCCGAAATCTAACAACCCTTTCAGTAAAGATTTTTTTCCTAATATTTACCCTGACAGAACTTCAGACAGTTTCCCCTTGTAGCTATCAGGGAGAAGAAACTGACCCCCACCTCACTACAACCACCTTTAAGGTAAAGAATGATGAGGTTTCCCCTTAGTCTCCTTTTCTCCAGACTGCTCATAAGATTTGTCTTCTAAACCCTTCATCAGCTTTGTAGCCCTTCTCTGGACACTCAAGCATCTCAATGTCTATTAATCTCTCTTTACATGTTTTAGTCACAGTGAGCCAGTTAATATATTTATATTCTAATGAGCAAAAGAAACATTACCTGGAAATACACAGATAAGTTTCATTGGTCCAAGGTCAGCAAAAAATCTCTCTGCAATCATATATAATTCATATTTGGGAAAGATTGTCAAAACAAAATAGCTGAAGAAGATTTTGTAGCTGTTCTTTTCTAGTCATCCTCTGCTTACACCTTCCCCCGAGTAAATCCTGCTCTTGCTACCAGGCTTTGTGGTACATAAGTGTCTGATCACTATTTAATCTGTTTTCATAGATGTAACCTCAAAAGTACTGATTTTTAACTTAGTTGAGAAGTGTGCAGGAGCATATGAAGGAATTAATTAAAACAGGTGATGTTTCCTCAAAAAAAAATGCTGATGGATAATTTAATGTGGGTAAATCTGTGACACTTGGGCTTGGTTAGCTTCGAGAAGAGAAGGCTCAAGGGACACCTAATTACTGCCTAGTACTTAAAGAGGTCCTACAGGAAAGTGGGAGAGGGACTGTTTATCAGGGAGTGTAGTGATATGATGAGGGGTAATGGCTTCAAGCTGAAAGAGGGTGAGTTTAGATGTTAGGAAGAAGTTCTTCACTAAAAGGGTGGTGAGGCACCACTTCATATCTGAATTTCTCAATAAGCTTATGACAACTTTCACAACTTTCTACCTTACACACTAGGAATACAAAATAAACACAATTATTAAAAAGATCCCAAGTTTCCAGCTGAGGTTTTCTAAGCTCTTGTGCTACCTATACTCCATTTGGACAGGGCTGCTAACTACCTTCCTATAAGACTCCCTACATGCTTCATTTGAACCCTAAGTAATTGGGCAGGAACATGATGGAAAACAGCTCAGAGCCTGTGGCAGAGTCTGGTGGAAGCAAACCCCAGGTTTTAAAGAGACATATGTATTTTAAAGCAAGAACACCAGATTGAGCTATTTACACCCAATTCTTTTTGTGTTGTGTGGAATTTAGCTTGAATCTAAACCTAAAAATCACCGTGCAGGTCCATCTTTTACATGCAGGTCATTTGCTATCCTCTGACTCTTCTATTATCATCTACAGCCTCTAAGCACCCTATATCTGTAAGAGAAAACAATTATTTCCTTCAGCTAAAGTTCTTTTCAAACCAGATTTAATTAAAGACTTAATTTTAAAGACTTAAATTTTAACCGACTGACCATTTATTAATTTTTGTCTCACAATCAATTTTCTTCCTTTAAGTCCATGGTGGTTTTATCAATATCAAGATGAAATTTAAATGAAAAGAAAAAAATTATCATATCCTTCTTAACTGACCCAGTGCCAAACTTTGCTTCCCTTACTAGGAATGAGCTGGTTACCATAAACTCAGTTCTTTGTATACTTATGATTTAATTCATATTTGTAGTATAGACCAAGTGTCCTAAGCCAAGGTAAAAAAAAAAAAAAAAGGCCAGCAACTCACATATCCAAGTATGCACTTTCAATTTACTCTAAAATCAGATTTATATAAACAAAGGTCTCGATGTAAAGCTTTTCTATAAAAATGGATGAGAACAACATTGGTGGTTTTTGCAGAGCATAGCAGAACTAGAAACTAAAAATATTATTTTAGGTGGTGAAAACAAAACTTTTTGCATATGTAAGTGAATTATGGTGGGTTTTCCTTCTGCCTGTAATTTAGCTTCAGTAATGAACAGCTTTTTGGGTCTTTTGTGTTGTGGGATTTTTTTTTCCCCGGGGAAGGGGGGGAATTTTAGCATTTTTTAGAAGTTAACTGAGAGGAACAGCATTTGAAAAAGATAAAACCAACTACTGATAAAATAATTAGTTTGGTTTCAACACAGAAGCTACGGAAATGCTGTTGTAGAACACCAAGGGTAGACACGTGTCAATTATAAATCATAATCCTCCATTTCACTGTTCAGCTTTCACAAATTTAAGTTTAAAGTATATTGCATGGAACTTCCAAAATTAATTCCACTAAAACAGCCTCCTACAATTTCTAAATGATGGAAAAAGCACAAGCCTTGGTAAGCACTGCCTTTACCAGAAAGGTACACGCAGAAAATAATTTATCCCTCCCCGCCTCTTAGTAATTAATGAACATATCTGAAACTTCAATCATGTTTTGTAAGTAAGGAATTCACTTATTAAAGGTGAGCATTCATTGTCCTCAGTGAAATATGGGAAAAGTACTGTTAAAAGCAAATGAAATTATTTTTTCAAGATCACTTAATGATAATAGAAAATTCAATTAGAAATAATGCCCATTTTCCAAAAGACTTTTCCATTGTCAAACATGGGCCACATGTAATACCAACAAGATTTTTAACAGCCTTTTTTTTACACTCCTGTTTTCAACAAAACTCCCAGGAAGAAGAGCGAGAGAGGTTTTTTTAAGCAAAGAACAGGGACTAGGTCTGCAGAAACACCTCAGGTGGAGATAAACGTTTCCAGGAAGGTTTCCAGAAATTTGGGTCCACAGCAAACACACATCTGTGGCTGAATCAGAGTTTGTGACAGAAAATGGGCCAAGTGAACAGAATAGCTCATAAGTCTATCTCAATAGCTCAGTAAACAGCTGGCAGTGAAAAGGGACACGATTTTACTACTTACTCATGAGAAGCACACCAGCAGAGTGACACAGGGGATTTTACCTTTTCCAGTACAGTTGCACCTTGGGAAACTCACTAATTGCTAAGCTTCTGCTGGTGTTTAATGAAGATACAGGTAAGACAGGTTCATCAAATCAAAGCAAGAGTGTCTATATGACTTGCCAAGATTTGAGCATCCTTGGCGGAAAAGTCTACATACAAAGAGCAATAAAAAGGTTGACTGAAAGCCAGAATTCAATTTCCTTTTCTGATGAAGATATTATTTTACAGTACACAGACAGCCATTAAGGTCCAATAAGACAATCAATAATCAATGTACCTTTTTGCAAATAGTGGAAATAAAAATAAATCATAATGGCTAGCAACAACTTTAAGGAGGTATATCGAAGACCTGGTTTACTACAAAGATAGACTCATAGAATGTGTTAGGTTGGAAGGGACCTTTAAAGGTCATCTAGCCCAACCCCACTGCAGTAAGTTTTGATCAGGTTGCTCAGAGCCCCATCAAATTGAATATCTCCACGGATGGGGCATCCACTACCTCTCTGGGCAATCTGTCCCAGTGACTCCCACCCTCATATTGAAGGACATTTTCTTAAGATCCAACCTAATTCTACCCTTTTTAAGTTTAAAACCATCACCCCTCATCTTACTGCTCCATGGCCTCATGAACAGTTCGTCCCCAGCTTTCTTATAGGCACCTTTCAGGTACTGGAAGGCTACTGTACGGTCTCCCCAGAGCCTTCCCTTCTCCAGGCTGAACAAGCCCAATTCTCCCAGCCTGTCTTCACAGGAGAGGTACTTCAGCCCTGTGATCATTTTTGCAGCCCTCCTCTGGGTGCGCTTCAACAGGTCCATGTTCTTCTTGTGCTGAGGGATCCACAGCTGGACCCAGCACTCCAGGTGAGATCTCACCAGAGCAGAGCAGAGGGGCAGAATCACCTCTCTTGATCTGCTGGCCACACTTCTTTTGATCCAGACCAGGATGCAGTTGGCCTTTTGGGTTGCAGATACACATTGATGGCTCATGTTCAGCTTTTTATCCATGAGTACTCCCAAGTCCTTTTTCTCAGGGATACTTTCAGGCACATCATCTCCTCTCCTGTATCAATGACAGGGATTGTCCTGATCCATAGATGACATTTTGAAGTACCTCAAAAATATGTTGTCTCCACCAGCTTCAAGAGTTGGTTTGTTGTTGGGTTTTTTTTTTAATTGACATTCTAAGATCCATCAACACTGTCCATTTTTATCTCCCAGAATATTGTTGAGATTTGCCCAAATGTATTTAAGATTTTTGTTTAAAGTTGCACCTTCTTGTTTAAGTGAACTGTTCCATAGAGAACCATGTCAAGATCCATAGCTGTCATAGTTTTGCATGTCTGGATTCTGGTGGAGGAGGGGTCTTCAGGTGTGGCTTCTGCAAGGAACAACCAGAAGCTCTCTGCAGGCCCCACAGAGCAAACACCAGCCGGCTCAGGGCCGGAGTCGTTGCTGACCAAGGCTGAGCCCATCAGTGATGGTCACAGCACCTCTGGGAATCACATTTAGGAGGAAAAACCCCTGAAAGCAGCTGCCTTTTGCCACCAGAGATGGGAGTTAGAACATGTAAGAAACTGCAAACACCAAGGCCAGGGAAGAAGGAGGTGGGGGGAATGAGGCACGCCAGGTGTCAGAGAGAGATATTCCCCTGCAGCCCATGGAGAAGGCCATGGTGAATCAGGCTGTTGCCCTGCAGCCCATGGATGATGTGATTCACAGACCTGTGTCAAACTATTACAATAGCAAAGCTACAGCTGAGAGAGACGTGCCGCTTGTACTCTTGGTGGTATGGTAGTTGCTTGAAAATGCATCTGTGCATTCCCAGCAGTGGGTAACCATTCCGGATTTCTAAGCAGCAATGCTTTCGTATTAAAGTTTACCTGAGCAGCAGAATCCCTACAGAGCTTAAACTGTTAACTGACCACAGGTTAGAGCTAATGTCCCTTTTCTTCCTGTGTGTTACGTATTCTAAAGCCACGGTTATGAAGGCTGCTGATTCCAGTGTAGTGAAGCAAATATTTCCCTGGATTATTTCAGAAGTCACTGCAAGACTTCTGAAGATTCAAGTTTTGAAGGGCATCTCCCTAAAATACCACAGCTAGTAGGAAGAATTAGTTAAATAATTTCCATCATTTTCAGAAGCATAGAGGTATAATCAGGAAAAAAAAAAATCAAATGAGAAAATATTGCTTGAGGGTACTTATCCTGCTTGAATAGCATGTCTTCATCAAAATACAAAATTTCCCAGCTTATCCACAACCATCCTTACTGATTTTGATTGCTACAAGGGCAGCAACAAATGACTTTGTACAGGTCTTACGCACCAGCTGTTTCGGATCCACTTCTGTATCTGCAGCAAATCCCCGCTGGAGAAGCCAAACTCATGCAGAACCACGGAAAGCAGCACAAATCACAACAGTGGCAGGGCTAGGATCGGTCTTCAGGGATGGTTGTAAAGAAAGTGCTAGTGAGATGTTACAGGCATGCAACAGCAGCCAGAGCAGCGCACAAGACTCAATGCAACTGCTGACTACTCGAAAGAGCATGTGAGTTCCGAGGTGTAGGGTTGGAGAAATTTTTTGGATTGTTTATGGTAACACTTGATTTTTAAACATTCATATTCAAGATACACATCCATAAAGCTTGTCACAGCTAGGAAAAAATTAAATTCCGAAAATCAAATTCTTCAGAGTGGGAAAGGGAAGGAAAGAGGAATAGAAATCTCTTGCTCCCATGCCTGACCCCAGACTGGTAATAAACCTAGAACAGTTCTTCAAGGAGATCTCTATCCTCAATCCTTAATCTGCATCGCTCACTGTACACCATCACACAGAGAACAGTGCAAAAAGCCCTGAAAAAGCCTTGAACATGCAAAAGCTTCTCACTTATAACCAGCTGCCTCAGATTATGCAATAAATCGCCTCTCCCTACAAATCCTGCTTCGCTTAAATCAATCTCTATAAGCACTCAATGATCACCTATAGCACCTAATTTATTTCAGTGTTTTGGAAAGAGGCCATGGTTGTGACTAATTGTTAAGGCTATGAGAGGATGGCAAAAAGACCACATCCAGTACAAAAATCACAAACAATTCTTAGGACTCCTTTCACATTACTCCCAATGTAACCAATGTAACCATTTTTTCTTTTTTTTTTTTCTTCTTTTTCCCACCCCCAATAACATTCTGTGAAATCCATCACTGCAACAAAGCAGATGAAAAGGGTTCCCAGCTGGCCAGCTCTGGTGCCCAGCTATTACAGATGGAGTTTCTGCTGCCAGAGAGGAGATCTCCTCGAAAGAGATTCTGAGCAAGACATGCTTGTTGAACAATACAGAATATTTCCTTCTCATCAAGTGCAACCCCATCTTAACACAATCCCATGAGCCCTTATTCATGATGCAACAGGCATCAGACATCCCCCTTCTCAATGAAGAATTCAGAAAGCTTTGTCATCCCTTTAAAATATATTAGTACATGTCGGTACAAGAGGAGAAAATACCTGATGTAATATTACAAAGATGACACTAATTCAGAGAGAAAAACCACATTCCATCACCAGGGTGATGATTTAGAAAGAAACAAATTTGAAGAATTTGAATAATTTTGTCCCTATCCCAAAAGCAATAATTATTTAGTGGATTTTTGTTTGGTTTATTTCTATCCTGGGGTCCTTTTTTTTTTTTTTCCTGGCCTCAAATTATTATTTTTTAATTCCTTTTCATGAAAATAATTTATTGCTGGATATTTTACATCTGTATTTTCATATTTTTTTAAAAAATGCAGTCCTCAATTCAAACCCAATTCTCAATTTTCTAGGTTTTTGAGAAAACCATTGGGGTAAATTGATCTATTAATTCACATGGTTTAATGTTTAAATTGTTACCCTGAGTTTCAGATGTGTATCTTTTTTCCCACAGAATTTTTTAACTCCATTTGTATCAGAGTCACGGTCCAATCTCATTGGAAGAGACTGCAAAGATACATGTCATCATGTGATGGAACATTGTCCTCCTGCTTCTATCACAGTTGATGCATAAACTATTTTAATGACACTGACAATTGAGCAGATTTGCTGTTTTTAGCATTTATTTCAGAATTCCATAACTGCAGTTATGTGCAGAACATCTAGAAAAGACAACTTGAAAGGTTGATTCCGAATTCTACACACACAAATATCAAACTAGTAACATCCATCTTTCTAGACCCATTTTTCAGGAATTCATCCATCTGAAATTCTTTTTAAAATTTCATTTAAAGTATAATCTGTACCCAGGTCGTTATGACTTCATTTTATGCTCCAACTACTATGCTTAGATGAGGAATTTGATCACAGTCAGTTCCATCTACCATTAGTAGGGAGATACAGACATCTCCAAATTGCCCTTCAGCCTATTTAGTATCTGACCACTCTCAGAATTTGTCCTTTTCCAATGACAGCTGAAGGTGAACAGTTTCATAGATACCATGGGTTCATACTGAGCATACCAGAGTTCTCAGACACACGTATCTTTCTACTGTATGGTCAATATGTTTGCAAAAACAGTCTTCTGAGACAGTATTTTAGATTACAGCAGAATTAACTTATTGTACCTAATAAATATATTAGCAGTAATATAATAAAACATCCTAAGACAGAAAAAAGATGAGCATAAAGTTTATTTACATCACAGAGACCAATGCAGATGCACAGCAAGAAAGCAATGAAACCCGAATTTAAACGTGTAAGGTTTTGCTCATGCTTCTATTTCTCTGATATTTTAAACACTGAACTCCATTACACATCTGCTGCATAAGCAACTATCCATCCATCCACCTACTCATGCCTTTTGCCTACAAGGCAAGAAACAGCATGTGCCACACATCTAATCCACCAGCAAGCAGGCACCACTTGGCTGCTGGGCACACAAACTGCTCCCTGCCTAGACATTGTGCCCATAAGGAGGAATTTAATCTCTCTGATATCTTAATCACCCAGCTAAATGTGTTTAAAATACAGCAATGATTTGACATGAGCAAGACAGTCCAACTGCATAAACTCATCCTGGCATATCACACTAGAATAGAAATCCTTTGTTACAATCATCAGACACAAAGATACTTTCAACACTCAATAAGTAAACATTGTCCTTTAAACACACTTTGATGTTACCAAGAAGTAATACCCATTATCAGTGTTACACACCTAATTTGTACACAGTGCTTTTCACATACATATAAAGTAACTTTAGAGACACAGGCAAACTGTGAGGAGCACAGCACCCAAGCCACTGCTCCAGTCATAATGCATTTTCTTATATTGCTGGACCTCAAGAAGGATTTTATATAAAGTTTGGCTGGGCCATAGGTACTTCCTTAAAAAAACCCAAACTTGCTTTTTACTACTGAGGAAGATATCATCTGTCACCTAATCTGATCACAAATAAATTTACAATTTGGCTTCAAACATTAAAACAAGGATCCTACAGAAACACTGCTGTACTTGAAGCCATCTTTCATATAATGGTTTGGGTTGCAAGGGAGCTCAAAGATTACCTAGTTCCAAGCCCCTCGCAGAGATACCCTCCACTGGACCGGATTGCCTAAATCCCCATCCAATCTGGCCTTGAACACTGCCAGGGATCCAAGGGCAGCCACAGTTTCTCTGGGCACCCTGTGCCAGGGCCTCACCACCCTCAAAGTGAGAAATTTCCTCCTTATATTTAATCTAAATCACGCCTCCTTCAGCCTAAGGCCATTACCTCTTTCCTGTCGCTACTTGTTCTTGTAAACAGCCCTTCTCCAGCTTTCCTTTAGGCCATGCCAGCCTCCAGGTTTTTTTTGCTTGACTTTCTCTTTACTGGAATGCATCGCTTATGAGCTAAGAGGTGATCCTTGAGGTCATCCTTGAATACAAACAAACTTTCTTGGGCCCCTCTTCCCTCCAGGGATTTGTCCCATGGTACTCTATCAAGCAGATCCCTGAAGAGGCTAAGTCTGTTCTCCTGAAGTCCAGGGTTGCAAGTTTGCTGTGCACCCTCCTCATTGCCCTAAGGATCTTGCACTCCACCATTTCATGGTCACTGCAGACCAGGCTGGTCTGGAGCTTCACATTCTGCATCATCCCTCCTTGTTGGCAAGAACATGGTCCAGCATGGCACTCTCCTTGTTGGTTTTCTATTGCTTGGAGCACAAGTTATCAACAATGCATTCCAGGACCCACCTGGATTGCTTATGCCCTGCTGTGTTGCCTCTCCAACGAACATTAGGATGGTTAAAGTCTCCCAGGAGGATCAGGGCTTGTGAATGCGAGGCTACTCCTATCTGACTATAGAGGGCCTCATCCACTTAGTCTCCCTGGTTGGGTGGCCTGTACCAGACCACCACTATAGTGTTCTCTGTTCCTATCCTTCCTTTAATTCTGGCCCATAAAATCTCGGTGGGCTCCTTACCCATCCCCAGGCAGAGCTCTATGCACTCCAGCTGGTCACTGACGTAGGGCATAACACCCCTTCATCTCCCCTGCCTGTCCTTCCTAAAGTGCCTGTACCCTTCCATCCCAACTCTCCAGTCATAGAAGCCTTCCCGTGATGTCAATCAGATCATAGCTCTGTAGACGTGCACACATCTCCAACTCCTCATTTATTCTCCATGCTACCTGCATTTCCATAGAGGCATTTAGGTTGGGCCTCTGATGAACCTAAATTACAGGCTGAAGTTCCTCTGTGCTACACGTTAGGTTCTCTCCTGCTGACCTGTAAAACCCTTACCTGGCTCTGGGCATCTATTGCTGCCACTGGCCTCAAACTGGTAGGGGTTGGAATGGATTGACTGTGGTTTCCCTACCCTGGCATCTTTAGTTTAAAGCCCTCTTCACCAGCTGGGCAAGCCTATGACAGAAGCAGCTTTCCCCCTTCTCTGACACCAGCCTGTAGTAGGCCAAGTTTCTCAAAGTAAGTCCCATGGTCTAAGCAGCCAAACCCGTGGCTGTGGACCAGTTCTGTAGCCATTTGTTGACTTTTCAGATTCAACTGACTCTTTCAAATCCCTTCCCTTTTGACTGGGAGAATAGATCAAAAAACTACCTATGCTCCAGAGTCCCTTACCACCACTCCCAGGGCTCCATAATCCTTAGAATCACAGAAAGGTTTCAGTTGTAAAAGACCTTCAAGATCATCATGTCCAACCATTTATCCAGCCCTACTAGATCCAACACTAGATCATGTCACCAAGTATAACATCTACTCTTCTTTTAAACACCTCCAAGGATGGTGATTCAACCACCTCCCTGGACAGCCTGTTCCAATATCTAACCCTTTCAGTAAAGAATTTTTTCCTAATAGCCAACCTAAACTTCCCCTGATGCAATTTCAGACCATTTCCCCTTGTCCTGTCACTGGCTTGATACCCCTCAGACTGCTCCTAGCTCTATCACTGGTGCCTATGTGAAACAGCAGCAACAGGTAAGTCAGTGGACTGCACAAGGCTTGGTAGTCGCTCAGTGACATCCTTCTTCTAAGCCCATAGTAAACCACACACCCCACCCGAGAGTGTATCAGGTCAACAGATGGGTGCCTCTCTACCTCTCAGAAGAGAGTGACCTATGACTGCCACCTGTCACCCTACTTGCACTGATTATTATATGGGGAGTTGAGCGAGCTGTCTAACAGCTCCAGTGTCTCTCCAAATGCAGCTGGTCTTTCCACTTCAGTCTGTAGAGTAGCAAAGCTTTTCTGTAAGGGCATCTCAGTAAGGGTGAGGTCTTTTTAGTTTTTCTATTTTTTTCTTTCCAAATCCTCAGGCATCAGACCACACAAAGACATTTTAACTGGTCAAAGCACAGAAGTTTAAAGAGGAAGTCCTCTGGACCAAAGAAAACAGCACTCTTTCCAGAAGAAACTATGGTGGGTCTAACTGAGGTCCTTAAAGCTGAGACCCTTTCTAAGATGCAAGACTAAATTGATTCTTAAATACTGCTCTGATTTTAAAGATAAGAAGTTTATTGTTTTTATAGAATACATTTAGTGAGTAGGAACCAACGTAATGCCCTTAAAGAAAACATAAAACATTATAGGTAACTGACCTACAGATTAGCACTCATCTGATTGTCCCAAAATTAAACACATTTCTGAACCCCACCTGTTTAACAGGAAGCATACCATAAATCACAGAACTAATGCACAAACACAGCCTCCACTGAGATCACCATCGAGATCACCATCAAGATCACCAAGACTTGCTAGATCCCGATTTAAGATTCCCTGTAAAAAGAAGCAATTAACTAGATGTCTTAGGACAGAGACCAGGATTTGGAATAAAGTTTGTTTCAACATTTACAACCATTTGAACGTCACTGGGATAATAATTTTTTAATCAGTGCAACAGTTGTCTTCACAAGACAGAAGCAGTGGTCTACTGAGCGCCAAAACTCAATACAGACCCAGACCCAAGCAGATCAGCTGAACTACAGGGTCAGGATATCTCAGAGGGGATTGCAGGGAGTTACAAATTTTAACACCTAATTAGAAAGTCACTCTTAGGATCACATATCTGGCAAATTACTATAGTTCTCCCTTATCAGGGTGAAAAATATCCATTTATCATAAGCTTACATTGATCAAGAACTTGATTTTTCACATGTTAATCTAAAATAGATACACCCTATTACGATACCAATTCTCAGTATCAGAAATGCAAATATCATCTACATAACTAACTGGCAAGTATAATCAGGAGCAGAGACTATATCATATAAACAGTATTCAAGTTTCTACCAGGTTAGTGTAAGATTTCCTTTTGAAGCAATGACATGATAAAGCAATCAGATTTTCACAGTAAGATCTTCTAACCTTGTCAAATAGAGCATAATAAGACAGGAATGACTTATCAACAGAAAAGTTTTTTTGATTTAATTTATCTTCTAAGTATATTCCATTTTAAAGAATTTTCTAAACTGGGCCATATACCAATTTACTGGAAAATCCGGTTAGAATTATTTTCTAAAATATCAATTACTATAAATATTGATATTTAAAATATCTATTTACATACCAGAGGACCACTGCCATTTTTAAGTGACGTGCCTACAACTCAACTTTAGTTTAGAGTCAGTCTACAGATTTCCAGAATGTCTGGATTTTGGCATTCAAGTGTGATTACAAATTAACCTAATTCAAGCAGCAGGCAAAACACAAACATTCTGAAATTAATTTCCCAAAAATTTCCTTTTTGTAGTGTGATTTTGACCACCTGAAAGATCATAAAAATTCTATTAACAATACTTTACTGAGAATGCAGCAAAAATGTTTTGTCAAGGACAGCTCTAAAGCGGGTACACAAAATACCTACTCGATAGTGAATATGGTTTTAATTTTAATGGAAAACCTTTCCATTCTTTACATTAATTAATATAAAGTTTTCAGGAGTCTTTTTATTATTTAATTTTAATCTCTAAATAATTTATGTTATCTTTTTAAAATTTATTTTAAAATATTTTGTTACAGTAAGAAAATTCACAACCTCAGATAATAACTTTTTTTTACTCTTTGCTGAGTATAATCACAGGCATGACCATTTCAACACTATTGCTACTCACTATTTGAATAGGCTGTAAACTACTATAGATAATGTTTTCTGGTGGATCCCAAAATACCACAAATAGAACATGTGTTCAGAACAATTTTTTAAGCAAAAGTCGCATCTAAATCCAACGATGGTCACCTGAAATCAAAGCTGGAAGACTGGATCCAAAAGCCAACAAGTCCACACAATCTGGGGTTACAAGAAAAAAAAAAAAGGTAAATAACCCATTAGTTTGCAGGCTCAGGGCAGAAAGAACTCTGGGTAGCCAGCACAGTACCACAGCAAGGACAGAATCTCAGCAGTGCTGAGATCGGAAGCGTAATTGTATTTCTTCTATACATTGGAAAAAGATTTTGCAAAATTTGGAATGGTTCTGTAGTTATAATCTGAGTTCTAGAAAGACCTGAAATTTAAAAACTTTTTATAAATCAGAATTAATTTGATTTGAAATGTATATAAAGTAATTACAGTTAACATCCATGAAAGCTTAGATCAAAAACTGGCTACAACTAAATCCAAATGTAACAATCAATTAAATTATTGAACCATGGTGCAATAAACGATTTAATTAGCACATTCATCAGCCTCCACAAAGGAGCTGCCACATTACAATGAGTTTCCCCAGAGGGTTAAACCATGTTATCATTTTGGACTCTTGCTAGGTTTATAATCTAAACTAATTATGTAATTTAATTCATTACTTGGGTTGAGTAAAAGAAAAAAAAAAAAAGCCTGCTATTTCTGAAATGTTATGAGAGAAAAATTAAAGCCTTTTTTTTTTTTGTAAACAAAGGAAAATTGGAATAGTTGGTTGTTTCCAGAGCAGTATATCCAAAATGTAGTGTGGTATTATCTGTGGCAGGACTACATTCACCGTTTAAATGGGAAAAAAATTAAACTTACCTATTTTATCCAAATTATTTAAAGTATTAAATGGTGCTATATCTGGAGAAATAATTTACTAGACAGGACAACTTTCAGAGAATAATACTGGCATGCCAAAATAAGCCAGAATTTTAACACTGGATTTCTGGCCTATTTCAACCTTTCATTATTGATTTAAATATGATTATAGTTATCTACATTGAATGATGATTATAAGGAATAGTATATCTTGAGTGAACTGGATATTGGGAATCTGATATAAGAACTGTTTCAACTAATTCAAATATCCATACAGAGAGCACAAGAACAAAAGCAAGTGAAGGGATTCCTCCAAATGTTTGTCCAAGAGTTTGATTGCCCCAGACAATGCAGACGAAGGTGTAAAGACAACACAATTCTGATTTCAAAAAGCCCTCTGCATCATTCCTGTGCAGAGAGACACAGCTACAAGTCTGTCTTCAGAAGGACTCCTACCATTCTAAAAATACTGTCCCACAGCTGTTTAAAATTTATTTTTTTAGACCATAGCACCACTGTTTGGTTGTTTCCAATTTCTGAAACCACAAATAGTAAAAGTGTACTCAGTCTACTGCAAACATAAATAGCAAATGCACGCTTCAGCACTTTTAAAAGGATATGGAAATTGGCAACAAAAATGCAGTTCATGTTGAAAATTTACGAGGGCCCTGCCATATTTCTTCAGAAATACAATCAGGTAAAAATTAGGAAGATCTCTACCAGCTGGGTGGCATTTTTGTGTTTTCTTTACTTATTTTTTTTTTAACTGAAAGACTTTCATTATGCAACTTCTGGCACTTGATAAAATAGAGCATGGTACCTTTGCTAACACCACAGTTTCTTTGGTTATGTTTAGCATTACACAAACATCTTTCACCTTAGATATCCTCTTGGATTGCTGTGTTTAATTTCAAATACTCTGAGGCACATTACTTTTTGATAAAATTATTTTAATGGCAATCAGTAAATGGGATGTACAAATTATTCTTTCCCTCCCCCAATTTCACAGGTCATTTAAAAATAATCCAACCCTTCACAATTATACTTTGGTATATTTGGAGCTTTATGTACCTATTTCTATTAAAAGCCAAAGTAGGCTAATAACATCATATTTTTACATGGATTTGTTTCCAGAAACACAGCACATAATGGCAAAGTATCTTCCAGGTAAAGGTAACAGCAGACATGTTAAAAAATGTGATTACATTCTTTTGATGAACATCAAAAGTCTGAAAACCTGAAGGAAATGTCAATATTTTTTTGTCTGAAGTACACTTCTTGAAAGAAGTCCGGATCCCAAGGAAGTTGATGGGAGTTTAAAGTCAACGGGGCTGAGATTTCAGCCCTAGCGTGTGTGAATTCAAGTGAGCTCACTAAGAAAAATATCTATTTAGAGTGAATATTTGTGAACTATTTTATCCTGACATAAATGCAACTAAAAGTAGAAACAAGTAATGTTCCTTTAGATCAAAAGCAGCATTTTGGTGGTTTCTATGGCAATAGACTGTTTCTATCAATGGCATACCACCAGAAACCTTAACCTTTGAGATGTCACAGTCCTAAAAAAAAATATTCCAGTAATCTCCAATCTTTAATCCTTTAAAGTATATTTTATAGAGGATGGAAAGAAAACTTTCTTTCCCCCCGATTACTTGCAGCTAAGATAAGCTAGAAATATATACAACTTGTTACAATTTGGGAAGAATTTCTTTTGGTACAGAGGTTACTCACTACAGGCTTTACTAACCACGCAGTTAGGAGGCAGCATGGACATACGTTTACATTCTTTAAAACAATCCCATACATTTCTGATTTTATTCCTGAGCAGACATTTTGTGTATTCACAGAAACCAGTTTCATAGTAACCTTGAGTGACACGCACACATACCTGCATGAGTTTGTCATATATGTCCTATAAAATAACCAACTGGAGACAAGATGATCACAGTCAGACTATGAAATAAAAAGTTGTCCAATAGCCCATAACACATGAGATAAAAGCCACACATTAAATATTCTGTTAGGTATATTTTTGCTGTTGAGTTGATTTTTTTTTTCTTGATTTATTAAATCTGAAACCCTCCATGTTTCTGACAATCAGTAGGATATTGTGATTCAAACAGCCCTAGAATATTTCCCCCTACCTGAAAATAATAAGAAAAATGAAATGGATAAAGTGCATTAAATTTCCCACTGGTACTGGACCCAAATTAAAATTCCCAAGCTTGGAGTTTAAGTCTTAAGATGAGACATAAGTCTAGAAATAAGAATGAAATTGTTATCATGAGCCTGCAAATCACAGAATCACAGAATCACAAGGTTTGAAAAGACGTTTAAGATCATCAAGTCCAACCGTTCCCATCCTATGCTAAACAATATCCCTAAGTATCTCATCTATTGTTTTTTTAAACACATCCAGGTCTTGCTGCTGACATGGGAAGAGGTCACTACCTCAGGCTGGCAATCACTGCCTGAAGAGGTGGCAGTGTGAATTGAGCATGACAAGTTCCTTCCCATTTTTATATGCATGTAAAGATTTATTTTAAGAATGCACCACAGCAGTTAGTTTATATTATATGAAAGGGAAAAAAAAGTCCATTTAAAATGAAATCACAATTTGGCATTTCTCTGTGTTAGTCTGACTTGAAGAAGATCATTTATATAGAGACCACCTTATATTTTTTAATACACAGAGCCTCACATTTTTTAAAGAAAGCTATTGATATTTCAGAAGTAAAATCATGTCCTACAGAAATAAAGATAAAAAGAAAATACAAAACCTTCTCTCAAATTACTAAGAATAAATGGATGAGCACATCACTGGATTACTATAGAATTACCTGTAGGATTGGGACACCGGGCAATTGCTTTGCTTCAAAAACTTTGTGTCACACAGCTATTTTTCACTGGATATTATGCTTTGTGATGGAAAACCTTTCCCAACTGCTCATTAGAAGAAAAATATTAGTTTAAAATTTAAACTGTTTGCGAAGTATAATTTTAACTAGGAAAAATTCCTGTTGTAAATATAGAACTGAAATACTGTGATGTGGTTAACTGCACCTGCCACCCAAAAGGGTTTTGCAGTACTGCACACAGACCTTAAAGGAAAAATGTTTGGAAAGAAGCAAATAATGGCAAGAGTACTAATAAATGTTTGATTAAATTTATTTAAAGGAATCATTTCATTCCTTTAAAAAAATACTCCATCCAGTTGACTAATATCTACCTGTTCAGAATGTAAGTACCTACTTCTGCACTTACATTAAGAATAATATTTAAATACATGATTTTCATGAAGGTCGTCTTTAGGGCTAAGCTACACAAAAATGAATTTACCACAGAATCGATGCTGTTTGCCCATCCGTTAATATGGGCTGGAAGGATGAACTACATTTTTAAGCCACAACCTAATGTGCTATGGAAAAAAAACCCCAACCAACAACAAACCTTTAGGACAGTAAAAGACACAACTGAAGCCCACTAAACCCACTAAATAAAAATGTGATTCTTCTAACCATAACCTATGGCAGTCTTACACAAGAAAATGTTTTATTCTACAAGCTGTAGTAAAATAAGTTATGCACTCGATATGCACGGTGCAAAAATTTACACATCTCATGCAAAGCAATATAGAGAGAAGCAAAGGGCAGGAAGCATCAAATCTGTATCTTCACTATAAAAATATTCTTCAGAAGAAATAACAGCAGAATGTTACTGAGAATCTCAAGGAAAAAAACAAAATGTTTCAAGTCTGATTTCTTACTGGGAAGCAAAGGAGGAGATAGGGTATAGAACCAGTATGGTTGAAGAATAAGTGTAAATGCCAGTATAAAGAGATGTAAGACAGCACGGGCAGAGGGGAGACAGACCAAACAAGGAAGCTATTGGCTTTTCCACTCCATTTTCCAGGGGTTTTCTCAATGGAAAACATATTTTTTTAACTTACTCAGTCTTACTTTTTTTTTTTAAAGGAGAAAAATAATAAAATTACTTCCTTCAAATTACCCTAAACAAATAATAATAAAAAAAAGAGAAAAAACAGGAGAAATCTTTATTCTTGTAGGAACAGTCATACATTTGGCTTCTAGAAATATGCCTGCTTAAACCATACCAGCAGCAACAGAAATTGGTCCTTTCTCTGGCTACAGTAAGTATCTGTCAGCAATATTTACAATTTAAGAAAATAAGTTATACAGTTTTCCTTGAAAACTTTTCAAAATTTCCTGAGCAGATTCTGGAGACGCAGTGGGACGGTACAGCAGCTAAATCTGAAAAAGCTGAATAAATGAAATTTATACATTACATTGAAGGGCTCTTTGGTGCTGAACATCAGCATAACTTCTACATAATAAATTATTTCCTTAATTTGATGCTCTTGAACATGCAACCCAATATTAGCGAAGTTCTAACCTCTGAAAGGAAAGGAAATAGCATCAACGTTCTAACAATGGACAGCAGGCAAATATTTCCTAATTCTATCAAGACCCTATGCTGCAAACTAAAAAGGTAGTTTTCACTAGAAAAATGCGGAAGAATTCAGGCTCCAGTCTTTCAAAGACATACACAGGTCTTTAATAGCAAATAACGAGAAGCCCATTAAAATTTATTGGCACAGCTCCAAGTGCTGAAGTTCAGCTTGCTCTTAAGGATAAAACCCTGCTAACATGTATGAGTTTGCTTAACTTGAACTATGTGAGCACACCCACCGTCTCGAAAAGGAACTACCTTTGCGCGCAGCATTTGGCACATGCTGAACCTTCCGGTACAAACCCTCTGGACCAAGGTCTGTCTTCCTATCTGCATAAAGACACCATAATCATGACTGGGCTCTTTGAGCACTACCACAAAACAAACAAATAAAATTACACACAAAACCTGCATTAAACGGCATTTAAGAGTTGCAAAAGCCTGCATTCATAAATTGGGAAATGCCAGTCTTAAGATGGACTGCTTGTCTTAAGATGATGCAAATTTTTTCCCCTTTCAACTGAAAGAATGTCTGCCTTTGTCCCAGCCCATTGATGGAGTCCTGGTACACGACATTACCTTCCCAGTGCCCAGCTTCTCATCTCAGTTTCATTACTCTTGCCCAGCAAAGCATGATCTCCTCACACCACCAATCCAGGTCTCACCCCCTCCAGGTGCTCTCCAGCTTTCTCAAATAATTGTTTACAGCAAGAAATTATGAGAATTATAGGTTAAGGCAAAATCCTGGATTCTTCCCCCACATCTCCAGGGGAAGTATGTTTCACTGCAAACAATTTTTTTGGTCTGGTAACTTAATATATAGTCTTTGTTAAGTGTGGTCCCATTCCTCATAGAGCAGATGCCTCAAATTCGTTTAATATCCTCCCAATCGTTTTAATCTCCCTCCCTGGTCCTGGGGCACCTAAAGAAGGTGTCATTTCTTTTGTGCCTCTCCAAGCTGCCAGAAAAAGCATCTGCAACATCCCCACAGCCCTGAGGTCGCACATGCTCTGTTGGGATGCAAGAGAGGGCAGTTCACTGCCCAACTAAAATACTTCCATTGAGTACATGTGTCCAGCCTCTTCTCAGGAAACCTTTTTTGTATAAGAGAATTCAATTCAAATAGTTCAAGCACGGCAAAACTACTGAAATAGAAGAACCACAGCAGGATAAGGAATATTAATACAGACAATGGTGCTGATCTGAGCCATACTGCCACCATGGCTGGGTTATTTATATTAATGCATGTACGTATTTCTGAGAATTACCACTCTTTCTGACCATAAAGACAACAGATTTCCTAAGGCTGAATCACATATTCCATAGTTTAGTAAGAACATGCTGGACTATCCAACGTGAACAACAAGAAATATTTCACAGGATGAAGCAATTGCCTTATTTTTCAGTCATATGTATCTTTCTGTCATGCAGAGAAGCCTCTCGAAAGGAGTGCCACAGAAACATAGAATAAATGCAATAGCAAAAACACTCTCAAAGAAGTATCTAGTTAAAGTGTTGATAAGGTCAGCAAGTTGTTGGGTTGGTTTATTTTTCTTCCTTGAGGGTGGCAGAAACTAGGAAAACATATTAAATGGCCAATACAATGTGAAAGTATGGGTCAGTTCTAATCACATAGAAGTCATCAATTAAAAAAAAAAATTAAAAAGTTATGCACCCAAAACTATTTTATTTCTGACTGTGTTCAAGAAACATTAAAAGAGAAATGCCTAGATAAGTTATGCATGAAATTCTATATTTAAAAATATTGCAACTGCAATGTTAATGTAAAGTTATGTAATGTTGAGTAAAATCTACTTTGGCTAAATACTAGGGACAATGTCTTCTATATTAAAATCTGTGCTCTTAATGAATCCCATCATACATTTACTCATTTCTTATTTCTTCTCAGTTATGCTACAGCCGCTCTTTCAATAATGCAGTAAGTAACACATCTCCCATTTCCCTTTCCCTATTTATCTTTTAAAATTCCATAAATAAAACACTTTTACCTATTCGGCATATAAAGCACATATAAATCAGAAATTCTGCAGAACAGAGCTTTTGAACTCGTGTTTTTAAAGATCAGTTAAGAAATATGTTGCTCTAAGACCAAAGTCTTATTTATATGAGTTTGTGGCTTAACTGACAAGTATTTTTCTGTGACAAGTAAGGGCAGACAGTTTGTATCTTAAATACCATAATCCAGTTTTCAACCCATGTAGACGTCTGGAAGGGAACCAGTCAGTAAATTATATTATATCCCACTGACAGCCCAAATACAATCCAGGAGATTCATTACTTCTACCAAAGACAAAAGAAAAATAGGGGAGAGGTGTGGGACGGTCAAAAATATTTGCAGCTCACAAGATCCCTTAATCGAAGTAAACAGAGTGCTATTTTTAAAAATACAAATAGCAGTTAGCTCCTGGTTTAAATGCAAAGGTGGAATATAAGCAACATTTTGCTACATTTTTATGTGAGGCCATGGGCTGTTTCAGTTTTACAAGCTGCCAGGAGTTTGACCTCTTTAATTTGCTGGGAGACATGGAAACGGCACCTTAAAAATTATATTTCTTAGCTAGCATGAATATTTTCTCTCTGCATTTCTTTTACACCCATTTCTGTAGTATTTATTCACAAGAGCTTTTCCAATTCTTAGATAATGGTCTCTCACACATGACAGCCCTCATTGATCTGGAAGCCAAGATGTACAGATAATTGCAGTCAACGCTGCAATTTAGCCTTTTTAATTCAAAAGTAACATCTGAGAGGGAACATTTCTGCATGAATTAGAATCTGAAGCTAAATAGTACTTTCTTTTCTTTCAGGAACCTCTTCAGCTAACAGCCCAAACTGGACTTTTACAAACTGGATTTCACCTTTACCTTAAGTGGTTCCATATGTATGAAGACAAATTCACTTTTTTTTCTTTTTTTTTGTAACAGGAATTACAAATACATTATAACTCATTCGTTAGTTTATTCATGATGTATATTTTTGTTAAAATTGAACTAATCTAAACTTTATGTATACAGAACATTACTTAAACCATAGAAGATGCAAACAGTCTCTTCTCTCAGTCCCAAATGAGAAACAGAGTAAATGCCATTTTTAATTGTAGTACTAGCCTGAAGTACCACATGAAGGTCACATTATATTCTACAGAGCAAGGAATTGGAAATGAGGTACAAAATATGTAGCATTTATCTTGTCTGAAATGTACGCTTTGATTCTAGTCTACCTAACGTTACTGTCCTGAAAGTTATTCACGTTGTTGCATTTTCCAAAAATTACTAACAGTTCAAAAATTTTAGCAGTAGAAAATTTTTCATTGAGCTCTATCTTTCCCCCGAAGATGCCCATGCAGCCATCGCTTCAGTTTGGTAGTGTTCATATATGTGCATCAATGGGAAAAAAAAAATTCCTTTGTTTTGACAGAAATTGGAAAGGGAGGAACTGGGTATAAGTTTGGAGTTAGCAACTCCTTAGAAAAGGCGTTCTGCATCGCAGCACTTCCAGCAGTTAAACTGAAATTTATTTCCATAACACACAAAAATGTTCCGTTTTTGTGAAAATAGGAGAAACCTCTATAAACTTGGTAGCTACAACTGTAAAAATATTTCAAGTTGATGCATAAGAGAACATGTTTTTATTCTGTAGGCTTGTATTATGGGAAGCTTAAATACAGATTATCTCATTCAGTAACTCCCCACTTTACAGTAGTAGCAATTCATTCTAATTGCTTGGGTAGCACACTCAGGAAAAAGAGTATTTTTCCTTTTCACTGAATAACGTTTCATGTTCGGTTAAATGCAGGAAGTTACACCACCATCGGAATGCGATTGTCTGCAAATGCAGAGTTACTTCTTATTCATAGGTTTGTGTTTAGCTAAATAGTAAAATGCTAGCCATTCAGCTTTACTCCTCAAAATGTCTTTAACTTCTAGCTAGCTAAACGAAAAAGGAATCTGTCCGCTAAAATCAAAAGATTTTTAAACCATGCCTAATCATTTTGCACAGAATTTTTATCCTCCTGTATGGAGCGGATTATAGTAAATGTAATTCACACATGCTGGTTCTTATTCAGAGGAAAACACGGAATAAGGATGTGGGGAATTTCTAGCCAAATCTTCATTCAGATCCAAGATCCACGGACGCCACTGTAATTGAGAGACATTCACAACCAGATATCTGTAGACTTCATTTTCGTTTAAAATAATACCTCTTCTACATGAGTTCCAACTCAAACATTAATGTTATTTAACTTCTAGCAAGCTGCCTTGAACTGAACTTACAACAGATTGCAGTTTCTTGTTTTAATTCCGTGCAGAAAAGGACACCACTCAAAACTGTATACTTATAGTTACGTGTAGATTATGTAAACGTGCGACTTCTTTTCATACTATGATCAAATTATGTGTAGCTAATAACATTCTTCTTTTGGAATTTGATTTGCCTGGCAGCTGACAATGGAAAGTGAACTATTCCTCCCATACCTCAATAGATACACTTTACTATGCAAGTTATTCAAGTTCATCGTGCGCAGCTTAAAAATGCCTATTCATAATGCCTAGCCTCTCAGAAATGTGAAATGGGTAATTAACTGTCAAAGAAGCAGTTTTATTGCTTTCAGATTTCAAATAAGTTGCGATTTAGTTCCACCCTTCTGACATTCTGCTTTGTATCAAAAAGTATGATTTCAAAAGCCACATGTAAAATGTTATAATAAGAGGGGATACAGTGTTTGAATTATATTAACATGTGCAAAGCAAAAACAACCTCAAGAAATACTGAGATGCATAGCTACACAGTGGGTGTTACCAGAAGTCCCCACCTATATGAGAAGCTTATTTTAATTTTAAGAACATTATCAATTTCCTATCATTTAAACTATTAGCCTACAAAGAAGAAAACCTGGTTAAAGCACCAAAATAAATGGATTTCCAAGGCAATCTTATTTTAAAATTCTCTCTAAAATAGTAAAGAGCTGTTTCCTCAGCTATTCCACACATACTCATGTGCTCCTTCTCAGCTTTACCAAAGGACACTCCCCCTAACATCTGCAGCCGACTGAAGTCACTTCAGTCCTTAGATTTCCAATTTGAAAAATTTACACAAGTATTTAGTCAGTACTGTAACATTAAATCTCTAACAAACATGCACTGCTAATTTTTTATTAGAAAATGCCCATAAAGACAATCACATTTTTAAATCCTTTATTTTTTTCCTGTTTCATTTTCACTTTTTCCTGTTTCTGATTTTCCACGTCTAGAATATAAAATATTATTTACTAAATTTATTTACAATTTGTTAACCATGCCATCTTTTGTATCAATTTTAAGCAATGTAAACCACTTGAAACTGATGTCCACGTGACAAAAGAAAGGGACGTGCTTTATATAGTCACTTCAGTCTACCTGCATTTGGCATAACAGAAGGGATCACACCTCATCCGTATAACCCTCCTGATAACCAAATGCAGTGCTTTCCTATATTCAGCTTCATGTACTTCCAACAAAGTAATATTTTAAGTAAATATACTCATTTTAAAAACAAAATCAGCAAAGCTTTTGGCACATGATATCTGTACAACAGCATTTAATACTTTTAAGTTTGTAAGAACAAGCTACGGTGGCACCTATTTCCAAGAGTAAAAAAGGTGAGAACCAGTCAATGACGGAAGGATCAGCAAGGCTACATTTCTGCATCATGACAACATTTTCAGATAATGAAAAATAAGCTGTTTAAGTATTATTTTTCCCCAAAATGTTTTCCTGCTGTAATAAAAGTTGAATACAATTTCTTTTCAGAATTTTAGCATTATGACTAAGGTAACACTACCTGTTACACTATAATCTCAGAAAATGGTCCCGCACATTTTTTAATTTGATTTATTAAAAATATATAATAATTTTGTGGGTACTTGCTGAGATAAGTTAAATAAAGTCAAATCTTTGACAATTTTAAGTTGCTGGAGCACTGAAACACCAAAACAGTTTTTCCAAAGGAGAAGCATTTTTTCAGTTATATTAAGCTTCAACCACTTCTCTAAAATTTTCTAAATTGTCACATTTTAATAATACATAAATTCACACTTAAATAACATCTTAGAAAGCCAAGCTAAATCTTAATGTTGTTTTTCCAACTTGTAATAATCACTAAATACCATTTTTCTCCTCAGTGCGGTACAAACACAAAATTGAAACTACTATACTCTTGAATTTGGATCAATATGAACTCTATTCCTAATCCATCTCTGAAGTATGTTTTTATTATGCAACCAAAAAAAAGAGATATCTGGTTTTATTCTGAAGTCTAATTTAAATGCACTTAAAATAAAAATACATGAAACTCAGAAGCAGCAAAATATTTTGGTGCAAAAGATTAGTATTTAAATGAATAGTGAAGAAGAAAATAGTATTGAAAGCAAAGAATAAAGGCTTTTATAAAATCAGCTGCTTCTTTTGCAACTCTTAAGAGAGTTAAGCTGTAAAAATACCTATAGATATAATAAAATAGCTAAAAATGTATTTAAAGTTATTTTCCACTGTGATCAGCGGTTTTAGCAGTGAAAATAAATGACGTTATCACGTGACAGGTCAGCATGAGACACGTAGCTTTAATATCGATTTGAAATAACCTTTTTAAAGGCACAGTTGAAATAACAGGGGCTAAACGTTCAATGTTTGAAGTAAGTGCTGCTAGAAATGGCAAAAAAAAAGTGTCAATGGAAATTCAGTCACCACACAGACTCTTCATTTTCCAACATCAATATACTGAAGAGAAGGTCTCAACTTCAATACTTACATTCAAAAATTATGTTAACAGCACAGAAACTCCTGCATTTTAAATTTCTGTATTTGTTAAATTTGTTTTATTTTCTCTGCAGTACATTGCCCAGGAAGGAAAACAAAATTGGTAGCCTCTCAGTACTTTAATTTATGATGCCACAATTCAAATCACAGCAAGTAACATTTCACATAGTCAGCAGCGAAGTAAGTTTTGTAGACACTAAATTGAAACATGTATTTAAAGAGAAAAGGAAAAAAAGAGATGCCATGGACAAGGTAAACTTTGAAATTAAGTGAAAAATACATGCCATTATAAATCAGACTGAAAGTATTAAGTATGCTTGACTATGAAACACACTACCCAATGATTTTTAAATTGTAGCATCTCAGAAGTAATACGAGTTAACAATAACAGAGTAACTTTTCTTAGGAGCCATTACTCTATAGAGAATAAAACTACAAAACCCTCTTTATTCTTCACAGTAGCCTCTTATAGTCCAGTGCCACACATGCTCGTTAAATTTATTCTATCTTTCCTCTAATAATTTTCTGCCCTCTGATGATTCCACACCAGTAAGATAATACTGTTCCAAATCCAAGCCACCATAGATGTGTAGGACATTCAGCTGGGAAAGGTTACAAGCTGGTTCCAAACCACCTCCCTACCAAATATATTCACTTTAAATATAGTTGGATAAAAAAAGCTCTACAAACAGGTATCACAACTCCAGCTTTCCATAATTTCTTCATGAGTGTGCAGATCATGAAGGGTCAGGCTCTCAATTTGGTACCTGTGACTTGGTGGCACCTTCGTGCAGCTCAATAGCATCAAGGCACAGAGCAGCTATTAAGACCCTGTGGGACCTAACACCAACTCTGTGGATGCAATCCATCTAGCTGCAAGTCCAGGCTACAACTCCTCAAAGATTCTATGAGGACAATCTGAAAAATCAGGCACTATTAACCATCTAGTCCATACTACATTTACCTGGAATATAGAGGCAGAATTCAAGTATCTGTCTTCCTAAACCTGTCTGTAGGTTAAGAGGCGGATGGGAAACAGATGTCCTTTCTCAGCATATGTTGAGGAAGCAAAGCTAAGTATGCTATAAACTAACATACTAAATACACCGAAAAAATAATTTAGGTTAGATGGGACCTCTGATCACCATTCAGTTTAAATACCCACAGGGGGTGGTAAACTATGGAACTGATATTAAAAGACCAGGTAGTCTTCAAAAGCTTACAGGACTTAATCGCTGTCTGAGCCTTAGGTGGATTTCAGCATCCAAATCTCAACTAAGGCTGATTAAATTTTGCCTAATAGGATGGTTATTTTTTCATTAATGCAATCCATAAGTTCTCATACATTGAAATTTCCATTTTTCTGCCTCAAGCATTCTTTATGAATGCCATTAATGGAAACATACTTTCTTGCACAGGCCAGTGTCTTGCCATTGCAAATAAACATCAGCTATAAAGCCAGCTACAGTTTGAAATGCTCTACCTTCATTTCCAATAGACCATAGTAACAATTTGTATGTTCCAAAATCCATCTGTCTTTATCCCTACTAGCAAACCTTATGCAATTCATTTTCCACCTAAACTCTTTTTAACTTCTCTTCTGGCTTATTCCAAGTTTTCCAAGTGCTGATGAAACCATTGTACACTGCTATCACTACAAGGGATTTCAGATACTTCAAAGTTTCAGTTTTTTTCAGTTGTTTACCCTCACCTTCAATTTTATTTTGTTTTATTTTTTGTACTTAACTCTCACACTGTAACTGTGGCTCCTGCAAAAACTTGCACCACGTTCCTTCCAACCTTCTTTCTGTCCTGTTCATTCTCCAGTATTAAACTTTTTATCACTTCCTTCCCCCGGCCACTCTGGAATCACCATATCCATAAATAGTACTGCACAATAGCCTCAGCCCCAACCAACTATTTGCTCATGCAAATGCACTTTATTTATTTTGAAAGATCATATACAGATGATCCAGTAAGACTGAGAAATCAGTCTCCTACCCACAGAGTGATAGATTTACTCAACTATTTTCTCTTTGAAAGGTGACCAGATTTTTTGCCTATTAGGTCAGCTTGGACAGTGAGATTTCCAAAACAATATATTTCTTTTTTTTTTTGCTGAGAATGTCACAGACTATAAGGGTACAATAAAATATTAGCTTAAAGTATTAGGTCTTTGTGGTTAGTTATAATAGAGAATGTGAGAAGAGCCCAGCTCCAATAGACATTAGTATGCTGACAGTGAACAAGAACAGTAAAAATCATCTAACATTTATCATCTCAAAGATATTGTTGCTTATGGAGAATACTATAGAACAACACAACTATCACTTGGGATGTATATTTTTATCATGCTGAAAAATTTAAATACCCGGTTTATCACCTGGTTTGGTCAATTCTTACCTGTTAACTAGTTAAAAAGATTACATAAATCACAGAACCCCAGAATGGCTGGGGTTGGAAGGGACCTCTGGAGATCATCCAGTCCAACCCCCTGCTAAAGCAGGATCACCCAGAGCAGGTTGCAGAGGATTGTGTTCAGGTGGGGTTTGAATGTCTCCAGAGAAGGGGACTCCCCAACCTCTCTCTGAGCAGCCTGTCCCAGCACTTAGGAACCCTCAGAATAAAAAGGTTTTCCTCATATTGAGATGGAACATAGGAAGTTCAAGTTTGTTGCCTCTTGTCCTGTCACTAGTCACCACTGAAAAGAACCTGATCCCTTCCTCTTGGCATCCATACTTTAGATGTTTATAAGTATTGACAGGATCCCCTCTCAGTCTTCTCCAGGCTAACCAGCCCCAGCTTTCTCAGCCTTTCTTCATACGAGATGCCCCAATGCCCTCATCATCCTCACAGCCCTCTGTAAGACTGCGTCCAGTAGTTCTCAGCCTGTCTTGAACCGGGGAGCGCACAGCTGGACACAGTACAATAATAGTGAAAAATAATACAAGCTGTAAGACAGGATGCTTCACCAAAATGATGATGAGATACACAGACTTTTTACTTTCATTCTTTTTCCAATTTTAATCTGTGGTTCAAAACTAATATGGAAGCATGATCCTCACCTTATTGAAGAGTTGTGTATATATATAAACATCTCAACATACATTAAAGTCCTACGTTATATTCTACAAAGAACATCCTACCATAAATTTGAAAGTGCATATAAAAGTTAGTATACCTACTTTTCAAAGGAAGACAGGTAGGTCAGATACCAAACAAACGAGGTGAACCAGACTGTCCACATCCACCCTAGTAGAGAACAGAACATGAAGACCAGCCCGTATCTTTTCACCTTGCTTTGCAGAATACATGACATATCAGTAGGGGAAAAAAAGTATTTAAAATACCAGTCTGGTCTACTGCTATACTAAATAACTGTGCAATATTTTTATGAACCCTCCTAATCACTGAAAGCATGTCTGATAAAAAAGATGTTACAGAAAGATGGATGAAAAGCATATTGCCATACATACTATTTAATGTATTTTATGTTCAATTTTGCTGTACCATAATAAATTTATGCAAGCCAATAGCACACTGTCACAAACTTTACAAACCTGAAGATTAAACCTTTACAAACCAGAAAAATGTCAATATAATGAGAGTAATTAACTGCAGGAAGAGATTTTAAACACTACATCTATGTATAAATGAGCAGCACGGCTCATAGTGACAGTATCTAGCCATTCAATGACCACCCAGGTACAGGGAAGTTTAGAAGCAAGTAACATACTTCCTTAATCTCAAAACTTTCTGACCACACACAGGCTGTGTGGCAGAAAAAAAAATAATTAAGGAAAACAGTCAATTTAAATAAACAGAAGTTTATAAATGTGTTTTATTTTTAAGAAATGCTAATTGATAGCATCCAAGAGCCTGAAATCTGAGTAGAAAAGGCCAGCAATGAAAAAGTGAAAGTAGCATAAGGGGACTTGAACTTTTTCTCACTTTTTACAAAAGTCTTCACTGAAAGGATTGAAATGTATCGTGAAATTTAGCTATGAGTGAAATTCAAATATATGGTTATTATATGCATTCTATGTCAAGCAGATCAACCTCAAAATACACTGGCATAGCTCTACAGAGATAGAAGTACTCTATGTAGAATATACAAGTTTGAAAAATGTTACTCAAGATGCCAAAAATAGCATCTCTGATTTTTTTTTTTTTTATTACAGTAACGACCTGAGGACTTAAAGGGATCATAAAATCCCAGACTGGTTTGGGTTGGAAGGGACCCATCTAGTTCCACCCCCTGTCATGGGCAGGGACACCCTCCACTAGCCCAGGGTGCCCAAAGCCCCATCCAACCTGGCCTTGCACCCTGCCAGGGATGCAGGGGCAGCCACAGCTTCTCTGGGCAACCTTGGCCAGGTGGGATCTCACCAGAGCAGAGGGGCAGAATTCCCTCCCTTGACATGCTGGTCATGCTGCTTGTGATGCAGCCCAGGCCACAGCTGGCTTTCTGGAGAGCCTATAGTTGTAAGCACAAGGAATAGTGAGGTAATATCATAGATGGATGGCCCAAAAGAAGACAGAAAAGTAGGCTGAAATAGTTGGAAAACAAGCAGATCTGTTAATACTAAGGAGTAATCACTTCTCGGTACTTGTCTAATTACTATCAGCAGTAGCAAGGAATTACAGCAAAGGCAATGAAAGACATTTAAGTTCTCTAAGCACTATGCTTATAAATATCCATGCTCCTCACCTTGACATTTTGCTGCTTTCTAGGACTTCAAATGACATCCTTTCTTTTTCACTGCAAATCATGGCACATTTTTCTGTTTCATTCAACACTTCTGTTCCCCCACCTGAGGACATGGAGGTCCTGGAGCGAGTCCAGAGAAGGGCAACCAGGCTGGGGAAGGGGCTGGAGGGCACATCCTATGAGGAGCAGCTGAGGGAGCTGGGGCTGTTTAGCTTAGAGAAGAGCAGGCTGAGGGGAGACCTTATCACCACCTACAACTACCTGAAGGGAGGTTGTAGAGAGATGGGTGATGGTCTCTTCAGCCAGGTGACAGGTGATAGGACAAGGGGGAATGGCATGAAGCTGTGCCAGGGCAGGTTTAGATTGGATGTTAGAAAAAAATTTTTTACTGAAAGAGTTGTCAGGGCCTGGAACAGGCTGCCAAGGGAGGGGGTTGAGTCACCTTCCCTGGATGTGTTCAAAAAAAGGGTAGATGAGATACTTAGGGATATGATTTAGTTTAGGATGGGATTGGTTGGACTTGATGATCTCAAAGGTCTTTTCCAACCTTGTGGTTCTGTGATTCTGTAACTGACCTACAAGGAAATAACGCTCTATTTTCCTCAACAGAAGAATAGGAGAAGTGCAAGTGTTACAAAAGTTCTCCAAATCTTGAAAAATATTACTCGTATTTAGCCTTCAACCGTGAAAGGGCATGAACCTATTGAATGCGACCTGGAAGGTTTTACAGAAATGAACTTCCCTGAATTCATTTCTTACTTGTAATTTCCTCAAGTCTTGTGATGCTGACTTATTTCATTCGCTACAAAAAGCGACAGATCAAGACTATTAAGTAATCATTTTCACTCAAAGCAGGTATTTATACTCACCTACACTTTGTGGTAAACTTGCTGAAAATAAAACCTATTATTTCAGATCACTGAAATGATGTGTTTGCTCAATTAAATATGTAATCAAAACAATCTCCAGTCTTCCTGAGTTGGCTGTAGAACTTTTACCTCCTATATAATACTCTTTGCTCTCTTTGCTGTCAGGAGAACTACATATTCAAAAGCAAATAGTAACACATAATTTACCAGCATTTCATTTCATGTCTTAAGGATGAGGCATTTTAGGAAAGAATCTCTTACTTTGGGATATCTTCTCTGCCTTAAAATTCACCACATACACAACTTGATCAAAGAGACATTTCCATCAGCAATTGACCAACATATTCAACTGTTCAGCCTCATAAGGGGAAAAACTAATAACCCGTGGTGTACTATTATCCACTTAAAATAAATTCCAGCCTTGAAACATGCAACAGCATCATAAAAATAAAACTAGCACTCTTTATTATCTCAAACTACCAAAATGAACAGAAAAAGCTTGAAACTGCTTACAGCATGGTTTCCAAATATCCTGACGGAGACTGTTTACAGGTTAGTTAAGACTTTATTGAATGCCAAAATTTAAGGAATAAGGAAAACATACATAACTGAAATTTAGCAATGGTTTTTCAGATAATGATCCAAGAATGGAAATTTTGAATAAGCCTTTAAATACCAACATGCTGATATGTATAAAATATAATGATCTCTAACAGCCAGTACAAAAAGAATGGAAAAACATAATCAAACTATGCTAAATAAAGCCTCCCAAGTTAGCAAAACATGTTTTACATAGCCTTAAAGGGAAACATTGCAAGAAAGGATCTTTTATTCAGATTTTTTCAAATAAACTATGTCTGCCTCCTCAAAGATTTTGCCATAAATTTGTAGCAACTTTCCTAGAGAATAACTGCATGACATGAGGATATCTAGTGAGTGTCTGATAAGAAGTTATGAACACAAACATGAATTCCCATTCAAATATTAATACAAACCATTCGTGACAAGACATCATATCCCCAAAGGAGGCTATTATCACATATGGAGAGACTGAAGGTTTACATAAACTGCAATTCTGTACCCTCACCGGCAGTTTTCACTTGACACTGGGCATCCTAGCCAGCAAAGGGGAAAAGATTTAGCCACCTTTATTTCATGTCCAGTTTTTTTTGCCTTCAAGAAAGAATTAAGGTTACGGGTTCCAGTTAGAGAATTTTGGACAGACAAGTGCTCTGTCTTTGCAAAGTAAGGAGTCTACTGCTTTAGAATAATTTCCTATAGCGATGCTTGGTGACTGCCTAGAGTCTATTGACTCACCAAGCACTGATGAAGTGAAAGCACTGAGGTGGTATGTGTGTTCAGAGAGCCTCTGATTAAATTCACATTGTTTTCTCCAGCCTTTGTAAGTAAACACAGAACATGGATCGAACTTTGCTGAGTACAGAAGATACAGTGAACAGGATAAAATTCAGAAGGCCCAAAAGTTCTTGAAAAATATATGGCTTTCTTACTATAAATAGAAAATACAAGTTTGTCTGTTTGGGTGAAAATTCACATCTAAGCATGATCAATGAGAGAAGATACAAAGACAGACATGATGCTGGAAACCCCCATATTTGGAAAACCAGTACCCCAACATTTGGCTCTGAAACAATAACAAGGCCAGTAGCAGGTCTATCTACACAAGTTCACTTAGAAGAATCAAAGTGGTCTTCTGAAGTTGGAAAGTGGAAGGGATGACAAACACACTCATGGCCAGATGAAGAAGGCAGCATTGTTTCTTAAAGAATCCTACTGTTATTCTTGGTATCTGTTTCTTGCAAAAGTTAACTGTTCATCCAGTTTGGAAAGCTGGAATAAATCCTTAGTGTTCAGGTGCTGGGAGATAATAATTAGAAGTGCAATATACTGTTCAGCACAATATTTTGTGTTAATTGCCTCTAGTTCATCCTTCACCGCACAAGGAGATAAATCAAGGTCACAAAGGTAATCTTTATTTTAGTATTTCCTGTCTTTTAATGCTTCATTTTGCAACAGTGATGATCTTTTGGCATAGCTCTTAAACTGCAATTTGCCATACTTCCCCCCCCAAAAAAAATAAAAACCCAAAAAAACAACAGTCATGTTAATCTCATGGCAGACATTTACTGCATACATGGATCACAAGCAATTTTGGAACCTTTAGTTTCAAGAAGCTATTAATTATCAGCTGATTAAATGCAGTTCCAGGTAAAATTGAGAGGTCATTCATTACCTCTGAAGATTTTCCATGTGGATGTTTGACCTGAAGGATCTAAGTACTGAAACTCAGGATTTATTTCTTTCTTACCTATCTTTCCATCATTTACTCTTAACATCTACTCCAGAATCCAGTGTTCCCTCTCTCTCTGCCCAAGCACACACATCACACTGCACCGTGCTCCATGCTGAGATCTATTTCCCTTGGAGGCATCAAAATCTCACCTGGTTGTCACTTCACTGTTTCAGCACCACTGTGTTGAGAAGGACCACACATAGAGAACAGGCAGGGATTTACTATCATCATCCATGTATCCATCACTACAGATTTTAAATTACCATGACTGCTGTCCAAGAATGAAGATTAAACCCCAAAACAGTTTATAATGGTACAACACTCAGAAACTCATTGCTCGTAACAGAACAGAGGTCTGAAGTTCATGCAGCTGTCAATATGTTGTTCTTCTGTTGTGCATTTTATGCACCCGTTCCTACAACGAGAATCCATCTCAAATTCTCTGGCCTCCCTACTAAATACTCTGCTGATAAAGAAAATCCTATTAGTTCATTGAAAAAACTAGTGTTAACCAACAGGGAAGGAAATTACTTTCCAAAACAGCTGGAAACAAGATGATCTTTGAGGTCCCTTCCAGCCCAAAGCATTTGATGATTCCATGAAAATAAAGTTTAGAGCTTACATGACTAGGATGAAGCTCATATCGTGAGAGATCCTATTTCACCTCCCTGAAAATAAAAATTGGACAAATTTGGCTTACTTCACTCATTACAGATAATACTGCTGAGAAATTTAGAGATATGGTTTAGTTTAGGATGAGAATCACAGAATCACAGAATAACAAGGTTGGAAAAGACCTTTGAGATCATCAAGTCCAACCATTTGCATCCTAAACTAAATCATATCCCTAAGTACCTCATCTACCCTTTTTTTGAACACATCCAGGGAAGGTGACTTGACCACCTCCCTTGGCAGCCTGTTCCAGGCCCTGACAACTCTTTCAGTAAAATATACAATCTAAACCTGCCCTGGCCCAGCTTCATGCCATTCCCCCTTGTCCTGTCACCTGTCACCTGGCTGAAGAGACCGTCACCTACCTCTCTACAACCTCCCTTCAGGTAGTTGTAGGTGGTGATAAGGTCTCCCCTCAGCCTGCTCTTCTCTAAGCTAAACAGCCCCAGCTCCCTCAGCTGCTCCTCATAGGATTTGCCCTCCAGCCCCTTCCCCAGCCTGGTTGCCCTTCTCTGGACTCGCTCCAGGACCTCCATGTCCTTCTTGTGGTGAGGCCACACCTTGAGTACTGGACACAGTACTCAAGGTGTGGCCTCACCAATACCGAGTACAGGGGAATGCTTGGACTTGATGATCTCCAAAGGTCTTTTCCAACCTTGTGTGTGATTCTATGACGTAACATCAAACTTCTATCAAACCTGTTCACTGCACACAGAAAATTTTTAATCTGTTCAACTAGAAGATTGTTTGATTTTACTATCTTCTAAGCTACAACTAATGGAATTTTGTGCCATACATTAACATTAACTTATTCAAAATTCAGCCAGATTCCATAAAGCCTACAGGTTATAAGACAGCATCTTGAGTTACATTTGGGGGAGGAGACAGGCACTGAACAACTTCACAAGGAACAGGTCAAAGGTTTTTACTTTGTGGTTGCAGCTGTACTTTTTTTGTATGCACTTGGGGTTTAAGGAAAAGCTTACAAAAAGAGGCAAATTTTCTTATGCTAACTGAGTTTTGAAAATAAGCATTGATTTTTAGAGTATTAGAGACAGTTTAATGCATACAATAAGAGGGCAAGCAGAATGTATTCTGAGTGTGAAATACTAGGGGTTTACTGTTATTACTGTCAGTGTCCTCAAATTTTTAAAAATCTGCTTCTTAACTGCCAATGTAACATTAAAAATACCTACACAGAGACCCACAGACCAAGGGTAGCAGTCACACTACATTCTGCACATGATTTAAAAAGACTAAGTAGCTCTCAGAGCAGCTCCATCCATAGTTGTCAGTGTATATTACCATACATTTAGCATACTAAATGTGAGGTTTATGAAGATTTCATTTTATAAAACAAGAAATAAAGTCATGTTGACACTAAAAAAAGTATAGGATGCTTAGCCCTTACTCTCCTCAAAGCCAGCTGGACATAAGTCAGCCCTGGTTCAGAAAACACTCACCTGCATTAACACTACTATGAGCATCAGTGCTAGGATATTATGCCTCACAGAAAAGTGTCAGCACTTGATCAGGATTGTAGTTAGTCACTGACACAAAACAGAAAAAAAAATAATTTTTAAAAAAATCCCTTTTTTGGTGCCACTCTCAAGTTCTGGTTGCTTTATTTCTCATACACCAAACAGCCCAACTGTTGCTACTAGATTATTTTACAGAAATAACAGATATAACCCATTATATTTTCCAAGCTCTCTTCCTAACGATCAACGAATTTTTTATACCCATCAAGTCATGTTGTATAAGCAGGAAGAGGAGACGTACAGAAGTAAAGGACCTGTTGCAAGATACTACTTAAAGTTTAGACAGGTTCAAACAGCAGCTGGATAAACTCATGGAAGAAACATTCATTGAGAACTACTAAAAACAAAGATACCTCTAGCTCAGGAAGTCTGAACTACACATAACTAGAGGTTAGGAAAGCATCCTGTGGAAGTATCCCTATATGTTTTCCCTTTACTCATATTATTTCCTTAAAATCCACTATTGGCCAGCACTAGTGGTGATATAACAGGTTAAATGAACCTTTGGTGTGATCCCAGTACAAAGTTTAACAGTCTTAGTATGGATGTTTTGGGAATAATTTAAATTTCTAATCCTACCATTTAAAGTCAGCTTAACCTATCATTAAGTTATATTTTTTCTCAGAAGGTATTCTTAGTGCAAGCTAGCTGATAGGCTATCCTGTTCTTCTGCAATTGGTCACTACTGTTTTATGCCATATAGTGGTCTTCCTAAGCAGGATTAATTCACTGTTTGATTTAGATCTGTTCCAGATCACGAATCCTTATGTTTTGTCATTTTATTTGGTGTTTCCCTTGTATTTATCACTTTTTTTTTTTTAAACAAATGATGGAAGAACTGAAGGCAAGTGAGGTACATTTTCAGAATTAGTGGAACATGCACTGTCATTAATACAGGTAAAATTTAGAGTTCAGAACTGGATTTCATCTTCTTCCAAGAAATATTTGGATCTCCCAGTTTACACTGGTCCACTATCCAAATAAAAGGAGGCAAGGAAAGTGGCACCTTGATTAAAGCTCTCCTCTAGAATGTCCTAAAACATTGCAAGCTTTGAATTATTGTGTTATATATTATAACCAATGCGTTTAAATCAGAGCACACAGCAGAACCTTATAGACTCACAGAATCTATTAGGTTGGAAGGGGCGTTTAAAGGCCATCTAATCCAACCCCCCTGCAGTAAGCAGGGACATCTTCACTAGATGAGGTCGCTCAGAGCCCCATCAAGCATAACCTTGAATATCACCAGGGATGTGGCCTCCACTATCTCCTCTCCTCTGGGCAACCTGTTCCTGTGATCTACCACCCTGATATTGAAGAATTTTTTCCTAATATCCAACCTAAGTCTCCCCTTTTCTAGTTTAAAACCATTTCCCCTCATCCTGCTGCTACATGCCCTTGTGAAGCCTTCCCTTCCCCGACCAAATTTTAATTTTATATTTGTTACATTCCCTAATTGCTTTTGAATAAGAATCCAGAATTATATACAAAGAAGAAAAAAATGCTATAGGTTTTTTGGAAGTAGACATAAAACCAATCAAACCTCAGAAAGCAACATCAAAACCTTTTTTTCTGTAAGCCTATTTGTTAAAATGCTTTCAAACTCTCTATTCACAAGATAGTACTGAGTCTTTGATTTATTAAATATATAAAGTTCCCTAACACCAGTGTCAAAGTAGATGATAGCCTTATCTGAAAAATCAATTTGATAGCACCACCAGATGCAGCCCAGTTTTGACCCTGGTAATTGTATCATACAGTAGTACTCAACTGAGATTAGAGTATTTTATGGATTTGGGTCAAAGGAATTGCTCAGTTCTTAAGTGTGGTGTTGTGTTGAAAAACAGAAGTTTGTCAATCTAAAAATGGTCTTTGAGGACTATAGTGCATCTGCTAACTCAAAATTCCAAATCTAGGATGCTTAGAGATATAAACTTCTTCCCTATACACACAGGAAGAAAAAATGATACTCCTTGAAGTTTATAAAACACGTGTCAGCACATGACAACAGAGTTAGGGTTAGGACACAGCTCACTGAAGTTCACATTAGGCTATTAGGAAAGGATTATGGTGTGGTACTGATGACTTGAAAAGATACCAAAATGATGCATTTCTTTTCTTTAAGCACATGATCCTATGCATCACCCAGAAAGAGAGAAGCAACAGCAGTACTGTCTGCAAACGCCCAAGATGTGGATTCCAGCCTAGTAGGGATGAGAGAGTTAAGGCTAGGCTGGATGATCATCACATCGATAGCAGGACACTTTCAAGGTCTGAAAACTGTTACAGAATTTAAGTGAATGAATTCCAATGCCAACAGCTCGCAGTATTTGCAGTCCAGTTTTGGAGAAAGAAAAAAAAAAGCTTAAACAGTCTTCTACATATTAAATACAAGAATACTTCCAGATAATAGAAAAAAACCTGTTAGTAAAAGATAGGTTAGCACCCCATTGTATCAACATGGGTTTTAAAAGTGAGAAACTTAAAAATAAACCCTGATTTACATTTAATATAACTTAAATTATTTCTCCTTACTCTCATTGCTTTCCATACTTGTGGAGCAGGTTATGCCAACTACAGCAGGAACTTGAGTCAATGTGATTGACCTCATTTAGCCTTCCACTTGTGCTTACACGAACCTGCAAGACAGCAGTCTCTCCTCTCACATGGCATCAACATATCTACAGTCTTTAAATTACTTTTAAAATAAGAAAAAAAAAATCAGCCATCTGAAAGTGGCTGTTATTTCTGAGAGCACTGTTCTCTCCAAATGTTAAATTGAATTAACTCCTAGCAAAAATAACTAATGATATATATAAAGCTGATGAGAAAACACCACTAAGGGCAAAGAAAAATATTTTAAGCTTCAACACGTACTTCTGATCTGCCACTCTAGAATACTTTCCTCCAAAGTACCATTTTTGGAGACAAATCACAAACCAAAGCTTTAGAGCTCACATATCAGTTAAATATTCATGTGTAACTGAGATTTTTCACATTACTTTTAAGACACCAAATATTATAACACCACAAAAATGAACATTAAAAAGATGGTTACTTGTTACTACATTAATTTTCACCAGAACATCACTTTCAGGTTATTAGTTGTCTTCCCTTCCTGTTTATCTGCAAATCACTATTTTCCATCTGTGTTTTTTCTCCTCAAATCCTCTTCAGAATTTCCTTACCAAGAAGAAATTCTGTAACAATAGGAGGAATAAACATAAAAAAAGAATTCATAAATAAAAGTCTTTCTGTTGCTCTTGGTAGGATTACAGCTACAGGATCTCTTATAAAAGTAAATGCTTGAAAAAGAATACTGTTTTTCATAGGATTGAAACTACTCCAGAACTAAGCTGACCCTTAACTATTGAAGCTGTACATTCACTAATTTCCCTGCATTCTTTTCTCACATATGTTTCTGCATTGCTAACTTCAACACTAAAACCAGACAACAAACACTAAATTCCATACTGAAGGGGAAAACCACCCAATATCTCCTGAGTATCTTAAAGCAACATCAGATGTTGGATACTGCTCAATACACATCATCATGATCAAGGTACTTGCAGGAATAAGATCCACTGGCATTTGCCATTTACCCTGAAGAAACTAAATAACAGGCAAGAAAATTAAATAAACAGAGGAACCAAAATGAAAGGAGAGATCAGCATACAAATGCTACTTGTGGGTTTTTTTAAGGCGTCTCTCGATTTATGTGGTCAAAGTGACAGTTTATTAGCATCTCAAAGGTTCTGGGCTTCTGTGTATCATAGAATCACAGAACTGTTAAGGCTGGAAGGGACCTCAAAGCCCATCAAGTTCCAACGCCCTGCCATGGGCAGGGACACCTCTCACTAGGTCAGGCTACTCAAGGCCCCATCCAACCCAGCCTTGAACACTTCCAGGGAGAGGGCAGCCATCACCTCCCTGGACAGCCTGCTCCAGTGCCTCACCACCCTGAGAGTGAGAATTTGTTCCTAACATCCCATCTCTAAATCTACCCCTTCCAATTTAAAACCATCCCCCCTTGTCCTATCACTACACTCCCTTCTAAAAAGTCCCTCCCCAGCTTTCTTGTAGCCCCTTCAGGTACTGGAAGGACGCTATAAGTCTCTCTGTGTCCAGAACTGGACGCAGTACTCCAGGATGGATCTCACAAGAGTAGTGGCAGAGAAGAATGTATGTATGTATATAGATTCGTTTCTTTGCCTTCTCCCTCTGAACACCTCTTCTTCTCTAATCCAGTATTTAATAACCTTTACTTCAATCAGAAAGGTATTTTAACCTTGCTTTTATCACTAGCACACCCGTACTGGGAATGCCGTTCCTCCCTTGGCTACAGTCAGCTCTTGATTATCACCTGCTTAGCCAGTAAGCACAGTACCAACTGTGATTTAAATGTACGATTTACGTGGAAATAAATATTGTCTTCCAAAAGATCGTTTAGTCTGTCATAGTAATTACCTAGTTTTAAATGTCCCTGAAGTAGCACATAAGAAGGAAAACTGATCAATGAAAACTGATACATGATGTATTACACACAGTCAACAGCTCTGTTAACTAGTACTAATCCTACTTCCAGATACTGCTAATTTCCTATGTGCTCTAAGTTTCTGAGTGCAAAGGAAACCTCAAAACTTAAAGCTTTCCAGGCATGTGTTCATGATAGATCATTACAGACTCACAGCCGGGGAGGAGGGGAACACGAAGCAGGAACAACATCCTGTTTTAAGCCCTGAAGTCAACGTCTGTAGGAGGGATGGGTGAAAAAATTGGGTCATTTCTTAAACATAAGGAAAAGCATTCAAGAATAGAAGGCAGTAAAAGTATTAATGCTCATACAATCAATAATTCTATTCCTGAGCAATCTCTTAATCAGAATTAACTTCCAAGGCAATACATACTCACTTTATTTACATTTGTTTATAGGAATCAGTATTTCTAGAAGGGGTGGAAAAAGACTGCTTCCAAATTAACAATAAAATTGCAGAACACTTCTCCTCTCTCTTCATTCCAGTAGGTAGGAAAAAAATCCTGGAGTTTTCACCTTGCAGGATTTATTGTCAATTAAATCTCATCATACCTGCACAACCATAGAAAACAAAACTGCCAGTCAGGACCATTACTTATAAGCGTTTCAGCAATTTTCTGGTTTATTTTTTAACTGTTCCATGTCTAGGTACTAGACAGTGCCTGACCACAAACCAGCCAATGATGCAATTATTCATACTATTGGTAATAATCACGTCTGCAGAGTTGCAGCATAAACCTGTAATTACACAGGCAGGATATCCCCAAGGCTTGGGAAACAGCATTAGTTTTACAATATGAATTTAACAAGCCAAAACTTATCCATGGCTGAAAAAAGAATTTCAAGGAAAGTTTAAACCTTGCCAATTAGATCTGAAAAACTGAAAGTACAGCAGTGACAAAAAGCAGAATCTGAGGGCTACACTCAAAATCTTTTTCTTTCTTTCTTTTTGTTTTTGGGGGTTTTTTTGTGGGTTTTTTTTTTTAAGAACACAGAGGCATCCCCTGAGATACAATTCTGGAGAGAAGAGAGGTCCAGGAGAGCTGGCTGATTCTCACAGACCACCTCCTCTGACCTCAAAAATGACCCATTGCTATGAGCAGCAAATCAACAGGAGGCAGGAAACCTGTTTGGATGAGCAAAGAGGTCCTGACTTAAACATAAAAAGGAAGCATGTAAGAGGTGAAAGCAGGGAAAGGTGTCTCAGGAACAGTACAGAGACCTTGTCCAAACAACTGGGTTAGGAAAGCCAAAGCCCATCTGGAGCCATCTGATGATGCAACGGACTGAAAACCAGGAAATTCAAATTAAACATAAACCAAAAATAACAAACAGCACAAACAAACAAAAAAAAAAACCCAAAACACCCTTTTACTGTGAGGGTGGTCGACTACTGGAACAGGTTGCTAAGAGATGTTTAGTCTGTCTCCATCACTGGAGATATTAAAAACACAACTAGACACAGTTCTGAGCAATCTTCTCTAGCTGACCCTGCTTTGAAAAGGCTGGGTGGACTATATGATCTCCAGAGATTCCTTCCAACTTTAACTCTTCTGTGACCCTACTCAGGCAAGCCATAAAATTCATGGGGATTTTGCCCCAAATAATTCAGTGCATTGTACGTGTCCTGTATTTTGTGCCATGATGACTAATTATTAAGAGTTCTAACAAATTAAGCAAATAGTAGTCAGAGTGATTAAATACCTTTAATTTGTATCAAGAAAATCAAAAGTGGATTTAGAGGACTTAAAGTCCTCTAAAGCACAGAAACTTTGTAGGAAAAAACATGACTAGAAAAGAATACAGTCAATTCATGCTCCCACTAGGCAGACAAAGTTACAGTTAAGAAAGTTGAAAAAAGCAGACCAAACAAAAAAGAAAAAAAAATCCCTGCCCCAATAGACATGGGTGTTTGTTTACACGTTGCTGGAGTATGGTTTTTCCTTTAGGGTAATTCTGAAAAGAGAAAGGAAGGCTTCAGTCATCTGGTAATGAACAAAGTTTCAAGGATAAGGAATAATGGAACAAAAAGGGATAAAATAGATAAGAAATAAAAAAAGGGGAACAGGTGAGGGTGACTATACTTGGATGCATATTCTCCAGATTCCTTAATAATCTATGAAATACTGATGAATATTATCCCGAGGTCTGCAGCAAGGAGACAGAGACAATCTGATGGGTAAAGCCAGAGGAAGAAGCACTCACAAACTCTAGCAGATCAAATAAGGCAACAAAATTCTGTTCTTTGTATGCACATCAATGAAATATGGGCTGGGTGAGCAGTAAAGTAGATTGAAAATTGCCTGACTGGCTGGGTCCAGAGGGTGGTGATCAGTGGAACAAAGTCTAGTTAGAGGCCAGTAACTAGAGGTATACTCAAGGGATCAAGAGTGGGTCTCACTCTGTTCAACAACTTCCTTAATGATCACCTGACAGACAATAAAGCTCTTGTTATTCTAACCCTTGGGTTATTCAATAACAAAGTCCCTGAGGGCAGATGTCAGGCATCACCTTACCTATGGCCAAGCCTGTAGTCCTCTTGCACTTTGGCAGTCAACTGGTAGCAAGAAAAAACAAAACCTGATAGTGACTTTCAGTTTGTTTGTCTCTGTTCAGCTCAAACACATTTTGGTCCTTGGCCAGTGAATGACCATTGCTCTGAGTCAGTATGCTAAAGTATGTTTCCCAAGTCTTTAATTACATGGATATCTGACGCACATGAACATCAAAACAGCATTTGTTAACCTTTGTAGAATAAAAACTGAATCCAAGCAACCCTCTTCAACAAGACAGAGATAAACAGAGCATCAGGGAACAGTGAAAAATTGCTTGATTGATTCGAAGATGAAAAAAAAAAAGCCTTCATCAGAAAGACTTGGAATAACACACTTATCCCCAAGAAAGGCCTATCAAAGAAAGTTCTTGTATATACCTGCAGTAAAAGTCATGCAATGAGAAACACACCTTTTATATATTTAAGAGGTACCCTGATTTTTGTGTTAGCTTATCTTAGATCCAAAAATTCTAAAATAACTTTATGTAGCACATCTCTATTGAAACAGAAGCATCTTCAAAAGTCATGAAACAAAGATGAATGTAACAATGTAGGAATGTATGGTTACCTCTCCAAAGGCCAAAATTATTACAAATTTTGGAAGAGAATCCAATGGAAATAAAAGGACAGCTCTTTTGTACTATCAGACATAATACTTAAGGTGATAAAAATATGCAATTAGTAAATTCACCATAACCACCAAAGTTTGTTACTGCCCTCCGATTTCTTAAGTTCAGCAGGACCCTTTAAGAACATTGGCATCGCTACATTGCTATATGTAGAAAAATACTTTCATATTTCAGAAAAAATACTTGATTAAAAGTGTATTCCATCTTATCTAAGTTGAAACGATAGTAATGATGATAGTAGCATGGATTTTAAAAAAGAACAACTCCACAACCCTATCAAGTATTTCTTAAAAAGCACCTAAATTTCTCAGGCCAACTGGTTTAAGTGAGTATGTCTGATTTCAAGAGGTGAAGAAAGAAAAATTAATCTATGTATGAAAAATTAACCTCTGTGTGATAACACGTCTTTTGCTACCTACAAATTGGAATTAACTTTACATTTTAAACAAAAAATTGGTATTTGATATCATCCTTTTTTTAGTAAAAAAGGCCACACAAGATTAAAAAATGAAAAATTAGTTTGTTTCTGCTATTTCATCAAAATTCTTCCAACAAAAAGCATTTAAAACATCTTGAACCTATGACTCCTAAAAAAAAAAAATCATAAAATTCCACTGAAATAGAGTGAAGTTAGGAAAGTAAACCACCTTTAACAATATACATTTGGTTCTTCATACATACATGCTCTGTTCAATTTTGCAATGTCTACTTAGAGCTCAGGGATCCAGCTTGCTAGGAAAGTGATGGCAAGAAAGCCAGCACACTAGATTATGTCTAAACTACTTGTGATAATACAGAGACTTGCATCCCACAGCTCCTGTAAAGCACAGCTCCCGCTCAAGTCTTACCACGAGATATGTGGTTTGATTAGTGGTGTAACAGGACAAAGATCACTTAACTTCTAACTACAACGATGCAAACAAGACATTGACAAATCCTGCATACAGCCACGCTGAATTTATGGGAAAATATGATGCCATACTTCAGTACAGATTTGCAGATAAATTCACACAGAAGATTTGGAACACTATTCAAAGAGTGCTTCAAAAGCAAAATCTCTCTGAAGCCTTCACAAGTGTGTTTCAGTACCACACATGTTGCTTTTATACTTAACACCATTTATAAAACTAGATCAAAAACATTTCTAAAGGAAACCAACTTCTATAAAACGGGTTTTACAAGAATTTCATTCTCACAAAATTACACGTATAATGTACAAAAATCCTGCAAAAGAACAAATTGGTCTTAACAGACTCATTTTTGTTGTATTTTAAAACCACTATATTGACACATCAGTAGTTTTTTTCTATAGCCTGATGCTCTTCTATGCACTATAAAGCGAACACAAAACTGCTGAAGAAGAAACATAACCTGTATTAAGATCTTTTTTTCATATTAACCCTTCTACTTCCTATTGGGAAACCACCTCAGAAACTGAGAGAGTATTGAGAGAGAAATTACTATTTAATTATGAGAGTTTAAAATATCTTCAGTATTGCTGGAAGTTGAGCACACAGCAGTCCTTATAATAGCACAGAATCATAGAGTTGGAAGAGACCCATAAGGAACATCAACTCCAACTCCTAGCTCCACAAACTGTTGGTAGGAATCTATGCTACTGAGTTTAATTTTTTAAGCCCTGCAGAGTTTAGAGATGTGACAGGTGCCAAAGGGACTATTCAGCTACCAAATTCTACCTGTCTACTAGTTTCCAGCACTGAAATGGCGTCACAAAAACCTTTATCACCACCACAGTCAATATGAAAATATTCAGGATAAAAGGATTATAAATGCAAGAAACTATTAAATGCCATCCACAACCTACAGAAAAAGAAACAACCGATCAACTTTAAGGCTACAAATACAAGCTTCAAGATTCTACGCTGAGCATAAAGCAACAATTTACACTAAAAACAAATACATTTCAAAGCATTTCAGGAATGATGCAGAAAATAAAGCAATTCACAGTTCCAGGTAGGTGATTTTTTCCTTATCTTCTCACTCAGGTAAGACACCTGAGTGACTGTGAACATAAAAAGTATACTCCAGGTAAATCACATACACAAACCTAACCCATTGCAGTTTTCATTCACCTCTAGGAAAAGTTATTTTCCTGAAGTTTCTACAGTCAACTTTTAACTTCTTTTACAAATGACTACAGACTGCTTCACGTAGCTGATCTGCAGAAATGCTGCTGCTACACCTATGGTACAATGGCTTTTTATGGAACTGGGTACTGCCCAATTCCATAAAAATGTAGAAATAGTGGTTTAGTAGACATAAAGCCCTTCTTATTAAGGTGGAAATAGCCAAACACAGTAGGCGTCTTGCAAAACTCTGTCCTAAACTCCAGAATGCGAAAATTTCTCTCCTGGGAATTTTCAAGATTTAGGCATAAAGACAAAGAAATACTTTTTGATTTAAAAGAAAAAATCCCACTATAATTACCCCAATGTAAAAAAAACCAAAACTCAGCGGATTTGAGAACACCAAGGACTTTAAATACCACTGCAAATAAGGTGCTGATCCACACCTTTTAAATACTTGTGAATATGAACTTTAACCATTAAAACTGGAAGAAAATAAAACCAAGATTTCAAAGCAGATTTTCAGAGGGCCTTAGGGTCAATATTGAGTTTTTATGGGGCCACCAAGCTCTGCCTTTGCATGTATGTGTGTGGCATGGAGGAGGGTAATAGAAAGGAATCTGTGGAACTGAATTGATTTAAGATATCTTTAAATACTTATTTATGATCTCCAACTTCTAAGAAGTTCGGATTATTGATACAGACGGGTGAAAAATGCTGGCTTCTGAGATGGAGTGGGATGGAGCTATGATCAAAAGCTCTTCAGGATAAATATAAATATTTAACACTGCTTTCCTTAAATTAGCAGTGACTACCATCATAAACTTTCTGAAAAATCTTAGGGCAACAGTTAATCCGAAAGGTTCCACCTACGTATTCAGAAAACCAAAAGGAAAAATATTAACATCAACTAGCAGAACCAAATTAGGACAAAATGCAAAGATACCCTTGCTTTAAAGGTAAAGGCACACTCCTTTTTTCTTAGCCTGGTGGTCTTAAAACATCAAAGGTTAAAAAGTATTTCTCGGTACGTACATTACCATCAAATATAAATTCCAGTAGTTTATAGTGTTCTTTACATAAATGATGACTTTTTCGTGCCAGATTCTGCATTCAAAATCCACTGCATGGGCTAATAGGTGTACCTGTTCTAAAACGGTTAATCCAAGTCTTGGTATTGATCCTGGACAACAGATACCATGTGCAGAAATTCTGTCATTTTTACTGTGGAATTAGTACAGTTAACATTTTAGCAACATCCTAAGAGTAAAGAAATTATTTTTGCCTCTGCATCTTCTTGAATATTTTTGCATCTTCAATCTAGTTTTCTAAGAAAACAGATGATAAACATGTTTATGTTATCATACGGTCTATCTGCCAGCCTCTCCTTAATGACTTGTGAACCACAAGCTCATTAACATCCTAAAGAGGAAGAAGACACAAATAAAATTACAGTTTTTTGCAGTTCAGGCTAAAACAAACAAAAAAATCAGCAGCTAGACAGAGGAGGAGAGAGACACAGTAACAAAGTCCCAACACTTAGCAAAGGGCATGCATTACTCAACATTCGTTTTCTAAAAATGCATTGGTTCACCTGCACAAACTTTAGTAAATATATTAGATCATTAGAGCTATAGATGTATTTACATTAATTATCCTATGGTCTCAACACAAAAAAATAAACAACTCAAAAGATTTACTTTATCCTAAAACAGACTATACGAATGATCTAGCAGAGGGTTCCTCCTCTCTTTGTCATAGATCAGAGTAAAATAGTAGAATCGTTCAGGTTGGAAAAGATCTTTAAGATCATCAAGTCAAACCATTAATCCAGCACTGACAACTCCACCACTAAACCATGTCTTGAAGCACCACATCTACACATCTTTTAAATCACAGAATCACAGAATTGTAGGGGTTGGAAGGGACCTTGAGAGATCATCGGGTCCAACCCCCCTGCCAAAGCAGCTCCCTAGCTCATATTACACAGATAGGTGTCCAGACGAGTCTTGAATATCTCCAGAGAAGGAGACTCCACCACCTCCCTGGGCAGCCTGTCCCAGGGCTCTGTCACCCTCACTGGGTAAAAGTTCTTCCGCATGTCGGTGCGGAACTTCCTGTGCTCCAAAAATATCTCTAGGGATGGTGACTCAACCACTCATCCACTGATTGATGATTGAAATTTTTCTTAATACCCTGTCTAAATCTCTGCTCCTAAACAGGTCCAAATAACTATGTTCTGGTCCATAATCACAAATGCAAGGTGCTAGAGTAAAAAGAAGGCCAGTGGTGCTAATACACAGCATTTACTTATAAAGCCAAGAATTATTCAAACTAGAACGCAAACGAGATAGAATGATTAATTTGTAGCATTATAGGGGAATCTCAAAATATGGAAAAAAAGGAGACACTCAGAAATGTTAGTGATTTTCTTCATTTCTTCTTTCTTCTTTTTTTTCTAATGCCTGAAGATTAAGTTGCTCAGGAAACAGAAGAGAGAATACTTTCTGTAGTGGAGAGAAGAAAGCCATGTTTAAAGAGTCCTACTATACCCTTCATGGAGTTTTTCCCTATGCTGCCACTTTCTTACAGCAAGAGACCACCCCAAAAGGTCTTCTAAATTTGGTTTAGACCTGTTTTGAGTTCTTTTCTGACATTCCACTGACATTACAGTCATCGTATGCCTTTGCACAAAAATTCGAGCACGTGTAACTGGATGTGTCATTCTAAAATTCATGTCCCTGTTAACAGAATTTCTACCTACAGGCACAGCCTCGTATCACGTTAACAACAAAATATTTCAAAGAGCCGCAAACAAGAGTAATCTGCTCTAGACATATTTATATTGTCCTCATCCAGTTCAAATGCAGGTTCAGAGTGCATCCTCTCGCTCGTACAAAATACGAATAATTTAAATTAATTCTATGCTGTACATTATCTGAAGCCTATTTTTTGGCCACCAATAAATGCATTTGTTCGTACAAACAAAAAAATAAAGATCTGTTAACCTTCTCCAGCAATCAGAAATCTGTAAATGTTTTCTTTTCCTGAATGAAAGTTTTCTATCAAGGCAGGTGGCCAGACTAACTTAAGAGTATTAGTGAATGCAGCTGTGATCAAAACGGTAAGTTTTATGAAAATTTAGAAGAGTTGAGTACAGACTTAACAGTGAATTTCATAGATACTTTAAGTCACACTCTTTTTTGTTACATTCCATTGCTGCGCCTTGGTTTGAAGTGCGTGATGATCCCTATTAAAGAAACATTATTTAGATTTAACTACATAAAATGGATCCAGAAAATGTAAACAAAGTTCCCTTTATGGTAACCACAATTTGATTCCATTAAGCTCAGAAGCTGTACGTACAGGCATACATCAGAAAAATTGATTTTGCCGTTGGAATTCCTGCACCACCTTGACCCCTAGAACCTCTCATCCAGTTCTACTTCTGGAACAACTTTAACAACCTAGTGAAATAAAATTATATTTAAGGTAGCTCTATTCACATTAGAATTTTGAGGAATGCTGCAACTGAGACGTCATTATATCCTGCTGGTCTGTTTTTTGTGATGTTTTGTGGTTTTTTTAAATGAGTAATGAAGCAACATGGGCCAATCTTAGACCTCCACCTCTTTTTTTAATTAAACTTCCTTCTTTTGCCCTTATATTTTAATTGTGTCTCTTCCATCCAGCATTCTTCAATTCTTCCATCAACTTCTCCTGTCCTATATCCTCTCTCAGCCTGCTTTATATACACAAGTCTATATATCCGCTTTAATCTCCAGCAAAGGTTGTAAACTGGGAGACTGGAAAATCTGAAGAAGACATGGTGGGCTGACTCCAGCCAGCAGCAAAGCACCCACACATCTATCCACCCCATCACCTTGTCCCCGCAACAGGATGCCATCGCATCAACAGCTAGTACAAGAGAGTGAAGACATTTAACAAGATTTAATAAGAATGTCCAGTACAATAAGTCATACAAGTTTAATGAGATTACCAGATATAAAAGTGGAAAGTTATTTAACCTCCCCATGCCTCATTTGTGACAGAGATATTAAAATTGCATCCCCAGTCTCAGGTAGAGAAAATAAGGTAAGAACAACAAGTTATTGAATAGAAAATGTATTTATAGCAAAAAGCAGACAAAATTTGACTTGTTGAGGACAGCAAATACACAATCAAAACATGACTAAATATCCTAATGAAAGTATATTCCCTGGAGGAAGATGAAGAGTGGAGAAGGCCTAAGTGATTTGAAATCACAGAATCATCATGGTTGGAAAAGCCCTTCAAGATCAAGTCCAACCGTCAGCCCTGCACCACCATAACATCTAAACCATCTCCCAAACTACCACATCTACCTGTTTGGAGCTTTTTTTAAAAGCTCCAGGGGACAGTGATTCCACCACCTCACTTGGCAGCCTGTTCCAATGCTTCACCACTCTTTCGGTGAAGAATATTTCCCTAATATCCAATTTGAACCTCCCCTGGTGCAACTTGAACCCATTTCCTCTTGTCCCATCACTAGTTATGAGAGAGAATAAGCCAACTCCTGCCTCACTACAACCTCCTTTCAAGGTAGCTATAGAGAGCGATAAGGTCTCCCCTCAGCCTCTAGGCTTGAACAGCCCCAGTTCCCTCAGCCTCTCCTTGTAAGACCTGTTCTCCATACCCCTAATCACCCTAGTTACCCTTCTCTGCATCCTCTCCAGCACCTAAATGTCCTTCCTATACTGTGGCACCCAAAACAGCACACAGTACTCGAGGTACAGCCTCACCAGGGCTGAGTACAGGGGTAAGATCACCTCCTTGCCCCAGCTGGTCATACTGGATCTGATACAGGCCAGGATGCCATTGGCCTTCTTGGCCACCTGGGCACACTGCTGGCTTATGTTCAGTTACCTATCAACCAACACTCCCAGGTCCCTCTCTGCTGGACAGCTCTTCAGCTAGTCAAATCAACACCAGACACACTCAAATTTGATTTAACATCACTACTTCTTAATTGATTAATTAGAACACCAAAAGACAGGGCAGATTTGCTATTTTTTCCATGTTTAAAATCCAAGTTGGGTTACATTTTGGAAGAAAAGTTTTAGTCAAACTAGCACTAATATTTTTGGTGGAAGTGCTTTTAACAGGGATATAATAGGCTAGGCCAGATAAGCTAAAATGCCCTTTTAGCCTTTAAATGCATAATCTTAAGACATGTGCAATGGCTGTTAAGGCATAAGGATGCCTGAGACATCCATGATTAGAAGACATTCAGAATGAATGTAATAGTGAAGCTCAATGAAGCGAAATATGGTATTGCTTAGGGAAATCAAATTGTACAGGGGAAGCGAGTAGGAGGAAATATGTATTGTGTTACCCAGAACATGTAAAGGAAGCACCTCATAAATATGGCAAATAAATGAAAACGTGGTGGTAAGGTCTGCTTTTTGTGGAGAATTAAAAGAGAAGATGCTGACTGACAATGAGAGCAGTAGGAGGACACGACACAAGTGACAAGAACTGCTGTTGTATTATGGTATTCCTTTGACTGTGCTCATTGTGCTGGAAACAAAGTATTTGCAAAATGGAAACAGACTGCTTAGAAATAAAAAAAACCCCTTATAGTAGCATCTCTATTATTACATTTTACATTTGATATTCTTGGCATATGCAATATTCTCAAGGAATAGCAATTTTTATGATTTTTTTTTCTTTACAGTATAATATTAAAGGGCGTTTTCATATAAAGCCAAGCAAGCAACAGTTTATTTAGTTTCAGCATCAAACAAAACTATAAGCAAGTTTAGCCAGAAAACATGTTGGCAATAAACATATAAATAAAGGTTTCAAAGTGCCCACTAAATTTATTAGAAACTGGATTGGGCCCAAATTTAATCTACCAAGAATTAAATCTAACAAATTAAATTACCTATTTAAAAGAAAACCCACTAGTATTTTGTCTTCAAAAGGTAGTTATTCTCATTTTTCAAGTATTGGTGTCCACATTTAGAAACCTAAACGGATTTGGATTCATTTGCAGAAGTGCTGAGCATTTGCAATTTGCCATAAAAACAATGTGAAGTGCCAGAGCTCCACACCTACAAAGGCCTTACTGAATTTCTATGGATGTCCAAGTATGGATTTATCTATTGAACTTCCAGCACTGAAAAATGTGGTTTTCATTTATAATTTTATTATTACATATTAATTTTTATTGCTTTGATACTGTACTTGTGCTTATTACTTTAGCATCTCTCCTACACTATACTATCCTAAGATAATCATTGGTTTAAATGTCAGTGGACCAAACTGTTTTCATTCATTCTGATATTTCTTTCACATGTTAATACTTTTTAAATTAAATCATTCCCCCTAAACTGACATCACAGATTTAACAGTTACTTCCTGATTAGAGAGGAGAGGAAGATGAATAACTCAGAGTTTTCAGATATGTATGAGAAATTTTTCAAAGTATACCTCTTGAACCCCAAAATCCCCAAGAGTTAAATAATTATAAACCAGATAGGTCTTTACACAGAAGTTTTATCATGTAATTATGATGCTGATCATTTAGAGCTATCCAAAATGTCTCCAGCGTTTTTAAACAGCTAAGCAAAGTTATTTTTAAAATCAAACATATGTGCTTTTTTCTGTTTATGTCTTTGGAAAGAACATTCTGTATAATGAAAAACACGACCAAATTTTTCACAGTACATCACTATAAAACCCTATAATTGACTTTTTGGGTTGGTTTACTCTATATCTATTTTTGTCCATGTAGAAAACAGCAATGATGTGGCGAAAAGACCAAAATGTAGGTCCCATTGCAGGATAAGGCTCCATCCTGATTAGCAAAGAAGTATCATGTTTTCCCTGGGAAACATGCCCATTTTGTAAAAGGGAATTCAGTCCACATGAACCTCTTCTTTGGGAGAGAAAAAAGAAAAATTAAAAAAAAAAAAATCAGTCATTTTAAGCAGCACAGACTAGTGATTGCTCTCAGCTTTGGCTGAGAATGACTCAACGGAGCCTTCCCATTAAACAGAGCACAACTGTGCTGTTAAGTTTGTTGTAAGTTGTCTCAATATGAATTTCCTGCTTTTCAACAATACTCTGAAAAGCTTAAGAGCTAAGATTTGCTTATATTATTGTTTTAGTTCAACCTGAAATGACAAAGTGTTTAACATCAACTGGGTTTTTTCACCAGAAATAAGCTTTCTAAAACAAGCACAAATCTAAGTAGGGTGGTGAGAATATATCCACTGTTTCAACTGCTACCAAGTTAACTGTGCACATAACTCAGTGCAAATTAAAGTCACCTTGAAACAGTAAGAGAGAAAAACCAGATACCTGCACTAAAATAATTTCTCATTTTAAATATTAACCACCCACAAAAATTAATTGGAATTGTGTGTTGTTTTCTATATTATACTCATTCCTCTTTGAAGTTCTATCATCACAATTCTTAAATGCCCCATCACAGAGCACAAAGAAACCCAGCAGACACATTTCCAAAGGAGTTCACATGCCAAATGAAAAAAACAAACAAACAAAAAAACCTACCCTCTGCTTCTTTCAGTTAATTAAATCACATGGCATTAAACTTAAGTTCAAGTTTGAAGAAAATACTGTTATCTAGCAAATTGTTTAACAGTAAGATATGCCATAATTACTCTGAGGTAAATCTTGGAGAAACTGAAGATGACATCTAAATCACAAGCTTGGGACACAGAGAACATATCATCCACAGTCAAAAGGAGGTTTAAGACGAAAGGTAAAATTATTTCCTTTAGCTCTGAAACCATGTTAAACTGCAGCTACAGTCACTAATACTGTCAACTAAGTTTCTCCCAACATTTTAAAGAACGTAGGGTTTAATCCCAAAATGTGAAGTTCCAAGCACACCAGTTTGAAGTGCTGTAAGTCAGGTATCATTTCTCTGTTGCATGAAAACGTAATAGTCTTACAAATATAATACACTCAAGGAGATTATCACATCATAGCCAAGCCTCACTGAACCATTTCCACAAGTAAAGATGCTAATTTATATACATGAATGCAGGATCTGTTTCAAAGATGAAATGTGATGGACGTCACATAAAGCTTTAGGATTGACCAATGGATTAGTTTTGTTTCTTTGTTTTATTTAATTACCAAAGGAAAAAAGAAAGATGACAGAGCTTGCCTTAAGAATCTTAAAAATTCTTAGCTATATTCATTCAATAAGTTTTAATGACAGAAGCATGACACAGAAATGTAACAGAAATACACAGTCAATTTTAACTAAAATAAAGTGGTTGTAGTCTTAAGGGAAAAAAAAGTCAGCAAATTTAAAAAGAAAATGAAAAAAAATATTGAGATTTAGGTCCAGCTACGCAGCCCAGAAGATAAGCCTTGATGTCTGCAATGACATTATTTTACACCATTCACATGAAACACTGTAGAAGTACCATAAAGACCTGCCCCAGTGACATACACTGTGCAGCACCTTCAGCAGCACGTTTCTGGCAAAGATTCTGATGGTAACATCAAAGTAACAGACAGCACTTCATGGTCCTGTTCTCCATCAGTTTGAGCATGAAATGCTGACCCTACGGGTGAAGCACAACATTGCTATGATTCACAACATTGTTATGATTCATCTGGCTGATCTTAGACACTCATTTTCAAGTGATTCAGTAACTAAAATTACGTTTTCTCTGCTGGCTATAGAAAGAAAGGTTACACAGTCTCTCAGGTGCACACACTGACAAGTCAGACATGTGAAGTTAACAAAATTAATCCCTCTTGCAACAACTATTTAGCTATAACCAAACAGGAAGAGAAAATTCATGCACGGTTAACATGAGAAATGAAAAGAAAAGCTACTTATGAGTTACAACAGAAGTTTCTGCTGTCAATGAGAGCTTTCCCCACCAAGGGGGGACATGCTCGTCATCAAGTCCCATCTTCTATCCAGGGGATGCTGCAATGAGAACTTGCAAGGTTCAAATGTACACTTTCCTGGAGCTTGAAGCCAGTCAAAACTATTCCCACCAACAGATGTAAAAGGTCTTAGAACTAGAACCACCCCAGTAGTTTTAAGACATCCAGGGGATTAAAATGTTCTGGGTAACAGAAGGATTCACAGGGGAAGCACACTAAATCGTTCTCTTAATCTGATGGAAACATTACCCTCAGTTCTGCCTTTATGCAGAAGACATTTCTGTTTGAATTCCCAACAAAATCTATTGATCTGTGGATACTTTAACCACTGAAATTGGCCTGTAAAGCAAATCTCCCACTGTTTGATAACAATCTGAAATAACTGAGAGTCTTTACCTGTGTGGTGGGCAAAATACTGAATCATTTAATTAGCATGAGATTAAAGTGCCATAAATCAACAGAAGAGGGTCACAGTACTATTCTGTCACTGCAGAATCTTTTGATGATACCATCAAAACTATGAGATACTATATTGTCACACATCACCTGTATGTCATGGTCCTGATGGAAAACACAAAGTCTTTGTGGAGCTTATTCGCTCTCTCTGTTGAGTTTCCACAAACAGAAATGCTTGTTTCCTTCTAGAATTATCCATTAATTTAAAGAAATAATCTTCCCGCAGAATGTACTTACATTGTATAACTCATTTGCAGTTGATGATGTTGAAGACAAGTTAGCAAAACAGAAAGATAAACCAAGGGTAGCCTTAGAAAAGACTAAATAGGAGACTAAGACTTCCACTAACCTGCCTTACAAGTGTAATATCTAACAATGGTAAGTACAATTGCTATGTAAAAAGGGAAGCTGAATGCACTGATCTCTCAGTATCCCTCTCCAGCACTGCTTGCACTTTTAAGAAACAAAGCTTATGCAATTGGACTGACCAGCCATCTACCACCCTTCTTAATCTTGTGAAATTTTGCTGAAATAAGCCAATGAGCAAAGGGGTAACAGTGATGCAAAAGTATTGTAAAAAATAAACTGTTACGTAAAGGGAAGAGCCTTAAACCAGCAGCGATCCAGTTCATTTGCCAAATCAAAGCAGTAGAGACCAAAGCTGCAGCTTCTGGACCAGAGGAAAAAATCTTGAACATCAAGAAAAATAAGTTCATTGAATAATTTGTTCAATGGTTTTATAATTGAATGCTTACTGGATGACAATTATCTGTTAGTACTCAAACATGTCTTGTATCCTTTAGAGCTGGTATTCAAAGATGTTTTAAAAGAAAATACAAACCTCATGATCTGAGGTTTAAAATTTTATCGTAGTATTAAGGATTACAATGAGACCTTCTTGGAAAGGCGGTTATCCCATATATCTACTGCAAAGTTTCTTTCATCTTTCTCTAAGCATGTGGTGATGGCCATAATACAACACAATACCTCAAGTTAAAGTTGAATTAAAGAATTCCTAACTTCATTCTATATGTAACTTAGGAAATATGCTTGTATTTCAGAAACTTAAATCACTAACTGATGGTCGGTCCCTGCTCTTCCATATGAGCAGGCTATTGCACAGCTGTCCTCTTTCACAAACCTTGTACTTCCTTCTTAAGCAACCAGCTCTGGCCCCTGCTGTAGGCAAAACACTGAAATATCTGAACAAGAGACTTAATATTGGTTTCCTATAACAGGCCATAGATTACTCCTGATTAAACACTTAGCTTACATTTTAACAAAACTATTTTCTTGCTACTTCACAAAAAAAAAAAGCCAACCCACAGCAACCCATATTTCTATTTGTTTCATACTTATTTGAAACAAATAATGATCCCACACGTATCTCCATACCATGACACTTAATCCGTATTCCAAGGCTTTTCTAGCAGTCAACAAGTACACCTGGCTAGAGTGTTTTCAGTTTTCTATGCTTTCAAAATATTCACACTACTACAAAAAATAATTAAAAAGTAACAGCATTTATCAAACAAAAATTATTTTTATTTATTTTTAATTTAATTTTAAATAATTGATTTATCTAAATCAATTTCCTATTCAAGAGGGCTGTATCAGGGAGGAGAGAGGGGCAGTATTTGTCCTAGAATATTATCAGCAACATCAGATACTTAACAGATCCATAAATTCAATGCATGAAAATAAATGTTATTTTCCTTTTTGAAAAGACAAAGGTAACGATTTCGCATCAAATGTCCTCAGCCACACTATAATGCCAGTCTGCTTTCACTGTATATACAGATAATGCATGTACACTGCATTGGGTATCCCCCAAAAGGTTGTCATACAACAAAAATGTCATCCTCCCATCCAGCCCTGTACAGTAATTTCTCAAAGTATAAAAATACCTTTGACAATTGCCAATCAGAATTTTCAGTATCACTTGGGGGAAAAAAAAGAAGAAAAATCAATGAATCACCTTAAAAATCTTTTTGGGGGATGGGGGAGTGTTCACAGGTAGGACAGGGAGGAAAAGAAGTCTATGGTTAAGCACGTCTTATTACAGATGCCCTATTTTTAATCTATACACACATAGACAAAAAAAATCAGTTCAATTACCCTGTTATCACACTGGCAGAGGCATAGGCTTTCAAATAATCACATGGTGAAGGAGAAATCAACAGCTGGGCCACAAAACTGCTACTTCACAAAACATTTTAATAGTTGAGAAAGAGGAAGGGGAAGTTAGAAATTTTTACCTACTACCTCTGGAAATAATCAGGATTCAGGGAAAACCGGACGGAGTTTTATGCAACCATTAAAGAACCACTTAGAATATGTGTGGTCCTTCTGTAATTGAAAAACACAGTATCAACGCTTTCAAATAGAGTTCTGAATATACTTTGGATGTGATTAGATACATTTCCACCAATCAGACTTTCAAAAGGAAGTTTTGATTTATTAGTCTACTGTGTTGAAATGTTTGAAAAAGAAAACACTAAGTGTTTGAATATAATCATCATAAATCTGTGACAATATAAAGATAAATCAGTCCAGATGGCACTGTGATAACATTTTGTGTTTCTAATCTATAAAAAAAGATGTATAAAGTTCACCCTCAGGCATATATAAAAGTGTGGTTGAAAACTAAGATGATAAATGTTGTATTCATATAATTCAAATAATTAAAAAAAATTTTAAAACTCAAATAAGCATTTATTAACAGATGCACACACGATGGTTTCAGTATATTTTGCCTGTCTAACATGTTAAGCATTATTATAAATTATCATCTATGATGTTACATTTTGACACTTTACTGGAGCTTTTTTATTATTAAGCACACCTTAGGTCTTAATTTTTTTCATACCTTAGGATGAAATGGAACCTAATTTATGCCTAAAAGTTTTCATTAAAGCATATTGTTATGAAATAAAGCAGGGGAATAGTAAATACACTAAGTGAACCTCTACCAAAAGTCAGTCATTTCAGATAAATTAGTATAATTTTTAGTAGTCTTAATAAAATCATAAATCATTTAGGTTGGAAAAGACCTTTAAGATCAAGTCTACCTGCTAACCCAACACTGCCAAGTCCACCACTAAACCGTGTCCCTAAGCGCCATGTCTACAAGTTTTTAAAGATCTCCAGGGATGGTGACTGAACCAATTCCCTGGATAACCAAATCCAGTGACTGACAACCCTTTTGGTAAAGAATTTTTTTCCTAATATCCAATCTAAACTTCCCCTGGCACAACATTCCTCTTGTCCTAATACAATGGCTAGTCACACAGCAGTCAATGGGGCTGTTTCCTTCAGAAGAGGACTACAAGATAAAGATGCAAATTATTAAAACCAGCATCTTCCAGACTTTAAGTGGCAATCCCTTTCCCATTTGAAGCCTCACTTTTATGTTACATACAGCTACTGAGGGTAGTCATATAGCTATCAGCAGGTCAATTCTTCCAGAAGGACCAGGCAAAACCATTAAGATGATCAACAACGTCAAAGAACCAGGCTTAAAAGTGTTAACAAAATAAACATGACATTCAAATAGGGGTTGTGGGGGGGAGAGGGGAGAGAGGATCTGAAAAACCTCAGATAGACTAGCCCAATAAACCAAAACTGGAAAATACCTTCTTTTAAAAATTGAGGGTAAAATATTGCTGTTTGGATGAGCAATTAGTTACAAATCAAATTAATACTACTGAGATTCTATGCTTTTGAAAATACTTCTACAGAAGTACAGCCTACTTACCTTTACAGGAATAAGCAATTAAAGATCTTAAGTGTCTGCATCCCGATTTTGCACCAGTTTTTCATTTACACGTTAGCATCAAATCTTTGACAATTTGGTGATTTCCAGCCCCCCCCAAATAAACAGAACGTTACACAGAACTTAGACTGATAATGCTATCTAGTTATAGTCCCATCTACACACAAAATATTTGGAGTAGGGACACATACAAAGATCGAGTAATCTCTATACAGGCCAGCACTGAATTCTTAGGGAAAGCCCCTACTTGTTTTTTCTCTCCACCAGACCCAGAGTTTCGCCTAAGGTTATGACTAGACAACTGTGTTTTATAGCTATAGATAAACTTCACCTCTGTGAGCTTCTCTTATTCCTTTTTAAGCTACTATTATTTCTGGTTTCTGCATTACCTTGTGGCAATGAATTTATGAATTCAACAATTTAATTATGCCCTGTTAAAAAACTACTTCCTTGTGCTCATTTTAAACCTGCCATCTGATAATTTAATTAGGTGCCCCTAGTTTTTATAATGAAAAAGGGAAATAATTATTCCCATTCACTTTCTCTACACTTCTCATAATTCTAGATTTCTATCACACTCCCCTCCCAGTTGTCTCTTCCCAGGCTTTAGTACCCTGCCAATTCAGTTTCTCGTTGCGTAGAATTCAGTCAGTTCTAATTCTAGAATACTGTCTTTACAGTAAGACAAGCACAACAGCAAAGCTTCTAGAAACAGTTTTCCTCATACACTAAATTCCTTTAAAATCTAATCAATTTTTGACAACTACTAAGCTTTGAGAGCTATTATTTGTGAATCTCAGTTCTCTCGTTCTGTGAAAATAAAGAACACAGAGTTCATGCACATAACTTGTGTTCATCAGCAATGGATCACTCAATTCCACAAAATTCTTGGGTGGCTCTATACAACCAGCATTTGATTTCAGTACAGAACTCTAAATAACTTTGCCATTAGCGAGCTTTATCACTTTTCCAAGAACCTTGGTAAATCTCACAAGTATCTTTGCTCTAGTATAAAAATAAACTATTTCTACCCTTAATTCTCATGATCTCTTCTTTATATGTCAAAACATTTTGTAAAAGCTACCGAGCCACTAAAGCTACTAAAAAGCCACTATGTAATTTACTAAAAAGATTAAAACTACTGGGGTTCCACCAAATTCTATGTCATTGTTGCAATTACATTTTAGCAGCAAGAACCCAAAGACACTTTTTTTCCCCTCCTTTGCAGACAGGGGTTCAATATAAACTATAAAATAATTCTCTATTGAAACAAAGTGCTACAGATTTTAGACATGCATTGCTCCAAGAAACCTTGTGTCCAGAGAAGGGCAACCAGGCTGGGGAAGGGGCTGGAGAGCAAAACATGACGAGCGGCTGAGGGAGCTGGGGCTGTTCAGCTTGGGGAAGAGGAGGCTGAGGGGGAACCTTAACGCTGCCTACAATGACCTGAAAGTTTGTAGAGAGATAGGTGTTCGGGTCTTCCCCCAAGTGACAGGTGATAGGATTTGCGGGAATGGGCTCAAGCTGCACCAGGGCAGGTTCAGATTAGACATTAGGAAAAAGTTCTTCACTGAAAGGGTTGTCAGGCACTGGAACAGGCTGCCCAGGGAGGGGGTTGAGTCACTGACCCTGGATGTATTTAAAATTTAAAAGACAGGTAGATGAGGTGCTCAGGGATATGATTTAGTAGAGGACAGGTACGGTTGGACTCACTCTCAAGGTCTTTTCCAACCTAGTGATTCTGTGATTACTTATAATCAATAGCTATTGTCATTAAATAAATCCTTATTTTGTGCTACATGCAGAACAAGTAATAATAAACTACATTGAATACTGTTTGAATAGATGAAGTAGTAATACTTGAAAATAATAAACACTTCTGCTCTTTGCTTTTTTTTAAATTCAAAGCACACAAGAAGCAGCTACATATCATGAATACAGGACACAAAAAAAGGCTAATCAACTCTCACATGACAACTGAATTTTGTGTTAAGCAATGAACGATCTAAATTGAAGTTACATAAACAGAAAACTAATGCCATTGGCAAACAGCCCCGTTCTGTAACGTTCTATTTCAGAATCACTGGTTAAAGAAAGAGAGACGCTGAGCTTTGACAAAGAATGATATGGGAGATGACATCAACTTCTTTCAGCAAATGAGCTCAGCGTGCCAGCTAGCTGACAAATTAGCTTCTAAAAACCACTAACAGTAGCTTACAAAGTCACAGCTGTTATCCTGTTTTGAACAACAAAATGTTGATCTCAGTTGAAATGTCTAGTTTTACAGAAGATTTGTAAGTGCCCTCTTTTAAGAGAAAAAGACAACAATAAAAAACCAAAGCAATAAGTTATACTTTAAAAAAGCACCAGGGACAGGCAATGACTGTACTCTGATGACTGTCACAACGCTTAATGGACAGGATTAAGTATAACACTTGCTTATGTTCTGCTCCCTACTAAAATTTTAAATAAATAAATAAATATTAAAAAACCCTAGAGTTACAGGCTCAGTAGCAACATGAATCCAGAAACATGAAAGGACCATAGTCACTAGCAATTTCTTTAGCTAACTCAAGCATTTCCCAGGATATTAACTTTGATAGGGGGAAGAAATGCATCAGAAAACTTGTAGGAGATTCCATTAAGAGAATCAATTCAGTTGAAAGATGCTAATACTCTACTAACAGATATTCTACAATGCTGATAAAGTTGAAAATAATCATAATATTACTTAGCACTTCAACTGTTTAGCAGTGATTTTTTAAGTAGCCAAGCTTCTCTTTCTCAGTTACAGGGGATTAACTGATCTATTAAACACAACAGACAAAATCAGTCTTCTGAAGACCTGTGACCTTCATCACTGGTCATCCCTCAAACACTGAGCATCCCTCAGATGACTAATCTGTTAACATTAAGAAAAAGAAAAAACTAAACTAATGTTTCCATTTTACAGATGACAAAGTGACAGCCAGAACAACTGACATAACTTCCTGACCATTCAAAGAGAAACCTGTGGTTCAGCCCCATTGCTAAACTCACCTCTCAAGTGCAAGACTACAGCCCTTGGCCAGTACAGCATTCTCTCTGCTTTTTTACAGCTCACTTACCTCCATAAAATTCCAATAACTTCAACATAATTACTTCTGATTTATGGTAAATGAAAAGAATAACCAAGCCAAGACAGATGCAAGCCAAGTACAAATTACTAGCCCAAAGCCAAGAAAAAAGCCACTGGTCAAAGCTTGGATTGAAACTCCTATTAAATATCTAAACATAGGATCTTAAAGACCTTTATTTAATAACTTTAACAGAAGAACTGTTTCTATCAACATATCTTCATATTTTTTCCTGCTAAAATAGAGATAGTGGGTTAATGAACTAAAGACTGCAAACACATTAAGACCTGAACACAAACATGTATTTTCAACAGCAAGTCTAGTACTTACTTTGGAACAGGTACTACCAGCTCCAAAATTCAGACCTAGAATCAATCTGTTCCTCTTATGCATTTGTAAAACAGGAATTACCTTGTTTACCTCCTAAACAGGCATGAAGAAGGACAGAAGCAGCTAATAACACCCGAAATCATAAAACACAGCAACGTCCACTACCAAATACCCTGCTTGCTAACGAAGCAAACAGCAGCAATTCAGAAGAGAAAAAATGTTTTTAGCCTTTTTTTCCTAGTTCTTTCTCTTTCCATAGAATTCTGGAAAAGGAGAGTTATGTTGTCCAGACTTCTATACAGCCATCAAAAGAAATGCAAAAAAGAAAAGAGGTATATACAATATTTTAATAGTCTTTCTACAGTCTCACAAAAAGAGTGACTTTGCTGTTTATAGAATTCTTCATCCTCCATACTTTAACCCCTCCCCATCCCAATTTCACAGATCACTAACTTGCAAATGAGAGAGAGTTACATCAGAGACCCTAAGAGGTATTTAAAATACCCTTACTTCTCACTAAACTCAACATTTTTGAGTTTGCTAATCAAATATCTTAAAGTAAGACTGTCGTACAGTGAATTCATCTTTCTTGACAGTAAATCTTCCTAAAAAATGAAGCATCTTTTTGGTTCTTGGTCTGCATATGGCTTAGTTCAAACACGTCTCCTATGCAAGAAATAAATCAAATGATCATTAAGAGGTCAGTGTTGGCAGGAACACTGGTAAAATAATAAAATCCTTAATTTTTAAGACAGATACAAACCACTGAGATGCTCTCAGAACCCATCAATATACCCCACCTTGCTATGTTTCATACTATAGCACAGGGAAAAACACTACCTCCTACCTGTGAGACACCTGCAAGCTATCCAACAACCTACATGGCCAGTATATGTCAGGAGTTTAGGCCATATGATGATTCTGGTTTTCAGGTGAAGGAGCCTGGAAGCCTTAGTTTATTACTTCCACTAGAGTGATGAAATTATGTGGTCTCCATGAAGCTACCCACTGGAACCTACAAAAAGTTGCATATGTTCGTGATTATAAAAGTGGACGTGCCGAGTTCCAAACTCTTAATTTTATGTTTGAAAAACCCATAGAATGAGCTCATCTATGTACAAGAATAAAGAAGCACGATACCAGATCAGAACAACACTCCATCTAACCATGCCCTCTTTCTCTGAACATGGACCAGGGACTTCAGAAGAATCAATACACCAAAACTTAATTATACAGTAACTAGCCAGTTATTCTTAACCTTATCACAAAAAGTTTTCCTACACAGCAAGTATAAGGATTAAAGATACAGGTCGAAAAAGAAATACTCTTTAAAGTGTAACCCCAGAATTTTAAATTTATACATGTAGTAACAGTACTGAGCTCCATATATTCCTGCTGTGCTGTGGCTCTGTCACAGAACTCCTGCCTTCTTCATTACAGAGGTACAATTCATCAGGAAGAAGGATCCAGGCTATGTAGTAAAGAGGCTTCCAACCCAAGATATAAACTGCTCAGTCATTTTCTGGGAAGCTGGATCCTGTTCTGCTCTGAAATACTGAAAACAATTATTTTAGGAAGCAATTAATACTTATCCACTTCTTGTTTAAGCCATGGTATTTGACTTCTAAAAGTTCACACATCCATCACTGAAAAAATGAAATATTTGAACTTAGAAAGATGCATACATAAAACATACATTTTCACAAGAAGCACACCCTAGCTGTGTACTGCAGAGTGAGTGACCAAGAGGTTTGATTTTCCTTGTAGCTCCACCAAATTGTATATCTAATATAGAGAATGTTTCTCCCAAGAGTACCGTGAAGAAAAAAATAAACTATTATTTGTGAAGTATTCACAGTGTGACATGTCCCACAAAAGAGCACATGAAAGTTAGTAATTCTTCTTCATAGTAGGGTTTGAATACTGTGCAGGAAAGATGGCAGTCAGCCATACAATGAGCAATGAGTGATAAAAAGAAAATCACTGAATAACTAACTCTCAAGTGAGCAGTATTCGTTTCATGCAAAGAATGAGTCAGGAGTTCTAGGGAAGGGGAGGGGGGGGAAATGCAATGAGTTAACACTGTATGAGAATGCACCACATACAATGGGGCTCTACTAAGTATCACCAGAAACTTTAGTTCTCACGTTTCTGTGCTAATTTCATCAACTTATCTTTCCACTGTAGAGTTTAAGCTTACTTTTTTTAGCAGAAGAACATGGATTTAATGGGGAACCCCCCCCAAAAAAACCCTACTATCCGTTGAGAATAGATCTATTTGCAAATTCTTCAGATTTCACCTTTAAATTAGTAGGCAATCTTGTAGAAAATCTGCTATTTTAGTTTTCTATCTGTCCGATGTCCCATCTAGGACTAGTTGCTAATGAGAGCTGAAAGGAAAACCCTCAAAGAATTAGTGTTCTGTAAAATTCATGAATTCTAAAAATGTGTCTGGGCATAATAACGTCATGTAATGAATGTCTGACTCTTTCAGTTTATTTCAGTTATTCAAAAGGAAAAATAAGCTTGAATTACCATAGCTCCTATACACAGATAAAACGGATATTTTCTGCCCACATCAGAAAACGAGAAGATTGAATTGCATTCGGTTATGAATTGGATTTGTTCTTCAATTAAAAGGGAAGAAAAATAAATCATACCAAAACTAAATGACAAACCAAATGCTATTCCATTGTAATTTTGTCCAAAAGACAACTAAATTTGTTATTTCTTCAACTCTTTGATCATTATGTTTAGCTTGTAAAGATGCCACTTACTACTGTAAATACTCCATTTCTGTACAGACTGGTATCATTTTTCCTGAAACTGAAATACAAACATTCAGCTGCAGAGCTGCTTCAAACCCACACTGGGCAAAACTGGACTTAAAAAGCAAGAAAACATTTAGATTTTCATAAAAAATAATAAAAATGTATTTGAAGAAAGGACAACAATTACAAATTTTACAGAACGAGCAGGATAAAGATGACAAAAAACCCCTGCATCTTCTGCCTTATTCTCCAAGCCCTACTTACTGACGTTTCTTTTAAAAATAATAAAATATATACTCCACTTAGACATAAAAGACACAAAATGTGAAAGATTTTATAGTTCTTTTTATACTTAAAAGAGTATACATTTTTTTCTGAGAGCCTCAACCTCAAAGATCATGCCATGAAGATGAACCCTGGCTCATGAGAAGCCACACTTCTATTAGACCTGGGGATTCTGGCAAAGCAGGAAACCTGTCTGGAGCACTGCATCACTAAGACCAATCACAAGGACCAGCTCTGGCAGCATCATTACAAAGTATGAAATCCAAAGGAGTCCAAAGTCACAGGGAACCTAACTGTTATAACTGACCTCATCTAATGGATTTTTGTACAAATTGCTACAGGAATTAAGCTATAAACGTCGATCCCATGGTGTTAAAATACACATTTCTTTATACCAAGCTTATAAAGTACAAAGGGCTTTTCTTATTCCACCCAAATATTAACCAGTCAACATACTCTGTGATATGAAAGTGCATGAAACAGATTTATTTGATTCTTGAACTAATTTTCAGACAGATTGATAATCTTGAGTTTGAAGTCTCTTCAGGGCCAAAGCAACTTAAAAACTGCACTCCAGAAGTAGAATTCTCTCAGAAAAGGAATTTTTAAAGTACTAGATAACAGTATTTTTCAGCCAGGATGAATTTGTGATAAAATGCTGAATTTTCCAACAAAACTGGATTTTAATACTCCAACAGACTCCTGTTCCAACCACTAATGAATAACTTGTCCATACAGTTCCAAAAGCAATTTGGGAACCAAGTGCCCATCCATTGCTACGGCCTGTCCTCATACACATTGCAATCAGTAGGTGATAACTAATAAACAGTCTCTAGGCTGTCCACCATCATCTTTTTATATTAAAATGTAGAATTACATCAGAGACCTTTGACCCATCACAGTAGATTCTGCCAAGGGGCAGACCCAGACCCTGCATTGTGTCTTCAAATGAAAACATAACAGTTCACTTGAATTACAGGCCTACTAGACACTTCCCTTATGGACCTAACAAGCAGTGGTGTACCTGCTTAAAACTCAAGATTATTTTTTCATCTAAATGGAACAGAAAGAAATCATTAAACGAATAAAGTATCCAAATATTAAAAAATAAATATCATATACACTGTCTTACCCACACAAAACATGTCCTCAAAGCTGGCATTATTTGTCTTTGAACTTACAGGCCTGGATTCAGGCAACCAAACAAGAGGGTCCCGCTTCTTCACTTTTGGAGTTGGAAAGTCAGGAAAGGAGAAGATATGAGTGGAAGTAATTATTGTAATTTTAAACTTTTTTTTCTTTTTTAAACCACCATTCAGTTAAGCAGTCTGTCAATCAGAACATTACAAAAAGATATCTTAAGAACTGACACCTATTTATTTGATCGTCGATGAATGGACTGTCTACAAGTACTGCCTGCTTTCTCCTGTAGATGGGACAAATTAATCAACTCTCCAGCATACTCTTCTCAACCTCATTTAAGTTTGATTTGCTTCTATTCGCCTGTGGCCAACAGGTCCTGGGAGGTGATTCTGTCCCTCTACCCTTTTGAGACCCCACCTGGAGTACTGGAGTGCCTAACATAAGAAGGACATGGAACTGTTGGAAGGCATCCAGAGGAGGGTCACAAAGATGACTGGAGGGCTGGAGCACCTCTTCTATGCAACAGGTTGAGAGAGTTGGGGTTGATCATCCTGGAGAAGAGAAGGCTGCAGAGAGACCTTATAGCAGTCTTCCAGTACTTGAAGGGGCCTACAAGGAAGCTGGGAGGGAGTTTCTAGAAGGGCATGCAGTGATAGGATGAGGGGGAATAGTTTTAAATTGGAAGGGGGGAGATTTCAATTGGAAGAAATACTTCACTACGAGGGTGGTGAGACACTGGAACAGGTGGCAGCTGCCCCCTCCCTGGAAGTGTTCAAAGCCAGGTTGGATGGGACTGTGAGTAGTCTGGTTTAGTGAGAGTTGTCCCTGCCCATGGCATGGGACTGGAACTTGATCTTTAAGGTACCTTCCAACCCTAACCATTCTATGATTCTATTATTATTCTTTAGGCATATCTATACGGATCATTTTAATTGCTATACAGAGGCAGTTCAACTGAGTCCTCAATTTCCTCAATATCCTCGTGAACGCAGCTGGCCTGCTTCCACTACCTAGAGGGTAATTATTTTTCCTACGCCTGCTGTCACCATGAAAAGGGGTCCATGGTTTTTCTTCTCCATCCTGTTGCAGTTTCTTGATTTCTCCTCACCTTCAGTATTCCTTCTCTACAAAATGGGAGCTATAACGTTGAAGTAGAAGCTCATCAAAACCGAAGCTTTTCTTTTAACTTTCCTCCTTCTAATTTTATTCCTTCCATTCCCCTCTCATCCTCCTTTCAAGTCTTTTTCTCATGAATGATCTTCAGACCTCTTCTCCAAGAAAATGCCACAATAGATTTTTAATTACAAGGGAAATCTTTGACTGTTGACAAGCTGTGGAAAAGAAGTAGATCCAGGTACTAAATATTTTTTTTAAAAAGAAAAAAAGGGCATGGAAAGGTAAGTGGAAGAAGGATGAAACTATCTCATTTTAGGGTTCCCCCCTCCAAATGCTACCCACAGGACTGAGGATCTCATACTTATGCAAACATCATAAATAGAATGGAAATATTTCAGCTTGCATTCACTGCATAAGGAAATGCTACAGGATTGGGCTACTTGTTTGTTTGGCTTTTCCTTTTTATTCCCCAAAAATAGAGAGAAGCAACTGTGATGATTGGGCACTATGCTGAAGTTCACGCAGATAACAAGACCAGCCAATTGCACACAAATAATTAACATTCTTCATACTGGAGTATGTGGAGAAAGTTAATAAAATTAAAAGCAACAACTCTCTCTTCTCTGTGAAATTCTTCAAATCACTCATTTTTATTACAGTTCATTACATGAGGCTTTTCCCCACCCTCTTTTACATACTTTTATTAAATGGTTAGCTACATATATTTAATTGTATACTCCTCAGGGCAGTGACTATTTCCTTAATTGTCTGTAAAGTCCACTCCTATAAACAATGGTACTATGCAATGTTAAGTAATAAAAAAAAAGGGTAATGTTTTGTTGAGAAACAGTCATGTATTAATTACACAAGATAATCTGGAAAATACAGAAACAGGGAAAAAAACATGTCGCTCTGAATCCATAACTTTAAAGCATGACTATCAAATGAATACTTTCAGATATTCCATTTCAGGATTATATTTAATTTCTCTTTGGGTATTTAAAAAAAAACATCTGTTCAGAAAGTTACCGAGTGGGTATTGTTTACTCAGAAATTCTACAGGGTGTAACACCCTTCTATACTGTCAAATATACAATATTTTAAATATGCGTTATGGAGCCAATTGTTCAACCAGGCACTTCGAATGCAAAGAATACTCTCCACATTAAAATACACATGAAAAATACTGTCCAGGAGTTAGATTATAAATCAAGCACAGATTCTAAATTCAGTATTTAATAACTATGCAATTTAAAAAAAAAAATTGGTTTTATTACTTACTGAACTAATTTCATGTCTTAAATCTACATTGCTGCAGACTTATACAAGCACAGAAGCTACTGAAACTGGCGTAATTTTAAAACCAGAAGCAAATTTTTATTACTGAACTATGCCCCTGAAAATGGGGTTTAACATGAAAACACTGACACCAAGTCTGAAGAGCACGAATTCTATGCTTTAGATTTTTTTTTAAAAATCTGTTCTCTAATCTTGACCAGGTTTGAAAGTAACAGGTCTGTATTTTTCCAGTGTAAATGTTGTGCAAAAGCTTTACAAACATAGATCTAAATCTGCAATTGCCATTACTAAAATAAATGAAAAATCTATAAGCAGCAGTGAAACTGGCATGCAAATAAAAGAACTGTCAAGACATATACTGCCTAAAAATAAGCTTACAATAACTATTTTAAAGACTGTGTGTGGTCTTACCCATATATTTTGGCAAGATGCACTTTCTCCAACCACAGCTAGATTCATCCAAAAGCAGTGGCACTGGAGAGTCTCTGTCTCACCTGTCAAACTTGAAGAACGTTGCTCAGCAGACCACCATGAGTCCATGGATAGGATCCACAGCACTACAGCAGCTGTTCTTGATAAGTGTTCGCTAACTATAGAGGCAAATGCTTCAAAAATGTTCTGTAAGAGGATCACCCTTAATATTCATGCATTTAAAAAACAAACAGGAACAAAAAGTATATCTAGAAGTCATTTACAGCAGAGCAGTACCGGTGACTTCATAACCACCTCTGTCAGATACTTGGAAATAATCACAGAAGATTCAAGTCTATTAAATCTACCATATAACTTAACTAAATTTCTCTCTCACAAAGAATTATGCTCTTCTATTTGCAGGCAATCAAATAAAACTACTAGAACCCTTAAATCTTCATCCTATAATCTAGGAAGATGAACTTTCCTCTTCTTGGTTCCTTTCCCACGTATGACACGGAAAATATTTTCACACCAACTTACAAATACATTAAGAGGGAAGGAAAGGTAAAAGGCTGCTTGGCTACAGCATAGGTAGGTTTCAGTGAAAGTGGGATGAAGCAGGAAAAGCTGCCAGGTTTAAAACTACATAAGAGAATGTTTCGATGACTAGAGGAAAAAAAAAAATACCTAAAGGAGAGAACTTATCTGAATTCTATCTATATAAAACAGCTTTGACTGTTATTAAAAAGCATATAATCATTAATTTCCAGAGCAATGTGAATATTTTCTAAAAACAGGTCACTGCTTTTAACTACTGAGATCTGCTCTGGTTTAACTACTGGTAGCATTGTATCCTAGAAGCAAGAAAGGCTCTAGAGAGATTACTTTCACTTTTCCCTAGATATATTTAGTGTACTAACTAGCATAGTTAGGATATTATTTTTCTTTGGTTTTGTCAGTAGCATGTTTGAAATAAATTTTATTAAGTGGTAGTGTATGTAACATTGCATTGTGGGTAGCAGTTTCCTGCCTTAACCTAGCCACATCCTCAGCTGTTATATGAGACAAGTTTCCCATATTTTCTGCAAGTTGACTTTAAAAAAAAAAAAAAGGAAAGAAAAAAAGGAGGAGAAATCAGCTAGAAGCTTAGGATGATCTTAAACACAGTATGTTGAGTATTCAGATTGTGTGCATCTAATCAAAAGGGGGGGTTTTGGCAATTAATGTACAGTCTACAAGACAGGTATTTGAGAAACAGAAGAAAAACAACACTTGCCAGGAAAAATGTTAAACAGCAAGAATAATCAAGACAAGACACATCTGACCATCATTCAAAGCCTGATCAGAAGTCAAATTATTTCACTGGAGAATATCTTTTGTATGTTAGGAAGTGAGAGAGTTGGCACCTTAAGATGAATGAAAATCATCTCTTCCCACTTGTGATCATATGATGTACTTGCTGATTAACAGATGACGACCATCTTTTTAATTTAAATAACGGTGCAGTTTAAGGTTTAATTTGATCTCTGGTAACCTGTTCTCACTGTACAGAAAACATACATTTGCTTACAGTAGAAATGTAACAGCTTTTCCCCCCCACACCCCCTTCATCTCCCATCCATGCCTCCTGTGCTCAGTGGTCCCAAGTGCTGTCTACAGCAAAACGTATCTTACATAGAAAAAAGGTTGCAAGGCAGAGGACAGAAAGTCACTATAAAAAGGCAGCAGTAAAACTCAGATGTTCAATGCTACGCCTTCCAGACACCAATAAGTAGCATTTTAAAACGAAGGACTGCTAAAATAACCTCGTGGTTACAATTTTTTTTTTTTTTTTTTTTAATTAACAGGCAGCTTTAGCTTTGGCTTTAACAGAGTAGCACATATGTGATACCAGGATACTTCAAGCCACTGCAGAGATGTTGGAAATCAGAAGTCTACAAGATACTGAAGTCAAACAACAAACGTTTCATAAAATGTGCAAATCTTTTAAGCCAAACACTGCGTTTAATGCATTAGCTAAGAACCATCAGAAAGCACAGTAATATTCCTCTAAAAATAGAATTATTTTCTGAATTATAAAAACACAGCCAAGGAGAGAAGGGGGTTCACTCCTTAAAAAAAAAAAAAGTGTTGTTCTAATGGAAAGAGATAAGTTAATAAAACCTACAATTAATACCTGCATCTGAGTAAACTGTGTTGGAACTTTGTGTATTATAAGAATCAACTGCTTGTTATAGTACATACTGGAAAACTTGTAAGTAAGTAAAATTTAACAGGTCTGTTGTCATACTGCTTTGAACAGAATATTTATATCTCTCCAGTTGTAGCACAGAAACAAAAAAAATAAGTACAAATAAACCTTCAGCAGGGTATCACATTGTTTATATGCTGGAAGAACTTTGAGTGGAATGAGGCAAAATGTTATGAAATAAAGCATGGCTTAAAAGTTTCAAAACACATTCCAAAAAAAAAGTGAAAGATGTAATTATCTTTTAGTGTTGCATTATAATTGACTTGAAATAAAATTTCATTTGTCATCAAAGATCAAGCTCATAGTTTACCAGAGAAATTCCTTAGCATAATACTTCCTTTGTAAGTGTAATTGGACTTCAAGCATCCCCTACGGAACACGCAAGTTAACTTAGATTTCTGTACATCTACCTTCTAACAAAAGGCTGTCAAGCATATGTCTGCAACTGAAATCCTGGTTTATACAGTGGATTTTCAGGATTCACGTGTCTCCTTCATGTGAAATACAAACTATACTGAAAGCTGCCACCAGTTTCACAGGTCTTGGGTCTGCATAAAGTTTAGATTTATAATGTCTATACACCAAAAAAGTAGCTCTTTTCTCGTTTTTTTCTCTCAGTGACAGTTTCTGCAAACTAAGTCTAGATTGCTCAGATTTGTTTTTCTGCTTTTAAGGAATTTTGCCTTACTAGATGAAGACTTCAATGTAATGGAATTGATCTTGACAGCACAGGTGAAAAAGTATAGACAGTTAAAAAAAAAAAACCTTATAAAGGTATGATATCGAATCCCAATAACATAGCTAAAGAATAACTTTGCACACACAAGTAAAAGCATTAAAGAGCCATTCCAAAGAAAGGCTGAGCACAGTATTTCATTGCAATAAATTTTAAAGTACAGACTTCTGTAGGAAGTTCAATATTCTAATAATAAATATGTGACTACAAACAAATTCTATAGCTCTAAAACAATCAAACTCTATTCATATGAACAAAAACAAGTATTTAAGATCAAGACATGAGTTACCTAGTATATAAAAATACTGAATTTGCCTACCATCAAATAAAAGCTGATCAAAATCTTCAATGTATAGCTGTAGTTGAAGAAACATTGCGCTTACAATTAAAACTTCCACAAATAACAGTGGCAGCAACCTCCAAAAGCTTTTGCTACATCAAAAGTTGATTAAAACTGTAATGCACATGAACATATGCTGTTTATATGAAACTACCATTCTTCCCATCATTTTTATACACTTAACCTTTTCCATTGATGTTCTTAACCATAATGTGAAAAACAAAGAAATAAAAGCAATCAATCATTAGGAAAATTAAGTATCACCTTTAATTTACATGAGATGAGAGACGTGTGGAATACTTCTTTTTCACTTTAAGGTAGAATTGAATACTTCTGGCAATATCTAATAGCATTCAAAGTACTGAAGTAATATTTATTGTAAGGTAAATGGCACTGTTCTTATGAAAGTATTATTTACAAACAGGGATGTATAAATATAAAATTTTATTATTTCTATATTTTATAAATATATATGCTCTGATGACTACTTAAGAAAAATCAAAGCACAGTCTGTCATTTTTACTGAAATTTCCTTTCCCATCTTTTCTCCATCCCTGCAAAACAGAGAACCTGCTCTTCACCCACACCTCCAGCTATAAATCTCACACCATTCCTGACCAGTTTCTTACTGGGAAAGATGAGGACAAAGAAGAAAATAAGGAAGGAGAGATGGCAGCTTCAGAGAGATGTATTATGTTTTACAAATAGAAACTGAACAATACCTAGAAAGTGTTTTACACAATTCTTCTCCCAAAAATATATATGACCAAAAAGAGAGAAAAATTTAAAAATCACTCAGCTGAAACGAAGAAAAAACCATGCATCTGTGATACAATCAGGCTAATAGGAAAAATTCTAGACATAATGTCCAAGGAGGCAAAAAATAAGATACTTTCTGAAAGATGTTTCCAATTTTGTTCTGAATCTGAGTGAGCAAATCAAGACTACTAATACACACTGTCTGTGCACATTATTCCTTACTACACACAGCATTTTGCAATTTATTTCAAAGCCTCTATTATAAACAAAAAAATACTGCTTTTGTTAACCCACTCCATACTGGTACAGTAAAGGCTTATATTACACAATCAAAGTCATAGTTACAATATGTTAAGTATATAAAAAATATTATACACACATGCATGCATATGATATTAAGTATTTAAAATCTTACATATGCATCACATTTATGTTTCATTTTAAAAACCAAGTGTTAACATTAACTGGTGAATAAAGTTATTTATAGTCTCCCAAAAAGTCTCTGACTGCTCTATTTCTCTTAAACACTGAAACAATAATAAGCAATTAACGTGAGCGCAACCAAAACCTCCCAACTCTCACAGTTCATTCTGTTATGCAGCATCTATGTTAAATCCCAGCAATAGTGGTATTGAAAAGCATCACTCAGCCTGCCGTGCACAACCAGTTTTGATATCCAAATGACAGATTATGCCCCAAATCGAACAGAAATATAATTGCCCTTAATTTGCATCACGTAAAACTGCCAAGTAGTTTTGAAGGCATGCAAAGCAAGGCAGACACGATTTAAGCTTTGCAAAGGAATCCCCAGCCTTCACGCTTCTGTGACAGCCAATTACAACAAAAAACACAAGCCCAACAAGCAGTCTGCTACTAGACCTTAAGCAAAGGTAAAGTTTCTTACAATGAGTTACAGATTCACAAGTAGAGGAAGACAAGGAGAAAAAGTAAAACAGAAGGAATCCAGCCACCCAGCAAATGTGAAGCAGACCCAAGATCGTGATACAGTCCAAAGATGTAAATTATTGTAAATCATCACTGTTGTTCAGAATTTCACACAGCCACTCATGCCAATTTTGCTCACTTTTCCACAGGCACAATAATGGAATAGGGTGAAGGAAGGGGGGAAGAGGAAAAAAAGAAAAAAAAAAAGAAAAGAAAAAAAGGAGGGGGGAAAAGAAGAGTAGGGGGAACCTGAACTGAGAGTACAAATAAAGTTCTGCTGTCCATATGCTTTAACTGTACAGAAGTTTGGGCTCTTACAGCATTTTGTACTCTCTCCAAATCCTCATGAGTCACAAAAATTAAAAAGCTATATCCTTCTGGATGCCAGGAAGGGCCTTACCATGGGCCTTTTGTCAAAATATATTTAAAAAAAAAAAAGGGGGGGGGGGGGGTGGAAGAGAGAGAAAAAAAAAAGAAAAGGAAAAAAAAAAATGAGAGAGAAAGAAAAAGCCACAGTGTAGGCAGTCCTACTTGGAGTCCTCTGATGTCACAGCCACATGACTCGCTCGCTCCAGTAACAGTGCTTGCAAAAAAAAAAAGGAGTTTTAAAGCTTTTGCTTTTTTGGATTGTGTGAATGCTTCATTCGCCTCACAAACAACCACAGAACCACAAGTGCGGTGCAAACTTTCTCCAGGAGGACAGCAAAGAAGTCTCTGGTTTTTAAATGGTTAATCTCCGCAGGTCACTACCAGCCACTGAGACCAACAGAGTCAGTAAGTGCTCTCTAACCACAGTCTATGCAGTAATAGTAGGTCCTTCAAATATTTGCTCATTCTCTTTTTTTTTTTTTGTTTTGTTTCCTTGCTTTTCACATCTTACCAGTGCTACACAAATTTTTGACAGGGTAAAAACCAACTATAGAGTCTATGCGATCCAGGAACCCTGTAAAACTAAAACAAGGTTTGGCTATGGTTTGTGTTTTCAGTTTGAGGATCCAAGAAGTATTTACACCAGAAGGTGAAAGCTCTGCGTGAACCGAGAGGGACTATGGCATCAAACAGCCTGTTCAGTTCAGTGACACCATGTCAGCAAAACTTCTTTTGGGGTAAGTGCTGCAGTATTTCAGCTTCTGTTTTCCGTTGTCGGGAGTTTTCTTGCTTTTAACAATGCTGCTTTACAGTTACCTAAGCAAAAACTTGCTGAATGGGATGGCAGAGTGTTAAAATACTTGGTTGGGGAGGGGAAGGGGGGGAGAGAGTCACCGTAAATAACTTCTGCAGATTTATATGAAAAAATTTGTTAGCTGACAAGCTGAGCAAAATGAAGTTGGTGGCTTAGTCCTTAGTGTTTGACAGCAGGTGAGCTCAGCTGTCACCTGGGTCAAGGTGTAGTAGCTACACAAATGTGGAAGAGTCTGATAGAATCTAGTATAACGTTTAATGTTATCTTAGGGGAAAAGATAGAGTATTTAGTGAGCTAATGACAGCACAGGATATCTTATGAAAAACTCTGGTGTAATGCATAACACTTAGATGTATCACTGTGACCGGTTAATGCAAGACATTCTAAGAGACTTAAATGATATGACTTAAGACTGCTTATTCTCCAAACCTGACGAAAAAGAGTAGCATGTAGCATACAGCAGCCTATCCTACCCATAATCTCCCCATCGCTGTTCCAGACAGCATATATATCAGATGAAGTTATCAAGGGAAATCTGCGGCTCTCTAGTCTTTTGTTGTCCTCATTTCACAGCAAAGCATGTTTGATAATATACTCATTTGTAAAAGCAAATTCTTCTCATTACACTTATAATGAACAAGGCAAAACATTCATGCTTAAAAATATTAAGCTATGAAATAAAAAAAAAATCTACAATTTAACATGCTGATGAATTTAAGCTTTAATTGAAAGTGGGGTTTTAAAAACTTTGTGGAAGAGCACTGCCAACTATTTACTTCAATATTCAGAACTGTAAACACAGATTCCTTTAAGAAATCATACGTGTATACTGAGGTAATTATTTATATGCACTATTTCCATAAAAATCATAAATATCCCACAAAATTTCACCTCTATCATTGCTTACTTTGAAAAGCTTCTTCCTCCCAGACACAGTCCTAAAATCAGTACAGAGCACCTCACTCAAAATAGCAAATAAAAGTGAATACAGCTTAAGTGATTCATCTACGAGTAAAATAGAGTTATATTCTAAAGCATGTTGGAAAATGCTGTATTCTAGTCCTAGACGAGTAGTAAGTATATTCAAATTCATTTTTTTTTCAAACCATCTTTTACTGAGACAGATCAGGAAAACTAATTGAAAAATCTGAAAGATCAAGAAAAAAAAAAGATCTGAAAACTTACAAGATTTTCTTAATGGTGTCCATCATGTTGAAACTATGTTGAGACCATAGCTAGACCTATTTCTTTTTCCTCCCCTGCCCCCCTTCTAAGAAAAACAACAATGCTAGACCCATTTTCAGGATAGACATCCCGATTAAGCTGGTATTGTGATGAACTGATGATGACTGGAGATCTTTTTACCCCTCCTACTTCACACGCTTTGACTGGTTCCCGGTTAAGCACATGAATAAACTGTAAGACCATGTGTAGGAAAAGAAATGAAGAATAACGTCTTCCAGACGAGTAGCCAATTTAATTTATGATCTATAGATACCAGAAGAGATAACATAACCCATGGCTGGTCATGTAGCTACACTAAACCGAATGCTGCACTGAGCTGCTAACGCAAAACTGGTAAGCAGCTTTTCCACCGAAACTGCTGTCTTAATGAAGCACAGCAGAAGCGTAGCCAGACCACATTATCCCAGTGTTTACAACAGGAAATACAGTTTACATGTATAGGGACTTTCTTCTGCTTTTACTTCCAAAAGAGATTAGAAGAAATTTAGTTGGCTAAAATTATCAAAACACAGAGTGCTGACTGCTTAATTCATCTACTTTTGATCATTCCTAAGCCAGCAAGATAGGCTGTAAGGTGAATAATACTTTTCCCCAAAACTTCATTAAATAGGGTCGGGTACACAAATTGCACTTCGGACACAAACAAGGGATGCACGGAAGTACAAAATCTCATCAACTCTATCCATACCTAAGCAATATAACTTATGCTAAAAACAAAACTAAAAAAAAATCTGTTTTTTATAATTATATATAAACATATATTATAAAACGGAGATATAGTATATTTTTAAAAGACCAAAATTCAGAAGACCCAGATTACTCATGAATTTGCCGTTTCCTACCAATGGTGCAGTAGTACGTCAGAATGCACGATCCATTCCTTCTTTCTGTACTGTCTGTATCTTCTCCTCCTCCCATCTCCACCTTAGTCCTTTCAGGACTCATGAATTTCATGTTGTTTCTCTTCAAGAGTTAACTGATGAAACAATGATGAATAATAACGGGGGAAGGAAAAGAGCGCTATGATGATTAACTCACATGGTTGCTAATCTATGTCATTAACTGCATTGCTGAAAAATCTTGCTTCACTTATATTTGTCTGCGTATTTTTGACTTCATATGAAAGGGAAAACAAGAGTAGTGAAAAGGAAGGAGCTTTCCTAATTAATAAGAACATATACAAATACACACAGCCCTCTAGTATTTCATACATTTGAATTAACTAGATACTATGTTTCATATCGTATTTCTGCCTTATGCCATACACAGGTTTTGACTGTGTCATGCCTATGTAAATCTTTTAAAGTTTTTAAATATACATGCATTCATTTCAACCAATAATTATATTCATATATGGATATTATATTCATAGCTATATTGTTTGAAGACAAAAATGCTCAAAATAAACACTGTGTAAAAATATAAACTGTATTTATTAGAAAGCTTGGTAAACATTACTTACATAAAGTATTTCAGAGAATGAAATACTTCTGAGATGCCTTCCACAAGTTACAATTAAAAAAAAAAAAGCTGTTTCAAATACATTCTGTGCATATTCATAAGAGATTTCACCAAAGAAAGAAATCAGAACAAAGCCTGGCTGATAATTTAATCAATTATTTCACATGTAACTTGTGGAAGCTGATGTGAATAGGCAGACATGGCAAATCTAAACAAAAGTCTTGAAGTCAACAACTACAAAAACAATTTAGTCTGCTTATATTAAAATACTCCTCAGTGTCTTTTATTAATCAATAAAACTAACCTTTTGTAGATTTCAATTTTCAACTGATTTACCATTTGGAAAAGAATCTTAGGGTTGTTTGTTTTTTTCTTTTATTTTAATTAAGATATAGATAAAGAGAGAAACAGATGCTTTTTGATTATCTATCTATCTATCTATCTAAAGCAGAAGCTTTCTGTACGTTCTAGTTCTGTTTCACATATTCATATTATTGTGAATGCTAAGCAAAAAAATCTCAGGAATCACTACCCCTTGCATAAAATACAAGTCAAAATACCAGGACTTTAGAAAAGTAATACTGAAAACTATGCAGTAGTGACTATTCTCATGTGCATTAAGAAAGCTGCAAGCTTCTCAGGCTTTCTGCCCATGCAGAATTGCTCTACAACACTTATGGGATTCTTAGGCAGGAAAACGCCCTGATCTTTTTAGTTATCTGTCTCAAATTAGCTATTAATAGCCAATATTGTTAAAACCAACTACACTGATGTAAAATCCACTATGATCGAAATGTTCCAGTTAGTTAGAAGAACATCAAAACATCTGATGGTTAAATAAACTAGGGAGGGAAAAAAAAACCCTAACTCATTAGGGGCACTAAGATTTTATCAAACATACAGGATTAATCTCTATTGAATAGAACCATTCACAAATCAAAACTTACTCCACTTCAATACTTTCATGCAGTGCTAATCAATTACAACCTTTTCTAGTTATTCAAAATCCATGTGCTTTTAATTTTATTCACTGGTGGTCTACAATATAATATTCAGGCCAAGCTAAGTCATTCTGTATTGCAACTTTGCTTTTTTTCAATAAATATTCATCTAGAGGTTTTTCTTAGAGAGAACTGCTCATATGAAGACTGTGGTAATATTTTTATACTGTACCTCCTTGTTGAAGCAAAAGGTTAGGGGTTACCTAAATACCTCAACTGTATATACAAAAAAAGGAAAAGGTAAGTATTCACATGAAAAATCCAAAGGGACTATATTATTTATTTTTGCATTTCCTATGATTAATGATGCACCAGTGCATACTTGAAAACTGAAGTCAAAATAGGGTAACACCTCAAATTCCTTTACAAACTGTACAAATATCAAACTTCCATGCTGTATTAACTACTCTACCAGAAATATTTAAAGGCTCTGCCACCCCACATTAAGAGCATAACAATAATACTGAAATTCCTCTCGAGCAGTGAGATTTCTTGGTCACGGACAGGCTAATGTTAATCTTAAAATTGTACTCTAGACCTTTACTTTTCCTGACGGGTTTTCAGAACACAGTTGTACTTTTTATGAACAACAAGAAGCTCAGAGCAGTCTTAAGTAAATAATGAATATCTAATAGCATAGCCAAGTAAGTATAAAGGAAAAATAAAGCAGTAAGTTCTTGCAAAGGATGCTAACTACGCAGTGCAGAGACAGTAAACAGGAGCTTGATAATAACTGTTTAAGGACACGTCACACCTTGGAGCACACACCCATCGATGGGTAGCACTAATAAAACCAATAAACGCTTTCTAAATCCGTAAGTTAAACACAAGAAGCTGAAAACAAGCAAAAAGTGGCATTCTTTTATGCACAAATCCAGCATACTCGGATGGAAATTAAAGCAGAGAGGGAAGGGAGGAATTCTCCTGCACTTGTGAGGCTGCAAGGGTGCTGATCACCCACTTTTCTCCTCCTTGGCTGCTACAGGAGCCAACGGCAGCTGTCAGTGCTGGGTACCTCTCGAAAAAACTCAGGCTACGTCTATGTTTTACCCTAATAAAAATCAATATTGTATGTTGTAGGTGATGGAGTTGGTTCTTAAAACTCATTAAATACAGTCCATTAATAAGAATTACAATAAATTGCATGTTTAATATGCCCTAGAGTATATATTTTAATTAACGCAGCCTCAAGATAAATAGTGAGTTTAAGATGGTAAAACCTGAAACATTTTAAAGCCTGAACTTCGGCACTGAGAGAATCCGTGTTTCATACAACCAGTTAAGAAACTGCAAGATGAATATACTCAACTATTATTATAAACCATAAAAAGTTAAGTTGCCTGAAAGGAACAGATGTAACATTCTAATAAGTGAACTCAAAAATAAATTAGTAAACCGTGCGCTGTGTCAAAGAGCTTTCCCCTGTAAATTTTGCCAGACTTCTGAATTGACCTCAGGTTTTCATCCAGGGACAGCAGACACCCACAAAACGCAGAAAACATCTACCTCCTCCACCACAGAACCCCCACAAGGAACTACTGTTATCAAGAAAATTAATTTTTTGCTCGCATTATATACAGTAGCTCTAATTTCTGTTGTATATGTTTCTTTCAAACCAGCTTCTAGAGTCCTATGGGGAGCAGACTACGAGGTCTATCTTCTGCTCTCAGGTGTTTTTGTTTTTAAGTTAATAAAGCTTAAATCTAAGAGCACGTTTCCTTACACAAACATGCTCTCTTCTACAAATAAATATAAGACCTGCCACTTAACGTACTGAAAAGCATACCCTAAAGAGAGCGTTTTAAAGATGAGCACAAAGACAAAATAAACTCCGGTTACTGTATCGTAAAACAGTTTAACACTTCCAATAAAAAAAAAAAATCCATTATTCATGCATCTGTTTCCTGTATATATATTTTTTATTCTGCTTGTTACCATACTATGCACTGTTCTAGCCTTTCTCATGTAGCTATAAGTTTCCTATTTCATGTATGAACTTGCCCCAGGAGGGAAAAACCCCATAGGTTTTCTACTGACTCACTTTAACTGCTGAAGTCATTTCAATCAGAGCAATTAAATTATTCTGCGCACGCTACTCCTTATTAAACATTTTTATTTCTAAAAACTCATTTAGCATAGCAGAAAAGGGAAAAAGGATACATTCTCCTTTGAATACATATTGTGCTTTAAGAAGTATTTTCATATTTACCGTATCCCTAAGTTTTTTCTAGGAATATTTTTTTCATCCCTAATAAATTACCTTTATTTATACAGCAAAGACTAAAATAGTTTCTTCTGCTGCCTGTCTCTTAAAATTAAAGTCAGGCAGTTCTGGAATTAACAATAGTTTTAAGTTTTAATATGTTATAGCTAAAACCCCCCCGGCAAAAATATTTTGGCAGGGATTCATTCAAATATGGTTACTATATTGCTGATAGACACTAGCTTAATTCACAAATATTTCACCAGAATTGCTAGCATTTCATGACGACTTAAAATTTATTATCATTCATTTTCATGAATAAGGAAAGTTAAAAGCTGATGACCTTACATACATTTATTTTCCCCAGAATTTATTTGAACCGTAAGTGTGCCAAACCATTGTTTACTTATCCCTCATGCTTAGATATCTTACATCTAAATCCACTCTGTGGTTTACTAAAACAGAAAGACAGAGCCACTGCCAGCTACATCATATTTTATTGTTCAGAGGAAAAGGACTCAGCCTTGATCGCGATGAAACTTAACTGTAACACCAGTAAAATGTGTTCTTGTCCATATGTGTGTGTGTCTATATAGATATATATGTGCATAAACATCAGTGACCATACACTGGGTGCAGTTCTTCTGAAAGCAGGTCTGGTATAACAAATCAGAGCAGGGTGACAATATTAATTGTTTGGTTTAATTTCTTCAGACACGTTTAATATATATGATACTATGCACTGAAGCAAAAGAGGGGGCTTATTTGTTTAAGGAAAAACAATTTAAACAAATAGTTGTGCCTAAGTACATTCACTTCCAGTTCATGTTAATCCCCACAAATATCTAATTCATTTAAATACAAATCAGAAAAGACAGAGTTAAAAAAGCATGATATTTTAATGTATCCATGTGTGGTATTAGAACAGGGTATTCTTTCTTTCAAGAAATGTTAATGAGCTGTGTATGTGCAAATATGCACATGTATACAGTTCAAACCTCTAATTCCTACTTAATCCATACTTCCAAAATTTTGAAATTCTTCAGGTAAAAGCAAACCCAAAAAAACAGTGATAGTGTAAATATAGAAAACGTCTGTATCAATACAATATTTTCTACCCTAACACTGAAGTTACAGAAGAAAATGTCCTATCACATTCAGTACAAATATCCAAAGGACATTTACAATTCCTCACATAGCTCTACTTTGCTAATATACAGTGTAGGGACCTACAGTAAGGGTCTTGTCTTAATATTTGTAAATAAGACTATAATAGCATTAATAGACAGCATCCCACATAAATTGCAAGCACTAGTGCCGGTAGTGAAGTAACAGATGGCAGAAGTATCCATTTTAGAATCCTTGGCAATATTTCTGAGGAAATAGATGTTTTAAAGTCTCTTGGTATATTCTTGTTTCTTCCTATAGTCCCATGAAGGGAGGAACGGCTTTTGTGGACGTTAGACTAGCCAATCTCAACTTTCAAAGTGGAAACATATAACTTAGCCAAAGTAGTCTTAATTATCAGTAAGTCAGCTGCCAGTTCTGATAATATATTTCTTCTGAAAGTGAACAAAAGAAATAAAGCACACTGTATTTACACCAAAAGAATCATGATGTGAAATGCAGAGTTGTTCTGCCAATGATTTTTAACACTTCACAATATTATTTTTATATTAATACATCAGTAATTTACTATAAACACCAACCTTCACACAGAATCAGCAAGAATAATTTTACAGAGTTAAGATTCAACAGAATTTTAATGACATTTCAGGACATTACCAACGAAAAAAACCTAATTCCAAAGACTGTGTCAGAATTTGCTATTTTAGTTTATCATGTCTTAAAAAAGCCTTTTAGGTGAGCCATAATACTAAACTGCTGTAGTACCTACGCTACATTTTCCAGGAGTAACTGCTTCAATTCAAATGCATCCTCTATTCAACTGAGGATTCCCCACCTTTAAATAGAACACTTTTTTCTTTTTCCTTTTTTTTTTTTTTTGGCAGGGCAGCAGGGAGCTGGGGGGTGGTGGTATCACATTTGCTCTTTAACATTGGAGGGACACATATGGCCTAGCTTCATGATTCGTTATTAGCAAGCATTTGACAAATTAATGCTACTAGCTATTGTATAACCCTCAAGCACAGGAGCAGCTTGGAGTGCTTGAAGTCTGCAGTGTATTTACTTCCTAACACAATCTGCAAAACTTGTTTCCTCCAAGTAAAGCCCACCAGTAGAAATTCTCATTAAGAGAGTTCATCATCTGCTGTTTTCCAATCAGTGGTATCAAAGTTTAGCTCCACCGTGTTCGGTTATTTGTGGAACAACCAAGCCATGACAATGAACGGTTTATTTAAAACTGACAGGACCAGAAAGCAGCAACTATTTACTTAGGCGGTGTACCTTAGTATACACCAGTAAAACTGTTCTCTTTTCCCAAAAGGATTTTCTGCATAAAGGGCACTCACTTTGCTTCCTTTCCACCCCTCTTACATCCAAGTCTGCACATTCAAACCTAAGTGCTATATTTTTCTTGCTATTCTGTATATTTTTATTCTCCCCTTTCTGATTAAAAGGCATAAACAGAAACACTAAAACAAATTCAGAAGGCACGTTCTTCATACTGACATTGTATTAAAGAAACCAGCATGCAGAAAAAGAAATTGTGGACAATAAACCACCATCTAGGTAGCAAGAAAAAGAATAATTTAGTATAAAATTGGAAGAAATATATCTTTCACAGCACAAATCATTTTCGTACAGTAGCCAGAACAGCTTCAGTCTAATGTAATGCTGTGTATTGCATTTGCAAACACTAGAACAACTTTTAATTTTACAGTATTTGAGGAAGAGAACCTAAAAGCATGATCCCTTATTCTGTGCAGTAATTAATTCAGTAATGACCGGCTAATAATTTGGGGTTCTAAGCTCATTAAAGTAACATTTTAATATTGCCTTTAAAAGGAAAAGCAAAACTTTAATAACAGCATATTAATACATATTAAAATAAAGACTTGAATTTCTCCAGATACAAAGATAAATTAAGATATACTCATTAGGTACAAAACAAAAGCTTGAAGAAACACTGTTTTGTCACTTTAAATTATATTAATTTACTAACTAATTTCAAGGCACATGTGTAGTGCACATGTGTAAATTCTACTCGATGCAGCCAGCTTACATACACACAGACACGAGTTGGAATGTTGCAATTCTGATCAAAGATGTATGTAGCCGGATGTGCGGTTAATTCACTGATCAAATTTTCACAACTGAAAAACATCTTGATACATACAGCCCCAGTTTCCAGTAGTGTGTGCTTTTTACTTTATCATCCGAGTTGCTCTTCTTCATTTTACATTTTAGGACATAGCTTAAAGATAATATAACCTCTTTCTCACACTTTAAAAAAAAATTAAAATAGAGATTAAAAGGCACTGAGGTTCAGTTCTAGTATTCGTAAAGAGTACAGCAAAACCGAGTGAAATAAATTTAAGATACCCACACAGTCTGAACTCTAATCTCAGTGACATGTTCTTACAGTAAGCTTGTGCTCCGTAAAACCCGTATAAAAATGTCAGGAGCATAGATGCATAGCACACGCACGCAATGTCAGACACAAATCTGCCCTGTAACAATAATACACAGTAGCTCCTCAACGGGCATGAAAGATTTTAAAATGCACTAAAGCCATAAAATAGCCTGCTATCAGACTTCAACACCGTCTACTGAACCAACCATATGTATTGAATAAGCACTGTTTAATGGCTACTAAGTTTTATCAGCTATGTATAAAGTTAGAAGAATTTGAACTAAGAATTGTTTGAAGTCTTCTACCATCACATTTAATTATCTTACTTGCTTACTACACCAGCTAGATATAGTAAATATACATTATATAATAGCTAGTCCACTTGATTAGCTATGCATAAATTAATAATCAAATTAATACAGAAACTGAGATGGGCAACAATTTTACTAGTCTCAACACTGATTTAAAAAACGTCTCTTTCTTCTTTACATACCTGGTTGTTATCAATTACTGTTGTGTCTTCACCCCTTCTTGTTGCAAAACTTCTTTTAAAACTTACAGCACAACATTTGAAACCTACATACATAAATATACAGGTTTTGGGTTTTTTTTTAAAGCAGCTCAGAAAATCTGAAGGTTTTTTTACGGCTGACGATATCTTCACATAGAAACACAGAACGTCTGCAGACAGTAAGAAGCCTTTAGTAAGTCTTTTTGCTGCACCATAATAATCTGATCCAGAAATTCAAGGGTACCTTAAACAACGGGCTACCTGTTCTAGCCATGCTTAGGAATGTGGCCAAATCATTTTTATTGATTTAACCTTTATAGGAATGCTACATATCCTCAGAGCAAAACATTTCTAATGCATTTATAATATGATATACCTCTGAGAAGTTATATAAGAAAAAAAAATCTTAGGAGAGATAGACTGGCCCCCCTCCACTATTATGTTTTTTCTGAATTAGTGATCGATAGGCATTCCAGTTTTAGAATATTTTCTGAGTTTGTATGTGTCTGTATTCATAGGATGAAGTCAGAAACTGTAACAGTTACAGAGGACAAGACTAATATCTGACCTGTCTTTGTTTAAGGTATAAGAACTGGTGAACTGATAGCCAAGACTCTAAATACTCCTTTCATTCTAGACTTACACATCAATCATGTTACCTGCAAACATATCAAGTTAAAACTTCCAGAATTTACAGTCCTTTTTGAATAAACCAAGCAGCATGCTAGTTATGTTCAGGGAGCTTACAGAAGGTGGTTTGTGTATCTCACCAGAATTCTTAAAGAAGTATTTCTCAAATTCCCCCTTCATCAGAAACCTATTTCACAGGTATTTCACATCAGCATTTCTTGAGGTCAGATTCATACTCTATTATTTTGAAGGTCGTCTTTGAAAAAAAAAAAAGTGTGTAGTTTAGTATTTGTTATTCTGTGGAATGTTATAAACCACACTTGAGCATTACCAGCACTCACTTGTTTTTCAGAAAGTAAACTATTACGAGTTGTTCGTACACTTCTTAACAGCATAAAGCAAAAGTACAGTGACTGAAGACTTGCTAAAACAAAAGCAGATACACTCATGCTACAAATATACATTATTTGTATTTATTATAAAGCAAATAAGGGGATGGGAGGGGTGTTTATTTTTAAAAAATGAACACATACATGAATCAAATCTGGTAAAGAAAATTATTCTTACTTCTAATAGCTACTAGCATGAATTCCTAGTACTTTGATCTTCACAACAGAAAGAAGCCACAGTTTAGGTGGGCAATACGTTGCAACACAGAGCACCTATTTTAATAAGATTTGTATCACATCTTTTCAGAATACAGTGATATCTAGAAACCACTGATAGTAAGGTCTCATCTACAAAGAAATATATAGTAGTCCTACAAACAAATATTAAAACAATCCATTATGAGTTGCCTGTGTATGCATGTAAGGCAGTCAAAGTAGTACATCAAAGCTATGAATTATAATCAGAACATACGGCATATCAAAATAGACCTCTGCAAATTCTCACAGAGTTTTTATTTTTTTCCAATAAGAGCTTGGGTTATGTTTCAGAAAATACATCAACAGTTTTGTTGTTTCTTCCACTTTCTCAAAAATATTCTAAAGAATAAACGATACACAAATACACAACATCTACACATAGAAAATCCCTTGTTGCAAGCGTTGCACTTTGCTAAAACAGATAAAAGACCTTAATGTGACATGCATGCAGCAGTGATTTTTTTTTTTTAAACGACAGCCTAGTTTTACCTTCATTCATGCTGCACATCAGGTATCTGACCAGTCAAGGGCTCGCATTCATGTGAACGCAGTTTGCTTTATGCTATGCTCTCAGTCTGTCACATACAGACCAGGGACAAGATCCAGAAATAAAGAGCTAGTGACTCCTAAAAAGATCATTAAAGCTCCTAGAATCATAGTGTGGCCTGTGTCAGAAGGGAGCTCACCTAGTTCCAATACTCCTGCCATGGGCAGGGACACCCTCCACTAGCCCAGGGTGCCCAAAGCTCCATCTAACCTGGCCTTGAACCTTGTCAGGGATCCAGGGGCTGCCACAGCTTCTCTGGGCACCCTGTGCCAGGGCCTCACCACCCTCATAGGGAAGAATTTCTTCCTAATACCTAATCTAGATATGCCTTCTTTTAGTTTAAATCCATCCCCCCTTGTCCTGTCACTCCCTGCCCTTGTAACCAGTCTCTCTCCAGCTTTCCTGTAGCCCCTTCAGGTTCTGGAAGGTGCTGTAAGGTCTCCCAGGAGCGTTCTCTTCTCCAGGCTGAACAAGCCCAACTCTCTCAGCCTGTCTTCATAGCAGAGGTGCTCCAGCCCTCGTTGCCTCCTCTGGACTCACTCCAACAGCTCCATATCCAGCTTGACCCAGTATTGCAGGTGGGGTCTGATGAGAGCAGAGTAGAGGACAATGCCCTCTCTCAATATGCTGGTCATGTTTCTCTCTCCAAGCCACAAATAAAATCATGGTCCCACTGTGCTAAAATTGAGCTGCATAGTTGTATGTAAGAGTTTTTCCCTGAATAGCTTCCTTTAGGTACTAGAAGGTGCTGTCAGGTCTCCCCAGAGCCTTCCCTTCTCCAGGCTGAACCACCCCAACTCTCTGAGCCTGTCTCCATAGCAAGAGGTGCTCCAGCCCACAGATATATTTATTTATTACTGTAGATATCTAACCATACATACTTGATTTCAGCTTTATTACTTATAGTAGACCAGTTATTAGAGCAAGAGAAATAGAAACAACCTATAGATTTTAGAAAAAAAAAACCCTTGGATGACACAATTAAAAATCTTTGCAATGAACAGCCTGTATCTCTACCACTGGTGATTGGAACTTCTGCTGTCAGTTGCTATCACCATGTACCTAAGGAATGACCTAGGCATTACTGAAAAATAGTGGAATACATTATAAATGTAACTTTTTAATTTTCTTTTTAACAGAGATGATGGAAAAAGGCCTAGTTTAATGCAGTTACACTAATAAAACTACTTACAGTAATACACTGGGCTTCTTTTTATAATATAACAATTAAGTCGCACAGGAGGATTCATAAGCATAGTTACCCTGGCAAACAATAACATCTTTCGATGCTGCAAAAAAGCTGCTCTGTGCTGGTGTGTGAGAAAGGTCAGATGGTGGAAAAGAAACTTCATGCTCTTCACCTGTAAACTCTTTCCTTTCCTGACTACTAACAAATCTCCTTGCAGGGGAGATCCCAACCGTTCCAAGTCGGGAACCTTTTGCTCTGTTCCGATGGAACAGAACATGTGCATGTTTACCTTCGGGAGCGCTGGCCTCCCTGGCAGCTTGCTGAGTAAGTCTGTCTACACAGGTTTGCCACAGAAAAATTGCCTCCAGATTTTCAGTTCATAGAGACTGTATCTATATATACACATACACACGTATAGCCATACATATACATCAGTCAAAAGCTTGACTATTCAAGGCTGCATCCTATTAGATGAACAACTGTGATACTTCAAGAACCCTAAAAACTCAATTTTAGGGTTTTCTCTAAGAGAAGACAAAGGAAGGAGATAGAAAACTCTGGGAACATATTTTGTAAGACTGCTTTACAGGGACTCAAGCAGGGAAACTGTACAGATAAGGAAAAGCTATCTTCCTGACATGTTACTGGTATTATACAACAACGAGAGGAGCACCAAGGGGATACTCAGGCTTGGTGACACCCACAGAGGGTTAGGGTGATGGGAGCATTACAGGTCAGGCAATGCCCACATATCAGCAATGAATAATTTGAGTAACATGGCTTGTTTTCCTGGCAATTCAGTAAATCATCTATATCCCCCAGTGGATTAATTTTTGTTTAAATGATTCTCCCTGTATTTTTCAATCCAAAAACACCTACAAGGAGAACACCATTTCACAGCCAAACATTTTGTCTCTGGCAAACTTGTCTCTTAGCACTTTACAACCCACCTCTCACACCTCTGACCTTCTCAATCTCAAGTCTTGAAAGTAGTGAGTACAGCCCTGGCTCAAATGCCCATTCTTGGCCATTGGTCCTCTCTTCCAAGTCTATCTAAGCATCTTCACACTTGTATACTATCCTGCTACCTCCTCTATTTTCTGATAGAATGGGGCATAGCTCCTACATGAAGCTGATTCAAAACTCACTTGAATGTATTATGAGCATATATCCTATTCTTCTCTCAAAATCAAAAAAAGAATACGACCATCTGACTAAAGGTTTTTCACCTCTCTTTTTATGTGGCAATGGTTACCTGGTATGCCTTTTAGAAGTCCTGGTCTCATGTAGAAGTCAGTGTCACCTAGAAATTCTAGGCACATTAACAAAAAATAAATATATCCTTGATTTCTTAATTCTGAAAACTGTATTTTTTTATACATTTGTTCAGTGCCTATCATGATAAAAATCCTGATCCATAGGTATGACCCTTATATGACAACAATAATCAACAACAATAGCAGAAGTTTTGCAGACAGCACCATCAGTTCAGCCTTGCTGAGGATGTTTGTTTTAGCTCAAAGTAAAACTGTCTCCTTCAAGGTTAACATATTTCCATGTGTATCTGAGAAGTCTGTTCTAAAAAAGAAAAGAAGAAACATTTAAAAAGACATACTGATGACTCATATCTTCAGGACTTGGTAATTTTGGTTCTTGCTGGAAAAATGCTTAGCAAATATTGTCAGCAAAATGCATCCATTTTCTTTGTGTAAGCATATTTTACGTCTGGAAATAGAAATGCTAACAATCATGCCATCACCAAATATAGCTTTTCCCTTCTCTGGGAAGGATCCCGAATGTATTTCCAACCAAAAAAATGGTTTTGACTGCAATGAAGTTTTTTTAAAAAAATTCAAAGCATTTATGATTTTAAAAACCTCACTGACCAGGTCGGTTGTGTCAACAGCACCATACAGGAGTCTGATTAAAAAGAATTTATTGCGCTTTCACAGCCAGTTTCCTCAAATTACAGCTGAAGCTGCAGACAAAGGATTGTCCTGCATCTCACTCTTATACACAAATACTCTTCACTGAAACCACTGCCACACCTGGGATTCTGAATAAACTGAAAAAGTCAACCCAGAAACACTTGCAGAGTAGCAAACAGACAATCAAAGCAATTAAGAAGAATTATGTATTATCCAATGCAACTTGTAAACTCAGAACAGAGTAAGTGCTAGAAACTGTAGTTGATAAGAACAACTCAAAATAAAAGATATTTTAAGAGTCACACAGAGATATGCTACATTTTGTTTAGGGTAATATATTCAGTGTACATGAGAGAACAAGAACCGTACTTCCTGCAATTTAATATAACATCAAGCTGGATATTTGACCATTTGAAAAACACGAAAGTCTTGATCAATAAGAGAAAGCTCAAAACCAACACAACTAAATTAAACAAGTGTAAAAACGCAGAATAAGAGAATCAACTGTTTATTTAAAGATTAAACACTTTCTCAAAAATAGTAGCTTAGAAGAAAATCTGTAAAATAAAAAGTCAAACTAAACTGGCGTTTGGTGTTCAACACATTCTCAGAGATGCTCTCAGGCCTGCCACATACAAAAAAAGTAGGAGATGTCTTCTGCATCTCACCTATAAGAAAAGGTCAGCAAGAAAATTTTTACCATTTTTTCTTTTCCTTTTTGGATACCATCTATAAGGAAGGAGTGAGGGAGTGTATCCCAAAACACTGCTAGAAAATAAGTTATTAATATCAATGTGAAAAAGTGAAAAGAACCGAGAGAGTCATTATAAAGCAAGCAGCAATCAACTTCCTTGGCCTTGCGGTGACAGACAGAAATCAGGAGCAAAGGAGATGTAAAAGACAATTTGAACAACTCAGCATTCCACAGCTAGGTTGCAGCTATGCCATGTATGCCACAAAGGGACTTGCCAACTTGGACTGGATTTTCTGAACCTTTTAGATCTGCAAAACTACCCACACAGCTTCTAAAGCTTGTTTGTACCCTGAGATATTGACTTAGTTTTTAAACAATGAGAAAGTTGATGACATACATCCTCCACATCCAACCTATTTTCATATTATATCGAGTCACTAACACTTTAATTAGTCATTGTTTCTTTACAATCTTGTGCAACCAAAAAAAAAAAAGTCAGATTCTCACAGATATTTCCCTAGAGAAACAGAGGAGTAACGACCAGCAAAGAAAATACATTCTGTGGAAATTGCCCAACAACTTCCTTCATTAGAGACTTTGGAGCAAATGAGGCAGCTGGCTGTCAGGAAAGTTTTGGTAATACAGAATCCTTACTCAGTGACCCAGACTGGAATAAGCAGGTTCTTTTAGCTCCCTCCCAGCCCTCTCTCTCTTCTATTCAATGACTCCCGAGTAACAGTTGGCAATAAAGGTAAGGGCTTTGATCCATAATCAACTTCCCACAAGAAAAGGTAGGATGGAAGCTGTGCAATGACTCAGCTACTCTGAAGGATGTGCTTAGGTGCACACATTTATTCTTCAGTTGGTTATTCTATCCTGGAATGAAAGGGGAAAGAACAACTTTCTATTTAGTATGGGGAAAAAGCATGCATATGTGTAATAGTATGACAAGAGTGTGCAAGGCAGTGCAAATTCTCATCCCAGCTTATCCATGGGGATCCTGTTTGTATGCCTAAAACCTAGCCGTAATTTGTACCAGAACGTATGATTCTTGAGTTCTCCAGATGTCAGTGAGTTTTATTTACTTGTAAATAGGCTTTAGTCAGCAAAACATGTAAGTACATGTACAGCTACTTGTATCTCATTCTCAAAGTCAGTGCTAATATCCTGCTCAAAATCCGAAGTCATCCAGATAATCTGCTCACGGTCTGTTCTTGACATGTAAGACACAGATAAAATGTTTCCCATTCCTATTACTGACTTTGGGAAGTGATGCAAAACTCATTTGACTTTTTTTATTGTTACTGCAAGTTAAAAATACGGAGAGGAATAATTTCCACTTTTTTTCCTGTTGAGAGTCAGATTTAAATTTTTTCAAGGTAACTTCAGTTAAGTTTTAAAGCACCCAAAGTTTCACACATACACACACAAAAAAGGGGGAGAAGAGGCACACACCCTAGTACATACTGACCAGTAGAATTTTATTTTTACATTACACATTACTGAAAGAGAAAACTCAAAACACTCAACCAAAGCTTATGTGGTAGGCTTTGTCCTGTAACAGGTAACAGCTGAACTGACAGTTTAACTAGCTGTCTAAGTCATCTTATAGCTGCTTTTTATTTGGTTGGCTTTTTTACAGTCAGCTGGCAGAAATGGCTAGAGGATTCAACTCACGGGCTTCACTGCAGAGTGCTGCTGTTTAGGTTCAGATACATTTTAAAACTCCTGCCAAAAAAAAGTGTGTTTCATCTCTGGCAAATGACTACCCATTGTATATTTTAACAAAGTAGCACAGATTCCTGAAATCAGAGATTTGAAGATAGATTGCTTTCTAGCTTTTCCACTCTAAGTAGATTTGGATTTAGTCTACCTTACTTTGGACTGTAAATCAAGTGGATGTTCTGACCAAGACTTAGAAGATATGACTCCAATTCTTCAATTGAGACTGATCTTACCAAGTGCAAGGTTAAGACAAGACTTATACAGATCTCTCTACCAATAGACACAAAAGATCCAAACTGAGACATATTGAAAAGGTGAAAGACTACACCAGCTCTTCATTATATAAGACAAAAAAAAAAAACCACTTGGCCTCTCCCTTTGGCAAAAAATAAAGGCCACTCACACTGGTTGCTACACGAATTCTATCAGAAAAGCCTTAGTAATCAAATCTGAATTGTAACTACTGTACTACAAGTAAAACCTAAGCTGCAGTGTTTTTAAAGTATGCTGGCACTTCAGCCCAAAAAAAACAAACTTACTTTGATTTTTGAAGTTTAAAACTGAATTTCTTTTCCACAGCTTCGGCTGTAATACATGGAACTGCTCTTTGAATGTCTCAGTTGCATGAGCGTGGTGGATTGACCCAGGCTGGAGGCCAGGTGCCCCCAAAGCCGCTCTATTACTGCCTTCCTCAGCTGAGCAGGGGAGAGAGATGCAGTGAAAGGCTTATGGTAGAGATAAGGGCAGGGAGAGATCACTCGCCAGTTACTGTCACAGGCAAAACAGACTCAACTTGGGGAAAAAAAAAAATATAAATCTAATTTATTACCAAGCAAAACTGAGTAATGAGAAAGTAAACCAAATCTTAACACACCTCCCCCCACCTCTCCCTTCTTCCCAGGCTCAACTCCACTCCCCATTTCTCTCCCTCTTTCCCAGCAGTACAGGGAATAGGGGTTGGGTTCAGTCCATCACACGCTGCCTCAGCTGCTCCTTCCTCCTCAGTGGAGGATTCCTCACACTCTGCCCCTGCTCCAGCATAGGGTTTCTCCCACGGCAGACAGTTGTCCATGAACTTCTCCAATGTGAGTCCTTCCCATGGGCTGCAGTTCTTCACCAACTGCCCCAGCGCAGGTCCCTTCCATAGGGTATAGGCCTTCAGGCCCAGACTGCTCCAGCATGAGTCCTCCACAGGGTCCCAAATCCTGCCAGCAAACCTGCTCCAGTGTGGATCTCTCTCCTGCTAGGAGATCCTGCAGGAACTTGCTCCAGCATAGGCTTCCTGCAGGGTCACAGCCTCCTTTGAAAGCCTCCACCTGCTCCTGCATGTGGTCCTCCATGGGCTGTAGGAGGAATATCTGTTCCCTGTCATCTCCATGAGCTGCAGGAGGACAGCCTGCCTCACCATAGTGTTCTCCAAGGGATGCCGTGGAATCTCTGTTCTGGTGGCTGGAATACCTCCTTGCCTCCTTCTTCACTGACCTTGGTGCCTGCAGAGCTCCTGATAACCAACTGGCTTGGCCTTGGACAGCAGCAGGTCTTGGACCTGGCTGACATTGGCTTTATTGAACATCAGGGAAGTTTCTAGCAGCTCCTCACAGAAGCCAACCCTGTAGCCTACCTGCTACCAAAACTATGAGTGATAGCTATGCTCTTACAATCAGTGCTAAAATATTCTTCATTTCCATTTTTTTCACCTACAATAAGAAATGAGTTTTTCACTGACCCCAAAAAGAGAGAAACACATGAATATTACCTCTCATGCAGCAGTAAAGTAGCAGCAACTGCTCCTCATGGTTTTGTCATCCCACATTTAAAGCAAGAAGAGACTACCATCAGTGACAGGTATCATCTGCCAGAGAAGATGCTAGCTTTGCAGCTCAGTACATGCGAATAGTTAGTGATACTACAAATAGTAGTATACTACCAACATTTGTCTTTAACAGTAGATGCTCATAGAAGAAACGTGGCATACAGGGAACGGCATATGGCAACCTTACACATGACAAATAACGATACAAAAAAGTCTGATGTCTGCTTTTAAGATACCTATCTTCACTGTGTGTGAATGTAGGAAGTAGTGTTGCCAACTGAAAAAAAAAAAAAAATCAGTCTTACAGGTATCAAACACATTTCACTATTGCCTACATCAGTCAGGCTAGAGAAAACTTTATTAAAACAGGTATAACAACATCAGCTTCCCTTAACACTTTTATCAGTTGAAAATTAAGGCCTTGGGCACAAACTCGTGGACTCTATTTAGTTTTATGATTTCAAAGGGCTAATGATAAATCAGTACCTTTCCCCTCACATCCTACACTGCTATATAGACAAGTCTTTTTAAGAAAGAAGTTAAATGCCCTGTATGTAGTTCCTCAATCCATGTTTAAACAAGCAATTCTCAAAATTTTGGTCTATTTTTCTGGATTAAACTAAACATTAAAAAAATAACTGGTGTTTTGGGCTTTTGATTTTTATCTGTCTTAAGAATTCAAAGATAAATATTGCCATCCTAACCCAGGCTCCAGAAATATCTTTGACTGATTATTCAATCACTGCAACATTTTTTCAAAAATAACTCTGTAAGCCATTAGAAAGAACCACTAGAGTTTCATCTCTCTTATAAATTGATCACTTATCAGTCATTTGATTGATAGGACTCAAAAGATGCTGAGCTGTCACTTTAAAGTCAGCACTGGGCACATAACTAGAGCCATATGAGAAGGGTCCTTCCTAGGCAGGCAGAGTAGATCCTGCCAGTGCAAACTCACCAGCAGAGCTTATTTTAATACATTTCTTTCCAAAAGAGAGTCACATTTTTGAAGGAATAAAACCAGCTTTTAATAGAGACAGAGAATACAGAAGGTCGCCAGCTAGCTACAGAGCCTTTCTCTTGCATGTCTGCAGATATGCATCTAGCCCTGTTTAACATCTATTAAAGCTGCTTCAGTTTAGATTTTCAATATTCACTACATAAGGCTACTCACTCACAATTCAAGTTCAGTAGGCATAAACAGATTTACAAGTGCCTGGTCCAGGATCAACAGTATTTCTGTAACTCTCATAATACATCCCATTCAGAGACAATCAGCAGTTATACTGCCACAGTTTTTAAAGTTAGTTTGCATATAGCTAGATCGAATAACGTGATTCAAATTATGTGTTTCAGAGTTACATGAAATTTGATTTCCACAACTGATCTGTCCACTATCAACAGCAAAATCAAAATTACTGGGAAACCTGAAGAGCCTTAGGAAGTTAAGCAGATAACAATATTCTTGTGCATTAAAAACAAAAGAATACCATGAACATCTTCAGACAGTTTACATTGCCTCCTAGTAGACAATATAAAGAAAACTGGTTTCTCTAACATCAGAGCTTGTAATACAAAGTCACGCCTAACTCTGTGGTCATACAACCTTTACAAAGAGTGCATTAAAGTCTTCGACAATAATCACCCCCTTGTATCAGTACACTATAATTAATTGACTTTTTCTTCTATAAACTCTGTACATAAACACACAAACATCCATGCTTTACCAACCCACCCAACAAAAATACCACACAATGTTTTTTTATGCTACCCAGAATACTTGAGTAAAATCTTCATCATTGAGACTGTAAATCAAGAGACAAAGGTACTCATCAGCCTTTACAGCCATTGACTGAACTGCCTCACCAAATTAATGGTAGAAGAGAGATCTGGCTGCGGCAAATCTACCAACTATATGGTTATTATTCAATTTAAAGTTGCCAAGAGAGGAACAAAACACTAAACTAATTTATGTAGGTAAATTAGAGAGGTGGAGGGATGTTAAGAGAAAGCATTTGCGCAGATGAACTTCTTCCTGCATGTTTCTTCCTAGAGAGCTATATAAATAGATTAACATTAACTGGAAGTCAGCAAAACGTTACAGTTGGATACAAGATATATGCCCACGCATACACAGAAACAGAGATTTGAATTACAACATGAATACCTGTTTTTCTAAAAAGAGAAAGGAATAGAAGGGTATATTTTCATCCTTTCCCAAGTATCCAGGTTTGCTTAAACTTCTTACTTTAAATAAAAAAGAAAAATTCCTTCATAGCAACTGTCAGCAGCATAACTGCAATATAAAATAAACTCCGATTTTAAGAGCAACACAAAGTGTTTTATCATAACCAAGAAGAACGTTTGTAAAAAAGCAATTACTGATTTTTTTTTGTGCAAATTCTCCCAAAATTAGAAACAGATAACACTTTGGGGGCTAGGGGGTGTTAACTGTAAATCATTTTTTTTCAGGGAAATATACAGAATTACTCCAGTGTCTCCACTTTAAAATATGAATTTGCAGTAGCTCTGTGGTCATAGGTATGGAGTCACATATTAAGCCACACTGATACATACCTTCCATAAGGACTACATATTTTTCTCCTCTTAACTTGGCTAGTGAAAGGGACTTTCCAGAAAAATCAAAAATTAAGTGCTATTTAGTAATTTTAGATGCTGCTTAAGGTCTAGTCTGCATTTAAAAGTTTTTCCAGAATAATCACACTAGTTTTTTCCAATATAGCTAATGCAGCCTACTACTGTAGGCCACAGCAGTTCTACAATGTAGGTAGGACCTCCAGACATCTCTTAAAACTAAAGTATTCTATGATTCTATTTTATAGTATTATTATTTAACTGGTGCAGAAATCCTGCCAAATTGTTGAGAGCATGTATGTGTGCATGTGTGTGTGCTCATATAAATTAAAACCCATATAATACAAGAACACAAAACAAACCATAGCCCAGGTTCATCATTTCCTAGAAATAACTCAGGAGGTAAGAGCTACACAAAAACTAAAACTTACGAGCTTGGTTTAGAAGGGATTTACCTTATTTGTAGAATTAACAGGAACCTTTTCCAATCCAAAAGTATTAATTTTTTAATAGGAAAAAAATAGTTTGCCATTAAATTCATTCTTTGTTGTCTTCCCCATTTACATGTGCCAGGCACATTTATTTATAGTTTGTGGAATTCAGATTTATTCCTGTAAGACTTTTTTTATTAATCAGTGTGTAAACATCAGATGTTATTATGCTGTACTTCACCAAAAGCACAAATAATAGTCCTTCGACTTACACTAGATATACTAAAGGCTCTACACACAAACAAGGAGTCAAATATAGACTGATTCATACTCAAGTATTACTATAGTTGCAACATGGATAGTCATGCTTTATTTCAGGACCAAAATATACGACTTCAAGATATTTTATCCAAATGACTCTGAATCATGGTTAAAGGAAAACAACAGGACATCTGCTAGCAATATGAGTTTGGTACAAAATTAAATGAGTACTTAACACATTGTCCCTTCCAGGGTCACAATAGAGTCTACTAAGGGTCTATAGCATTGTATCTTCTTTCTTTCAGGGGGTAAGACTGTGTCATAGCTGTTGCCTTTTTAAGTAAGAAAAAGACCCACTCATAAGCAAGCCAGTGCTTCTTCAGACATACTCATTCAGTCTAGAAACAGAGGATGATTCAAAACCACAACTACTCAATTTTCTAAAGGTTGTACAAATCATGTTAGGGGAAGGGGAGAAAAACAATCTGAGCTAAAAATAAGTAACAAAGAAACATTATCATTCAGAGAAGGGTACATTAGGTCAGAAGCTGCTGCTTTTTAACAACATTAGTGCTTATAGCTTTCTGTTCAAAAGCTGAAGTAGAAATAAAACCATCACCAAATCAGGAGAGCAAATAAGTTGTTTTCTCAGTTTTCTGTTTAAAAAATATGAAAAAGCAGCTTTACGCACAAACTGCACGTTTCTGGGTCCTATTGTTTGTTTTTATAGGACTAAAGCTCATCACTGCTAACATATTAAGAAATTGCCAATATTATTTTGCAGAATAAACTAAACATGTCACTAGCCTATTCTCCTTGTCCTTTCTCCACCCACTTCCAACTTCACCATTAGTCCTGTTGACATTTCTGCCATCTAGTTATATAAACTGCTAAATTATTATTTACCATTTCTACAGCCAAGCTAAAAGAACCAGTATTCCCTTATTTCACAGCTACGAGCGGTATAGAGAAGGTGATGGGTTCCCTTCTAAATCACTGCAACACCTTACTGCATCATTATAGGAGGTCCTAGAAAAACACACAAAAATAACAAATGCTGGTCTATGGGTTTTAAAATCAACTTAAAAAAAATCCACACAAACAGATTAAATATGTAGTATACTATATATTAGGGAAGGATATAGGGGGGACCTTATAGCAGCCTTCCAGTACTTAAAAGGTACTGGAAGCTGAGGAAGAACTTTTCACAAGGGTATGGAGCTGTAGGACAAGAGGGAATGGTTTTAAACTGGAAAAGGGGAGATTTAGGTGGGACCTTAGGAAAAAATTCTTCAATATGAGGGTGGTAGATTGCTGGCACAGGTTGCCCAGGAGAGGTAGTGGCGGCCCCATCCCTGGAGATATTCAAGGTGAGGGTCGATGGGGCTCTGAGCAACTTGATCTAGTGATGATATCCCTGCTTACTGCAGGGGAGTTGGACTAGACCTCCAAAGGTCACCTCCAACTTTACACATTCCATGAGTCTATAATATATATTTGCGTTATATATAGCAAAGTTAAATGGAAGAGTGAGCAGAGTAATCTGAGGAAAATTAAGAATACAATAAAGCCATTTTAAAAGTTGTATTAAAAAACCTGATGGTGTTACTTCTTTATAATGTGCTCAAAACTATGCAAGAAGAGAAGTTATTCCACCTATCATTATTTAGCTGGTGTATAAGTCCCAGAGCCAGCGTGGGATTTGAGGATAAACTAATCACCTCACAGACCAATTTAGGGAGAACGTCATAATCTAAATTACTATGTTGAACTCGCAACGATAGAGAAAAACACATAAACACATTTCTCTGACCACTAAGGGCTACCTTGTGCCTCCGAAGAGTCTGCTATGTACCAGGGCAGGCAGACTTCAGCATCAGTCCAGCAAAACCTGGGAAGGACTACATAGCTTTTAAGCCTTAAAAAAAAAAAAAAGATAAGCATTGCTCTCCAAAGCCATAAAGCAGATAGCTGAATGGACCAGAAACAGCACCTAGACAAGTTACCTACCAAAAACACAGTGCAACCTACAGTTTCCTTCTGTTCCTTCTAATGCTAATCACTTATGTACATTCTAACTGTAAATTTTCAATAAATTATCTGCTGAAACTGGAAATAGTTCCATGGGGTGGAATGACTTCAGAAGAATGGAAAAAGCCAATAGTTCTCACAGCAGCTGTCACCCTACTGCTCTGCATGAATGAAAAATGTTCTATAACATTGCACACTGACACATGCTATCTGCACTGCCAAATTAAACGTGAGTAAAACAAATAAATTAAGATTGCAAGTTACAGAAGCTGCTGCAGTTTGAAGACATCAGCAGTTAAGAACAGACACATCTGCCACTTATGGTCAGAGTTGTAGTTAAACGGGATTTTCAGGTTCAGTCTGTTAGAACTAATGTATTACAATTTATTACACTAGGGAAAAAAAGTAGAAAGTGCTGAACTTGATTAATGTATTAGTTTATGGCTTAATCAGTATTTGGCTATAATATATGCATGTCTTCACTCAAGTAGAACAGATAACTTCCAAGTTTTAAAATTTTTTATTTAGGAATTAGGTAATACATTAAAGCACCTTGTCAAACCCTACAATCAGAATATTTCTGGAATCTTAAACTCCAAACCCTGGAACAATATATCACCTTAAATATCAATCCAAAACCAAATTTCAAACCCAAGATCTACTTGAGAAGTTGTATGCAACTCAGAACAAATTGAGAACTGCATGCATCACAAACTTAGAAGAACTCTTCTCATTACTCAGATAAAACTGGTTGCACAAATTAACTGCAAAACCTGCAATAACTTTGAAACGGCAAGAGAAAAATATAGTACTAAGAGAGCAAAAATACACGATACACATAACCCAGACTAAAGCTAAACTTCAGTTAGTTTTGTTTACAGTAAAAACTGTTATCCATATTAATCTCTCCAGCCTTTCCTCATAAAAACATCCTTCATGTGTTTCTTTTGCGAGCTTTTGGAGTACGAATGTAATTTTTTAGTTACAGGAATGTTCCTTCATAAGTTTGTAGAGAGACCCAGCGATTTATTTGCTCTCTGTGCAAGTCTGCCCGGGTACTACTCCATATATTAAGATCCTCCATCGCCTTTTGCTCCCTTCTTAAGTAGGGGCAGGACACTCAACAACAAAACAAACCAAAAAGAGAGAAGGAAGGGATGTAGCCAGTGTATTTCAGACCCAAGGTTTGACACTAATAAGGCCAAAGTTTTCAGGCTGTCTTTCAGGTGGACTCTGCTACTAAGAAGTAAAGTGAGTCCACAGTGTTACAAAACAGAGGTCTAAGACAACTACCCTGAAGACAAATGCAGTGCAGAGTTTTTCTGGCCTGAAAGAATGAATTTTCAAATAGGTTCTCTAAAACTCACTCCTTTTGCAGCTCTTGCACTTTACCACCAGTTGTGCAAACCCTAACAGGCATCCTCAGCATAATCCTGCTGTGCCAAGCACTGTGAACAGAAGAGGCTCTGCCTTTAAAAGCTTGAAAATACCACATCACGTCATCAGCAGAAAGAGCTGTAGCAATTTCTTTCTCTAATCAATGTCCTTCCTAGTTTTCTATCTCTTAACACTCTTGCCCGATGTATTTAATGAGGTAAACAGAAAAGCAACTTGCCGAGAAATATGTAACTATAACTACTGCCGCTACCCTTCTGTTGTCTCTCAAGTCTGTGATGCATGTTTGTGGAGAAAGATTTCAGCTCAACAGGCTAAACTGGTTATTTTTGAACAATGCAATCTCAGCACAATTCTGGGTTCAAATATGGTAAACAAGTACGGGACAGGATAGAGAAATTCTTTATAATCCCAAATTACAGTTTGGTTAACCAGAGGACTCCCTCAGCCAGGTCATTACTGCTGTTTTCTTCCACAATAATTCCAAATAAACTATCCAAAGTCAGATGATTTTACTGATCAACTTCAAAGCAGAGGGATAAGCATAAGACCAACTGAAGCCATAAGGTATCAGTCATAATAGAGTCATGTTAGTACTACTATACATCATCATACAGTAAGATACAATAAACTTTTCTTAATACTCACAACTCAAGTACACACATTGTATGTTGCATGCTATATAAATTCTGGACTGTTTTATTAAAAACAATTCTATAGACTGTGTATTCAGCATAAACTCCTAGTCACTATAATAATTTACTTGCTTTAAGAAGAATCAGGGTCTGCATGTACCATGCATTCCAATAAACCTAAGGCATATGAGCACCAACACTCAAAAAATCCCTTCTCTTTCCCAAGAACTACTGAACCTGGCAGGACAGGAGTGACAGCTCTTGTACTTACGCTTATGTCTGTCTCACAAGGGTGAGTTAAGCTTATACCCAAATGTATAATAGGAAAAAAACAGAATCATAGAACCAGAAAATAATCAAGGCCATGGTTTACACAACTGTAAACTACACTTACTAGCAACAAAACTTGTTATAGAAAAGAGATATAAGAAGCTCCATGAGTGGTTTGAAGACTAGGATAAGAAAATTAGATGTTTATCAAAAAACATGTAGCCAGCTGACTGTAACAGTTAAAAATTATGATTTCCATCTCTTTCCCAAAATCTTTGGGACAGAGAAGGACATTCAAAAGTTATCTTATTAAATGGTATAATAAAACACAACACTTTAGGTAATATATACAACCATAAATTAAGTCTTACACACAGCACAAAAACATACTGTGTGTTTTTGTCTTAGCATGCAATCTCAATACCTGGAGTCATTCAGACCACAGTTACTCTGATACTCAAAACTGGATTAACACAAAAACACAAGCCAATCTGACAAAGCACCGCAGCTTTTCTTTAATGTTACATATGATCACAGAACGTTGATCACAGCATCACAGAACAGAGTTGGAAGAGACCTCAAAAAGATCATCTAGTCCAACCCCCCTCCCAGAACATGATCACCCAGACTAAATTACACAGGAACACATCCAGACATGTCTTGAATGTCTCCAGAGGAGGAGACTCCCCAATCTCTCTGGGCAGCCTCTTCCAGGGCTCTGTCACCCTCACAGTGAAAAACTTTCTCCTTACATTCACATAGAAATTCCTCTGCTCCAGCTTGCACCCATTGCCCCTTGTCCTATTGCTGGTCATCCCTGAGAAGAGCCTGGCTCCATCCTCCTGACTCTCATCCTTTTCATATTTATAAACACTAATATTTACTAATATGAGGTCACCCCTCAGTCTCCTCCAAGCTAAACAGGCCCAGCTCCCTCAGCCTTTAAGAGTGCAAGTTACTCTTAAATCTACTGCTTATCCATAACGTTCTACAATGAAATGCTTATGATGTTACTAGCTAGCTATAGCACTCACTATCCTTATGGCTATAAATGTACCTCCAAAACATACGCACACGTATACACAGAAAGATATGACTGAATGATGACTTCTTCACCTGATGTAGCCTTCATAAATTCAGGAAAGGCCTTCCGAGGTTTTTTAGGCATCAAAAGTATTCAGTCAGGCATTTCATCTCTGAAATGATTCTTCAGCACTTTCCCAACCTGAATACTCTGAAGTTGTTTGAACCCGAACTACAATTTAAATGCAGATGACCTGAGGTTAGCAGTTGGTTTGGAAACAGATTGTAAGTCAGTCAAATGAAGGTTTGTAAAACAAGCTCAACAAAATACACTAGACACATTGAAAACTTTACAATTATTAACACCTACTGCTGCAAGTTCTATGGTAACATAATAAAATACCCAAACCCAAATAAATGATGTGGGTGTCAACATAAGATCTACATAGCATCATGTTCTTTTAAGCGATTAAAAGATAAATATCAATTAATTCCAAAGTCGTAACAATTAAAAGCCAAACATACCCATGTAAAAGGCAGCAGACCATAAACTGACGTGTTTGGGTGGTCTGTGACAACCCGATACTTTTAATTAAATCTGCATACCTCTTAACATAATCAGCATATTAAGTATTATCATAAGTTTTACTTAATACTATTTACACAGTCATTAAACATCATACAGAATAGGGTGGGGTTGTTAAAGTAAAATGTCAAGTAAATATTTTAAATATTCTTCATTAGGGAAATAGAGCCATTTTATTTGTAAAAAAACATACATATACGTAGACTATGAAACATATTTATGTATTTTAAGATAACTGTTCTGCAGTATTTTGGGATTTCACTTCAAGACTCCTATACATATCCTGCCTTCTCAAATCCATAAGAAAAATATTTGTGAGCTTATCCTAAAAACCACAATTCTACAAAAGGATTCAGCTCATTTCCTAATGCTGTGGTTCAGAAATAGATGCAGCATATCTGACAGACGTAGCACATGAATAAACTCCTCACCTTAAATGGGATTACTCACAAGCTTAACATTACATATAAACTTAAGCATTCCAAGGAATCACTTAAGTGCTGTAAATTATAAACTAATCAAAGATGCCACCTTCAGACTGCAAGGCACTTATCTACAGATTTCTAGAACTCTGGTTATAACAGGTTTAGACATTCTACATAAAAGGCAGAAGGAATGTAAAGAAACTCTTTTTAAGCCCCTACAATCCAATAGCCCATTTTTTAACATCAGCAGAACCTACCAGCTGCCATGCTGGGTGAGCACCCTATGGCCCCATGACTCATTTCTCACAGGTTTGTCTTGCTGCACACATTTTTTTGTTGAGAAATGCAGGACAGGTTGAAGTTACTGTTCATATTACTCCATATGGATGGCAATCCATAGGAAATCAGTCATCCTACTCAACTTTACAATAACAAACTACATGGAAATAGTCTCTATTTTCTTTTATTTAAGAAAGTCGTTACCTTTTTTGCACCGTAATGCTCTAGCTTTTACTACTTCCCCAGGATCTTAAGATGACAGGATGGATTTTTTATAAATTGCCTAAAAGGGAGAATCCGTAACTTCCTAAATTATATAGTTTATAAAAAAAATGTCAGATTCTGTCAGAGCCTGGAAATTTCTTTTAAAGTGGTAACTTCATTTTGCAGTCCCGGCCAAAAGAAACAACTGTCTTTTTTCTCCACATGGTTCATCTTTGGGCCTTTATCATTTCAAAAATATAGTCTTTTCTTTTTTTTCCCCCAGCAAACAATAAAAATTCAACTTTCAGTGTGCTCATTACACTCAAGGAATTTCTTTGGTTCCTAGTAGTTTAATGAAACTGTGCAAGCTGTTACTCTAAAGCACAGATCTGTTTGCATAGCTTTCAAAGTGTAACTGCACGAGTTCCAAAGCAAAAGGAAAATGTCTACTTCTTCCACTTATATGGCCAACAATAACTTCTACATTCTGACAGAGTCATGTGTATACTGGCGGGGAGGGTAGTTTCAAAATACTTTATCAGGAAGTCCACAATTAAATAAGATGCAGATTCCCCAGATACCAATCCGAATTGATGCACAGGCTTCTTTGACTCCAAACTTGAAGGCTGCTCTTTAGGTTGTTTTTCTTTTAAACAGTCACAGTTACTTTCTCCACCAAGAACAACATTTTTATATATTATATATTCCAGAGTAGATGACTGTAATAGATGTAAACAGTAACTAAACAGAATTCTCTTAAATGTTAGAACTAATATTTTATTACAGAATCACAGAATGTATTGGGTTGGAAGGGGCCTTTATAGGCCATCTAGTCCAAACTCCTCCCTCCTGCGGTAAGCAGGGACATCTTCACTAGACAAGGTCACTCAGAGCCCCATCAAGCCTGACCTTGAATGCCTCCAGGAAAGTGGCCTCCGCTACCTCTCCAGGCAACCTGTTCCACTGATCTACTACCCTCATCTTGAATTTTTTTCCTAATATCCAACCTAAATCTCCCCTTTTCTAGTTTAAAACCATTACCCCGGTCCTATTGCTGCATGTGCTCCTGAACAGCTCTAAAAATAACATCTGAAAAGATCTCAATCCAGTAAACCACTGGGTTTGTAACAAAGTATTCACCTGCTTTAGACAATTCAAGCCACAGGAAACAGTATATTACTTATTTACCTTACACTGATAAATACTCTAGTGGAATGTATCCCATGGTACACTTAATCTAGAGGCTTCTTAGGGAAGATTTGTTACAAAACAAATTGCATCTTCTGCTTTGGGACATAACACAGTAACAGTGGAGACAGAGGAGACTGTTGGGAACAGCTTGAGTGCAAGAGAGCTGGGTAAGAAGGGGAATTTGTCTTGCCATGTCAGTAACGGACCAACACAAAGCAAAGGCAGTTCAAATGGAGCTGAAAGTGATTTAAAACACCTTTTATCTCCTAAATGAACTTCACAATTACAGAAGAAGTATAAAACAAAGAGCATGGTGTGATACAGCAATGCCAAACTGTTCAATATTTCCAGTACTTCAAAGAGCCAAATGCAGTTTTTATATATAAATAACTATTTGAGGAAGCTTGAAATACTTTACCTTCTTTATGTTTGTGGAAGACAACTGCCAGGAAAATAAAAAGTATATGCAAGCTTTCATGTTCTTCCTATCTTAACCTTTGCCTCTAGCACAATGGGAAAGGGAAGGAGAAGAGTAGAGTGTTTCAGATAAGTCTATCTAAACATTTTGAACTTGCACAAGTATTAGAAGCCACATATATATAATCGATATTCGATTATATATTTAGGTTTAATAACCTAAAGCAAAATGACTAAAAGGCTCATATGGTTGTAACAGTTTTAATAAATAAAATTTTCCTGTGATCAAAAAAGCAGTTGTTGATTAACTGGTCAAAAGGTAGATAACTATTTTGATTGTTATATAGGTGATTAAAAATTAAAATTATGAAACAACATTGTAAAAAGAAAGTCACAAGCATTTTCAATGATCTTGCCAAAGTAAAAATCAGTAGCCCAAAATTAATTCCCTGTTAAATTCATCCTACGTTACCTCATCCTATCTTAAAAAACATCCTGGACAGTCTTTCAGAGGCAAGACGAGTGAAAAGAGCCAAAGACACCACTATCTTTTGAAACACAGATTTATGTCTCCATACTCTGGGACTAGCTTTCTTCCTTTCATTTCCAACTCTGACAAATGAATATAGGAAAAAAAAAATCTTTAAGACACTTTTGCAAGATTTCATAAGCCAAAACTCCCTTTTATGTGCTGCTGACCTCAGTAACTGGCAAATGTGCATCCTCTCCCCTCCTCATAAGTCCATTTTTTCAAAAATATATGATTACGAATGTTGCCATTTAGCTTTGCTCTAGTGGCTCATGTCTATCTCTGGCCTTAGAGGTTAGATATCTTTTAGCCCTAGGTTAAAATATTCCTGAAAGCATTTGACAAATCACGAGCATGAATCCACATGGAAACAGGCTCATTACTCCCCCCTGCCCTCATAGGAAAAGTACAGTGTCTTGGATACACGTAGAAAGGGGGAAAACCACCTGAAGCTTTTGATGAATGTGTTGCTTTTCACCAAATGGGAGATTTGCAGTCAGCCCAGTGTAGTAGGTTACCAGTCAAGATAAAGATTTCTTCCACAGAAGGAATCCTTCTGATTATGGAAGTATCTAAGACTGACAAAACCCACCTGTTCAAATAACAGTGCAGATTTTAGAAGTGGTAAGTTTAAAAAAAAAACATATAATATCAGAACTTGGAGCTGGGTTTCTAAGAGTCCACTGTTAAGTTGCAATAACAAACAACTTATCTTTTTAACAACGTTACTTCCTACCTACCAAAACCCAGTTTTTTACAACTGCTCCCTATTTTAATTTCACCAGCCATATTATTGTCACAGCAGTCTACCTCTCTGTACTAGCACTGAAAGATGGTAATACAATATTTTTAAATATGCATATATGACAATAGGAACCTTAGTTTTCTCTGACGAAGGACCAAGAAATACAGGTCTCTAACGACTTCTAAAGTAATACTAAAAATGCATTTCTTTACTCAGAAGGATTTCCTTTCCTTTCCATACAGCATGTGTTTTTTATTTATCTAACTCACCTCAGTGTTTTACAAATCGAAAGTAAAACTCTAACAGCTCCATCACTAATATCTGTTCTTGTTCCCCCCCACCATCACCCTTAGAGACACAATCTCAGAAACCACCTAAAAGACACCTACAAAATGTAGATAGTACCAGGCATTTTGGCTGATTACTTACATCATACTTTGCAATTCAGGTGTAAAGCTTGTCGATTTTCTTCCACCACTTGAAGAGGCAATTGTTGACATCGGGCTAGCCACAGTGCTGCTCATCTGAGTAAAGAAAGAAATAGCAACAGTTAAAATACTTGCATTTTATTTTTAAAGAGAACATATGTATGCTTTGCACTAGATACTGAGAAAAGCTTTTAGGGCTAGACTTGAAAGCAAAAGCTCTGCATGCAAAAAGAAGCCTATCTGAGATAGTGCAGAAAACGTAAGAGAGTTGATATTTACTGTAACCAAAGTATTGGAAACATGCTATTTTTCTAAAGTATCACCTCAGCAACCCATTGAGGGGTGCCCTAGGAGCACCAGCAGAAAATAATTAAGATAAAAAACCTGTTATTCTGAGGTACATGGTATTTCTAGACACCAGTACCTTGATACCCAAAACACCCTTTTTTATTCCTAAGCTCTAGTAAATCACACCCATACTGTCTCCACTGAGACTAAACCAAAATCCCATTAAAAGCAAGATCGAACTTGACGAGCACCAAGATAAGAAGCTTCCCTCCTAAGTAATATGTGTAAATAAAGCTGGTGTTTAAGTCTTCAAAACAGAAATGCATTAGAAAGAGTGGGACCTGACATCATCACAATACTTACATAACTAAAGGCATTATCTTTATGCAAAATGTTATATGTATTTCTACACAATTTTCTCCTTAAAAACTCCAAACCAAACCCAGGACAGTTCCACTCTTATTCTATCAATTATCCAACACATCTGCACTTTTCTCTTCAATAACAGGCAAGTCAAATGCCTTTACATCATTTCATTTTTAAAATTAACTTATTAAAACACTGACAAATCAAAATCTACCTAATTATGGACAACTCTATACATATGGAATAGGGAAGTTCATTTACCCCTTCACAATTTTTTTTAAGAAAGAACTGCATACCCTACATAAGTCTCCTGCTAAACAGAATATACTCCTGCTTCATTTCTTCCTCTTCTAGCTTGCTGCCCACTGGTAACAGTCCAGTTGTACTGCTCATTTCTTGTACTATCAGTAGTAACAACAATGAAAACCATATGTTAATATAGTTTGCTTTGCTGTAAGACCTCTAAAGAGATCCTTTCTCCACTTAAATTTTACAGTTAAGATTGCTTTTTTAGAAAAGTATCTAAAATTACACTACCAGATTTATATTGAATGTCATTAAAAACATCTCAAGCACTCCAAGTATTACAAGTTTGTTTAGGAAAACTTGTAATATTCTAAGTACAAAAGTTAAGATACTTTCAAAGAGTAAGGAAAGAATGACTGTTCTGAGAGACTAACGACATAACAGCATAAGGATGAACAACAAAAATAAGTTAATGCATTTAAGTATGTTTACTTTTTTATGAATGCTTTCAAGTAGATTTTCACAGACTTCTGCTCATCTTCAAGCAGATTCTAATTTAGGTCCCCATCCTGCAAGCACTTATGCACATGTGTAATGTTAATCACAAGTTTACTCCCACTGAAGTCTGATTTTAATCACATTACTAGTTACACACCAGTCTTAAGCATTGTCAGGACCCTGCCACAATCAGCAGTTACCAAAGAGTCCTATAATCTGAACAGTCAAATTAGGGAGTTGGTTTCTTTAAAAAAGAAAGTAGAAAAACATACAAGTCTATGACATGTAGGAAGGTGACAGTATTTCTAGGAAAGCTATATGTACACATGGAAAGAAGTGAAGAAGCAACTGCACTGGCACCTGAGAAGAGGCCAAAAATTTGAGGTTTATAGGCATTTTGCTCTTCATTATTTGATTGGGACTAATTATGATGCCTTTTAATCGCAATGTATTTATATCAACATCATAGTATCGATATTACTAAATATAAATTAATGCACTGTAAATTCTATACTTTACCCAGACCTCAGAAAATAATGAGGCATTAGAGGAATGTCTCAGTTAATACTTTCTGAAACAAACATAGAACTCCTGAAACATACCAAAGTGTGTCTGAAAGTTTAAAAAGTGAGTGACATTAAAAGACTCAAGATCGACATAGTGGAGGCCCCATCCCTGGAGATATTCAAGGTCAAGGTTGACAGGGCTCTGACTGACCTGATCCAGCGAAGATGACCCTGCTTATTGCAGGGGGGTTGGACTAGATGACCTCTAAAGGTCCCTTCCAACCTCACACATTCTGTGATTCTATGATTCTCTAAGGGTTTTGGTTTGTTTTGTTTGGGTTTTTTTAGGGTGGGGTTTCTTTTTTCCGACAAGCTACATCATTTAAAGCATATGGTGCTTTTTAAAATCCAGGGCAGACATTTTCCTTCATCCATGAGGTTGAGTTCTGCTAATTTATGAAGCCATGTGACAACTCCATAGTTGCCTCCTCACAGCATAACGCTTGTGATTCGTGCATGTCCTATTGTTGAGTAAATAATTTAAGGTTCCTGTCCTCCAAATGGACAAGAACAGTTTAATTAAAAAAACTTGGAGGACTGTACATCTGTATAAGCATCAGCAGGTTTGAGAGTTGAAAGCTTATCAGCTACTGCTTCGCTAAAAACTTAGTCTTCCTACTGCAACCAAATGATTTAACTTTCAAATCAAGCAGGTGTACAGCATTTTCTTGACATAAAAAACCAACAGCTTGTCAAGCTTTGTCAGACCCTTTACAATAATTACTTCCACAGCCCACATTTTGTTTGATGGTTTAGATAATTAACTTCTTTACACATCAAAGTCCCATTGTCCTTATGTTCTATTTCCTTTCTTCCGGACATAAAAAAAAAAATTAAAAAATCATTGAAAAGCAGAAGCACTCTCAAATCAATTTTCTTCAATAAGTACAGCTAACATGGAACTGAAAAGCCTACTGTAATCTTCAATGGGTCAATATACTGTATTTGTTTTAGCTCCAAACTGAGAGGCAGCTGTTTGCCATATTCTACAAAATGAATTCAGATGTTCAGATTAGGTCACAGATTATTTCAACATGCCATGTTTTAATCATGAGCTCTAAGCAAGGAGAAGATAACTTCTGATTAACAGTATCTGGACTAGTAATTATGAGTTCCTACACAAACAGGTCCAGCTTTTACAAATTCTTTTCCCATAAGAAAAATATTACAATCAAACCTATAATAAAAATACACATTAAATAGTATATATAATAGTTATTGTAAATATTTTAAAGCATCTACTGTAATCTCAATGTCTTCCACATTGAAGAGTCACAACAGAAAACAGCATTTGTTCCACAGGAATCAGCAGTTCTGTCATTTCTCATCAAGTTTAGGCCCATCCTTCTCCCCAAGGTAAGATACCTGGGAGACTTCCATTTCATAGCCATCCTTCATAGCCACTCCGAAATTACTAAGTAACACTAACTCGCATTGATGGTTGTCCAGTCAGCACTCCATCTGTATAACCCACCCATTTATGATCCAGTTGAGGGACATGCAAAAACTGAAATTCTACATCACCTAAAACTTGAACTTAATATACAGGCTATACATCTAGCCCCTAACCATAGGGCACCAAATCTCCAAGCTATTTCATATTATTTAGGACCTACATAAGCAGTCTTACTGTATATATATAAATACACACACACACACACAGAGACATATACAGTCAACACCTCCATCTTCTAAATACAGAAATACTTTCATCAAGCACCACTGCCAAAACACCACATGGGGATCTAAGAGAATGGTGCATCTAAATCAACACTGCAGTCCTGCAATTCAGCTGTTCAACAGGTGATCTAAACTCAATCAGGAAGATAAAACATTAATATTACTACAGATTTATCTTTACAAAATGAAGGGGACGTTTGTCTTATACTGACACAGTTTAGATATGAGTGGAGTCTTGCAGATTTTATCTGATGTCTGTTACAGATTAAAGAAGGTGCAGAATTACCCAAAAAAGCAGTGTCTCTGCATAAATTTTTACATCAAATAACACATTAGATGTATGCTTGATGAACTAAGCCATCATAACAGTAAATTGTACTCTAATGTGGTTACTATACCAGTACTCTTTCTGGCTTTTCATAAATACATTTGAAACCATGCAAAAATTTAAAGACTAACATATCTTCATTTATATAAACCCAAACAAAACAGCACAGGAAAAAAACCTAAGATTACTATGATTTAACACAGAATTAAAATTAACGTGTTTGTTTTCACACCCCCTACTTCACAAAAATTAGGTTAACTAGTCAGTTACCACTAAGTATTTTGCTACACACACCGTCTCACCAGTAGGCAAGTGAGTGTAAGGTACAGTCTTCTAGGACTGGAGATGTGAGATCTTAATTAACTACAGGAAATACAGATTTTTGTCAGTGTGCTTATTTTAAAAACACAAAAACACATCTATAAACCCTGTTGAACACATGCAAGACTGGCTCTCTAAGAAAAAAAAAAAAATTAAAAACAATTCAAAAGACAGACAGTTAAAAAACCCAATAACCCATAACCAAGTACTGGATTGCATATATTGTTTTGCTGATCACCCACTGTTTCAGTAGAACAGAATAGCTGAAAATTAAAACATTAAGTATTAATTAAGTTTTCCTGAGTTGTTCAAACAGGCTGGAACCAGAAACACTTTATAGGGTCTCAGATAAGTACAATGAGCTAGATTTTAAAACAAATGAGTGATTCAAAATGGATCATGGAAATTCCTTTATCATCTAACTTGTTCAGGTCCAAAAAAAATCCACTTCTTGTGTAACAAGTAAGAAATGGCTTTGCTTATAGACAGTGAGAAGAAACACTTCTATATTCCCTAAACTCAGCCTCTGAAAAGCCCAGCAGATAATGCAAAGGCACAAGCTTTCAAGGAACAGCCAGACAGAATCCAGGATTAGAAGCAATCTGTGGGCAGGCAGTGACACAGCTGCATCAGCATCATCTGTGCACAATCATACTGTTCAAAGCAAGGGATGCAGTCTCAGCTTTTTTTCATTTTTTTAATTAACAAAGTATCACAAAGTGGAATGCATGCACTATTCATGCTAAGGATAACACGTTACATCTGCCACTGCTGCATCCATTTATTTACCTGACAGACTAGACACTTAAGATAGGTTTATTTTAAAGTGAATACCAGAAAGTAATATTAATCTTATACCTGTCAAGGCACAGTCCAACTTTCACCACCCAGACAAATAAGCATCTCATCTTTAATTGTAACACCCTTTCTTGGAATGAAACACACTTGGAAATCCCATGTGAATACATCATGATGTGAACATCATTTCCCCCTCTCCAACAGTAAGGCAACTTCTAAATAGGATGGCTGAGTTATCAGCAAAACAGGTACATCTGATAACAAAGGTTAACACAAATCTTCTAATAGACACAGGCATAGATTTTGGTCCAAAGAATGAAATGCTTCTTATTAATTTATCTTTAAAACTGTCCTGTTCCACATCCCTGGAGGTAAAATAAACCTAAATGTTCATTTCTACATCTCATAGGAAAGCATCTCCATGCACTAATTTTACCAAAGACCAGTAAACAAGCACAACTTTCACTGACTTTGAAGGGAAAGAAGAGTCACTAGCCAACTGCAGACTAAAGCATAACCTGCTGACTCTATTCTGCGTAACAACCGCTCTATTTTACACAGAATTACTGAGCATGGCGTCATATTTTAAGCTATTATTTGTCCATCCACAAGTAGACATGACAGTTACTTAAGCCTCTTCTGAAACAGACCACAGAATGGTCTGGACTACTGAAAGAATACTAATACACAGATGTAACTATTTTATTTGAGATTGAGAAACATACAGCATAATCTTACATGAGATGTATGCCTCCACATCTGGAGATGTTTACAAACACTTCTCAGAGTTTCTAACTTGAGCCTTCTAATCAGAGCTCTGTCCTTTCCCAGAAGTGATTTATTTATTTTTAACCAAGAGAGCACAGAAAATGAATCTAATGCATCTGCCCATCTCCCTCCGAACTGAACGTGCAGCACTTTGTGTGGAACTCTATGACACATTTGGCAGTTAATGGCACTGCAAATTAAGCACCAATGACTTTTTTTTTCCTTCCTAAAAATGCTTTTGCCATCACAGTGTAAAGACTAGAGAACCTGTAACCAACAGCAAAATTTACATAGCTTCGAGAATCTGGCTCCTGTAACTATATTTTGGGGGTGGAGGGGAATAGCAATTCTTTTTACAAATATTTTAATAGTATTCTGACTCTTTCATGTCAAATAGCTGATCATGACCTTCCTATGGTATTCCTTGATGATTTGCACTGAAGGAAGTACAAGGTGGCCTCTGTAATCTTGTGCTAAAAGACAGCTTCAAATCACATACTTCAGCTTACAAAAATGAACAAACCACAACCTGCAACTTACCCAGTAGTTTACTTTTACTGAAGAATACAGCATTTCTATATGAATATGCAAATCATAGAATGGTTTTAGTTGGAAAAAACCTTCAAAATCATTGAGTCAAACCATCTATCCAGCCCTGTTACGTACAAATCTAGATCATGTCACCTAGTACAACATCTACCCTTCTTTTAAACACCTCCAGGGATGGTGGCTCAACCACCTCCCTGGGCAGCCTGTTCCAATATCACAGAATCGTAGGGGTTGGAAGGGACCTCAAGAGATCATCAGGTCCAACCCCCTGCCAAAGCAGGCTCCCTAGCTCATATTGCACAGATAGGCGTCCAGACAAGTCTTGAATATCTCCAGAGAAAGAGACTCCACCACCCCCCTGGGCAGCCTATTCCAGTGCTCTGTCACCCTCACTGTGTAAAAGTTCTTCCCCATGTTGGTGCGGAACTTCCTGTGCTCCAATTTGCAGCCATTGCCCCTTGTCCTGTCTCCACAGACCACTGAAAAGGGGCTGGCCAATTCCCCCTGCATCCCATACTTAAGATATTTATAAACATTAATTAGGTATATCTGACAACCTTTTCAGTAAAACCCTTGGAGACGAAGGCATCAGCCAACTGTCCGCATTTACCTGTCCAGGAAGTTGACTACGTCAGGGTTCTTTAGCTCCTTCATTACTAAGATCTCATTACTAAGATCTCATTAATAATCAACTCCTTCTTGGGTTGTTTCTGCAGGTTTATCTGTTTTATAGCAACCTCAAATGTCACCTCAGTTCTGCCAGTACACTTTACTGCTCATTTGTCAACAAGTAAATACTGTAGTCATCAGTGTTCCCACCTACCTTTAGTTCCATCTTAAATTTTAAGGTTAGGCTAATGCAGTTGGATTCTTTGTAAAGCACAACCAAGTTTAACCCCTTCTCATCATTCGCTTTATACTTTCCTGTGTATCACTTCTCTCTTCTAGACCTCTGTCTGCCTTCATCTGTTCAACTCCTTTTAAGACAGCATTATCTTCCCAACCATCGCACTGATTACCTCCCTCCAACTCCTTTCACATCACCTTGACCTGTGTTTAGTTCGCTATTTGAAATACAATTTTCAAAGACTTCATAGTTTAGTTCTACCCTGACCTTAACAGAACATTCTGGCCTACCAGAAGTTTCCCTGTTGCTGCCCTCAAGTTAGAGCACCAGCATATCCAAAATTCTTAATCAAGAATGACTAGCCAAATGCATACCCTAGATAAGAATTTTCTCCAGTTCTTACTGTTGAACTGTTCCTCTCCTTTCTGAAATCAGTGCTTGCCAGTGTAAATCTAAGTTTTCTGGAGCAGAAAGCATCTACCCCCATTGCTCATTATTTGCACAACTCCTAGGACAAGAAAGACTACAGGAAAAACAGCCACAGCTTTAATGTAAGTTACAACCATGAATATTAGTTCTTAAGAAGTAAGTCTAATAGCAAGTACCATTCAGAGGACAAACCCCCTTCAAAGATTTCAGTCACTGATGATGCTCAAGAGGTTTCTGCTAACATGTATTCTCATTTACTTGAACACACACATTTTTCTTCACTGTTTAAGCACATGATTTTTAAAAGCACTTAGCACTAGAGAGCCCTATCGATAATTCTTACAATTTATCCGAGATGGTAGCAAGAGTTAGGCCAATACCTAGCTGCTTCAAATCACCTCTTCTATACAAGCTCCTGGCCACTTACAATTGCTCTTGCATCTGCTGTGACAGTTTAAGGAGCTGTGTGAACTAGGAACTTTGCAGCTGACTCTTTGAATGTCTGTGAATGTAATACTTCAAATGTATGCAAAAAAAAACATGGGCAGAGAAAAGCCAGAGGTTCCTTATAAATATAAATTTACTCTGTGTTAGTTTGCAAATGAACACATACTAAGATTACTACAAATTAACCATTACATGTAGCACTACAAATGCTGGTTATCTGAAGTACAGATTACAGATATAATCAATATCCTTTTCAGTACCTCCGACAACACAGTTTTCTGGTAAACTTGTAACTGAGTCACTACTGCCCAGTTCCATGAGAACACAGGCCTAATTTCTTTTCATTACATCCTTTACATATCTACACATTTGGATATATTACAACTGCAACAGGACTATCAACTCAATTAGTTTTTCTGGTATAATTACACTGCCTGGGTTTGGCCTCATGCCTTGAAACACCCTCACAGTAATGACCTAGAAAGACACTGTCTAGCTAGTCTCACTGCTCAAGGGCATCACATCAGAATGGCAATAACAACGTGAACAATATTCAGCATTGCTCTGGACTATTATACAGAAGTAATTCTTAAAACACTTGTAGCTTACTAAGTTACAGCTTGCTTATGCTGACAAGTTACTAATTGACTAATCAAATTTCAAACAGCTCCATTCCGTGTTAGTCAAAAATTGAGCCCATGAGACTAATTCAGCTGGTTATGACACTCAGAGGCTTAGCAAATAGTTTAAAGGCTACTGAATCCTGTTAAACCTTAAGAAATGTTTCAAAATCCATGCATTGGAAAATTTAGCAAAAAGCCAGTAAAGCATAAAATAATTTCTTGTTTTCTTCTCAGAGACATGACTTCGAGTTTTCCCTCCTGCATTTTTAGCATATTCTGGTTAGACCCCAAGCTCTTCTTCAGAACCATCCTGGCTAAGAATTGCTTTACCTAAACAAAACCTAGCATTTTCCCTACTTTCACAAGACTTGGGAGACATGGCTTTCAGAAAGCCATAAATAAATATTGCTACAGCTGGTAATGCTACTTTTAACATCAGCATTCCCATCTATACAGCAACAACGCACAGGAACCAACATAAAATAAAATCCTATTTGCATGTTAGTAACGGTAAATGCTCGTTAGTAACATATAACATGCAAATACGAGCCTGTGCAAAGTTCAGTGAAATTAACAGAAAGACAGACACCGCCTTCCACGACACTTGGATCCGGCCAACAACTAAGAAAGAAATGCAAATAGGGAAAGAGGAGGGTGCACTGCACCCTGCCCAGAAACTCAGCCTTAAACCAAAGGGAAGGAGAGGCCTGTACCAAGAAAGAGAAAAATACAGGAGTTAGATCAGGCTTCAAAAGAAAAATTAAGGGTATCAACACCACTGCAAACCTTACAATAGATTTACTCTTAGGACAGCAAATCATCAGGTTCTTACCTCTATTTCACACACAGAGCAATAAGTATTTTGCATGTATATTGTGATTTGCATTCAGAGACTGCAAAGCATTAATTTGTATAATTTCTAGGAACTTGTAAGAATTTGATCTGTACATAGGACGTATAAAGACACAGTTACTAAGTGGAAAGCCACTTAAAGGCTACACATACAAGACCAGCTGTTATTCCTAGGGTTTTTTTAGGATCTACCAGTAATTTCTGTAAGGATTAATAATTTCTATAAGGATTATTACAGAATTCCTATTAATGAACTGCCATGCCTGTTTGTGCCAAGTAAATAAAATCCACTTCCTCCCAAGAAAAATATAAAATTACTGACATTTCACAGCATCAGAGCAACAAGAAGCAATCAGTAAAATCCAACAGTACATGGCACACCACAGGCCAAAGCCTGGCCTCTGTCACGTAATTCTAAGTCTACAATGAATGAAAAAGTTCTAGAAGCACCATCAAAATTAGTTTCAAGACAAGACAAACAGGGCAGGGTAAACACACACAGCAACACACGCAGGCCACGAGAAAAGGGATGCAAGAGTGAAAACATGCCAAAGCCGCTTGTCATGACCTCCCAGCAGCCAGCAACCCCAGGTGTAGCGCTTCCACCCAAAAATCTCACGGGTAGGAGGCTGCGGAGCTGGAAGCGAGCTGGCAGCCAGCTCCCATGCAGCAACGCTCCTCAGCATCTTGGCTTCAGTACCAGAGCAGATCGTTTCATGCGGAGAAGCCCTTTCTCAAGGCAGCTGGCCACATACCCCCACAGCAGATACATACACCTCACAGGCTGCTGCTCGCACCTGGCCAGCACAACCCACAAACGACCCCAGCCGCCCCCTCCCACCAAGCAGCACTTCACAGGTGTCACTGACTGGGAACACACGAGGTTAATATTTCTCAAGGCCCCAAAGATGAGCAGCCCTGCCAAGTTAGTTAACAGCAACACATCGTCTAATTACGTGCCCTCGCTGGTGACTCACTCAAAGGCTCACCCCCGGGGATGGATGGATGGGTGGATGGATGGATGAGGAGGCGGCTGAGGTGTGCAGGGGAGGGAGGGAGGGAAGAAGGCAGGAAGGAAGGAGCAGACTGGCTTGCTGGTGCCCAGTCCCCCCCACCCGTGTGCGGCTATCCGAAGGGGAAAAGCAAGGGGGCAAGAACTGAACCTCGTCCCTTCCCCTCCAAGCGCTGCCTGGACCAAGGCAAGAAATGAGGGGGGCGGAAAACGGCGGCCTCTCTCCCTCTTCCCCCACCCCGCCGCTGCCGCCGACACTGCAGCCTCAGCTCCGGCGCTAAGGCTCACACGCTGCGAGGGGGGGTAAAATGGCGCCGCCCGCGGAGGGGAGGGGCCGGTTCCGCCACACACCGGCCGCAGCACATCGCCGCCTCCATCTGCTGTGTGGCAGCCGCGGCCTCCCAGTGCGAGGGGTGGAGCCGGCCGGGGCGGGGCCTCGCCGCCGCTTCCTCCCCGCTGCCGCCGCAGCCGCCGCCGCCGTTCCGCTCGGCTCTTCTGGGTTCCCCTCGGGCGCTCGCGGTATCGCTCTTCTCGACTCGCCTCCAGCAGGTGCTACCTGCCGGCTGAGGGGAGGGCTCGGGCGGCAGTGGCCATCCCCCTTCCCTCTCGGCGCCGGGCGGCGATCAGAGGACTCAGAGCTGCTCTGAGTGTTACGAAGCAGGGAGGGTTTGGGGCGATGGGGCTGAGTGCCCCGCAGAGGGGAAGGTGGGCGCTTACACAGGTGTCTGGCCTCGCTGCACGTCCCAGAGCTGTGGAGGTGTTGGAAAAGAGCACAGTGAAGCCATACTGCCACGCAGCAAGTTGTACAGCAACCATCCCAGGAGGTTTAAATGCTGAAATACCTTCCTTCCATAAGCAGGGCCTACACTTCGCCTTTCTTCACAGGCATCTTTCCTCTTCCTGTGTCCTGTCAGCTCCAACAGCTTGCTGGGGCAAGCTGGAGCATTTAACCTACCTTCCTTTAACCTTTTCTTCCTTCAACACCTCTGAGTTGTAGGGGGTTTGTCATTCCACTCATCTGAAAGTGCACACGCTGGTTTGTTAGGAGGCAGGCTGCCATGTACCATGGTGTGAAAGGGAATTAACGAGTGTGACTGACAGAGGTAAACGGAGTAACTGTTAGTGCTTTCTTCATCACCAAAAATCTTGCTTTTCTTGGAGGTTTGCAAGGTGTGTAACTTCCAAAATTACGGTCTGTTTTATGCTTTGTATTTCTTAGTCCAGCTTTAATTCAGATTTCTGCCTGACACTGAACAGGAACCATGTTGTTTCTACTAGGTTTCATTCTGAGAATCTGACAGTTTAGAGAGATTGTTTTACATACACCTTAGCCTTTTATTTCTCTTTTTTGAGGGATGAGAAAAGGAGTAAGGAGGAATCTCTGGCAACCAGTGCAATGATCTTAACACTCTAGAGGCCATCTGAATCACAGATTACTAGAAAGTCACCTTATTTTCTGCCTTTTTCTCTTAGCTGCCTTCTGCTACCCTTACTTTTTTCTTTCTGTTTTTTTTCCCTACCATTCATTCCCCATCCCTACTACTTCATATAAACACCCTGTCAGTCCCCTGCCAGCTGTTTCCTGCCCATTCTCATCTCCCACCTCAGCTTCAGAAAGAGGGGGCAATTCTGCTGATAACTGCCAAGTGCCACCATCCTCTCCCCTTTCTGCTCATGCTTATGGTTATGAAAGTAAAGCTGATTCCAGCCCAAGCACTGACAGCGACAGAGCAAAACACGTAAGAGGCCTTGTGCTGCTGATTCTTGTGTGCACAGCAAAGTCGACTTACTGCTTGCGAGGAGGATGGCCTGATCTATTCCTTCCTGTTATATGTTGTAAGACCCCTGGGCAGCCCCAGCCAAAGCAGGGTTGTTGATAAGCATTTTCCTGTTGAAAAGGAGAATGAAAGTGTTCTGGCAAGTTAGGAGAGATGCTGCAGTCTTCTTTGAGGCAACTCGAGTTTTTCAGCCAAATTCTGTGATGTGTTAAACCTTTATATTCTAATGAGGAAGGCAAGGCAGCATAGTGCTGACATGACTCTGAGAGGCACCATGCGTATCTTCACGTATTCCAGATTTGGTAGGACAGGATAATTTGAAAACATAGAAAATACAGAAATGATTGTACCAATTCCATATGGTAATTTTAACAAGGGAATCACTGGGATAATAGGGTTGAGCATGTCCAATATGAACTATGTAATTTCCAGGAGCTTGGATAGAGGCAACGTGACTTGGTGAGGTGCCTGAAAAAGCACTGACAGAACATTTTCTGACAAATTCTGTTCTGAACAAACCCCTTTTGCCCGCAGTGAGCTGTTACCACTTCAGAAGTGATTGAAGTTACTGCCCAGTGATGAGCTGGCCTGATGAAAGAACGTTCCCCCTGTTGCCCCTTCCATAGGTCATAACTCCTGGCAGTGTAATTGAGCAAGACCCTTACTTGTTGGCTGTGGAATCGTAAATCTATACCAAAATATTTACTAGCAGATGGAAGGAAAGAGGACAGAGGAGAACAATGTCCCTTCTAGCACTGTGCGTTACTGTGGTTGGTAGAAGTGCAGTGGCTGCTCCCTACTCGAGTCTGCATTCTTACTATACTTCACAGAGGGGGGGCGGAAATCTGATCAAGTTTTTCTTATGCATTAAACAGACCCAAAAAAGGGCACGTAGAAAATTATTTTCCATTTTCAGGTCACCTTTCAGATCATAAGGTCATTATAAACTGTCTCAGCACTTTTACAGACTGGAGTCTGCTCAAACCATAATGCTTACAAAGTTTCACTTTGAATAGGCGTGATTTTCTCTGTCATTTGTTTTCACTTTTTATTTCTCTCCAGAACATAAAAAGTCAGGAAAAGATTTTATTTTCCCCTACATAGCATATAATTTACATCAATCATCCCAGGAGGTCAGTACCACTGGGGTGTCATTTAAATACAATGAATATAAAGTAATGAAGCTCTTGCTAGAGTGGATGGCCACAATTCTCGGAGAAAGAGAGAGAGAGTTTCCAAAGCATGTGGAGAAAACACAACGGGAGACCAAGTGAATTCATCACACCACAAAAATGTCTCCATCCTGTCGACAAAGTCATTAAAGGAAAATGAACCATTGTTACTCTAGATGCTTGCATTCCTTTGGCATAATAACCTCAGTATAGAAGCACTGGTGCAAAGAGAACTTGCACACACAAGAGAAAAAAAATAATTAATCCACTTAAAAAATAATAATAAAAAGAAGCAAGTATCCAGATTATGTAATGAAAGAAATCCTCCGTGCTCCAAAGAGATGGAGCCTCTGCAGAAGCCACAACTAATCAGGAGCCATATGCAGTGGTACAGGGTGGTTTCTTTTCCTCCTGCCAACGAGTCAAAGCAAATGCCAACACGGACAATTCTTTTCAGATAACCCACAAATGCTGTTCTCCTTTAATTGCATGAGTGGTTCTACCCTTTTCTGATCATAGCCATCCCGGGTTTTACGATCCCACGTTGAGATTTCTCCAGTATCATTTCCCTTTTCATGTTTGTTTGCTTACAGTCATTTTTTCAGTCTCCATTAAACCAATCTGTGAGGAATGTGGGGATTAGAAGGGTTTGCTTTGTTCGATTGCATCTAATTCTTTGGCAAAGGATGTCCAAATAAGAGAAAGTATCATGTGCATACAGTAAATCAAACAAATTTCAGAAAACAGATTGTACTTCTGTGGATGTCCCTCACGGAAACACTACTTTAATGCAAACCACCGTGCAACCCCTGGTTAAAAAAAAAAAGATAGCATTAGAAATCTGCAGCAGAAATCCCACCCTTTATTATAAATTATTCCATGGCACGGCAAAGTCCTCTTTGCTATGCTAACAAAACCAGAAGCGTGCTAATTAAATTATCACCGTTCTTGTCAAAACCATATAGGAATGTACTACATAGAAATACACAGATTGCATGAAGTATTTTTTAAAACACAAACCCAATGCACTAATTTAAGCAAACACTGAAAAGGAAAACTGGCCTTGATTTATTTATAGCAACTGCACTGGAGCAGGGACCCTACGCAAAAGTGAGCAGAGAGTGCTGCTGAGGAAACACATGCCAGGGAACACCAAATCATACCTGTTAATTACAACTAATAGGCTTGCAGACAACAGCAAGCATGCTATTTATCCGTCATTTACAGCCACTGAAGTGTAGGGAAGTGAATTGGTTTGCTGGCAAGTGTCCCAATTAATTGGGCGTGCTATTTATTAGGGTGCTGATTAAAGTGTACTCTGCAATATAATAGTTGAATATGAAGTTGCCAACTCTTATTCACTCCTGGCTCATATGGATGAAAGCAGGAGAGTAGACTAGAACAATATGAAAATAATTACATATTCTGTGCCAAAATAGATTTAAGGCAATTCCAATGTCTGAAAATTAAAGATCTGGAGAAACAGAATTAGATAGCACCGTGGTTTTGAAGGTAGAAGTTTGTGTTGTGTAATCCAGTTGTAACCAAGAGCTTCAATCAGTAGTAGTCATTTTGCACGTGTGTTAACGCTCCTCTCAGAAACCAACACTGTAGGCCCACCCTTAAGTAAGGAGCATATGAATAAAATAGAAAATATGATAAAAGCAGGGGATAGTTCCTGACTGAGCTGAGTCAATTTACTTGAAGAAAAACTACTTGGAGGGGTCCTTTTCCCAGCCGCCAACTCCTTCAGCCTCCTTCAATCAACTGCACTGAGGCTACAGCTTAAATGATATTTTGTAGTAGGCTATTCAAAACCATGGCTTCCACAAATGAGGTCAGGAATTTCCACACACACTGAAGAAGACATATGCTAATTGTATATATTATCTGAAGTAACACTTGAGGTTTGATCTCAACCAAGATAACCAACAGAGCAAACCAAAATCGTGATTTGTACCAGCAAAGAATTTCTTGGTCCTGGATCATTCTTAACTTAGCTTGTTAGCACTGATGCAAGACCTGGATAGAAAGGCTGACTGGCCATGGTTCTTAACGAACTTACAAGTCTGCACATGCTTTTTTTTCCCACCTACTTCCCACAATGCTCACAGCGTATTGGCAACATCCAGCACTGTGCCTCTACAGCCAGAGGTATTCAAGGGTGACCGTTATGATTAGACCTCCAGCCAAAAGGCTGTCACAACAGAAATTAAGTCTTGGTGCAGAGTCTTTCCTACAAAATTGACTGTGTCCAAAAAACATACAGCTCTGAAAATAGCACTGTGGCAGTTTGCTAGATGTTCTCGTCACTTAAAAATGAAAGCAGTAAAGAGGAGACAAAGCTCCAATTCTCCCAAGCAAGGGAAAAAGGCAACACTAGTAGCCAGAGTAGCTAAGGAGCAGGTAGCAGTTTTAGCTAAACATTGTCTATATGGATCTCAAGGTATTCACTGAGACAAAACAATATAAAGAGAGATTCATCACCTGTGTAACCATACCTGCCCATGGCTCTTGCTCTCCTGCCTGCCACCACTTAACTGAAACCACTGTACTGCACAAAACACACAACCAAAGTAGCTGAACCAAAAGGACGGTGATTAATAACAGTACTTATTTTGCCTACTACAACACCAGGAGTAGGTTCCCATTTCAGATGCAGCCACCTAAAATTGTCTGTCTACATGTGGGCTGCCTTTGGGTTCCCATTCTAGTCAATGGAAACCCAGCCCACATGGTCAGTGCAGGCAAGAGACCAATTCGGTTCATCCACCAGCAGACATCTACATTTTGTCATTAGAACTTGCTCTCTGGAAGTCACTGACTGCATTTCCTAGGGCTGAGTTTAGTTATCTACTCCGGGCTTACACTTTCTGAAGAGTAAAGGGCAGAGTATAGATCCCGACCTAATGTCTGCAAGGCCTGTGGTTGTTTCTTAGGTAGCCCAAGGCATCTGTAATGGCACTGGAGGCTTGATTCTAGGCGAGTCAATTGAGCCTTAAGTCACTACTGAGTATAATGGGAGCTTAAATAGCTAGCTTAAGTATAAACATTTACATTGTAGATAACCAAACTTAGGTGTCTGAACCTGGAACCAAGCTCTCCTCCAGCTGTCATTTGACCAAGGGAAAAAAACATATATGTAGCTGGTTTTTACCTGTACTAGATACACAAATTGGGGTATTATGTTGCTTGCAGAAAATTTTCAGGTTTCTGAATCCTTTGTATCCTTAACAAAAATACATCTGGGGTCATTTTGCCGTGGAGAGCAGGTGTGATCCTCAGGTTAACCATGGCCAAATGACGTGTTTAGGTTATTAAGAACTCCTGTCGTAAGCCTTTGAAAGATAAGTGTGAATTAACCAGAACACTGAGCTTTCCCCTGCAGAGAATATTAGTTCTTTTTGGATTTCATATTCATATAATGAAAGTTTCAAGAATCAGTCCATTCAAAACATTCATTTCTTGAAATATAGGAACAGTGCCAGGAATTTGCATCAAATTACTCCTGGACTGTAGAATAAGTAACATCAGCCACAGGTTCCTAAGGATTTAATTTCCTCAATGTCCTGAAACAAATTCGTGTTATTTAACCGTGCAGAGCAGGTTACAGTGCTGAGTTTATGGTTCCCCAAAACTTGTCATCCATCAAGGTGGGTGCCCAGTGATGGTGATCTGTGTACATTAGATATCAGATAAAAAATGTATCAGAGAAGCTGCTTTTTTCTTCTTTTTTTTTTTTCCTCTGAATAAATGTTTAAATATTTAGGGCCAAATTCCATTGCTAAACACATGAACACAGCTCTCTTTGAGTTCATTGGAGTTGTGCGTGTGTATCTAAGAGCAAAACTTGGCCCTTATGTTTTAGATTTCAGCATTAAGCTTCCAGTGTAAAGGAACATGTGATCTGTAACACACAGGAAAGCGGTAAGACCTAGTTTTAAAGGCAGGGTACAATTACACATTTCTCTCTTTCTTTTGGATAAGAAGCAGTGCCTTCAGCCAAGCTCCTGAGATTATTCTTACCTCTTCTCTAGGCAGTCTTCCTTCTGCAGAAGGCGCTTCTCTGGCCGCTTTGCTCTGTTCTGTGGCTGGCAAACAGAGTAGGATACTTTTTTTTATTTCTTTGCTACTTCTCTTCAATTTCCATTCTGCCAGTTTCGACTTAGCATCATGATGGAAAATACAGAACAACTTTAAAATACCCTTAGACCAGTGAGTTAGATACATTTTTTACAACTATGAACAAATCAAGATGGTGATTTTTAAACTATAGACAGTGTGTTCAGATCAGCTAAAGGGCGTATCCAGTCATCCTTTCCAATGAACCTATATTACAAGTGGGATCAGCTAAAGCACTTTTACTGGGAAGTGCTGCAGGGTGCCAACACAGAACTCTTGAACCTGGAGAGATTCTTCCCCTATTCTTGTTATCTTTTTTATCCCTCTGTTATAAAGCAGTTGTAAAGTATCTAGAATCTTGAGTGTCTGTATTATTTATAAGGCTTATATTCACCTAGCATCCAGGGCCAGGAAACACAAAGAATGACTGCAAAATACTTGTGCAATCTGGTGTGAATGCCACAGGACACGCAGTCTGATAGATACTTGTACCAATGCCAAGAAAAAAAAGAAAATTAAAAAATAAATAAATCCTCTGGGTATAGGTGCAATGATTGACCACTGAAATTTCTCCAGGGTTTCAAAATTCCTCAAAAATTACTTAATTACTTTTTCCCATCTAATATAGTTCTGGATTTTCTCATTATCAACAAAAAAATACTCTGACTGTTATCAGCTCTTTGAGTGCACTGAACAGTTCATATATTTTACAGACCTTTGTGAAAGTCAGGTCCTTGTTGGGGATTAAAGTTTTTGAGGGATGGAAGGCTTTTGGAAGATTCTTTATAAAGTTGACTGTCTACAGATTCTTTTTCTGTGGTAATATGCTAATCCTAATGGCATTCAGCACAGCAGAGAAAGATGGTTTAAAGTTTTGCAGATGCAATTATAAGTAAGAGCAAGCTTCTGTCTTCCTTCAGTCTTTTTAAAATCTTGGACAGAGAGAAAGACTCAGACAGACATTCAGATTAAACATTTATCCTTCTAGAAATGTTGCTCCATTTGTGACCAAAACAATATTTTATGGCATTCATTGCAAAGGTCAACTTGAAGTTGTTCCGTACAAAATAGCATCTTCTTTTATCAGCTGGAAATTAACTTCTGCCTCTGTTTCCTCCCTCATATGCTAGCTTATTCTTTGCCCAATTGCAAAAATAAATACCGTAGGAAAAGAAAACTTTGGTTACAATCAGTTTCTTTCATGATGCTTCTGTGGAGCTGGTCAATTAATGACGAACATCTAAGTAGAGATACCAGTAGAAGTCCAGGCTAGTTTGGCAGTTTAGTTTCCTATGCTTTTTCAGGTAAGAACACATTGTGTAGGAAGGGGCTGCCAAATTCAGCGTTATGAATGATGTCATCAGCTTCCTGTCATGAAAGTATTGATCAGTAGCTTATGACATGGGTATTTTCTTCTAACAACTGTTCTATCAAAGGCAATTTTTCTTTAAATTAGGATGCATGATATTAAAAATCATCCAGCTTTGACAAATGGCTTGTGCCCTTGCATACAGTATTTATAGAGATAATAAGTCATAATGCATTAAAAATCCTGTACCTCATCTGACATCAGCATAGCCAGTCACAGGCCTTACTGATGCTGCAGGCCTTGCACTATTCCCAGGTTTAATGAATTGGCCCTTCTATAATGTGGATATTTCAGTAGGTATGCACCTACCCCAGACAAATGACATGTTTTTGACAGCTGTTGTCAAAACACCTGCCCACTCTCCACACATCTTGGAGTAGTGTTGAAAACAACTGCTCTTCCAGTATGGATGAAGCCAGTTGAGTTTAACACCTATTGTAACAAATTCTATACATTCTGAGCCAAAACCTGTGCAGGCAACGTGTCCCATGAACCCTTGACAGGAATGATTTCCTATAGTAAGCAGTGAACTTACCTGACCTTGTCCACACTAGTGAGGCAACCATTTCTCCTACTACTTGAGTAGATCTGAGGGTGGAAAACTACTTTTTGACACCCCTTGTCAAAACCAGATCATTTTTCTAGAGAAGTCAAAACCCCAGTGACATTACACAGTGGATGTGCTGGAGTCCAGTGGGGTGAGTTAAGGACATGGGATCATCTCTCAGAAAAGCTTGGTTTAAATTCAGAATACTTTCGTAAGTAGAGTAGTAAATGTTGCGTTGGTAAGTTCACATATGATAGTCTAAGGAAAACAAGCACACATGCTGCATCCATCTATTAAACTGGGTAGGCTTAATACGAGCCCAGTTCTCTGGATCAAAAGAGGTACCACTGAAAGTCACTGAGTCACTTGTACATAAGAAAACCTTAATGTTCCTGAAAACATTGAATACAAACATTTTCTCATGTTCCTTCTTCTCACTTACTTTTCATGATTGCCTTAAACAGTGATGTCTGTTGGATCCAGAGCACAGAATGGGGAGAGGCAGAAGAGCAGGGGAGGAGAGTAACGATAGGAGTACAGGGTGGGCAGCCAGAAGAACATTGTTTGGCCCACTCTCATTTACTCTAAGATACAGAGCAAACAGCTTCCAGACTTATTAAACCCTTTGCACATACTGAGAGCTCTCTGTTTACTTTAGAGGGGTAAAACACCAAGACTTGCCAGTAAATGCAACTGGGCATGCACATGTGTGCATGAAGATAACCTATTAGTTGCAACAATTATAATTGTCCTGTAATTACCTTTTCTTTCCTGAATCAGAGTGAATGTACCATAATCTAGCAAGAATCTCATGATAAGTAATGTCAGAAATGGCTTTTCTTTTCTGCACAGAGCTGCCAACTGTCTATTTTAGACATAACATCATCTTTTACTGTAGCCTTCCACATAAAAGCAACATGAACAGTAATGTCTCTAAGCAAGCATGAATGATTGGCTTGCAGATTCTTGACCAAAAAGGGAGTTTATTTACTCCACACGAGTAATAAATTTCCTTAGAAGAACTATCAGTGGTAATCTACATGTGGTGTTTAGTAAATAGAGCTTTCCTCAGATTCCCCAAGTCCATGTTCCTCAATTGTCAAAACTGGTGGAAGATAGATTTTCTTGTGCCTAAAAATATGAAATGTTCTGGCTCTTCAAAGTGCAGTGGAAATGAAGAGCTCCACACATTCTTCAGCAAGATGAACTTTTAAACGTGGAAATGTGAAAGGATAAGGAGAGTAACGTGAAGTAGCAAGTCATGTAAAGGCTGGTCTCTGCTTCCCTTAGGTGAAGCAGCACCTAATTCTGTGAAGGCTCCCATTGAAATCAGTGGATCTGCACAGAGAGTAGGGCTTTTCTTTCTTACCAGGTGAAAAAAAAAAGAGAGAAAGACAAGGAGAAAGGGAAAAGGAAAAGGAAAGGGAAAGGGAAAGGGAAAAGGAAAAGGAAAAGGAAAGGGAAAGGAAAGGGAAAGGAAAGGGAAAGAAAAAGAAAAAGAAAAAGAAAAAGAAAAAGAAAAAGAAAAAGAAAAAGAATAAGAAAAAGAAAAAGAAAAAGAATAAAAAGGGTGGGATCTGCCTTTTCATGTAACAGGTTTTTATCTGCTCAAAAATCGCGCTAACCTCAGGGTGCCAAGCACAGTATGTTTGAAAGCATTCCAAGGATGGGAAGAGCTGCTCTATCTTCTCCACTACAAAGGGAAGCTGAGTAGTAATGAGAGCTGCTGTGGTCTCCAAAGAATGCTTTTGCATCTGCTTTGCCCCCTCTGAGGACCTCTTACTTGTTCCTCCTAGGTACTTCCAGGTTCTGTCTTTCTTCTTATGCTTAAATTAGGAAAACATTTGAGTGACTCACTTCACAAGGAGTTTTGTGTTGAAAGGACAAGAGGATTTCTCCCTTGCTTTTCAATATGCCTGCATTTAATAAATTATCTAAATATTTGTAAGATAAACTAGAATAACAGGTTCTGGTTTTACATCACATAAGCTGCTACTACCATAACGGTCCCGGTATCCTGAGGTCAGAGAATTTTATTCACATTTGAATGTCTGGTGTTAATGGTGAAGATTTTAGTTACTCATATTCCTTCTAGGGCCTGGCCAGCATTTGAAACAAACAGTTTAAAACTTATCATAAATTACCATAATTGAATTATGAAGTGTGTTATGGAAGAAAGGTCCAGAATCGGTACATGACTATTTCTTCTTTTCTATCAGTTCAAAACAGACTATTAAAAAAAAAAAAAAAAAAGAAAAAAAATTCTGTAGGGAATTTGACTTCTGAACTGAGACTATAAGCCAGATTTCAGCCTGGAAGGAATTTTTATGGCTGAATTATAGACTTCTAAAAGACACAATTTAAAACTGAACTGCTGACAGTCATCCTGATCATATTTTATAAGCTACTATTAACTAGGATGAGACCTTAAAGGAGGAATAGATTGTGTGTCTATCTGCTGACTCGAGGTTTTCTTATCCTTTCCTCTAAAACATTCAGTACAGCCTACTGTCGGGGAGAATATTGGTCAGACTAGACTCACTACAGATCCGATCCAGTCAAGCAAGCCTGGTGCTGCTATGGAGGCTTTCCAAAAATCTGGCTGCCAACTACTCCATCCTCACTGAGCACGCGCAAGAAAAACCTCAACAATTTTCAGCAGCCTCTAACTCAGCCAAGTTCGGGTGGATCCTTTTGGTCAAGGGCAACAAAAGGAACTTATCTGATTTTTTCCTCCTTATTCCTCTCCTCCTTAGTAAAGCTTCCTATCCTGGCTCTGAAATAGATATCAGGATGATGCTAAGAAATTTTAAACGGTTGTGAAACAATGTGTTTTCTCTCAGTGCTGATCTTAGAAGCAGCAGAAGTATTTCTGCTGAAGTTTCCAAAAAAATTCAGCTTGAGGCAGGCTCAGGATTGAAAAGCTCATCCTGAACAGTTAAAAACTGGCAACGTTACTTGAGCAAAAACAAGGTCTTACACTGGAAAGTGGTAGACAAGCTTAACTGCAGATACTGCTGGCAGCTTCACCTATATTCTTTCTGCCAGATCTTTGTCTTTTATTACTAGAGAGAATCATTCCTGTGATGTCTAATGTTTTGTCATCTGCTCTTCTGACTTGTTTCTGGAGCAATGCTCTTGTCTCCTGTGACTTGGCTGCCAAGTCCACAGTGGTCAACTAAGGGATTGATCCTTTGTTACACCCCGCACACCTTAAGACCACATCTAATTCGGAACACACATGTATTATGCTAAAATATGACCAGGATGCTCAGCGTTTTCAGGATTGTACTGTGTCATACGATTAATATCAGTCTGTTGTTGGGGGCTGGACTCTATATCCTCTTGAGATCACTTCTAACCCCTACAATTTTGTGATTCTGTGATCCTTGATCCTCTGGTTTGGCCTGACTACCCTTAGATCATCATTTAAGTGAAAGAGCAAAACCAGACTAATTTTTACAGTTCCTCAAAGCGTTGGCATGCTATGTCCATTATGTTTATATTTGCCATTACCTTATGCTTGCTTCTTCTTGTGTAGACTGGACGACCTCTTTCAATGTTGAATATACTATTTTTCAAACCAGTCTTGTGCTGTTTTTATTGCTCCAACTTCAAGATGCATGTTATTAACCAAGAATCTGCCTAAAAAATATTTCTACCATTCATGCTATTGAGAATAAATTTATGATTGCAACACTGAGAGACCAAAAGCAAGAATCTGGTGGCGTGTTTGTGGTTGGGAGCACTTTCCCACTTGAGACTGACTTATGTCTTGTAGGATCTTCAGTGTGAGTTTTACAGAACTTGTATCTGGCCAGAGTTCACTTCATTAGCCTCTTAAAAACCAGCATGCAAAATTTAGGGACTCCACAAGGGTCCAAATGTATAAACCTTTTTTAATTACAAACAGTTATACCACCCACTTTCCCCACGGTTGGTCAAAGAAACTAGTTTTCATTGAGGTCAACAGAAAAAAATAACCACAAAGTTTCTGGCTCACGCTGGTTTGATATATGCTGAAAGAGGAGGAAAAAATTACAAAAAGGAAAAATTAAGTCAATTTTTTAGCCTTTTTATCTCTAGAACAACGTGCTGGTTTGGTCTGAAATCATTCAAGGCAAAAAAATTATTTTTTCCTCACGTTGACATTACTGACATAGAACTTGGAGGAAGGATTAATGGACAGGGACTAAATCAATCTTACCATAAACAACTACTTTGTCCATAACTGTGAGGACCCTAGCAACTTTCTGCAGCTAATTTTTAGTTTGCATCCTTATGGGTCCCTTCCAGCTCAGGAGATTTTATGATTCTATGTTTCAGGCAAAAAATAATAATTTCATTTACTTGGAAAATAAACAGGCCAAACATTTTTCTATTTGTACTACATATGCAGTTTTTTACTGCCCGAAAATACAGGCCATGCTTTCTCTTTCAGCCACTGTTATAAGGCAATGAATAGGCCCACATTTCATTTCTTCACAGTGGTGACATCAGCATTTGTTGCTATAAACCTCATTGAAATACATGTAATTCTAACAGGGCATAAGAGGGACATGGGAGAACCCTGCGGCAGGACCAAGACCCAGGCTTGCAGTCCATCCTTATTAGAGAAGCAAAAAATAAATCATTTAGGAGAAAAAAAAAATAAATTAGAAGCAGTAACTTCACTCTGACATGTGTTTCACCGGGTGCCATGGACAAGCCAATGATTTTTCAGTAGTTTCATGGCAGGTTTCTTACCAGCTTTAGAATTTTTCTCACACTGTTACTGGTATCACAGTATCACAGAATGTTAGGGGTTGGAAGGGACCTCGAAAGATCATCAAGTCCAACCCCCCTGCCAGAGCAGGATCACCTAGAGTAGGTCACACAAGAACATGTCCAGGGAGGGTTTGAATGTCTCCAGAGGAGACTCCACAGCCTCTCTGGGGAGCCTGTCCCAGTGCTCTGCCACCCTCACAGTGAGGAAGTTTTTCCTTATGTTCACTCAGAACCTCCTATGCTCCAGCTTGCACCCATTGCCCCTTGTCCTTTATGCTTTAGAGGTGCAGAGCCCTGCTAATCTTTGGACTTCTGAGAACTTAACACATATTTTTACACCTCCAAAGGTGTATGGAAGAAGTTAGTACCCCATTTTGTACTGACGGAAAACTTGCTAAAAGGTTGCAGAGCAAGTCAGCATCAAATCAGAGATAGAACGCAAGACTCTCAGCTCTCTGTCCTCCCTTCCTACTCAAAATACTGGAGAAAAAGACAGGGTTTTTTTTAAATATAATTATTTTCTAGCCTGTCTTTCAAACCTTTATGCATATATTTGTATCAGGAACTGTAAACACCAAAAAAACAGTGCCTGGTGCTGAAATATTAAATGCTTTTGACTCATTTCAGGACACAAAGAATCTTCTTTTATCTGGGCTGTAAATCAATGGGGCAGGGACACAGTAGTTAAACAAACCATAGTAGTCCATATTCTGACTGTGAATGCTGTAGTTACAGAACTGGTTACCACACGCCTACTTACCAGACCAAAGAACGTGCAAAATCTCCAGTTACTATTTGTCATACTTAAGAAAAAGCAAAGAATAGCTGGGCAAACAGTCAGTTTGCAACCAAAGTGAAAGTAACACCCTGCCAAGAGACACTGGAGCTGATCTTGCCCCTCTTGAAAGGAAGGGAAATATGGGCAAGACCCTCTCTAGCATTAAGCTTATTTAAGTTTGCACATTTTGGCTTGATACACCTTTACACCAGTGAGTAAAAAAACTTGGGGAAGGTGGATTTTGGAAAGAGCATATTGGCAAGTCCTTACCTATAGTAATGATCGCTGGCATTGCTGTAGTGACTCTGACTAAAAATATCTGATACAATTACAACCCCCTCCTGAACCCATTCATTTATTCCTGTTTCACAAAGGCTATTAACAAATATAGAGAAGCTCAAAATAAATTCTCTATTCATTGTATTTACAGCACATTCCAGCCCAACAAACTGGCAGTGAAACTATTTATTTAGGGAACATCATTTGGGTTAGAATCTTTCAACTTTGACAATTAACTTTTCCTCTTGAGGATGCAATGCTTGCAACAGGAGTGTGCTGGGCCTGTGTTTTATAAATGCAATGGTAAACAACCTTGGTGCTCTTTAAAACACTATTTTTTTTTTTTTGTCCAAAAGCAATATAATTATGGCTCTGTTCATAATAGAGTTAAAAGTGAAAAATCTAAAGGACAATCGAAATTGTAATGCAGGAAACGTGGCAGTACTAATGAAACCCCAGTTTTATAAAGTGGATCCAAAGGTGTTTGTTAACATACAACTTGCCATGCAAGCACTTTTTTTTTTTTTGAAAATTAACCTCCTACAATTCTCTTAACATCTTAAAATATGACCCATTTTGCAACCAGTGCTAAAATTCCAAGAAGTTCTGAAATAAAACCTGAGGAAAGCCGAGCAGCAGGGTTCCTCTCCTCTTCAGCCAGCTCCAAGCCAGTGTTCCAGATTATATATATATATCATAACATAAATTACTATTTCTGAAAAGTCCCATCCAGCTTTTATGCGGGTCCATAAACATTACTGGTACTTTTCTTAATTTGTCCATAACCATTTAAATAAAATACTAGTGCTCTGAGTTGTGATCTGTTCCAGGCTGTAGTAAGTTCCTGTTAAATGTGTAAATGTTCAGCAGAAAGATATTTTTGCATGGAGACTGAAAATCAGCTGTGCCAGATACCTGAAACTTTGTCAGGGCGTTCAGTGGAAAATTTTTATTTCGACATTATAAATAACCATGGACTATTTTAAGTGACCTTAACCTCGTAGCTTCCAATAACTTAGTTTAGTTTATCCTAATTAACTTTTTATTTTATTTTAGTAGGAAGAGAGGAGACTGTAAAACTTTCAGCGTGACTAATTAAAAGTGGAAATGTGTCTTCTTGTTTGAAATGAAATAAATCATGATCGTCAGGCTTATATAGTATTTGGATGCAAGACAACCTCTTGCCTTCTTTCTAGCACCTTTGGAATGGCTCTAATGGAATGTATTTCCCCTCCAGCTAAAGGGAGGCGGGGGGGGGGGGGGGGGGGGGGGGGGGGAGGCAAAAGAACCTATAGTCATAAACATCTTAACAAAATAATTACGAAAAAGTATATTTTTCTGTATTAGGAGTATCGTGAACCAGAGCTTTCGGTGTACTAGTCCTTGTAGGTGAGGGGTGACTGTCCTTTGGCAACGCCTGCAGCCACTTTTGGGGAAAAGCAGATCCCTGTGGATGTCGGAGAAGCCGGGAATGCTCAGGAAGGGTTTGCGGTGCTATCCCGCAGCGATTGCATTTGCTGAAAGGGGTTATAAAACTTCCACAGCCCTTCCGCCACTGAATCTGGAAAAGAGGAAAAAAAGGAAAAAAGAAAGGAAAAAAGAAAGGGGAAAAAAAGGAAAAAAAAAAAAGGGCGGGGGTGGGGGGTTGGGGGGAAGCGGCCCTAGATTCCTGCGAGGCGGTGGGTCAGGGGCTGTTACTCCCCATGTGAACCGTGGGAAAGATGGGACAGGATGAATATCGGCGGAGATCGGTGCCCGACGCTCCGTCTCCGGCGGGACTCGCCGGGAAGGTCGGGTCGGGTCGGGCCGGGCCGGGCCGGGCGCGGAGCGGAGCGGAGGCGGCAGCCGCGGTGCGCGGAGCGCGAGCTCTCCCCTGTGACCGAACATCAGATCTTGGTGTTGGGCTCTTAAACGCAAACACGGAAGGAGCAGCGCTGCAGCCTGGCTGCTGCCTTTGCACGCACCGTCCCGCCGCGCAGAGACGGTGGCTTTGCCCTCGGGGGTGGGCAGAGATTTGAGGGTTTGGGGGGGGCAGAGGGGAGTGGGGCGCAGGAAAGCGGCAGGGGGGTGTGCGGGGAGCAGCGCTGCAGGACGGCGCGGAGGTTCTGCAGGGCGCGGAATCAGCGCCAGGGATATCTCATCACCCCCCCACTCCCCATCACCCCCCATCGCCCCGTACCCACGGACTGGGGCCGCCGGGCTGCTCCGCCGTGATTTTCGGGGGGTACGGGCAGGACAAACGTTAGGGCTTAGGGTTTGCAAAGGCTGCGTGAAAAGGACACTTTCCCCTCCACACACCCCGCTCCTTCCCTCCACACCCTCCCAGCACGGAGAGACACACAGACAGACAGACAGACAGACACAGACACACACCGCCCCGAGTCACACACAGGCGGCGAGCAAGAAGCACACACGCAGCGCCGACTTTTTACAAGAAGGTGGAAGTAGCAAGTCGAAGTAAAGCCTTAGAAATTAGAGGGAGGGTTGTGATAGGTTGTTATCTGCGCTGGGAGGCGTTTACACTTTTTTACTATTGGGTATGTAAATTGTTTTTAATAAGATCTGCCCTTTTTTTTTTTTTAAAGGAGAAAACAAGCCAGACTCCCTTTACCTTAATAGTCTGAGGGGGGGTTTATAGCATTCATTCATTCAAGGAAATGGTTTAGGCTTTAGACTACCGGAGACCTAGCAAAAAAACACTTTGGCACCAGATTATTTTTTTTGCAAACAAGATTTTTCATGCTCTTTTTTTTTTTTTTTTTGCCTTTTTTTCCCCCCCTAAACAAACAAGCCCCAAAGTGTTAATGGAAAAAACCCGGAGAGAAGTGAAGATCGGAGACCGTCTCCTGCTCCCCCCACTTCCCCGTCCCCCTCCCCGTGGGTGAGAGCGACTTAAAGCAAAGTTTCTCCTACTGTGGGGGATGCACATTGTTTTATTTATTTTGAAGGCTGCAGAAGTCTGAGGACTGAAGCACCACGTGCTGCTGACTCTCATCAGCATAATGATCGCCTCAGCCAGGGAGTCCTGTATATATAAACCACAAAAACCTAATCATTAGAAATCCCAGCCTCCAAAAACCACATTCAGGACAAAAAAACTGCGGCTGTTTTTTCTTTTTTTTTTTTTTCTTCCCGGCTCCTTCATCTTCCCCGACCTCAACTTCTCGGGACCCAAAAGAAGTTTGTTGGGTTTTGTTGTGTGTGTGTTGTCGGTTTGGTTTTTGGGTTGTGCTTTTTTTTTTTTTAACCCAATTTTTTTTCAGAAAGAAAAATAACTGAAACCGACATTTTAATGATTTTTTTGCTGCTGTTGTTCATCAAGGGCGGAAAAAAAAAAGAAAGATTTTTTTCTTAGCCTATTCAACTCAACGGACTTGGATCCAGCAGTGACTTAATTAAAAGGACCGGACTGCACCGAGGCTGCATTTTCCCAGAATTTACTTGGTCATATTTTAGAAATCAGCCTAAGGAGGGGTGTTTTGGGGGCGTTTGGGGTTTTGTTTTCATTTTTCCAACTGTGCTCCCCGCTTTTTTTTCCCTGGGAATCCAAAAGTTCAACTTTTAAGTCCTGATCCTCCTAAAGGAACCGGTTCAAGACTCTGTTTTAATTATCAGCCCTGTGACTTTCCTCCTCACCCCAACAACCCCAGTAACTTTCTTTCCACGCGGAAATCGCTTCGGGAGAGCTTTTTTTTTCCTTTTTTTTTTTTTTTTTTTTCAGAGGAGCCACTTTTCCCAAGCCCCTTCCCGAGCTCCCGCTTCCCTCCGCTTCCTGAAGCCAAAGGCAATAAGCGGGGGAGCCCGGCGGTTCCTCGCCTCCGTCCCAGCGAGGCTTTCTGTTTGCTCCTTTGCTCCTTTCTTTTTTTCTTTTCTTCTCTTTTTTTTTTTTGGGTCCGGAGGAGGAAGATTTCTTCGGAGGAAATCGGGACGTTCCCCTGAACACCCCCTCAGCGGGTTTGAGAGTTACGCTTCTCTTCTGGCGGCCGCCAACAGCAGCAGCCCAGGAAGCTGAACCAGCACCGAGTTTTAACTTCTCCCAAGAAAACCTTTTCAGAGTCCGAAAAGGAAAAGAGGACGGGGAGGGAGGGGAAGAAAAAGGAAAGAAACTCAAGCACTTGAGGGAAGAAGTGGTGGCTAGAAGGAGGGAAAAGAGCAGAGAGACTGTGCAAGAAGGAAGGAAGGAAGGAGGAGGAGGAGAAGAAGCAGCAGCAGCAGCAGCAGCAGCGTTTTGCAGCTGGGCAGAAGCCGGGACCATGCAGTTTCCAGCCGGGCTTTGCTAAGAGGGGCAGCCCCGGACCCCACAGTCAGACTCTGTCTCCTCGCTGCTCCGGGTTGCAGGCGCCCCCAAACCGGCATCGCCCCCCGCCCCGTCCATCTTTCTTTAAAACAAACCAACCCAAACAAAACAGACTGAGATATTTTTTTTTTCTTCGTGCGTTTAATCAGCGGCTTTGGGTTTTTTTTTTTTTTTTTCTTTTTTTTGGGGGGGCTGAATCGCTTTTTTTGCCCCTTATCCTCACCCCTCCACTTTTTAATTCACCCTTTTTTTCGCTATTTTTTTTTTTTTACCACCCCCACCCCCCTCTACACGCCTCCTCCAGCGATCCCCCCACCGCTCCCCCCCCCCCGCCCCCCAATTCGCTAACTTGTGGCTGTTGTGATGCGTATTCCCGTAGATCCCAGCACCAGCCGGAGGTTCAGCCCCCCCTCCAGCAGCCTGCAGCCCGGCAAGATGAGCGAAGTCAGCCCGGTCGTAGTAGCTCAACAGCAGCAGCAGCAGCAGCAGCAACAAGAAGCGGCGGCCGCCGTGCCCAGGCTGCGCCCCCACGATAACCGCACCATGGTGGAGATCATCGCTGACCACCCGGCCGAGCTGGTCCGCACCGACAGCCCCAACTTCCTCTGCTCCGTGCTGCCCTCGCACTGGCGCTGCAACAAGACCCTCCCGGTGGCATTCAAGGTGAGACACCCCCTCCCGCACAGCCGCCGCTGCCCGGGGCTGCCACCCCCCGCGCCGCGCCGCGCCGCGCCGCGCTTCCTCCCGCAGAGACGCCTCTGACCGCCCCCCCCCTCACCACCACACACCCCCCTCCGGGCCGCGGGGGCTTCTCTGCGCACCCCCCCGCTTCCCACCGCCTCTTCGGTCTGCAGGGTCTCCTGTGCCCTCTGTGTCTTGCAGGGGCTTCTGTACCCCCCCACCCCGTTGCTGCAATCTCTCCTGACGTGTCCCCGTCCCCCCCCCCCCCCCGCAATGTCTCCCGGTTCCATCCCCCCCTCTCCCAACTCCTGCGGTACCTCTGGTGTCCCCACGGCCTGCAGGGGCTTCTGTGCCCCCCGAGTTTTGCAATACCCTCCTGTAGCCCCCCCTCCCCACCACCCCCCAAGTCTTGCGGTGGCTTCTGTATCCTGTCCCCATCCTGCCGTGCCTTCTGTTCCCCCCTCCGCCCTGCAGCAGTTCCCGTGCCCTCTGTCCTGCAGTGCCTCCTGTGCCCCCCCGTCCTGCCCCCCACCGCACTCCAATGCCTCCTGTGCATCCCCCCGTGCCTCCACCCCCCCCGCCCCCGTCCTGCAAGGCGTCTTGTGCTCCCCGCCGTCCCTCCTGTGCCCCCTTTCCCCCACCCCCGCTATGCACCCGATGCCCCCGTAATGCCTGATCTGCCCTACCGCCTTACAGTGCGAGTTCTCCCCCCCACCTTTCCCCACGGTGGCTCCGGTGTCGTCGTTCCCCACCCCCCCCGCAATGACCCTCTTGCCCCCTCCGCTGCACGCATCCCGGAGTCATCCCGTTATCCCCATCCCCGCGGGGCACTGCCGGCGGGTCGTGTCCGTGCAGCTCCTGGACACCCTGTGCTGCCCACCCCCCCCATGCCCCTGTCCCGGCAGAACCCTCGGGGACACCCCCTCCTCCCCACAGACCCCTCTCCCGGGCTTTTTTAAAAAACTCCACCTTTCCCACCCCGAGAAAAGAAGGGATTCACCCATCTGCCTCAGTGTGGGGGTGCAAAGTGGGTGCCCCCCGTGACTGAGAAGACCAGTACCTCACCCACAGAGGTGCCCCTGCCTCCCTCCCTCACTCGGGGGTGGGACTGGGGGATTTGAGGTGGCTTTGAAGCGTGTCGCGGGGGGGGGGGGGGGGGGGGGGGAGGGGGCGAGGGAGGGGGGCGCTGGGAGCCGAGGGTCAGGCTGGGGAGGCTCTTTGCCCCCCTACCCCAGAGGCAGCCTCGGTAGAGGGGAGCTACTGAAGGGTGAGGAGAGGGGGACACAGATGGGTCCCCGTCACTTCTCCTGGTGGACAAGCGAGGAAGTGTCCGGCCAGCAGACGCTCTCACAGGCAGGGCTCGCACGTTTGAAACATCCATACTCCCCATCCGCGCAGGGGATGCTGCTTTGAGTGTTCTGCCTGCATCCCCACGGCGCGCTAATGAGAGGAGAACTCCGGCTTTTTTAAACCGTAATTACAGCAACAATACTTGCGTGCTCTAAAGCAATCCCTTTTCTTCCACTACCAATATCTGAAAGCGTCCCCTCTGGATTTTTCTATCCCGTGGCGTTTGGTAGGGAGAAGGCTATGGCTTCGGTGTCCCAGGGCACCTGCCCAAGCAGGACGCAGGGTCAGAGCTGGACTGGGGTGGCCCTACGTATGGCTCATATCTCCGGCACCCATTACATGATAAATATCATGCCTGGAAGTGACTCAAGAGGTACAAGAGTTTGGAAAGGGTCTCACCCAGCGTGTTTCCAGAACATCGCCTTGGTTTTGTGTTTCCGATTGCTAGACATGTTATCATGGCTGTTTACCCAGGAAAAACTAGTAGAAGCTGTTAAATGAGCTGGTGTTAAAGAGACTGGTGATAAAGATGAAGCTTTGCTTAGAAAATGCGGGTGAGAAGTTGAGTAAAGAGCTTTTGTGAGGGGGAAGCAGCCTGGAGCTGCAGAGGAACTCCTTGCGCGGGGCCTGCTTGTGTGGGTTGTGATGGTCCGACTAGGTGAAATAGGAGAAAAAATGAGGTGTCTTCTGCTTCTGTGACTCGGCATAACACTCAAAGGCTCTCTAGGTGTGGGTCACGGTGGTTCTGATTCATAGGGGCTTGGGGGTAAGGAGGAGGAGCTTTTGGAGAATTGTGTTATGATTTAATTGAGCGTTAGATGAAGTTGGTATTAGAGTGACTTGTTACAGAAGGGACACAAGGGCTCCTACGTTATTGTACTCACTTTGCTGTTTTTGTTTGAAACGTCTGAGCCTCCTCCTGCCCTATAGCAACTCAAAGGATGCGGTCACAGTTCATTAGAATAAGGGAAAGATCTAAACTAAATATTAAAGTATTTAGAATATTATTACAATGAGCATATTTACATGCGATAAAAGGAGAGGAAAAAGGTTTAGAGCACTTCCAAATCTTTTTGTGCTCATATGTATATATATATAAAAATAATTAGACAAGTCATGTATTGGGGTCCTATATTCCATTGCTGACAGGGAGGTGTAGATACAACTGATTTACTGATGCATCAGGAGTATGCGCTGCCCCTCGCACCCTTCTGCTACGGGTGCATCTGTGTTTTCGCCTCCAGTATGCAGTGTGTACTTTTAAAAACACATTGAGGATACATACACCCTCACTTACTGGTGAATTAATCTGAAACTGAGCTGAAATAATTTTGACCATTTAAAAAAATGACGTTTCATTTTTCAAACCTAACTTACATGCAGCTCTCCAGTACTTTTTGGCCAAAGAAGCTGCATGTATGATACAGTGAAACACTTGACTGGGATATAACAGGTTGGGAACCATCTCCAGAAAATTAAAAAAAAAAAAGAAAAAGAAAAAGATTTGGGCTATAGAAATCTCCACTGAACAGTGACTTGAAAGTAAAATAGCTCACAGATGACAGACTTTTTTAAGTTTTACTGGCAATAAATAGTATGTTGATGATAGTGTTTTGAGTGGTGTGTTAAATGTGTCATAACTCTCTCGCAGCGATCTCTAGTTAAAAAGTACTCTGGATGTAGCACTGTTTTAATTTAAAAAAACCCAGATATAAATCATATGCAGGAGAGGAAGTATAGTATAACCGGGGCTGGGGTTTGATTCTGATTTTTTGAAATGATGTCAGGTTAGCATTAGATCTGAATTTTAATTGTATTGGTGTTTACACACATTGGGGAGGGAGTCAGTGTTGAATGTAGTAAGATTGTTAATGCAAGCTGGGGGAAGCATATAAGCCACGTACTTGTTAATGCAGCTCTATCTAGTGACAGTCCAGCATAAAAGAAATAGATGTTGTGCACCCGAGTCCAAATCACGTTTATTTCTTAATCTTAATAGCCAGTGGTACTTTATTTGAGTAGAATGGTGAGGATTTGGCCCTTGGTTTCTGTGTCTGCCTGGGAGTTTTTACTGCAAGTTGTAATGACCCAGATTGCCACGTTGGATGTTACAAGTGGCTTCCGTCTGATACCAATAGTAGCCAAGAGCCTCAGTGGACTGAAAGGCAAGGGGAAAGGAAAAAAAAAAAAGGGGGACATGAAATCTCAAACCTCTCCCCAGTAGCTTCTCAGTAGTTCAGAGTCTGTCAGCATTTCCACCCCAAACCCCAATTTTCAGAGTTTGTAACTCAGCTGTTTTAAATAGCTTCAAGCTGAAACCTGCTGCATAAATTGTCAGCCCAGATGTATATTTTGAAACAAAAAGGAGCACAAATCAGCTATTCTGTTTTAAGTTACAGAACATTAAAATATTTTTAATAGTATCAGATGCTCTGTTGGCAATCTCTGGGAAAGGCATTCTGAATGTGAAAGATTTTGCACTCAGAGGCTGTTCGAATTCAGTGTTTCTCGAGGAAAAAAGTTGTCGAAGTGATAGAAATCAACATTTGAGAGGCACTATTTAGTGTGTACACTAGGTTTTGGGTTTTTTTTTAAATTGAAGCAAGCATTTTGCTCTGCAGAAAGTCATAGTACCCACTGTTGTACAAGTCGCTTTGCTTCTGTCTTTAGGGTACATACTTTGGCCAGTTCAAATCCCACTGGACCGAAACTGGGCAAACAGGTTGCCTAACCAGATGAGAACAGTGTTATGCAAAAAAAACACACAGTTATTTTCAACTTGTAAGAATTGGTTCGGTTTTAGTTTGTGGCTTCATCTGACTCCGTGTAGCTTTTTGGGCTTTACTTAAAAAAAAAAACCCAGAATCTACTTTTAAGTACCAGAATGTGTAGGTAGTTTAATATGGAAAATAAAGGCTTCAAAATAGCCAAGATGTTTATACTTGAAGAATAGATAAGGAATGTGTACCATGGCTACTTTTAATCTCGAATTTTCTTACACTGTCCTTATCCACCTCACAGTGCACTTCACTATCCTCTTTCTAAGAATATGTACGTTAATTTTGGATTGATACGTGGCATAAAAAGGACCAAGTCAAAGTTTAGGCCAGCAGTCTTGCAGTAGGGAAAGTTACTTTTCTTTTAATTTCTCAAAATAATCCATATTTCTCCAGGTTTGCAAAGCTTTTTATCTAATCTGTGCTGGTGTATGTCTGTGTGCAGTAGTCTTGTGGTATTTCACGACCAAAACAAGTATGAAATTATGCAAAGGACCAGCATTTTACTCCTCTTGCTTAGCAGGGCACCTTTCTGTGTAACAGAATCACCCAAAATTTATATCTTCACCTCGGATTTTGGTTTGTCTTTTCCTTGGCGAATAGTGATACTGCGTCATACTGCATCAGAAAGCCGGTGCGTTTCAGTAACGATGCGGTTGCTGATGAGGTGCGATCAGCGTGGTGACTGGCAGCGGCACGTGCCGTTTCAGGCAGATGTCTGAGCTGAAAAATTGAACTGACATCCTCGAGTGGAAAGGGTCGGAAGGAAACCTCTGACAAGCAACGGGGAAGGAGCGGGGGGAGAGGACGCACAGGAGGGATTTTTTGCTCCCTTCTGGCCGTGTGTTCCAAGCTGTACCCAAGTTCAGGAGATGGGTTGGGACGGAGATGTGATGCTGCTGCCTGCTCTGTGCTGTGGTTACCTAGAAAAGGAGGTGAGCTGAGGCTGCAGGCGCTTTGCTCCCTCTTCTGAGGCCCCTGCGCTGCTCGCCCCAGCCCACCTCCCCGTGTTCTCTGCATTTCTTTGTATTTCTGGAGTTAATGTGGTATTTTTGTGTGTGTGCATGTTTTGTGGATAGCAAAAGCATAGGTTACAACTCCCTTGAATTCTAATGTGCGCGACAAGACTCTCTAGAGAGAACACTGCCTATTGCAAACTGGGAAGGGAGCCTTTTATAAGTAGTCTCAAGCCCCATGCTTTAGAGTTTAAAGCATTTATTAAGGGCTAGAACCAGCTGTCTCATCCATCCAGCAGATTATTATTTATTATTTTATTATTATTTATTATTTCTTGCACCTCACTTTGAAGCGGTCAGACTTGGTTGCTGTCAGAGCCAAGGCAGTGAGGTAGTGGGACCTCAGATCTTATCCGCAGCGGCGGTTCCTGTGTTTTTATGTTCAGGGATGTTCATATCACTTTAAAGTAAAATCTTGATAGACGGAGGCCTCACAGCACTTTGTGGCAAAACCCAATTTTCAGTTTTGGATAGTTTTACCTGGCTTTTTATGGGAGAACAGAAAAGCACCAGGGTAGACCCTTTTTATACTGAGTTTCAGCTTTGCTTTCTTCCTTCTCTTCTGTATTTTATTTAGATAAAACAAGCTATAGTTTTCAGTAATACAGTCAATTGTAAATATTTTCCCATTTTGTATACCTTTGCCATGATTTTTTTAAAATTGTTTTAGAGAAACATTGCACAGTGCTCTGGGCTGCATAATGCTCTCCCTGTCCAGAACTCCTCATTCTTTCCACTTAATTAATATTAACGTGCAACCTGCAATTATTAGTTTCAGACAGGATCATTCGTGGGAAAGACATTTCCAGCAGGGCTTATGACAAAATGCAATATGTATTTCAGGAGACGGAATAAATTACTCTGAATAATATAAAAAGTCTCATCTGAACAGGTGAGCTGGTAAAAGCTGCAAGGGGACAGACTTCGTAGCTCAAAAGCAGTTTCTTTTTCCAAGTTAGAGCTGAGCCATGAAGTATTTGTGAATCTCTTTTTGCTGTAAATTTATTTCCAGCATCATCCTTAGCTAACTGGGCAAAAGGAAATTATTTTCTTGATACTTTCCGTGGACTTTTTTTCAACCATGTGAAGTAACGTGTGTATGTTCTTCCTAGTAACTTAGTAGTCCTGTTCAATGTTATTTTTACATTAAAAAGTCATGGTGCAGTAACACTGTAGGTATCCCCATTGTTTCCAAATTAGAAGAAGGGAGCTGTCTGCTCCGTGGTGTTTATCTAATCAGATGTTGGAGCACTACACAACCACTGAAGCATAAAAGTCAGACTACCAGCTAGGTGAAATGTAAGGAGGAATACTTTGATATCTTCTGTTCACCCATCCTGGAATTTGAGGGAGGTATCGGCGCTAACCACATGCGACTCTTGCGAACGCTATGAAAATTTACATGCCTGCAAGGAAATAACAGCCTTTGTTTTTTATTGCATCTGAAAAGTTTGAATGCCAGCCATGAAGTGCACCATCGCAGGAGCGGGTTGGGTGGAGGGCTTTGTCTGCTAATGCCCCGGCTGCCGCTCCTGGGATGGGTAGATGGGTTTCTCTCTAGCTTGAAGTCTGAGGAGCTTTGAGGTCAGGGTGATGGGTGCAACCAGCTGAGAAGTAGAACTGAATCTGGGTGTTAAGGCTCCTCATAGTAATTTCTTACTTTCCATTTCAAATGCGTTCCCGCGTGTAATTTATGGATATGAGCCATGCCTCATGTTTTCTCACTGCTCACTAGTTGCCTAGAACAAAGTTGGCCTTCAGGAAGCATTAAACCATACACTACATAAGGATGTTGAATGTTTCTGAAGAAATGTAACAAAGCAGAAACTCCCTATTAGGCTATGAGAAAGGGAGACAATGCAAGATGTTTCTTTGTTTGATGTGGCACTTTGTTCTGTGTTCAGCTAATACATGGCTCTTCACCACAGTGGGCTGGAGAAGCTGCCATGGAGCTTTGTAATGAGCATGGCAGCCCGCAAAGCGGGGATGGGGACACACATTTTCAAAGTGCTGCCTCATGAGTTGTGGTTGTCTTCCCATTTTAACAGGTGGTGGCCCTAGGAGAAGTGCCTGATGGGACAGTGGTCACCGTCATGGCTGGAAACGATGAGAACTACTCTGCAGAGCTGCGAAACGCTTCTGCCGTCATGAAGAACCAGGTGGCCAGATTTAATGACTTACGATTTGTGGGAAGAAGTGGAAGAGGTAGGCCACCGCATTTTATATCTCCATCATGATGTAAAAACAATCTCTAGAAGTCAGACCTACTTTGAAATGAAATGATGATCAATCTGTAAACACATCGCTGTCAGCCTTTCATTTGGAGGGACAAACGTGTTTTACTTGCAAACTTCAGCATATGTGCAAACTAAGTTGAGTTTCTTTTAACTTCTGGGGGGGTTAACTCCTCACATCTCTGCATGTTTTCATCAGACAGAGGTTTTGAAAAACAATTCACAGAGCCCCTGCTTCCCTATTTTAATCCCAGAGCAAGGGTAGAAGGAAATGGGGGTATTTGTGATCTGGGTTACATGGAGTCAGAGAGTATCTCAGGCCACATATTGAGAGATGGAGAATTCCCTTTAGCAGTAGAGCTGATTCTGAAGTTGCTATAGAAGACCTATAATTAAGGGGATTTTGCATATTGCATGTGATATAGGTTATATTCTTTAAGGGCGTACATCTTTAAAGGTTTTCAGCTATTGGAGGAAAGCTGTCTAGTGACTTCCCTGCTCTTTGCAATCAAAATGCATATGACCTGCAAAAAAATCAGCTGTGCTTTTCTTTTCAGTAAACTGGTTGCCTTTTTATGAATTGCTGGTAAACTTGGGCTTGAACTAAACGTAACCTTTGCTTTAAATGACAGGGCAAGTCAGTTTTATTTTTGAATATGGAGAGTGCTGTCATTGTGTTCCACCTGTTTCGGTGGTGCCTATAATCTGGGATCTGCACCCGCAGCCTCTGCAACGATTGCAGGTTTGCAGGAATTCCTCTGAAAGAGTCTTGCAGATGCTTCCGAATCGCGGATAATGATGGAAAACATAGCTCGAAGGAAGCTGGCACTTCACTTTTTGCTGCAGGAACCTTCAGAGGGGTTTTTTGTATCAGTGGTTGATCCAACCTACATTTTTTTTTCCTTCATGTGTTTGAATAATTAGCCTTTTTTTTTTTTTAAACTAGCCCTGTGCAGGGTAAAATGAAGCAATGGCAGCCAGACAGTTGTGCTGGGAAATGAGCAATAAAGCTATTTTGACAGTAATACTCATTAGGAAGTAGTTTTAATTCATCTTAAGGAAGGAAAGAGTACTTTTCAAGAAAAAAATTAAACTTATGACAGAGGCCTAGGTAGTTTAAAAGTGGTCAGCAAACTTTTACAAGCCCTTTGCGAAAGTGCATGCACAAGCATGGCTTATAGTGGCTATTTTTTATTTCAGCGACCTGGCCCACAATTCTCTTTATCATTTTACAGCTTAAAAAGTATGAATAGTAAAGAATAACTTGAAAGACAGAACAGTAATGCAATGTAAATATGGAGTTCATTGCCCTTTTGGAGAAGGTGTTACCTATCTCTTCCATTTGTCTTGCTTTCTTTTTTTTAAAAAAAAAGAAGAAAAAAGCCCAGTCTGCTTTGTTATTCTGCTGATGGATTAGGTTTGAAAGTTCTCTGGCTCCATCACTACTGCTGCCTTACAGTAAAAGTTCAGTAGTGTATCAGTCTTTCCGTAGTGCTGAAAAAGAACTGAGATGTGATGTACTTACCCCTGATCTGTGAATTTAATTTGAAACCTTTTTATTAAAGCATAGGAAATGAAACAGAGGGCCTAAAGCCTGAGTAGATATGGCTCCAGGCACATCCAAACACAAACCTTCTAAAATTCGGTTCCAGTATTCTTAATTTGTATTTGTATCTAGCAGGCTTGGAATAGACTTTTTCTCTGATCAATCTGAGTAGAATCTATGGAAAAGCGATAGTGTACTTTTCAAACCCTCAACATATTTATTTAAGAGACTTCAAAGAAAAACAAAGGGTGTGCACTGTTTTACTATATTGGCTTTCTGAGTTTTGGCTAGTTTCCCAAATAGCAATTTTTATATTTAAAAAAAAGGGGGGGGGGAGAGAGAGAGAGAAAAAAGACAGACTTAACTGCTTGCAGACTTTTCACGCATGGAAGATGAAGAAAGCTTCTTTTGATGAAGTGTAATTATGTCCAAACAGAGCTGACCCCCTCCCCCTATATTTCTTATGATCTTAACGGAAGAAAGTAGGGCTTTTCCTTTGAAGCAGCCGGGACTCGGTGGAGGATCTGAAATGCTGCATTCTGCTGCCAGAGGCAGGATGGAGAAATTGGTCCAGACTTGTCTTCCAGACTTAGAACAGAGAGGGGGAGAGAGAAAAAGAGAGAGGGAGAGAAGGAGAAAGAGTTATCTTAATGATAGATTTTTAGAACTCCGCTTAAAATAGCAGGGAAAGAAAGTGGTAGTTACAAACAGAAGCACGAGAACTCCTGGCATAGATGAATATCGATAGATACAGGTCTTGAAGCAGAACAGGAAAAAAAAATGTAATAAAGAAATCATTTTTCAGTGGCAAGAAACTAATCCACACCTGTTCCTGCCTTTAGATTTACATCTTTCTAAACAGCTTGCTCTTTGATCTCTGTATCTCTAAATTTGATTGTGAAGAAGTCTGAATCATCAACTTGCCGCTTCACCTCCTCTCCCACGTTTTTCTTGCCTCCCATGGCTCAATGGGGAAACTTGATTTTTATACATATTAATGTTGCTTGCCTGACAGAAGCTTCATGTTATTGTTTGCGTAATTTCTTTTAAACACCTTTTCTGGACTCATCAGAATAAGTAACCGGGGCACTTTATGTGAACACCATCATTTGTGTGTGTGGTTTTGAGGCAGTAGCTCCCTTTTACAAGCCCGATCCACGGCACAGAGAAGAAAGAATTCCTGTCTTCAATAAGCAAAGGATCATAACCTTAATTTTGTCGTGTCCTGATACTTTAATCACATTAGCATCTAACTGAAAAAATATGCAACGTGTGCAAGCTGCCGAGTCTCCTTTCAAGCTAATTTCTGGGGTTTGCCTTGTGCTTCAGCATATGTCCGTCTCGTCCTCCCGTGTCAGCTCGGCTCACATGTGTGAATAACAAAGAATGCACAGTTTAGACACACTGAAGCACTAGTGCCAGATGACTGCTTGACCTGGGAATTTAATAAAAGAGAACTACAATTAGTCTTTAGCCTCTAAAAGCGGATAGTCAAAATGAGTGAGGGCAATAAAGAAAGGTGATAAAAAGTGCATTAAAGGATTTCGTAGCTGAGGAGGGATATCTGTGAAATATCTGTGGGCGGCACAGGCATCACTGAAACAGGGGGACCTTAAAATTTATTTTGTTCTTAATCCTGTAATATGTAAATCAATTCTTGAAAGCTCTGGAACTGGCAAGGCCACGCAGCTCCCCGCAATGAAGTGATGTATGATTTACTGACTGCCGTGGGGCTTCATCGATGTTACTTCATTAATGCTTCGGTTTTTCTAGAATACCAGTTTGGGAACAAAACCAGTTTCCCCTTCAAGTGAGATGCTTAGCTGTTCAGATTAGGTTGGCTGAGAGGCTGGCTTTTAGCAGTGCAAGGTCGAAACATAGCTCTTGGATACGAAGGAATGCGGTGTTTCTGGCCACTGCATCCTCTTGAAATACATTTAGTGTAGGAAATGATGCAGGAGCGATTTTGTAGGGTCTTAACAGACAGTATGTTTCATCGTGTCGAATTTTAGTCGTGCTAGACTTTGATACTGAGTTGGCATATAAATAGAATGGTAGCATGAAGGCCAAATTCTTCAGTCAAAGCTATGTGGAAAATCCCTTCAGCTTATTTGTTGCCAGTAATATTCTACCTATTTCGTGTGGGTACGTGCAGTCTGAATGGCATCATTGCACATTTTCACAGTCACAACAGGCTGGCGCTGAAGGAGGCCTTATACCCGTCCCTGGTAAATGTATATAAATCCAAGCAGTCGGCTGAATTCCTACTCAGGGAAGGATGAAAGGCACGGATCCCGCTCAGCCCAAAACAAGCAGGTGTAGAGGCTGTTGCTGTATGTCTGAAGGCTGCCTATGCACATGCTGTACACTGGCAGAACGTGCATCTTACTTCTGACAACGGCAGACTGGGCAGACTGGACAAAGTCCAGGCATCCTACATCCACTTAATTCTCCTCCTGTGATGATCAGTCTCACAAGATTTGAGAAATGCTCCATTTCCCGATGAAACTGGGGAAAGCCACCTTCAGCCACGCACCTTCACGAAGGCAGAATTCATCCTCCTGAGGTTTTCCCACCTTTGCCAGGGTCCCGACCTCCCTACTAGCCTGCATCTCTCGGGGAGGTGGGCACAGCTGGAGCACAGCTACACCTGGAAAATCGTTTTACTCTACATGACAGTTATATTTCCCTAAAAAAAATTAAAATAAAAATCCATGTCACATTCTGTTTTGTGAAAAATATAGCCAAGACTGTTTGAAGTTGCACTCCTGATAATAAATGATGCGTGTCAGGCAGGTTTGGGGGATATATGACTTGGATCAGAAAGAAAGACCAATTACTAGATTTGACAGCCAAAGCTCTGTTCTGTATTATCCTTAAATATAAGCTGTTCTGTATTAGACTCGAAAAAAAACCCAAACTGCATTAAGTTTGTGCTGTTACGTATCGTTTAAGATTTGTGCCTTGATTGAATGCCTTCAGAGTTCAGCGAGAAGAAAAGCCCTAGCAACAAAAATGCACGTATACGCAGGGTGGGGGGTGGTGGGGGAAGGAGTTTTAAGTGTCTGCTAAAGCAGCAGCCCAAATAAGCACGAAGGCTGAAGATTGCTGACTGTTTTATTGAGTCACTGTTGTACGCCCACCTTTTCCTGTCTTGAAACAGTTTTCAGTTTTGACTATCTGACGTGACTAACCGTTGCATATCTAACAGATTACAACTGTCAGTGAGTCTCCCGAACAGGGGCCAGCGCCTTGTGAGAATGTGCGCTCGGATGCAAGGCAGCTCCCTTTATTTATTTCTTTTTAACGTTTTCATTCAGCCAGAGGCTGGGGATGACCTTGCGCAATCTCTGCGTGGATTCAAACTTTGAGAAATGAAAAAAAACCCTAAAAAAGCACAAAAACCACCACCAAAAAAAAAAGCCAACACGCAGGGTTACGCTAGTGACGTACATGCACGCCGCGGTTTCTCACCCTCATGGGGAAGTTGGGGGCTTTCTTAGCGTTTCTTAGATGGAATATATGTAGGGACGGAGAGCGTGTTCCAGTAATAATGATATCATTGTATTACCCCTGGCGTATGAAGGACAGGAGACACTGATTCCCTGTTAAAATGACTCCCAGGAGGAAAATATATTCTTTCCTCATCTTACTGTAGGGAAGTGGAACAAACGAAATGATAAAACTATGTGAAGTAAATAGCATGTGGCCACATTCTGCTCTCTGTCACACAGCTGCAAAACTGGAGTAAATTTTTAAATTATCCGACTTGCTTTAGATTTACACCACTTTCAATACAGCAAAGAATTTGGCTTGTCCTCAGCAGTGAATTACTTTTGTTCTGTCATTTCATGATGACCCATTATTAAATAAGAAACATTTAGATTGTCAACACATGGACGTACTCTTGACATAGAGTAAAACTGAAGGGGAGGAAAACTCCTATGGTCAGTTATGTTTTTAATTTTCACGATTGTGGTAACGACAGGGAATAATTTTAAACGTCTCTGATTCTTTACTGAACATGCATGTGACTGTTTTCATGTTGTAATCACTCATTCCTCATTGGTTTTTTTTCCCCTTTGTAGGGAAGAGCTTTACTTTGACAATAACTGTCCTGACAAATCCCCCCCAAGTCGCTACATACCACAGAGCTATAAAGGTTACAGTGGATGGGCCAAGGGAGCCAAGAAGTGAGTATTTTATTCTTATTTTTTTTGCACATAAGTCTGCTTAATTTTGTTTAATAGAGACCCGTAAATGTAATGTATATCTTGGTCAAACTTTGATTCTTGCTCAGCAAAATATGTTAAGCGCATGCTTAATTTGGAGTCTATTGGACCACACACATACTCGCATTAAACACACACTTAAGTGCTTGGCTGAATTTGGGCAATCACGAACCTGATTCTCATTCACATCAAGGTCTTGATACATTATCTGCCAGCGTAAATGAGAACTAAACCCACTGTATTTATATATAATCTGATTTAGGCATAATAGATACAATCCTGCAACACACTGAATTCCCTGAACTCCTGTAAGCTTCCAACTGAGGATGTTTAGAGCAAAATAGGAGGCTGATCTTTCAGGATCAGTCCTAGAGCAGTGAGCAAATACATAATATAGTGCCTTTTTGTTTGCCCTTAAATTCTTTTGCCATCAGATAATTAATGCACCTGGTTAATCTCATCATACCTGAACTTGGTTTTCAGCTATGGACTCATCACAGACCCCGGGGGGGCAAAGAAAGATAAAAACCAGGATATCAACAGCACTGTCTTGTTTCTTATTTGTACACTGAAAGTGTATTTTATTTAAATGTAGTCCAGCAGATTTTCACTCAGCATGTTTATCTCAACGCTGTACCTTCCTCCTCACTAGGAAGCTATTTGCAGCAATCACTGGCTATATTTTTATGACAGTTGTATTTTGTCATGTTCTAGCAGTTTTATGGGTAGCATTTATTTTTAGATACAGTCAAGTCTGGTTAATCCATCGTGATTTATACGGCTGTCTCTCTGTCTAGCACATGTAGTTGGTAACCAGCCTCACATCATATGGGTCTCACTGATGAGCCAGTTCTGGAGTTTTTTTTCTTAATCTAACTAGACAAAACTCTTTCTAAATTGATTGGATTAAGCAGGTATAGCTGTATTTAAATTACTTTTAGAGATTAAGAATTATTTGATGAATAACCACATGAAAAAAAAATCCCTATAATGGAAGCATCTCAAATAATTATTCTGCCTTTGATCTGCACATACAAAGGAGACCTTTAAGGAGCTTCTATGGAGTTTTGTTTAAAATACCACAAAGGAGGGTGAAGTAGAAAGATGTAGGCAGAATTCATGCATTTAAGTGTTTCTCATGCTAATACACACTGTGCTGTCACCTCCTCTGACACTGAGAGACAGGAACTGAAATGCCTTCAAGAACTGTCCAGGCTGTAGAGTTTCACATTGATAAAAAAAAAAGAGTTGAGAGAAAGAAAGTAGCTCTGGATGCATTTCTTTACTTGGATTGCTGCCTGCTTGCAGCTGAGGTGTCCGTCGGTCACAGTGAGGCAATTTTTGTTCTGTCTTCTCCCCTAGCTGAGTCAGTTCCCATTTTCAATTTTCACCTGCAGCTGATGCTCCACATAGATTACGTGGGGATCCTGGACAAGCTGCTGCACTCATGGAGCACCAGCCAGGAGTAATACATATCATTTAGCCATGCCCATTCAAGGGCTGCTCCCATGTATGTATCGAGGCATCAGCAAAAAGGGGAAATCTCCCAGCAGAGGACACGACTGCTGTGAAAAAGCAGAGTGGTTTGAAAATGATGTGGAGAACAGCGTGGACTACCCTGGGTAGCAGAGAAAGGGAATCTGCTTACACTGGGACTAGCTGTTTTGGTGATCAGTGGATTAAAAGTGAGGCCATGTTTGTAGGAATTAATAAGTTTTCCAAGTTCTGCTGGAGTTTCGTAGTTTAGATCTGAAAGACCTCGGTACGTGATACCTGAACGCTGTTCTCATTGAATAGCTGAACCTAGGGATGCTCAGTAACATAGTTCTTACAGCCAGGGTGGAGTAAGAAATCCAAATTTCAGCTTGACTGTCCATTTAATTTTCATATTTTGGCTAAATATTTAGTGGAGCTGTACTCTGGGGTCAGTTCGGTCCTGGGAGTTCTGTTACTGCAGCCGGATACTTTAAAGGCTTCACTTCCAGAATGGCTAATTATCAAACTGGAATTTTCAGGGAAAGAATAGCTCCAGTGAGCTGTGGGAGTTTCGCTGGAGTTCTGCACTCGTGTAGATTTATTACTCTTTGGTAGTAATCGTTCAAGAAGTGTGTATCTGGTGTTCACATTGCGTAAGGAAAATTATGTGGTTGGGGGCAACAAGGAATTCGAGTCAATGAGCAGCTCTGATAGAAAATGTGTTTTCCTTAACAAATTATGTATCGGCAAATAGTGCCCCTCTGTGCCAGGATCTGTATTTCACTTAGACATCTCAAGCATGTTACCCTAGTTTTCTTCTGTCTGGCAGCTCAACCAGAGCTGTCACATCACAAACAACTTTTTTCTTAATATACACATCTGGCGTTGGCAGTTGGACCCACTTCATAAGAGCACATGATCATCATTCATTACAAGATTAAAAAGTACCCCATGGCATCATTGATGTTTTTTAACTTTGATCTTTTGCAGTTGTGATTCATCTCAGTTATAAAACTTCCCTTTAAAGGAACACAACCGATGACTTATTAGAACCTTCGTTCTAAGTAGCGTAAACATAAAATTATGCACATCTTTACAAAATGTCATTTACTTTGTTGCCAGCTTATCATTTTAAGACATGACATCATGCCTTAGATCGTGAATTTGTAAGGCTTGTTTATAGGCAAGGCACTTTGACCTTCTGTTGGCAAGTTGACTTGAGTGAGCGGCTGCTGCCTGCTTTCCAGCAGTGGCAGGAGTAGCAGCAATACCGTGACAGATATCGCAATCATTTAGAGCCTGACTTCGGGAGTGCTGAATGGTCATGGCGTGCAGTGGCTCTAGTTGGTGTTTTGGATGCTTAGCGCTACAGAAACTCAGGTTCCTAAACCTAAGAACCCTTTAGTCATATTAAACATATGCCTGTGGAAGCTCGCTGCCTTGCCTCTCTGTTGCTGTTTTACAATTTTTAAATAGAAACTACGATGTCGGGTGGCTCTGTTAGAAAAAACTGCCCATTTCTGTATAAGAAAAGGTCTTCTGATGATTTTTCCTTGGAAAAGTTGTATTTATTTTATTACAGTGTTATCTAGATTACTGTCCAGGGACATGACTGTGTTGCTTAGTCTTTGTACTGGATTGAGACAGCACATGGCACCCTGAGTGATGAATTCTAGTGACGGGGTTGTATAAGATCTATGGGAATCGTTGGGAAATCCTGCGGAATCTTTCCTCTCCCATAACCAGGATAAAGCCTCTGCCCTATGCACATCTTAGCCAGCAGAGCTGCCTTCCAGCTGGGAGGCTTGAAAGACAGTTTCCAGAGAAATCAGTTGTCCTGAGGTCATAATTGACCAACAGATAGCAAGAGATCACTGTAGAGGAATTAAAAGAAGAAGAAGAAAAAAATAAACAACCCAGAAGAAAGAACAGCTCCAAAACTTTACTCAGGTCCTCCTTTAATGCTTTTGCCTTACCTCATTAGAAATACAGAACTAATGATTTACCCTTCCACAGTAGTACCTTTCGAATCGGAGAGATGTAGTCCTTACTGGCTTTTGGTAGACACCCAGTCAGGAGGGAAATCATGAGAAAGGAGGGAGGAGGGGAAGTCTATGTACTTTTAGATTTTCCCTTGCTTCCAAAGACTTCAGTTCGCCTGTAATCAAAATTAGTCTCTGAAGGCACTGACCACAGTTTTCTTTATCAACGTGAATGAATCACAGAATCATAGAATCACCTGGGATGGAAGACACCCTTAAGACCATCAAGTCCAACCACAGCCTAACCCTGACTAGCCCACCTCTAGATCATGTCCTTAAGGACTTCATCTACAAGCCTTTTAGATACCTTCATCGACGGTGACTCCACCACCTCCCTGGGCAGCCTGTTCCAATGCCTGACAACCCTTTCAGTAAAGAAATTCTTCCTGATACCCAAAAATGTATCTAAAAAAGTAGTTCTGAGCCTTTCAACACTAGAAAACTGCCGTGTAGCATTCAGCACCAGAGTACGTCTCTGCTGCCGCGGCTCGCAAGGTGCACACGTGACGAAAGGTATGAGCAAACATCGCCTCTTTGCCTGTGCATGCAGCAGAAGCCGGTGAGAGGTTCCACGCAGCCTTTCTATTAACCGTTCGGCCGGCCCAATTTATAAAACACAGAGCAGTGATTGAGATTTTTGAGATTCCTCGACTTAAAACCGTAGCAGATTTTTCTTTAAGAAGTTCTCCCTCTTTTCTCTCAAAGGCGGGAGGGATAAAGTCTGGGGCTGGTGGAATGTGCTTTGGAGTAGAAGAGCTTTAAATCTTTCAGGTTTTTTAAAAATTATTTTTCTTTTTTTCTTCTTTTTTTCTCCTTTTTTTTTTTTTTTTGTTGCTGCCTGCCTGTCAAGAGCTGGGCTGGTGGCCAAGCAGGAAATGACACATCGAGAGGCATTTGTGTTGTGCAACATTTTGTGGAACTGATGCAAGGATACATTGTCTGTTTACGCATTCCTCCCCTAACAGCCTGCATGGCAGCAGCTTTATTCAGGGACACATGGCACGCTTACAGCGAGGAGCTGGATCCTCAATATCCCTCCATGCACAGTTATCACAGCACTTAAAACACACTGCGTGTCCCGTCCCCCCCCGCCTCGTTAAGAATATTCTCTGGCTTGCATTCAAAAACCACTCCACTAGCCCCCCCATCCCCTCCTTCCTTCACAAGAATATATTTTGGCTGTGAGTTTTTGCACTGGGGCAAACCGGGGCAGCACAGTGGGAAAAGAGAGTTCGCAGAACCAGAGGAAATCTTACGGGCAGGTCCTACCTCAGGCTGTAAGCGCAGCATCACGGGCTTTTTCAAGCGATGCATTGCAGGAACCGAACGCGGAAGTTCACATCTGCACGTGTTTTTTTGGCACGGTGAGGAAGTTTTTAATCAAAGCCAGTGCTAAATAGCCCGAGATGTGGTGAATGAGCCCTGGGTTTTCATCCAAACCCAAGTTAGAAAATCTGTGACTTGCTCTGGTGCCTTTCGGAGTGAGAAATCTCTACTGAGATCGGCTGGGTTATTTCGGATTTCTCTCAGCGTAAGCGGGAGCGGAGGAAGGCAGAGTGGGCGGTCTGGTGGTTTGTAAGTTGCTCTAAATGACTTTGTGAAGGTTCACGTTTGTGCTGTAGTGCTGCCTCTGTAAGAAATGAGGCAAAATTCGCAGATTCACAGACTTGTAGGGCTTTGAAGGGACCTCCAGAGATCATCAAGTTCAACCCCTCTGCCAAAGCAGGTTCCTTAGGACAGGTCTCACAGGTAGGTGTCCAGACGGGTCTTGAATATCTCCAGAGAAGGAGACTCCATAATCCCCCTGGGCAGCCTGTCCCAGTGTTCTGTCACCCTCACTGTGAAAAAGCTCTTCCACGTATTCTTGCGGAATGTGATTATACAGTCATGGAAAAGTTCAGCGTGGCCACGCTGTGGGGTTTGGGTTCTTTTCTGTGACTGTTGTTAGCATATTTGGGCATGACCACAGTCCAGTTACAGGCTGGACCTGGGCTCAGGTCCCCGCTAAGGATCTGTAACGTTCTTGATTTCAGTGGTACAGCACCAGCTCCTATCTGCAGTGTAAAATGTGAGACATCAGAGTTTCACTCACTATCATTTGCTGTTGGCTTATTTTTTGCAAATGTGTAATTTCACAAAACCGTATTAGTTGGGGACCGGAGCTCCTGAGTGTTCCCAGAGGCTGTAAGAAACCGGTGGGATGATTCAAGTGTTCCTCATCAGAGGTGCCAGATGTATATACCAGTGGTTTAGGTTTACATTTGAGATGGGTGTGTAACCCACAGAGCAGGGCTCCTTACAGCTACCCTGACCACAATGCACACCTTTGGAGCAAGGTGACCAGGAGGCTGTTGGGGTGGTAGCTACCTCCCAAGGACCCATCAGTTCTTGTTTTTTCCACTGCAGCTAGAGGGGAACTAGTGCGTAAGATGACATGGTCTGAGGAATAGACTGTGAGAATAAAAATAATTTCTATTCCAGTGATCATGACTTTTGTCTGCTGGTGTAGCATGTAGGGTAAGGTGAAAGCGAAACTAATTTAGTTCACTCGTGACTGGATTTCTGTGATGATTCTATGATTTCATATGCTGCAGTTTTGAAATCTCAGTGATCTACGTGACACTGGCTGGCTGTCTCCACAGGAGGACATTGCTGCCCAGGGAGGTGACAGAGTGACCATGTACTTCCTGTTATGGTGAGAGGTAAAAGGCTGTGAGATTATGTAAAACAAACAGGCATTCCTTAAGATGCCTTCACCAGTAGTGATGCAGTCTCGGTTTGTGTTTGTCAACGGAACAGGCTGTTTCCATCCCATTGTAGAGGGAACACTGCTTCAAATCAGTCTATTCTTAGTATGTTTGGCATGTAAGATGACCATCATGGTGGTTTTTTCGATATTTCAGCTATTGCTGCTTGTATTCAGAAGGCCATAGAATCCCAAAGTCGTTTGGATTGGAAAGGACCTCAAAGCCCATCTAGTTCCAACCCCCTGCATTGGGCAGCGACACCCTCCGCTAGCCCAGGATGCCCAAAGCCCCATCCAGCCTGGCCTTGAACACTGCCAGGGACCCAGAGGCAGCCACAGCTTCTCTGGTCAACCTGTGCCAGGGCCTTACCACCCTCACAGGGAAAGATTTATTTCTAATATTTAAATCTACACCGCTTCAATTCAAGGCCATTCCCCCTTGTCCTGTCACTCCCTGCCCTTGTAACCAGTCCCTCTCCAGCTTTCCTGTAGCCCCTTTAGGTACTGGAAGGTGTTGTAAGGTCTCTCCAGAGCCTTCCAATCTCCAGGCTGAACAAGCCTGACTCTTCAGCCTGTCTTCACAGCAGAGGTGCTCCGTCCCCCAGTCCTCTTCATGTCCTCCTCTGAACTCACACCAATAGCTCCATGTCCTTCTTGACCTAAGGACCCCAGAGCTGGACACAACACTGCAGGTGGGGTTTGATGAAAGCAGAGTAGAGGAGGACAATCCCCTCTCTCAACCTGCTGGTCACCCTTGTCTCTCCAAGCCACAAATAAAATCATGGCCCCACCACTCTATAGTTGTGCTGCGTAGTTGTATGTAAGGGAGTTTCCCCCTGAATAGCTCACAGTCTCCATTAAAAATACAGATAGGAAAAGGGTTTATAACTGAATAAATGAAGTCAACAGTGGAAGAGAGTTCATTCTGTATCTTCATATGTCACAACTACGAGGAAAGGAAAAGTGAAAGCCATTTTTGTAAGTCTGTGACTACTCTATGGAGGTACTGGGGAGGAAGGTGGTATAAAAAAGGCTTTAGAGTAGCTTTTCCCAGACCATTTTGTCCCACACTTTTCTTCCAAAAGAATTCTTTTCATCTTCACTTTTACAATGCATTTAGCTGCTTGTTACTAATATTGGCCTTTTGTTCCTCACATTCAGTGTAGCACCTCTTATACCAATCTCTCCACTTTCCTGAGTGGGTTGGGAAGTAGGGAACAGGGCAAATATTTTCAGGAGGCACTGCATCTGAGTACTTACGCAGTTCTTCCTTGCTGGCAATCCCAAATTTCTTTTTAAGGTTTTATAAAACTTATTTTTATTTTCCATATAAACTTCATTCTCTACTGAAGCATGGTCATCCCAGACATGAAACACAGATGCTGATTTAACCAGACAAGGAATGCAGAAGAGGAAATGAGGAAGAATTTCATACTTAATTGAAACTTCAGAGGAAGAAACTTAGCAATGATCTCATGCTACAGTATGTTTTGGACACCGGAAACCTTACTCTTAGGAAGAACTGGGTTCCTTAATGCGTCTGTCTGCAGGTCCCCTGTTACATATCTCATCTTCAGTGGACCAGCTTACTCAGCACGATAGTTTCTCACTGTTGACTGAGGGTGGCTTTCAGCTCTCCAAAAATTAGAGGTGTAGGGTAGGTTTCCTCTGAAGTGAATGAAGAGACACAGGTGCTTACAGAAAGCAATTCATCTCACCTATCTTCGTGCCTATCTAAGAGTGCAATGAATTGCCCTTTAGAGCTATCCCTCCCTTTCCATTGATTAGAAATGGAGGCTAGATGACTAGCCTAGACTAGGCACCCTGGGTTTGAGAAGGTTGGAATCAGATGAGATTATGTGATATTGTGATCCTATTCTGTAGCAAGTGACTGCCATGAAATTCAGACATCCTGAGTTAGCTATGGAGCAGGTAGCTCAGATAGCAGTACAGTAACACAGAGCTCAGCGTGGGTCAACCAACTGTTTGACCAGCCTCTTGCATGGATGCCTTGCCTTGTTGGACTGTGAACAGTCCACAGTATATTTCTGACAACGTAAGGGATTGTTTAAAGCTGACTTTGAAGTGTCTGTACAGCTGCCATAATGAGCGCAACACAGACATGCCTTAAAAAAACGATGCTATCTACTAAGGCATCATTATCACCTCTTGCAGGATTTCAGTAGTCAAGTACTACTCAGGTCCTACTCAACTTGGCTGGTGTGAACTGCTAAGATTAAAACTCAGGTTGTTTAGCTGTAGGCGTAGTATTCAATAAGGTTCTCACACTACCCAAAATACTGCAGCTGCATAACAAAACAATATGAAGGCGATAATGCACTTCATAGGTGTTACCTAAATGTGAAGAATGCTGGGGAGCACATTTAAAGGTTTCTCTAACACTGGGAAAAATACTCCACGTTTCCATTGTGCCTGCTTCACATCAGAGAGTATTAATTGTTCCTTCCTTACCCAAACTTAACATGTTGCCCCTTCTCCTTTGGTTTTGAGATGTAATCTTTCCCGCAGCGTGGGAAGGCAAACCCTTTTACCTGATTATTGCCAGCATAAATGTTTGTTGCTTCCATCTCTCTTCAAACTCCTGTACCTGCATTTTGTGAACTTTACTCCCACTTCATAATACCGTGCTTGTTTAGTCGCCCTGCTAATTTAAATTCAGGATGCCAAACAGGTATTAATCAGGGTGCTTACGAGTGTAGAATCTGCTTCCTGCCTCTCTGTAATCCATGTGAGTAACGCCAATTAGTTGTCTGCTTCCTTAAATCTTCATACACTTTATCGTTCCTTGTTCCCGCAGTAGTAGACACGGTCTTAAGCATCAGCTGCAGTCAGAGGCACTTGATGGTGTTTTGTTTTCTCTCTCTTAGAGCTCAACAGAAAAATCATCACCTTCACAAGCACCACAGAAGTGTGCTGTGGAAGAAAGGGATGTGTTCAGCTCCTGCTTTTGTAGCTTAATTTGCTAGAATCAGGAATCTAGCTCGTATGCCAGAATCTCACTTCACAAGTCATGAGACAGGCAGAGTTACAAACAGCAGTTTCACTTCAGTGTGGCATCTTCTTGGAAAGGAGTAGGCACTTGCAGGCACTGAGGTAGTACCAGATATGTGTTTGTTTAGGTATGGTAAATCCTAGGTTAATTTACAAAAGCAGCCTGGTTTTAACTGGTTGTATTAAAAGGGATCAGAATTCCAAAGATTACCCATCAAAAAGGGATGGTGCTCACAACTATTTGCCATATTTTGAAAATTCAGAGCCATGTTTCTCAGAAGCTGTAGAAGAGTAGAGACTTGGAGATACAATACAGAGTTGCTATGTGGTACAAACCACTAGTTAGGAGTACAGAGGGAGTGGAGTACTTCTCTTTTTCCTCAAGTGTACATAAGTAACCAAGGATTCAAATTCAGATTCTTTGACAACAATATACTTCCATTAATTCAATCAATCTAGTGAATTTATCAAGCACTGTAGACATATGAAGTGCAATAGAATTGGTTCCAAGTTTCTAGGATACCAGTTATAATGAAGAATAATTTCATTTTTTTCATTCTTTGGGTCTCTTATGACCATGAACTCTAGATTTGTTGAACATACTTTCTGCTTTCATACTGGACATTCTTTGGCTTTAATGACCTGGGCTATGGATTAACTCCAACTTTTGGTCTTTTTTGACGTCTTTGAACAATTGTTTGTAAAACCAGTGCTATAACAAAATTACCACCTCTGTAGACAGAAGTGTTGACTATGGAAGAGTTCTCAGTGATAGAGCTGTGAATGTAAATTATTCAGTGTTTCAATTCATCAACTAAGCAGTCAAAATGAAAATCCTTCTTGTAAAGGGACATATGGGTAAAATTTTCAGAGATGCGGAGCGGATTGACTCTCCTTAACTGTAGTTGCCTAAAAGCCATCTCTGGTGTTTCAGCAAGTCATCTCTGGCCTGTTGCGGTCAAGAGAGAGGTGTATGTGTGTGACAGAAGCTGGTTTATCCCACCCTAAGTATCTGCAAGTGTCGCTGTGTGTCATCTCCAGAGGTGGGTGGCAATGAACTCAGGCTGCAGAGGGAACACGGAGCAGTGTGGACCAAGGGGCTGATGCTCAGGGTGTTCATCAGTGCAGATACTTTCATTGGCTTTCCACAAGTTACCTGGCAAATGCAGCAGCACACAGCTTGGGCACGTTTCTTTAGACTCCTTTTTGTCTTTCAGTAAACCTTTTAAAGGGGGCTTTAGTGCCTGCTTCTTCAAAAGCCACATTACAGGGCTGCTCTCTGAAGTTTGTCATAATTCAGGATGTCGATGAACCCCTCCTCGTTAGACATAAACAGACAGTGTGTGATCTTTTATGTTTTCCTCTTCCGTGCCTGCTTGGTTGAAACTCTCAGGCACTCAGTGCTGAAACGTCCATCCCATGTGCTGATGTGCTTTTTACTCTTTCTCCCACAAAAGCTGTGGCCCTGACAGCTCAGCAGTAGTCTGGCTTTTATACGTGATCCTCATCAACCTCATGGCAAAGTCAGACAGCTTAATTAGCCTTTATCTTTTCCTTTGGAAGAGCGAGCCCAGGGTATGCCTGTTAGTGCTGTGAAGAGGTCTCATGCAACAGTTTTCATCGCCTGCGGCATGACACACAGTCATAAACATCCCTGAGAAGTAGGACAGCAGAATTACAGCACATGAAAGATACTTAGACGCGGTATTTAGGTAGGCTTTGTGATTTGCATGTATACAGGCTTACCAATCTATGTTATTAGTTTCACTCTTCTTGATCTTTGCTGTTTCTGAAAGATGGCAGCAAAAGAGAAACCTAATAGCTGCTGGCTCACAGAGATAGTCTTTATTATAGGTAGGTAGGAGAGAGAAGTGAAGGCCTGGTGCTCACAAAATCCAGATAACAGTGGTTGTTCTTTAGACCCAGCTCAAGGATAAGGAAGCTCCCAGGGAAGCATGTTTACTTCTGTGTGGGATGCAAAGTAAGCGCGTCATGAACTACAGATGCCATGCAACATTAAGAATGAAAATGAGAACTGTTTTCCTCTGGTGACTTGGTGTAAAAGGGAATGAACAGTAGATTTAAGGTATGGACAAGGGGCTACATAAACATCAGATAAATAATACCTTGCTGACAAATCTTTTTTGGTTAAAGGGCAGATACCTCTAGTTCTAAGTCTTACTTTATGCATACACTACAGACAAAAATGGCAGTAGGAAAAGTCCATGTCTGAGCACTTGGAATTGGGACATTGATTCATGCCTGTCATGTGTGTGCGTGACACTGGTTTATCCATGGGACAGCAATGTCCTGTGGGATGGAGCACACCCATTTACCGATTTGTTAAAGCTGTAGCAGTATATAGTGCTCTGTATGTTCAAAATGCTGCTCCCAGGTTGAGTTAGTGGTGAACGGTCAGCGCTTCTGAAGAATACATCTGAAGATCTCATATCAGCCACTGGGGAAAATATGAATGCACAGTGAATATGATCTGTGAGCACTTTGTTTTAAGCAACTTAGCTATTGTCACAACAAAAAATTGTGTGGCAGGAGCATAAAATCTCTGTGCCAGCAATCAGTTTCCTTTGCCAAGCTGTAATCAAAGCTTGTAACTGATAACATCTAAGGAATTTTTTATTCAATGAAATTTAATTTTTTCAAAGTTTTATAATTTTACTAAATCTGGATGGATTACCGTGGAGATTCTGGCAGGGGGTAAAAAAAAAAATCCAATCTGCTGAGCCAGGTTTCAAATCTCCACTCCAAAATATAGTGACAAAAAATCTCCTTCAAGAAAAGATTGCCAAAAATGTTTTTCGAGGCGCTATGTTTTCCCTCAGCTAACTCATTTCCAGGAATGTCTGAGCCATTTTGGTTGAAATTGAAGAAATCTGTTCCTTACTCATGCAAGAAAAAATGGAATGCAAACAGTCAAAGTTCAGTAAAGTTGCAAGCAATTGAAAATTGAGTCTTGTAATGGGAAACGTTGGGCAACTTTAGTGCTAGTCAGTCCTACCAGCCCCACCTCTAATTTATTTAATCTACCGTGGTATTAATTTGCACTGAAAAATAATCCATTAGCTTCAGTGGAAATCCGCATAAAAAAAATGACTTGGCAGTTGGCAGGGTCTCTTCACAGGCTGTGGCAGCTCTGGTATTGACTTCAGCAGGTCAGGACTTTGGCTGGTGACCAAAGTTGGTTGTGAGCGAGGTGCCACGGCCAGGAGCATGGGACAGCACAGTGTGACTCCTGCCTGTGTGCTGAGGATGTGTTGGAGAAGGCAGAGATCTTTGTAAAAGATGAAACAAGGGCCAGCTCAGGCTGCAGAGCCTCTGGAGGCGTTGTGGGTTAGAAGGCAGTGTGCCTCCAGGCACCACTGTTTGGCAGGACTCTCCTTCCCCACCCCTAGCCTCTTCAGAGGGGTAATTTCATGTGTGTGCACTTCAACTTAGCTGGTAGAGTTGGCCCAGATGTTGCAGACTGTAACACACACGCACGAAGTGCAAGCTGAGGGAAGTTTGGGCTGCAAAGCATGATTTCCCCAATGCTCCCCAGGGTGCAGGCCGGGTCTTCTCCCTCTGAGCCCTCCTGTCCCTCTGGCACCCCTTTGCTCTGCTGAGGGAGCCAGTGTAAGCAGTGGTGCTTCTGAAAAAGGACATTTTTATGCAAAACCCCCTTGTGTTTAAGAACAAACTCAGGAAGTTAGCATCGAACCCCCCAAACTCAGCCCCCCAGTAGCTCCCAGTGTGCCCACGCACTCCTGAGTGCCCTTGGCTGATGTAACAGGCAGCCACAACCTGTGTATGGGCACCATCCATACCTCAGGGTGGGCAGAACCTGGGCCCAGATTTGTTACTAAGGTCCCACTGGAGTCAGTGGATGTGGAGAAAGGCACGTTGGGCTCCTGAGGGCTTCCCCTCTGGGGAAGGGAGCAAAACTGTATAAAAATCTGTGGCAAATGTCCAGTCCTGCAAAAATAAGCTGGGTATTTCTAGGTGATAGGGGCATCCACGGGCATGGTCTGTGGAGATTTGGATGCTCTGATGTCAACCAGTGAAAAAAGTCACTTGCTCATTGTTACCTTCTCCTCCTTTCTGTGACTCAGAGCTCCTGAAGATGTTGGGCCCATTTAAAATCAGCGAGGAAAGCTGTTTTAACAGGCTTGTAAATTGTTAGAGCTGATCAGAAGCAGGCTGTGCTTCAAGTTATACTCGAGATCTGCTCCTGCATAAAAACCTTTCCCTCCTGTGCGAAACACGCACTCTCTTCTCCGAAGCTTCCTGAAAGAAATGGTGCTGCGGGGAGCGCAGTCCTTGTTGAGCCGTTCAACATTCACTGGAACAGGGCTCAGGGATGAGCTGTCTGATGTGTTTTGTTTTCTTTTTATTTTAAGTTAAATCATTCTTTTTTTGGAGAAAAATTTGAGTGCTGGGCAAAAGGTACCTTCACCGGCAATTTTATTCCACCTCACTACCACGATTTTATTTAAGCTTTTCCCCATGTCTTTTACTATCATGGTGTTCCCATCCTTGGGAGCCAAGCAGCTTGAGAGAAGTGTTGTCAGGACGGTGATTAAAATAGGGATTGATGCGGCTGGGAGCCAGGGTTCAGTCACCTCTCTGGGCCTCTGCGTTACTGTTATGTCAGACACAGTAGCTTTACCATGCACATTGAGTTTATGTCTTTTTTATATTGTCTCACGCTGCCAGAAAATGTTGACCCCGAAGCAGCGGTGCTGCGTAAGCAGTCGGCATCGGAGGGCAGCACACCCTGAAAACCGTTTACGTTCCCTCTTTAATTTGTCACTTATGGGTCATATCTTTTTACATTTACATTTTTAAATTCGTTCAGTGTGCCCTGAGTTTCAGTTCCAGAATCCACGCTAAAAACTTCCCAACTTTATGAGTTATTAAAAAATAAAAAATTTTTAAAAATTTCCAAACCCCCCTTGCTGAATTTATGGTCAGTACTCAAAACAGCTTGAAGTTATGAGAGGGCTTCACGTTTTTATTAGGATACAAACTTGGGGAGAGATTAGATTTTAGGGCTCATATGTATCATGGAACAATTGTGTCTCCTTGGTCACCTCTTGAAAGAGGATTCTATCAAGGGAAATTTGGCCCAAAAATTAAAAGGGAAAAAAAAAAAAAGAAAAAAAGCCACATTTGGCATAAAAAACAATCTGGTCAAAATAAAATGGTTTTTCCAACATAAATTCCATTAAAAGTAAAGCCAGACTCAGCAAACGCTTGAGATCTCCCATATGGAATGAGGAATAGTTTTACATTGGAGCACAATGCAGTTTTTTGGAGTGCATTTGAGACTGCTCCTGTTTTGGAAGCCTGCTCATGTCTTGTTTGAATGACGACTTCGACTGTATAAAGCAAAAAGCAATGTTAGCATATCTGGAACATCAACATAAAGGCTGCTTGTTACAAGAAATATTTCTTTTTAAAGAGAACAAAACATTCCTACCCTATGCCATTTTCTTTTTATTTTTATTTTTTCATTCTTTAATCTCATGTCAGGAAGTTTTGAAGACAAGCTCTCTGTGACCACATGAGTAAGGCAGGGAGGGATGTAGGAGGATGGTTCAGTGGCTGATGCATTTGAATGTGCATCCTGCTGATTTGTCATCTGCCTCTGACGTCTTTATGATGTTTTTGCATTTGAAAATCCCTCTAAGCAGCTGTCTAAACTTACTGATATCAGTGGGAACCGGATACCTCTTTCAGCCTCAGTTCCCCTTATGTGAAGTATGAATAGTGGCACTACCTTACCCATGGAGTGACATGGATGTGCGAAGAAGGTGAAGATCAAGGTGTTTGTTTACTCAGGGGGTTTTTTTAAAGCTTCTTCCCACCCAAGGTATATCAGAAAATGAGTCAGAAAGCTTCAGTTTCTCTTAGTAAATAGAAACTCCTTTTTTTTTTAATTTAAATATTATTTCATATTTTTCCATGCTCAAGGAGGGAAGAAATAGTGGGGAGGGTTGCTATCCTGTTTGCTTTCAGCTCCCATCATACATTGCTGCTCTCTGTTGCAGTGTTAGTGGTCTTAGGATCCAGATCCCGATTCCTTTAGCTCCTTGAAGGCATTGCAGGAGGTAAAGGTGGCTTTTAGGAGCCGACCTTTCATTAAATCAGCCCTTAATGAGACTTATAGACCTGGTGCTGCCTTCAGAGAATAGCAAGTACCAGGTTTTTCTAGTCCTTGCTTAGGAGCTTTGCTTTAGTAAAGAGACAAAGTCCAGATGAAATAGGGAATCCGAAAAGATGAAATGCCAGGATGGGCAGATACTCTTTTCCTTTTCCCTTTTCCTTCTTTTCTTTTATACCACTGACTGCTGAACGATCACAGTTCAAGTGCTCTATCAACTGTGTGGTTGTCTGGCTTTGGGGAGTGAATCCACCACTTTTGCGCAGTCAAGGGGAGGAAACTTCAGAACCAGTGCAGTCACCTCCACGCGCGTGTTGTGTCTTGAGGAGTGGGGAAGGCACCCTTAACCAAACATTTGCAACCTGCTGTTTTAACTGGAATAGGAAAACCAGCTTGACAAGTACGAACAGCTTCACCGAGCGACATTCAGGGGAGGTTGGTGGGATTTTAAACAAATCTCCTTAAGCAAGCATGAAAACAAGCTATTTAGCGCTCATTAATGTCTCAGGTTAAACTCTTGAATAATTTGTCATGGTTAGGCTCTTTTGGTTTCATTGGTGTTTTTCTAGTGACTAATGAGATGACAGCTACACATGCTCCTCGGTATGCCACTGTTCACAATAGGGTTTAAAGTTGTGTATTTGTTATTGGTGTCATTAAAGTGATGGATTTGAGCTTGGTTTCTGAGGCAGCCGACTGGGCGGTTAGGACTAATTTCTAGCAATGGTTTTGGAGGTTGAAACCAAAGTGTGTATAAAAGGAAATGTTTCTTCTTTTAAGCAAATAATTTGAACCCAGATGAATGAAATTTAAGCAAGTGGGCATCAACTCTGAGTTAATTTTGACATAGCTGTCTGGAAATCATCACCAATTAAAATATTTTTATGAGCTCGAATGTAGTATTGTCTTTCAGTGCTTATGTAATAGAGGAACAAACTGCTTGTTTAACCCCAGCCTTGAGACTACTGGCCAGGATATATGACTGAAGTCATAACCATCTGGAGCTGCAGGGAGGGCATGGGCCTTGGCAAACCTCACTTGGTGGGGACAAGGCCATTTCCCTGTTTGAAACTGAAAAAATAAATAACTTCAAACAGATCGCTTGCACCCGTTAGGATGTGAGGATCATTTGAAAAATGAGTCCCACCAAAGACACCTGACATTTTTAGAGATGATAGCTAATAGTGTCAGTCGGTGTGAGTCTTGGATGTACAAAGAGGACAAGAGTAGCTCTGGAGCCCGGGTATCCTAGTTCAGAGTTAAAATGAATCCCTTGGGTTGTTATAATCAGGTTCTTTCATGTGCTCCTCCAGACTGAATAGCTAGTGAGATAGTTCCTTAATTCGTACACATACCTTTCACACCTGCACATAAAGAAAACCTTTGATGCCAAGTGCCTGATAGAACAACAAGATGAGTATGTGCAGAATTAAAAGGATACACACCACACTCAAATATTTGTATAGCTTTTCAGGCTCTGCACATTTAAAATAATAATGAATACCCTGCTCAATGGGGAGGAGCAGTCTCTGCATAGTAAATTTGGCCTTTTCATAAGAGCATCGTTATTTGTCATCGTTTTTACATTGCAAAGAGAGTTGAAATGTTGAAGACTTGAGTATAAATGCCTGTTTCTGTGTTTCCAACCACAGTCTCAATTATTCAAAGAGACAGACTTTTAACATTTAAATTTTTCTTATTAGTGTTTATTGGGTTTTTTGCATCTTCTTTTATTATGCTATATGCCTACATACACACATATATATATAAAAATATATATGCGCATAATAGCACTGGGTTCTTAAGAAACAGCCTATCATGAGCTTTTGTTTTCCATGCCAGAATTATCATAATTTGATTCTTATGCAGTAGTGTGTATCTGCTATTCGGGCTCCCAGCACTGCAGACAGATGTTCAAATATTTCAACACAAACAAAACTGTTTATATTTAACTTACAGAATCATTAGAGCTTTGGTATGTATGCATGGAATTTACCCTACTGTGAAGTGCTAACACTAGACCTGTGCACTACTTCAATCTGAAAGAAGGTAGACCTGAAATATTACTTAATTTCAGCCTCCAGTTGAGTCGATACTGAGAAAATTTCAGGGCTTAAGACGCATGATCAAGTTACAGGGGATGTCTGTGTTTCCATATGTCAGCTGAGGCACAGCAGCTGCCCGGTAGGTGTTCTTGGTCCCCCATAAATGTAAGTTGATTTGATTTAGCTTAGCCCTCAATAAAAGAGGCTTAAGATAAGTAGAATCGCTGCACACTTGCCACAGGCAGAGAGCACACGCGCAGATGGTTACCATCCAGGTCCGGGACATGCTAAACAATTCCACCACAGGAATTGGCTGTGTGTCTGTATGGTTCTGTACTGGCAAAAGTCAAGCCAATTTTTAGATCAGCATTTACATTCTCTTTTAACAATTAGTTGTACAATCCCTTAACATAGCTGGATTTCTTAGCTTGAATAAAAATAGTTTGTCAGTTCTTTCTCGGAGCCACGAGCCCCATTGCTCACAAGACAACAGCAGCAGGAAAGGTGTTAGTCTTGTTTTGAGGGACTCATTCAGAACCAAAATTGTTTTATTTCTCAGCCTGTTTGAGGAGACACTTCTTTAGAGATTTGGACAGGTATTTTAGGCCCTAAATTTTACGAATCTTGCCTTTTCAGATATATGCAAGGAAAAATACCTTGTGTTTGTTTCCTTGGACTCTCTAACTCCCACAGTTACTACATTTAATGAATAGTAACCAAGAACTGATTTAATAAATATGCTTTTGAAATCTCCTGTGGTGTCCTTTGCTCGCTGAGTAGGGTGAAGTTGCAAAACTTCTCCAGGACATAGGCAACAAGCAGGATCATGAGCTCCATGCAAGAAAGTGAGGCTGTGCTGTGAGTGTGGGCAGGCCATGAGTGAGTTGCCCTTGAGCATTGCTTTTGACTTTCAGTGAGAATGGTAACTCATTCAGTCATTTCAACTCAGTCTGAGCTATCTAAACTTGTGCTCTGGATTTATAGCAACATATCCTTAATCTGCTCTTCCTTTAAATGTGTTACAGCCCTTCTTAGACAAGGAATTTGAGAAAGTGGTGAGTTTGGTTTCTCCACTTTCTGCAACCCCTTTGAACAGGCAGGATTTCCAGTTCCTTAACTCGCAATCCTCTGGGTCATTCTTCTAAATAGATGAGGTACTTAGGGATATGGTTCAGCACAGGACAGGAACAGTTGGACTCTGTGAAGGTCTTTTCCAACCTTGTGATTCTGTGATTCTACTCTGTGTCTGCAGTGGCCTAGAAAGTGGTGTCTGTCCCTGTACTACCTTTTGGTGTCCCTAACAACATTTGATTCTTACTGTATGCAAATACGAGTGGTCCACAGAGGTTCATCAACATGCATGTCTGTGGGGAAGCACCCATCTTTGAGACCGGACTTGGAATATTGTGTCCAGTTCTGGGCCCCTCAGTTCAAGAAGGACATAGAACTCCTTGAAAGAGTACAGGGCAGGGCGACCAAGATGATGAAGGGAGTGGAACACCTTCCTTATGAGGAATGGCTGAGGGAGCTGGGTCTCTTTAGCCTGGAGAAGAGGAGACTGAGGGGTGACCTTATTTATGTTTATAAAGGTTGTGGAGTCTCCTTCTCTGGAGACATTCAAAACCCTCCTGGATGCATTCTTGTGTGATTTAGTCTAGGTGATCCTGCTCTGGCAGGGGGGTTGGACTAGATGATCTTTCAAGGTCCCTTCCAACTCCTAACATTCTGTGATTCTGTGATCTTTTTCTTGTGGATTAAGATAAGATTTTTGTAGAGGAGGAAAGGAGAAGGTCAGTCAGCTCCTTCCTGAGCTCAGGTGGACTTTGCATTCAGCATTTCTCATGGCCACATCCAGTGGGGGAAGCTGATAGCCAACATTCCACAAATACAGTAGGAATGGCAGAAGATGTCGGAGTGGAGGCACCTGCCAGAAGTGCCTCCCTGCAGCTCTCCAGGGAAATTGGGAAATTTGTGAGCACCATAGTCTGGCGTAACAATAAATCCATGCTGTGGGAGGGAACATGGCTTTGCCTTACACATCCTCTAGCAGGAGGAATGCCAGGGACTGGGGAACCCGAGCGTTCCTTGGGTGTCCCTGCAGCTGCAGCCATGATGTCTGGGGAGGACACCATCCTCCAGTGCTCCTCTAATCAGCATCAAACAAAACAAGTTGCCTTAGCAGAGTCCTGCTCCAAATCTGTGGTAGCTGCAGCGGAAGATGAGTGATTAACAGCGGAGATAGGCCAGGCGTGATAACCTCACCCACTGGCACAGCTGTAACCTGGAGAGGCTGTGTGAACCCAGGCCTGATCATGTCTGGCTTGGTTACCCCCCATGCTGATGGCACGTCCAATCTCTATGATGAATAGCAGGGGCTGCGTGGTAGACAGTGACCAGGTTGCAATTAAACATCTCATTGGGATCGGCTTCTGCTTTGGGGACAGAAAGAGAGCCCCACAAAAGTCAGTTCCCTTTAGCTGAGTGCCTAAGCAAGATTTATTTTTAAATATGCTATTTAAAAATTTGTAGAGTTTCTTGGGGGAAAAAAAAAAAGAAAAAATAACATTAGCCTGAGTGAGCTCTGCAAGAGTCTCTGAACACCCAGAAAGTGGAGGCATCCCCTGGAAACGCTGACAGTGCACTGGCCATGAACCTGCTGCTGCAAAACCTGGTTGGTCATTTCTCCCCTAAGGGAGAAAAAAATAATTGAGATCTATTAAAGAGGGGAGAAAACCTCCAGGCTGTTTTAATCTGGGATTCTGCAGCCTGACATTAATGAGAATTTTATTTTTTATTTTTGGCAGGTTTTGGCCAATTCATTTCTATATTATAGGCAGTAATAAATCGTCAAGTTTTTTGTGAAAAGTTTGACTGGATGCATTTCTACATGCAAAGTACCAAAGCAGTCACTGTGTGAAATCCCATTTCACTTTGGTCCAAGGTATCACAGTGCCCTTTTTTTGTTGTCTTTTTAAATTAATAACTTACTTTCCTGTCACTTCTCCACACTGCCTCTGTGAATATTTCTGAAACAGAGACTCTCGTATTTGCTAACCTTGTCTTTCATTAGTAACAGTGAACATATGGGAGCAATTTGGGATGCCAAGTGTGTTCCTCTGTGTGTTACTGTCCAGCACGTCCTCCTGTTTATTGGAACATGGTGTAGGTAGAAAAGAAAACCTGTGGAAATGGTGAATTCTCTCCTGTTGTTATTCTATTACTTGTAACCATGCTGGCACAGGTAGCTCATGCATCTGCTACTCTACATTTGTTGGCCAGGGTGCAACCACAGAATAAAGAGTATCTGATATAACCAAGAACTAAGTTACTTTTCCACCATCTCTAAAGGCTTGCAATTCACAGAGAAGTTGAGCAAGTGAAGAGTAAAATTGTAGTTTTTGAGACAGTAGACTTAAGTATCTAGTCCTGTTAGAGCTAGAGCAATGAAAGGATGGTGAATGAAGGGAGTGAAAACCACCCCAAAATACATGTACAGCAAGTGGTAAGAGGAGGGAAAAATGAGATGAATGGAAGACATCAAAGTGGAAATGTTTGCCAGTCTCTGATAGGTTGTTTTCTGGAGGAAGCTAACATAAAATAAAAAATAAGGAAGAAAAAACCATAGATTAGGTTTGTAAGAAATCAAAAATGGGAAATGACATGGAAAGAAATATGTGAATACTACTTATTTGAGCTGCTGACTGATATTTTTTTCCCTCTATGTTGCTCTATTAAAAGCTAAGCAGCCAGCATGCTTTGAATTATCATATTCATGACAATGATTTAAGTACAGTTATTTCTGAGGCATGAGAGATACCGTAAACTAGGGTTATAATCTAGAACCTAATAAACTGAATAGTGCTGGTGGGAAGGGAATGATGTCTTAACACACCCATAATTTTGAGATTAATTGATGAAATGTCCTGTGGAATTGGGTTTTTTTCAGTCTTGGCAATTTCCTGTAGACCTCAGCACAGTGATCCCTCCTTCCCTCCTTGAAAGGATCTGGGTCTCCAGAAGTATTCCCCATTAATTTTGGAGGATTATGAGTCACGCATTTAACACGATTTTTCCCTAGTCTGACATGGACAAGTCAATCCAAGCATATGGTAGTCAGGTAAACAGGCATCCAGTATCTTCAGGTGTGGGGAAAAAAATAACCTTGAACAGTTCCATTTTAAAGAAATAAGATGAGTGGAAATCCCCATCAAGATAAGGAACCAGCAGCCCATACCATTTCTGAAAAGACCAATGGCGGTTTCCAAAGTTTTGCCTTCAGGGTGTGGCATAAAACTAAGGTTGTTATCATTTGTGGTCAGAGATCTCATTGTACATTAATGTTGGCCAGTGAATGCCAGCCATTATAGCCATGGTAGTAGGAGTTTTCCCTGCTGTTTCACATGATTAACACATTTTGAGATGACTGCTGAGTTCCTAACTAACTGAAATTACGTGATATAACTCATCGGTGATGACAACAATTCTTGCTGATCGTTTGGAAATTACTGGTGCTTGTTTTTATTGCTAATCTAAGATTGAATTCCTTTAAATAGTCCTGATCCTGCCTATTGAGCTTGTCTCTGTGCAGCTTTGGTCTCACTTGTCCATGTCAAATTCAGGAGAAAATGTGTTAAATATGTAACTCATAATACTCCAAAATGACTAGGTAATACTTTTGGAGACCCAAAAGAAGGTGACATTTTGTCTAAATTGTTTCAAAGCAGGTTAGCATCTCGATAAAAAAGGTTGCTTATTTGAACTTCCAGTTCAACTGTCAGAAAGTTGAATCAATTTATAGAGTGAATCAGAGTTCGAGCGCAGTTTTCCTGTCTTTTTTCTTTCTTTCTTTTTTTTTTCTTTGGTCCTTATTTAAAACCTCAAAACCACTGTGGGTAATTTCCCTAAGATCCACTTTAGACACTTGTGGTGTGTAGCGTGAAGAGTAGGCGCAGCTGGCCAAACCCCGGCACTCTTACCCTTTTGAGCATTTTCCTCCTGTTTCAGTGAATAACACAAGAAAAGCTGCTGTCCCTCTCCCCACAAAACCAAACGCTAACTGGTGTACCCATAGGGGCCAATATCTTGCTTTTTGTGAATCACAGAATCACCAAACGTTAGGAGTTGGAAGGGACCTTGAAAGTTCATCTAGTCCAACCCTTCTGCCAGAGCAGGATCACCCAGACTAAATCACACAGGAACACATCCAGGCAGGTTTGAATGTCTCCAGAGAAGGAGACTCCAAAACCTTTATAAACCCCTGAGGGACTCCAGTAGATACAGGCCTCCAGCTAGAATTAAGTGGGAGTTTTGCCATGAACTCAGCGGAGAATTGAATCTGGCCATTTCTGCTGGGTTTAACTTCTATCTGTGTCACACCTTAGTTGACAAGCAATACTTCTGCTGAGAGACCTTATCAACCACGCACAACTCACAAATATCGTTTAACTACAACAATCACCACAGGAAACACTGGTGTGAAATTTAGGTTTTGTTTTGAAAACAAAAGTTTTGGAGGGGTGGGGTGAGGGGGACATTGTTAAATCCAGCTTGGACAAAAACATGTTTGTAGCTTTTTTTAGAGTGTCACATAAAGACCACGCCATTGCTAACGTCTTCAGTATTTCTTCACTGTGTTAAAAGGCTCAGTCAGGGCTTTTTGCTCAGGCGTGGGACTGAAAAAGTACTGTTGACTTAACAAACCAACCTCATTTGGGTCTATTAGTGAGGGCAGCTTTGATAATGGTCAATAGTCTTTTACAGTTTTATCAGAGGTGCAATTGCTTTGTAGCAAGACGTTAGCAACACCACAGCTGAGGGCGGATTTTTTGTTACCAAGCTCCCGAGTCTTGAAATAGGAGAAAATTCCCTAGATCTTACAAACCAAAGGGATAAAACACAGGAGGGAAAGCAAAGAGGAGGCTCTCGAACCATATGGAACCGTTGAGAGTTGAGCACAAAACCTCTGCCCCATAGCAGAGCATCCTGTGCCCATCCTGCCAACAGAAACCTGAGGTGGTGGCAGACGCAGAGCTGAAGAACCGAGAACTGGATTTTACTATTTACATTACCATAATTTATCTGTAGTATAATGTTGAAATTGCCACTAGAAAAAGATTAGAAACATGTTTCCTGCTCAGTTTCCTCGCCGCTCGGGCCACACACATGCAGAACATGCCATTAACCGTTGCAGAGCTCCCATGCCTGGCAGAGGAAGGGGCTTGTTCAGTAGCCTCAAGCTGCGCCAAGATTTGCAAACCATCAGGAAAACAACCCCATGTCCCACTTGGTTCTGCCCTGTGTTTTCTTGCTTGTATGTACCTGATTTCTCATCTGAACTCATAGTCCTGATCACTTTTTTTTCTTTAAAGTTACCTATTAGATCCGAAGTAATTAGTGTCTTGCACTATGAAAAATCCCCTGATCCTGTTGGAAAAACTTCTTTGCCTTCCCTCACCCCTCTTCTACTGGGAATTATGTCTTTCTAACACCATAGGCAGATTGGCACGCTACAAGTATGTGTGTGCTTTCTTCTGATTTAATTGGATTTGCTAGTCTGAAATGTAGTATGGTCGCTAATTCCATAAACTAGCTACTGTAACTGAAATCAGACACAGTCACAGAAAAAAAAACCCGGATTGCATTTTAGTCCAAAAGGGATATTTCCATGCTGTAAGGGTGGTCTCCCTTCTCCCTTTAAAATATCCTTTAATCACTGTGTGTCTTGGTTAACATCCCCGTTTTTACAGGATTCCTGTAGTTTGCATTCAAGGTTGGATAGGTGATGTTCTAATACATGTTTTATTATTTTGAGTCAAAGCCATTCTGTTTTGCCTGGGTTGGTTTTTCTTTTACCCATTGTTGATTGAAAGATTGGAAGCTTTATGCTGTAATCTATCTAGCTGAGGGGAAACATTGACAGCCCAGGGTGGCTCTGAAAAAACCCCAACTTTCTCAGCAAAGTCTTTGCCTCAAGCTCGTGGCATAACCCAGCACTGAAATTTAAGGCTGTATTTCGATTTCCTTGTATTTAATGTGGGGCACCCGTTTGTACTTAAGTCCTGTGCTATTTCAGGGCCAAATGTGGGAGGTAAAATAATGCCGTAGGAAACCTGAGCAAGGGGAGAAGTTCCCTTCTGCAGAGACGTGGCTGATGCTTCGCCGCTCCGTATTCTGAAGGCTTCAATCACAGTTCTGCAGTCTCCCAACCAAAGGGAATTAACGCAGCAGTCAGAGGCGAGCCTTATGCGATGCGACAGGTGCTAATCTTCCAGGAAATTCATCCTACATCCCACCCATTAAGGGAATTTTATGTAAAAAATGGTTTAATGTCTCTTTAAAGGTGTCAGCAAGCATGTGAGGACCACACAGCTTGGGTTCCACTGCAAGTAATGGAGTGAAATTGTCTGCATAATTATTTTAGTTGGATTGAGACTCTGCAGTCCTCTCTTGCTTCAGGAAATAAACCTCTGTTAAAACCATATGGCAGTATTCTCAGAAGAGACGTGATTACAGGGCCACTTCTCTTTCACATCTCCAGGCAAAGTTAGAGAAAGTTGTTATGTTTGTGCGTGATTAATCCTTTTTCCTTGTCAACAGACACAAAAATGGCATTTTTAGCATGTGTGAGGGTGCCGGTGTGTTTGTTTGTGTACACACGTAAGCTTGCTTTTCTGGAGCAACAAATGGTGCTGCCTCTGATCAAAATTAGAGACGTGAAGGGAACACAGCATCGTGTGTATGAACCAAAGCTGCCTAACAGGGAAACTGCATGAGAATGAGCTATGCTGAAGTTCAGGATAAGCAGTGGTACTTTTAGAAAATACAGCCAGTGGAAATTATGTTTCCTTACTTTAAATGAGGCCAGTTAATGCACATGCAAAATAAAATTATGAAGGACAGGTTTTAATTATGACCTAGTACTCCTGGTGCTCAGGATGCTGCCATCAGCCATTGGGAGCCGGGTACCCATCCCAGCCAGGCAGGGGAATGGGAACTGCTTCTTACAGGGGGCAGGGGAAGGCCTTTGACCAATTTTTCATCTTGCTGTTTTTGTGAAAGCAGAGAAGGAAACATCCAAATGATAAATATGAAGGTGTGAAAACCACAGGGTTTGGTAGAGGTACAATTAGTTTAACTGTCAAATGGGTGAGCCTGACTTTCACTTTAAATTTAGCAGGCACGATGCGCCTCTTCCATCCATTTTAGACCAGCATGCATCCATTTATTTTAGTGCAAATTTATGACACAATCAACAAAAAATTCAAGAAACATGATAAAAACATTAGGAAAGAGTAATACCAGCCATTCTGAAACACTGTCAAGAAACTTCATCAAAGAAAAACAAAACCGGAAAAAACACTTTTCTCTCTCAAATCTGAGCAAAGTGCAGGAAATAAATTGCCACCGCACCTCAGTGAGAGACTGAGTGGCAGGGACAGAAGTTCTGTTCAAATGATGCAGTGAAATAGCAGTATCCTGGAGAAGGAAGTGGATTTTCCTTACTGTACACAACACAGATCATTTTAAACCAATGTCTTGCTGGAAACGCTGCCAGATGCTGGGGCGGGGAGGTAGGCTTGACAGCACATCACCCTTAGCAGTAGTTTGGCCATGTAAATCCATCAGGGATTAGAAACTGGGTTCAGTTAATGTCGGTCTTTTGATGAGGTGGGATCGTTAGCATGCGAAATCTTTTGTCAAGGGAGGAATAAGTTGTTTGTGTATCAAAACTGGTCAGTGATGGGGACAGTGACAGCCAAATTCCTTTGCTGCTGCCGTAAAGAGAATAATCCCAGGGGTCTTGTGGGAAACTGTAGTGAAAGCACAAGGAATGATCTGTCCTACCTGGATGAAGAGTTAAAAAGCAAATTTCTTCCTTTGTCATAGTGCTGAGGTCTCTGTAGAATGTTATTGAAAAAATCACTTCCTTTCTATTTTTTTAAGTTTTGACTTCCTCACAGTTTGTGTTGAAGCTGGAAAAAGTTTTCCATCACTCTTTTCTGTTTTGCCTTTTTACTTCATTTAAATTGGTTAAGACAGATGAGTTTTACTTGTAAAAAAAAAAAAAATCCAAGGCAACGCACCACTAAAAGATATCCAATTTCTTCAGCATCACCAGCGTTGCTTGTTTTACTTTTCTTGGACGAAAGGGGAAGAGCACTTTGTATTCTATTTTCCATCATTTTTTGATGGAATTAAATCAGATTTTTGCTTAAAGAAAAAGGAAACCCTCATATGTACGTGTTGTCCTGTAAGAAATTATGCCAGTGGCCTGAGTGTGCCTTATTTTTGTTGGGGGGAAAAAAAGCAAGGGATAGGGCTAAAATGTAGGTTACACAGCTTGTATCTAAAATTCCGTAAACCAGGGACCAAGTCTTGGCCTTGTAGAGACATAACTGTAACCATTACAGTGGAAGCAGCTATATTATTCCTTAAAATGAGTCATACGACATTAAAAACAAAGAAAATAATAAAATTGAAGTTTGTGAAAGCTGTAAAGACTTCAGGGCCAGGCTGTCTCCCACCGAAGACAGTGGCAAAGCCTCCATTCACGGCTCTGGCAGATGCTTTGGGCTCCATACAATCCCATTCTTTCCAATTGTAGGTTCAGATTTATTTATCCCACGAATTAAACAAGGATTTGCCACCCACAAAATAAAACCCAAAGAAAGAAACTTGCTTTAAATAGAATGAGCTATTGAGACGATATTAATAGCCCAGGGATGATGAGTATTTCCAGAATTTAAGTACTTTAGTGTTATTTCTGCCGGTTTTAAGAGAGCAGAATAAAATAGCCTTGCCACTCTTGCATTGCAGAGATGTTTTCCAGTGGTGCACTGTAGTAGGCATCCAAACTTAATGACTCACCATAATAATAATAATAATAATAATAATAATAATAATGATTCTTTGAAGCACATGTCCAGTGATAGTCCAATGCATTCTAACGTCTTTCTAAGCTTGAAGCACATATATATATATATATGTATGTATCTGCTGGGCCATATGTATATGTTTGTGTACATCTTTGAAAGCTATTAACTTCACAGCTGCCCATTTGAAAGACTTGTGATTTTTATAACTAGGCATTTACAGCTTCAGTTTCTTTGATTTTCCTTTTTCTAGTGGATTGCACCCACAGTGTAATACCCAAGTGGCTTTCTATTTAGCAGTGAAATAATGGAGTAGTTACAGTAGGGTCAAAGTAAAGCCTGTGAGCTATAATCTTGAAAAAAAGAACTTGGGCAAAGACTGCAGCTCAGAGGACTAGTGATAAGACTGAGGTTTCCCTGTCTCATGTACTACGTCCTGTCCAGTGACCAAAAATTCATGTCCTCTGAGCTCCCCCATGTATGGGCAAGGGAGACTCATGAATTCAGAACTAAAGATTGCATTCTGTTTGGACTGATCTCCACCATGCCTTGAGGAGAAGCCCACTTTCTACAAGGTGTTTAGGTTTTCTCTGGGATAAGCTCCTGAATTGCTCCCTGCAGAAGCAGACAGAGCAGTCATAGGGAACATCTTGCCTGCGGTAGCCCCAGCCTTTTCCCAGGCTTTCCCTGGGTGTTCATCAGTGCAGTTCGCCGTGCTGTGAATGGCATCACCCACTGCTTGTATTGGCTTCTCTCCAGCTCTGTCTCACAGGCTCATCCACCCCCTTCCACATTCCTGGGGATTTGTTACCTACTGGTAGCCAAACGCACAGGCAACCAGGGCAGGGGGCAAGATTTATTTCTCCAGGACTCTGTTTTCCTATTGTTTTTAAGTTCACAGGAGGCTCCCCAATACTAAACAAACTTTACAACTGTCGGCAAAAGGGTCAACCCCCCGCCAGAGTCCTTCCAAAAATTATTACATTCCTCACAGCCAGATATAGTTGTGTCACTCACCTCCTTCCCCTCTGTCCATCACCCCCTGGGGCTTTTGGTACAAGGTATAGACCCTGAGCAGGTTCAACACCTGGCTTAGGCACTGAATTAGCAACCTGCAAAGCCCATAAGGACAGGCTCAGCTTATGCCAACGACTTGTATCTCATACGCTTGCAATGCTCTGCTGAGGTTGGGGCATGATGCTACTGAGCAGCCGGTCCCAGGTAGAAACACTCAGCCTTAGACCTTGGTGGGTTTCATGTGAGGTGAATGTTTGAAGGGCTGGAGTTTCCATAGCAAGGATGGGGTTCGTATTCGTGTAGCTTGTAGCAGAATGTGGCTTTTCTTTTCTGACAAAGGAGGAAAAAACCTAAAAAACAATGGAGATCACAGTTATAAATGAAACACTTCAGGAGCAAATAATGCACAAAATGAGGCTATCTTCTTGGAAAAAAACTAGGATTTTATAGTTTCTCACAGTGTTGAAGAGTTCGTCTAACACATTTGTTTCTAGGTTTAGTGGGTTTTAACCCTCAGTAAGTTTGCAATTTTGATGTCCCTTGTTCTTCATACTGGCATGGAGAGGAACACATAGGTTTTGGCAGAAGGGGATGGCCAGGGCCACTCTGTCTTTGAGTAATCAGCAGACACACAACTAAGAAAGCAACAACCAAAACCAACCGTGTAGTAGTAACATGTTAACCGTCTTCTGGCCTTTGATCTGGGGATGCAGGAACTCTCTCAAGCATTGGGTAAAAAATGTTAGTTTTACTTTGTTGTGTCTGCCCCAAAAACAAATGGAAAGTCAGACTCATGCTTGCTAAATGAATGGTGAAGTCAATCTTGCAACATCCACTGTGAGACAAAGAGATGCAAAAGTCATTGTGAAGTTAGAGCTGGACGAAACTGGTGATGCAGAGGGGTTAACACCAGCATTTGCAGACTCAGGTTCCTGAGCCCTTTCATGGGTGTCCTTTCATGGGTACAGGAGATGCTGAATGTTTTGCAGTATCAGGGCTGCAGTTAGTATGAACTGCCTGGCTTGATGTACTCATGTTAAAAATATTGTGTACGTGACTTAACGGAGCACAGACAATCTCCAGTCCTAGAACAGTAGGGCTAAAGAAACCTCAGGCGACCTAGACCATTTTTGCTCAGAGGAAGTATTATATATACTTAGATCATCACTGACATCTATCCAAATTCTTAAATCCTGCAATACTGTGTCTTCCACTTACTTACCAAGTCTGGTTTTTTGTGTTTTTTTCTTTTATACTTAAAAAGGAGTTTTCTAAAATCATACATTAATCTCTTAAATCTCCTCTACCTCAAATGAAGCCAGCTTTTTCTTGTTCTGTTCTCAGCTGACATAGAGATCAATCGATTACCATTTTCTTTAGAAAACATTTCACTCTTATCATGTCCTTTCCTGCTCTTCCCTTTTCTAGACTAAACAAATGTATTCCCTTCAACTGTTCCATGTAGGTCATGCTTTCTCAATCCCTTATCGCTCCTGTTGCTCTTCTCTGGATTCTCTCTCATTTGTCTCAATCTTTCTTAGAGGGTGGTGTCCCAAAACTGGATAAAGCAGTCCAGCTGATGTCTCACCACTTCTGAGAAGAGTAATAGTTACCTTCTATGTCTTCTATGCAACAGAGCCATTAATCTTCCCCAGAACTGCATTTACTTTTTTTTTCTTTTTCTTTTTTTTTAAGACAAAATCCTATTATTGACTCACATTCAATTTGCAGCTCCCAGCTCCTTCCCCAGATCTTCCCCCACAGTGCTGCTGGCTCATCAGTTCATCGCTGCGCTGCATTTGAGCATTTCATTTCTTGCTACAAAGTCTAGTACAGTGCACTTAACCTTCACTGCATGCCATTTTGCTGATGACACATCAAAAATAATTTCTCCAATTTGCTAAGGTTGTTTCAAATTCTCAAAAGTCCAGAGGACTCCTCCCTCTTGGATTTCATCTCCAGGTTTTATAGTCATCCTTTGCATTGCATCATCCAAGTTATTAAAGAAAATAGTAAATATTAATTGGCTGAAGATGCATAAAATACCTTCCATTTCAACAACATTAGTGATAGTCAGCGGGCAGCCTTGTAACACCAAACTCCCTTCCATGCATCCCCTATGGCTGTGTTTTAGCCTTTGAATGACACTTTCTTTCTCTCAGAGACTTGAAAGCAGAAGTTAATCCATCCCAGCTTCCACCCCAGACAGAAATGCCCCTCCTGGCATTGGCAGATAGAGGTGGAGCCTAACAAGGGGATAAAAAAAATGTGACTCACCTCCAGGATTGATGGCAGGATCTTCAGGCCAATGATTCTTCTCTTAAGCCCAGATACAACATCCATGTGCCGCTTAAGGCTGTACAGCTTCAAAACTCACGCACCCTCTAGGTGCTTCTGCAAGTGCTCTGAGTAGCCAGAACATTGAATAACTTCTTCAACATGGCAGTTGCCCTAACAAACCCACTCATAACCAGCGGCATGAGTCTTTTTCACACACTCGAGTGTATAAATAAAAGCAAAGAACAGCATTAAGCTTAAGTTTTGCTGAGGGAACCACCAATTCTTTATACCTTCCAGGAGGAAGAAAGGGAGGCATCCATCAAATTGTCATTGCGGATTTGATGCCACAAACCTAAGCTCACAGAGCCGCCAGGAATCTGTAAACCTTTTAAAGGATACGCCTGGTTTTGACATTGAAAGTAAAAAATCTTTATAGATTTTTGTGGAAAACACCGATGGGCCAGCAGCTGAATGACGTTTCTCAACAGTCAGACAGACTCCACACAAACTGAATAGAAGTCCAGTTTTAGAAGGACAGGTTAATTACTTTCTGTGCTATGCCCAGGAACAAGTAATAGTTGGCTTGTTTTACTCACTGAGTAGGAAAAGATGTTTGAGGGTGGTTGGGTTTGGGTTCTTGGGTAGGTTTTTTTTTCCTTTTTCTAAAGGCTGCTGCATCCTGGCTTCTGCCTCCATATAGCCCGAGTGTAGGTGCCTTTTATATAACAACAACTTGACACTGCTCAAAATACTTGGCGCTGCGAGCAGGGGAGTGGAATGCAGTAAGAACACTTCAGCAGGTCTGAGGGTGAGTAAACTCGAGTAGTTTTGGAAGGAGAGGGTAGGGTTTGCAGCGTATGTCTCTCCCTTACTTGGCATTCGCAGACAATAAGAATACAAGGATTAACATCGTAGACTCCGTTTATTACACTTGGGTGGATAAAGCAATTATCTGTCTATCACGGCGGTAGTAAATTGTGCAACAGCATTAGCATGGGTGGATACATGGATAAATGCTACTCTGCCACAGAGGGTGCTGATACACAAGATAATCCTTCAAGTCGAACTTGTAAAGACTGTTTTCTTTTGGAGTTTATATCATGTTACCCCCTCCAGTGTAGATTGAAATGGCATCTTTTTTATTTTTAACCACGTTTTCAGGTTTCTTTAGCCATCTGAATTTTATTAGTAAGGCTATTTTAGAAATATCCCACTTTAATCAAGTTTAAACAATCTGCTTAAAACCTGCTGCATGGATATAAACACAGTAGTCCTCTAATGCAGCAAAACAATCTGTTGAAAGATACAGTGCAACCACGCACACATCCATCTATTATTGCTTAACTGTTGTTTCTTCCATGCCTGAATTCCCGTTGTAACCGCAGCGCTCAGGCTGCAATGTGCTCCTGGGTTTGGGGGTGTAAAACAAAACCAAAAACGAAAATGCACCTCATTGATGTCTAGAGAGCAGAGCGGCGTAGCATCAGAGAACTCTTAGACTAGATTTAAACTAAGCGCCTTAAATCTGGTTTAATGGTTGTGTTTACATCGCCCCCACCCTGTCCCCCCCCTTTTCCTTCTTTTAAAGTAATCAGGTTTCGCAAGCGTTAAGAAAACTATTCCCTCCTGCCAGCTGGAGGGAGGCCAAGTCAAGGAGATTTCTTTTTCTTTCCCCCCCTCCCCAAGTCCCCTTCGTTTGCTGTGATCTTTACTGGCGGTGGCGGCAGCAAGCAAAAGAAGTTGGCAGACTCTATAGGATAGCTACTTTGGAGGGGGGGGGAAGCCCTATTCTTCAAAGATATTGCTGGGTTAGGATGATAAAGTCAGATGAAGAGCTCTTGTGCTTTTGCAGGACGCCTTTGCTCTCCCTCTTCCCCCACTTCTGCTAAATAAAGAGGGAGGAGAAGGGGGAAAGCACAACAGATACCAACATGCAGAGGGAATTAAGGCAGGGACTGAGACTTGCGTGACAGTCTCTGTTTATATGAGTTGTCTTTAACATCTCTGAGTGGCGATGCCAGCAATGTTTAGCTGTTCCCCTGGCATGTGTGCACACAGATTCCTTTGTGTTCCCAAAGGATGGATAGATAAAGGTTAAGGCAGAGCATCATGGTGCAAGGGGGTCCCACTTGCTCCCTCCCCAGCCTGGATGGTTTGCTCTGATGATCGTGTGGGGGTGTTGCTCAGCTTCACAGAACAAGCTTTTTCAAAAAGAAAAGAGAAGGAAAGCAAAAGATAAACCACCCAACCCTTGCAGCAAGAGGAGAGTTTGCTCATTTTATGGGTGAGCTGGGGCCATACCACAGCAGAAGGGCAGCATGGATCCTGCAATGCTGAGATGAGTTGAAGGGTGGGAGGGAACCGATGCAAAAGCAGCCTCGCTCATGCCCTTTCCTACTTTGCTTGTCCTTTTTCCTTAAAGCACCTTTTTCATTTGTTAAATCTTCCAGATTTGCCGTTTTGGCACAACTTTTCCTCTGCACATGCTTTCTGGCCAGCTCTGAACCTGCCACATGGTCCCCATCAGTCCCTTGTCTGCTGGAGGAGCAGACTGGGACCCTGCACTGGGCTGGCTGTTTTCACCTCTCTTCATAGAGAAGTGTTGGGAGCCAGCGGGTCCTTTGCAGTTCTTGCAGTTTGCTGAAAACCCCTGACCTCTGAGTCTATCTTTCAGCTGGATAAAGGCTTTTCACAGCCCCCAGCTGGAATTTTAAAATGCACTAATAGCAGTTTATATCCTCAGAGGCTTTGAGATGGTTGAGTTAAAGTCATTCCCATGGGCACAAAGGGACACAGGTTACACACCCGTGGGATCATTTCCCCTCATCCTTCCTGTGCCTCTTCTTTCCTTGGACCTACTGGGAGCTCTGACTTGGCCCGGTGCTGGTGCTGGGCGGGCTGCCTGTGAGAGGAGCTCAGTCGACGTTTGCGTTTGCTCCCAGTTAGTCAGTGGGGAGATGACCATTGACACCAGAGATACTCCACAGGCTTGACCTCTACGCTGAGGTTCAAACCTGCCCCATCCCTTCTCACCCCATGTTGGAGCCACAGCTTCGGGCAGACAGTAGCGTAACTGGTTCCTCTGGGAGCTGGATCTTGCCCTTTTGGAGCCGAACCAGGAGTCTGCAGACCTTCGGGAGAGCAGGAGTCGGAGAGGAGGAGCTCAGTGGGATTTTGGCAATGGGCCCTGTTAGGTTTGTTGTAGAAAAACTGAGCCCATCCACAGCGTATGTTCCTCGGCCTTTATTTATTTCATTTCCATTTCTCTGCAGTAGTTTCAGATACAGGGCTTACCTGCCTTGGGTAAAATATATGTCTTTTTCTAAGAACAAAAAAGACAGGGTCTTGTTTTCTCCCTGCGTCTGGGTGACTCCTGTGGACACTAATAGGTCTCTGTGTACAGTTAGTAGAATAAACTCCCCAGTTCACACAAACTGGTGCCCTCAGCTATTTAAAAAACAAACATTATTTTTTCTCTCCATGGAGTGAATCAACTGAAGTTACTGCACCTATGTAGTTCCTTGTTCCATGAACTATAAGAACCTTTCCTATGTGGAGCCTATGGCCTAATTATGTAATTATGTCTCTTGTGTGGATTATATTTTTCTTCTCATAATTGTGTCTTTACCCAAGAGACTGGAAGGGTTCCAAACTTTTCCCTTTCCTGGGTAAAGAAACTGCTTGGCTCTTTCATGTTTTGGGGTTTTTGTCATGAACTTTGGATCGTCTGCATTCAGTGGGACTGGGTGGGGATCAGCCAGCCCAGGGATGACAGTTTGTCACAAGACAGGGGACACAAGAGGGACCTTTGTGACTTGCTTCAGAGATTTTTTTCCCTTGCAAAGAGCTGACGTGCGTCTTCTGAGCTTTTGCTGATTTATGGCTCTCTTATTCTTACCTCCAGAGCGTAGATTGACACTGCTTAGGAGTGACATCTTGCTGCAATGATATATTGTCTGAAATTTGTAACAGAACAATGAATATTTTCTTTTCATGCTCTATTCTCAGCATTATTCAGTCCCTGCACAACGGCTGTTAAGGAGCCTCAGGCTCAGGTCTCAGCTCCTTTGCGGTGGTGTAAATGGGGCTCCTTTGGCTTCAGCTTTATGAGGCTGTAGCTGAATTCACAGTCAAGCCCATACCGCTATCTCCCAGTCCCATCTGATCCATAGAGCCAAATGGGATGAAATGCAGGAAGGCATCTAAAGAGAGTTTGTGATGAAATTCAGAGGACATATAGCCTACTTTTTCTGTTGTCTGAAATGGTTGTCTACAGCATGTACATGGAAATGTGTCACTAGCCTGCTGCTGTTAAGAGAGACATAATCAGAGTGCTTGTCTTAAAGACATATATTGTTTGTAGGAAAAACTGTTCCCATTCTTTACCTTTTAAAAATATTTCACCTTTGGAGAACAGAGGGACTAACCAACATTGGAGTTGGGCTCCAATATGCTTCTCCTGAAATCAGGGAAAGTTTGGGATGTATAGGATAGACATTCATAGCTTGTAAACCATGTGATACTTCTTTCTGCCACTCCTTAGCCTGAAGGAGAGTCCCTCTTCCACCACTGTTTTCTTCTTTTTCAATCTCAGCACCAAACCCAGAGCCCTAGAAAGCTTCAGTTAGTGGCCCTGGTGTCCAAAGGATTTTTGTTTGCCCTTGTTCCATGGAGTGAGTCTTCAACTGTCATCAGCTGAGGCTGAGCACGTTCATGACATACAGCAAACACAAACCATGGTGATTTTTTTTTTTGTGTTTGGTCATCACCCTCTATTCTGCTTAGGATCATAGAATTAGAGAATTGTCTTGTTTGGAACAGGCCTTTCAGATCAAGTCCAACCATCAACGTAACCTGCCAAAACCACCACTAAACCATGTGCCTAAGCATTGCATCTATCCGTCTTTTAAATATGTCCAGGGATGGCTACTCCACCACCTCCCTGGGCAGCCTGTTCAAATGCCTAACAAAGTCCCAATAAAGTCCCAACAAAGGTGTCCCCAGCAGGTGAGAGCCCAGGTTCTTGAAGCCCAGGTTCTTGCTTTCATGACCTTTCTGCCTTCCCTTGGCTCTTTTACAGAAACACCTGACTCCTACGATACTTCTTGTTAAGGCAAAAACAAAAAGATACAACTGGGTGATGACTGAAAATAGCTAACCCACTTGAGAGTGATAAAAGCATCTGTTGAAAATCTGGTAACCAGATCTCCTTGGTACCAGAAAAAAAAAAACAACACACACACGCACAAAATAAAACCTGGTGGGTGGTGTACACGGTACAAAGAAAGGGAGTCCCTGAGTGTCAGCATCTGGCGAGGCCACGTGTAGCATAATCTGATTAGCTTTCAGTTCCACACCCACAAGCTGAAAGATAAAAACACACACCCCTCCTCCCTGAGGAGGTAAAAATCTTCAAGCATCAACACCACATTTACATTCTGCAAGTCAGCCTCTTCCATGGCCCGATTTACATCTTGACTCCTCCAGCGGAGTGATGGAAGTTCAGTGATGAGAGGCAAGCTCACGTCCCTTTCCAGTTACCACATCCAGCAGACTCAAGATTGTCTTCCTTTGATCTGGGAGACATTCCATCGATTAGTTTAAACTGAAATGATTAAGCTGGGGATGAAGCCTCCCTCACATCTCCTGCCATGCCTGGGATGTGATAATTGAACATTAGCTTCTAGGGGTCATTTTAACTCATTCTGAGGCCATCCTGGCTGGCTGCAGTTTGCACCGAATTTGCCACACTCTCTCAGTAATATTTTCTGGTTTCATTTGTGTAAAACAGCCAAAATTGGTATTGGGGTGGATTAATGGCAATGCTTTCTGTCTCGAGAAACTAATGCTCAGGTTGGTGTTTGGCTTGAAATAGCACAGTAGTGGAGAGAGTCTAGAATATTTCTTGTCATTTTGGAGCAAATAATGGATTTCTAATATCAAACATGTTTTGTACTATAGAGTTATAGAATCTCAGACTGGTTTGGGTTCGAAGGGACCTCATCCCCATCCAGTTCCACCACCCTGCCATGGGCAGGGACACTCTCCACTAGCTCAGGTTGCCCAAAGCCCCATCCAACCTGGCTTTCAATACTTCCACTCTGAAACCGGATGTATCAGAACAGCTTGTATAACTTGTATTTATTCTCATTTTTCTCATCTCTTTCCCATATTCTTGCCTGTGACCTGGTCTTTCCCAGTGCCTGCTGGGTCCCATCCTTATTACCTTACCTCAGTCATTTTGGTTGCATTTCATATCCTGCCTGTAACTCTTTTGTCCCACTCCAAGCCCAATCCATTCCACAAAATCATCTTTATAACAGAGCAACTGGCACGAAATGCAGTGTTGCGGGCATCAGGATAGCTGCAACCTTATTTTATCTTGTTCATTACATAGCTTTTATATTGCTTTTTAATGTACTCGCTGCTGCAGCAGATCATGGATTCTCCCTGAGCTATCCACACTTGCCACCCTAATCTTTTTTCCTGAAATAAAATCGCTCCTCATGACTGAGACTAAGGAATACAGCTTTTCTTAGCGCGCTCCCCTGGGATCAGGAATTTCTCTGTCAACGGACACATATATCAATGAGAGATGAAAAGCAGCTTGCGGAATGAGTTTTAAACATGTATCACATATTTCATTGCTGCTGCTGCTTATGTGCTACTCAGAAGGCCCTTTTAGAGCGTTTTCAGCCCATACCTCATGGCTCCTCGGTACTTAATAGGATTTTAGGGTTTTTTTCTGCACAGGGATCAGGGCAAGAGATTTATATAAGTTGCCTACACTTCTTTGTGAGCACCTCCTGAATATGAAGGTTTTTGTGGAGTTTCCTGCTTACTTTCAGTGTGAGCACGCCTGAGCTTTTATCGACCTGTAGTAAGCCATAACGTGCGAAGCTGTAATGTAATCTCATCTCACTGGGATATTTCGCTGGGGGAGTGTGTGGCTCCTTCTGTGGATCTCTTTGTCACAACATGAGTCCATGTTACAACCCTAAATTTTAAATGTCCAGAAGGAGAAGGCAAGTCTGCCTTCGGCCCCTTGCTGGTTTCTGGGAACTTGCAGTTCCATTGATGCCTGGGGTCATCCAGATGTGCCCAGAGCTCTCTTTTTCCTACGACTTGTTTTTGGGTTTTTTTTTTCTGGGGGGGGAAGGTGGCAACACCCAAACCCATCGCGTCGTTGCGGTTCAGCAAGATGTGGGAATCATTCATCCTATTTCTTTTCCCCTGACCTCTTTATTCCTCTTTTTTTTGTTTCTTTCTTTCTTCTGTTTTCCCCCTGCCTACATTAAAAGTGCACCACTGTCCTGCTGAACTTTGTCTTTGTGTGGCAGACCTACTCCATTATAATAATAATAATACTCATAATTAAATGGAAACACTTTGCTAGCAAAGTTATGCCCAGGCAAACAGATGAAAACAAAGCTGGGGGTTATCATGCACAGGCTGTTGTAGGAGTGGTGATGTATATGACAAGAGCTCATTGAGTTATCTGAAAACAGTTAAAATAGCTTGTGCACCAGTTTGTCAGTGATTCTGTAGCAAAAAGGGCACGGTGTGAACACAGCACAGGATTTTTCTACAAAAATTCAAAATATCATTCACTTTAGGGGGGGATTTGTTCCCAGATAAAGTCAGACCTGGTGTCTGAGGCCGGAGATAGGCTAATCGTGTTTGCCTTATTTTGAGCCCTCTTGAATTTGCTGAAATGTGGCTAGGAATTAGGAGAAGAGAAAAGGGGAGGTTGAAGGAGATGCCTTTAAAAAAACAGAGTAGAAAATGTGACTTCAAAGGGAAAAGCAGATACAGAAAATGGTGGAGGAAAAGAGGGAGAAGGAGGAATCCAAAGAGAAACCTTACTTTGTGTGTGTGTGTGCATGAAAGTTGTTTCTGCAGATTTAGCAGCACCCAGCTTGTACACGTTGCAGTTTAAACAGGTTGGAAAGATAATGTTGAAGACGACCAGGTTAGATGTTATCCTATTAATTAGTCTGCCATTATGGAGCTGTTTCAAACCCACCAAAAATTGTTCCCCATGGAAAGTGATTGATGCCTCTAGAAGAGAGGAGTAGCTATCCATGTCAGCTCTGACACAGAGCAGCACCTTCTCCTTAAGGAGAAAGCTCCTGTCTGCCTGGTGCTTTTGGACCAAGTCTTCCTGGGGGAGAAAAATCATACTCCAAAGTACAAAATAAGGGATCAGCTAATTTTTTTGTTTTTAAATTGCTAGAGAAATTTATCCAAAATTAAATTCCATCCAGTTTCTTCTCATCTCCAAACCTGAATCCTTTACTTTTCTATCTAGAACCACATTTTCTCCAAATCTGATTTGAATTTACCTGTATGGTACCACACCACGGTCCCAGTGAGATGATGTGAACCCATGCAATGTGGGTGCTGTGTGGGTACTGTGATGAGAGGTACCATTGAAAGGCATTTTTTTTTTTTACAAGTGGCAGCCCAATAGTTCAATTTTAAGATTCAGTGGCCTCATTGATGCTTTTAAAATAAATGAACCGGTGCCAGAGTTGCTTCTCTGACCCTAAGACCAATGGGGCAGTCTGACCATGGGTACAAAGCCGAACTCTAGTAGCTATGTTCACGTTGCTGAGGGACAGTGCAGATTATCTCAAGCCACCAAGGAAGGGTGGCTATTAGGGACTCTTCTATTGCTGGAAGTATTAAAAATATGCTATCCTGTGCCCCAGCACTGCTTACAGGGATGGAGGCACACATGGTTCTGTATTGCAAATGGGGGTCCCCATTTCAGCCCTGCCAGAGCTTTTTTGTGTGACCTTGGTTGGTAACTTAGGGTGAGATTAATTCCATTTAATGTTGACTAATGGCGAGTGTGTCTAATTAAACTAGTCATATGTGCTCCCTCTCTGATCAGAGAAGGAAGAGCAAGCAAATTCAGAAGGTGAATCATCCTGTTTAAGACCAGTGTCAGAGACAAATGAGATTAATTGCCCTCTGGAAGTAGCTATTTTTTTCCATTAACTGCAGAGGAAGTCTACATTAGAAGAGTTTAGACTAGGTGCCTGATTTATGAATGGCTAAAGTTAAGTAAAATCAGTCCTGACCTTAATCTTGATGCATGCCTGTTTCTCCATATGTTGAATGGTAGAAGTAACACCTTCTGTGCCTCACATTCAAAGGCGCCACGGGGCAAGGAGCATCCTAGAACTACTTTAGGAAAGAAATTAAACCTAGGAGCAAAAATACAAGAAGCATAGAAGTAAAGCCTTTACTCTTGAAACATTTCAATGACAAGACGAACAGTGCCAGTCAGGATATCCTGTTGATTTTGCCATTTTTTCCACTTTACATTTTGACAACTGAGCACCTGTAAATGACTTTTCCCAAATGTGGCCGTACGGCATGAGGTCAGCTAGCCTGTTTTTTGGGGAGAGAAGTAGGAGCACCAAGTAAGGCTGACCATGCAAGGGGAGTGTAGGACCTGGTTGGCCAGCAGCTTTGAAGGTTTTCCTTGTGATACTGCTCTTCTCAAATGACAGTGACTATTTGTGTTTTGGAAAATCTCCCAGGGGAATGAAAGGTAATGACTAACTGTGACAGTTAGAGAAAGAAAGAAGTAGGGGGAGAAGGAAAACTTGCATTTTCATAACAAAAATCTACAACATATAAAGCAGATATGGAATAATTGTCCCTAATTGTCCCATTTGAAAACTTGTACTTACATATGAGGCTTGCTTTTGGGAGAGAAAGTTCCCCCTTTAGGTATGTAGTGCAGTTAAAGCTGCAGGAAATAAAAAAAAAGACAAAAAGACAAAAAAAGACCTTGTGTGGGTGTCCTCTTAAGTGCTTATTTTGATCTAAATTGCAACACGGTACACATCTGTACGGGCACAGTTGTACTCAATAAGGCTTTCATCAGCACAACCATGCCCAAAATCCATTAGATTTAATGGATTTACAGGCGTCTCAGCTACCCCCGATGTCGCTGTGTTACTGGGGGTAGTTGAGATACCTGTAAGTCCATTAAATCTAATAAGAGGCCCTCGGAGGCCATATTGGGGGTTTTTTTTGGGTGTGTTAAATTACTAAATCCTGTCATTAACACTTTTATTTTATGATTTGCTGTTTCCAGGGCACAGACAGAAGCTTGATGACTCTAAACCTAGTTTGTTCTCTGAACGCCTCAGTGATTTAGGGCGCATTCCTCATCCCAGTATGAGAGTAGGGGTCCCGACCCAGAGCCCACGGCCCTCTCTGAACTCTGCACCAAGTCCTTTTAATCCACAAGGACAGAGTCAGATTACAGGTAAGAGACAGAACCGTAGGTTTGACTTGCACAGGCAACGGTAGTAATTGCTCATGGATATTTGTGTCTCAACTGCAGCAAAAGAGTTACAGAGTGAGAGCTGTGTTCTCTAGCAAAGCTAGGTGGGAAGTGGATTCTTTCTGTAGTGTTTGAAGCTGAAAATGTCTGTTGGGTTGTTGGGGTTTTTTAAATTATTTTTTACTGTAAATCCAAAATAGCCCAAAATACTCAATCTGGGCAAATTGGGTTGGAATCTGGCAAAATGCTAAGTGCCACGTTGCTCTGGCCTCTGTGTATGCAATAGTTCAGATTAGAATGAACATTTTTATCCAAAGTTTTTATTTCACACTGGTCTTGAGGAAAGCGGGCAGCATTTGATGATCTTTCTGTTGGAGTAATCCTACAGTCTTCTCATGTGGTGGTTTCCTTCTGGTACCAGTGCTGACCACTGTCACAACACACGAACTGGGTTATGGAGAACTCTCCAAAGGTTGCTTGTGAGGGTTGTATGCAACATTTATGATTGCATGCTGAGAGACAGATTTAATTCTGCTGAGAGAAATCATAAAGTACCACGTGTTACAGATTGTAAAACCAAAATGAGATGTTTAACTGCAGCTACGCCAGAAGTTTGCAACCAAACTGTGAAGCTTACAATAAAGAAATCCTACTTTGTCATTTTTTCTAAATTCAGAGCTGATTAAATTTTTCACAAGAGTTTCAAAACAACCTGTACCTAATTTTGTCTATTTATACACTCGAAATTTGTGCTGACATATTTGTGTTTATCCAGGATGTGAAGAGATATTGCTCCTGACTTGCTAGAACTATTGGAGGACTTCACCTAGGTGCAAGTCCAATCCACAAAACTCTTGTCAGAATTTACTAGACCAGTTTAAAATCCAATTCTGCTGCTATAGTTACATCCATACCAGGAGACCTTTGCCAATCTTGTATACCGGTATTCCTTTACTGGTAAAGCACTCCTTGTATAGACATAGTTTTGAGTCAACCTAGGAAGATTTCTGGTTTCATGTTTCAAGTGGTTTTGACATGATACCAGCTGAAACTTAGTGGTTTTTAACAAAGTGTTGTGGCTTTCTTCTTCTTTCTTTTTCTTCTTTTTTAAGGTCAACTGGTTTATTAATTTGCAGTGAGGAAGAGAAGTAAGTGGGTTAATTTGAACCCAAAGCACTCAGATAAGTGAAACGAAAAAATTGTTCCCATGAGCTGTGGCAAAGTTCTTCCAGACCTGGAAGCCTAGCTTTAACTAGCATAAAATCTTTAAAATATATTAAATATGTCAATAGTGCCCATTAAAAGGTGCCTGCTGCCCACCAGCTTCTCAGAGTAGGTTTTTTTAGCTGGGCTTAGAGTTTTGCTCATTGGAAATGTCAAGTCAGATCTTGTACTTATTATTTTCTCAGTAAGAACTGCCAAACTGAAGTCCAATATTTTTTTCTAACCTATTGTCTCCTGTCTGGCAGTGTTTGGGGACACAGTTCCCGAGAAAGCAGGGGGAAAATCCGGGGCTATAATCAGCTTTTTTCCTTCTTCCTTGTACCTCCATAGTTTACCTATTGTGCAACACTATATCTAGGAACGAAGGAGGGTGAAATTCTTGGCCCCATCTGGTGATCAGCTTATGTCCCGAAGCACGAGAACTGAGATCCCCTTGTAATTTTATTCCTAGCTAAGTATAACATCATATGCTGCTCTCAGTCACATAAACGCCTTCTGTAGAAAATGCTCTGCTGGGTTTGATTAATAAAATACTTCTCTGCCTCGTTACGAAGCAGCAGCGGCAGCGGCATTTACAGATCCGGGAGGTGAAAACTTCAGATGAGCTTTAAATAAGCCTGACTGGAAACAATGCTGCGTGGCATTCTCTCTCTTCTCTGTGAATTTAAGAGTCAGCAGTTCAAAATACTGGCTGAAACTTCATTGAGAGAGGGGAGATGCAGTGCTGGCAGGGTAGAGGGAAGAGAGACAAACCAAGGAAGGCAGGCTGACTTTCCCATCTATTGCGGATTATGTGCTTCTCCTGCTGGATAAGCTCACGTTTCTGGGATGCTTTAGAATCCCAAATTGCTCTCACTTACCCCAAAACAGTGAGGACTCAAATGCTTATTAAAGTTTGGAGGGAATAAGTGGTCTGATGCTGTATTTGCCATGTTATTCCCCACCCTTGTCTCTTCCTCACTTTAGAAAAGTCAAGGCCTCAAAGGTTACTCATTAGCTTTCTGGGAGCCCTCCCACTTAACAAGGAGATTAGTGTGGGCATGTTACATCTGTGTAAGCTGTGTGAATTGTTCTTGCTTCTCCACAAGGCTTTTTGGTGCTTTTCAGGACGTTGATTACAATCAGTACAGTTCTGTGTGCTTTGATGTTCCACCAAAGTGCCGGGATGCTTTTTGCGGACAGTCCCTCCACGTTCTTCTGGGATGAATAGATGCTCCTTGCCACACAAACTGTGCCAATGAGAGGCAAAGTTGATGCCATAGACGAGGCACATCTTTGATCGGGTGTTAGGTGGCCATGGGAAATTGCTGAACATCCGCCTGTTTGGTGTGGTAGTAGGGAATGAGCTGTTTAGGCTGTCCATCTCCACCGGTTTCCTTGTTGTGGTGAGATACTTAGTGCGAATTACCTACTGGATTCTTAACATGGTCACTGGGCTGGTATGGCTTGGCAAATTAAAAGGAGAATAGACCCTTGTCTGAAAAACAAGGATTTCATTTATTACCTTTATTGGAATTCACCAAACACTCCTTCAGAAATACCTTTTTTTGGTTATCTTTTTTTGCCTAGAAATTTTGGGAAAATAATCAATTCCTAATAACTTTAACAGTAAATACTGGTTGCCTACAACAAAATCCATATTATTGCTGGTAAGCGCATAAACTGTTTTGGTTTCATTCCACATCAGGTCTTGCATAGCTGTCATGTGATTAAACAGAAATAATATTTAAAGCCTGGCTGGCCCACACCTGAGTCTGAAAGAACTCAGCGCTTTGGGGTCCCCTCTTATATTTCTTTTCTCTGTCTGGGTTGTGTTTATTTTCCTAGAGTATCGGAGTACAGGTTTTACAAATCATGGCACAGTCCTTAACCTACCACAGGACCGGGCTGTGGCAGTGCAAGGCACGGAGTTACCCTTATTCGACATGGCATTTTAACTAGGATTCTGCAAAAGCAGCAGCGAAGGGTCATTAAAAAACAAATCGTCCAATAAGCAGATGCCTTTGCTGAGGCAATGCAGATTCAATTTGAAGCCTGCTTGCTGCCCGTAAATCAGGGATCCTGTCTGTTCGCATTTGGATACCGGTATATTTGCTTTCTTTATTTCCTCTCCCTTTCCCTAACTGCGCTCGCACAATTTGCTCGCATATCCAATTACATTCCCGTTCAGGCACCGAGCTGTTACATCAGCATTTCCCTATGAAACGAGAAAAACTGTTGTTTTTTCTTAAACACGACCAGTGAAGATTAGCTTCTGCTGGCCAGGAAAAGCTACAGCCATGATGGCAGGAATGTGGTCAGTGTGAGGACCCCGGCAGCTGGGCTGTGGGGACTGTGAAGTGGGAGTTAAGTGAGGTTTCATGCTCCATCACCACTGTCGCACCGCCTGATCTATAGGCAACCTGTGACTTTCCTCACTGAAATAACAGCACTCATATGTGGGTCCCATGAATTTTTGTTTTCCTTTTCTTCTTCTCGCCCCCCCATGCACTTCAGCAACGTTATACTTCACTCTTGCATCATTTTTTAGAGTTGTATGAGGCAGATTTAAAGTCTTCAGAGGTGTCTTACCTGGAAATTGGTGTGGGGGACTCATCTCCACTGGCAGACAGGGACTGGTTTCAGTGTAAGCTGAGAATGGTGGGAAGGCCATGGGCAGAAAGCACCTTCAACTCTCAGGTGGAAGATGAAGATGGTTATCAACTATTAACATAGTACAGGTATTAGCATATGCTATTAGCATGGCATAGGAAGTTCCGCACCAATATGCAGAAGAACTTTTTCATAGTGAGGGTGAGTGACAGAGCACAGGGACAGGCTGCCCAGGAGCGTTGTGGAGTCTCCATCTCTGGAGATATTCAAAACCCATCTGGACACCTATCTGTGCAACCTGTCCTAGGGAACGTGTTTTGGCAGGGGGGGTTGGACTTGATGATCTCTGGAGGTCCCTTCCAACCCCTACATTTCTGTGAATCTGTGAACTGGGCCCTCCTTAATTCTCCTGTTCGGGACTGGGAGGGAATGGGCTGGATGCTGCCCTTTCGCCGCATCAGGGAGAAGGCAGGAAGCTGTGCTTATCACAGCATTGTCCTGAGCTCTGGAGATGAAGCTTTGCAGCATCTGCCTCCAAGAGCAGTGTCTGCTCTGCCAGACCATCATCTTCAGGACAGGGTTGACACAGAAACTGTGCAGCCATTATTAGACTGGCACTACGCAAGTGCTTTATCAGAGTTTGGCTGTTTTACCTGGGACCAGCAGTGCTCAGAAACATGTACCAGTTTGTAGCTGGTGCACATCAATCTTGAGAGCACATCAGGCAAAACACATGGTGGCCTGGAACAGGTGACTTAGAAATACCCGAAGTCATAGGCTTGCAGAGTGAATTCTACCTTCAGCCCACTGTAACGTGGAATAAAAGCTGCAAGACTCGGCAGCTGAGGTGGTGGAGCTGAGATTTGTGCTGCCATGAACACAAGGGTGGCTGCAGTCTGCTGTGTCTTATACAAATTGATTGCATCCTTCAGGCGACTGGCAAGTTGACACTGTGAACGTCCATTTGGTAAAGCTTGGGTCCCTCCTATTAAGGTATTCTTTTAACTTCTCCCCCCTCTGCTTTATAATTCAGTTGCACTACTGGCATGACTTGTTCAGTGTTGTGTTGCTGTTTTTTTCTTCCAGAAATGTGACTCTTAAGGGGTGGGAGGAGAAATGGTTTTAGAGGTTCTTCAGGCCAAAATCTGGTCTCAATTTATGCTCATGTCCATTGGGGTTTAACTCCATTGGATTTTACTTCATCGATTGAACTGGGCAATCCAGATCAAGCCCTGGGCTTTTAAATATTTCTAAGAAATAGTCAAAGAGAAGGAACTTGCATTTTTGTTGTTGTTGTTTTGCTGGGGGTGGTGGTTGGTGGTGTTACAACAGTAGTCGGGTTACTCATGCAGAAAGTCATCTTGCCTTTGTTAAGATCAGAACTGAGGCTATTTGCTTTAAGTGTTTACCAAAGATAATTCCATGCAGTTAGCTTGCTTTTCAGCTTTGGCAGTAGCACTAATGCAATCTGCAGCAGCCCATGCTAGAGATGATGGCTGGATTGAATTGAGAGTGGTTTTGCAAAATGCATGCATGGCTTGCAACTTTGGGGTGATGCATTTGGTATGCTGAGGAGCTGTGAGTCTGTGATCATCCTCTGGTGGTGTAACTCAGTTTGGAAAACGGGAATTTATTTTTTTTTTTCTGGAGTAAATGTGTGAACTTCATAATCCAGGGCCAGTGGAAAAACATTCTTCAGGGCTATTGATAGGTCTTTTTCTTCTCCCCAATGATACTTCAGACCTCATTGCAGCCTTACAGTCCCTGAAGGGAGCAGTAGGAGGGGAATCAACTTTTTAAAAGGGTAGACAATGGCAGGACAAGGGGGAATGGATTAAAGCTAAAGGAAGGAAGGTTGAGATTAGATATTAGGGGGAAGTTTTTTACAGAGAGAGTGGTGAGGTGCTGGAACAGGCTGCCCAGAGAGGTGGTGGATGCCGCATCCCTGGAGGTGTTCAAGGCCAGGTTGGATGGGCCCCTGGGCAACCTAGTGTAGATCCAGGCCTGGAGGTTGGTGGCCCTACCTGTGGTAGGAGGGTTGGAGCTCTATGATCCTTGGGGTCCCTTCCAACCCAGAGCAATCTATGATTCTATGTTTCTATGATTTCTTTTGAAGGAAAAGAAGTAACATTGCTGGAGAGCCAATACCACTGGTGGGAGAAAGAGTTACTGGCGGGGGGCGGGGTGTGTCTTCATTTTTTTTTTAGTTTTATACAGTGCATCCAATCTTTGACTAATTTTTAAGACCACTCATTGTCCATCGATGAAGTCAGTCACAGACCACAAATGTCAAGAACCTCATTTGTCTATCACCCACTGACTGTTAATGTGTCAATACAATGTAGACACAGAATAATTAGCAATGCTCAGTATTTCCTGCTTTGGCGAGGTTTACCTGGAAGCCCAAACAGAACAGAGCTGCTTGTGCATTCAGCCAAGCTGTGCCCAGGCTTTCTTAGCATAGGCACGATACGCCCCATTGTGAGTGAATATGCTGAAGGCTGTGCTTTCCTTCACACCCACGCAGGCGTAACAAATGTTTACAAAAGGAGGACCGCTCTTAGCAATCACTCCAAATTTTCAAGTGCAAATGCCAACTCAAAGTGGCCCTCTGCCTCCTTTGCTGCTGCTGAATGCTCCGCTAGCTCTTCCCCACAGTTGCTGTGTGGCAAGGTGGGGGGCTTTCTCCTGAGCTGTTTGCTGTATTGTTATTTTAGCTTTTCCCCTTGTTTTGGAGGGGTTCTTTTAGGGAGGAATCCACACACAGTCTGTCTCAGGCCTCTAAGGTTTCTCATCTGCTCTGGGCTTTTCACAATGGGGGAGATATGCTATGCCTGCAGAGCACATGGTGCTTTGAGTGATGGCACAAAGCCCTTGGCCCGCAGGAACTCAGCGTACACATGTGAGCCTTCCAGCCAGAGCAAACAGGGCAGCTGCTCTTTGCCACAGCAGACCAAGGAAAACCTCTCATGAACCCGCTTGTAGCTTCATCCCTGCTGGTTCAGGCTGAATAAACGCTCTGTTCCTTCTATGCCCAAGTGAAGAGGAGGCGATCCTCTGAAAGACATCGTTGTGTTTCCCCCATAAGCATCTGCTTGGATCTGCCCCAGAATCACTGGCAGGCACCTGCCTGTGGCACCCCTGGCACCCTCCTTGCCCCCGGGAGATTTGGTGTGGTGGTGTGTGGACCAGAAGAGATGGGCTGGTTTGGACTCGGTGGCCAAAGTCTCTGCTCCAGTAGCATTTCAGGGAATATCTATTGTAGACACCAAAGAAGGCCATGTGAGACCCAGCTGCATATCCGCTGACAAAGGCTAAGCAGACTTATCTGGGGAGTAACTCATTCAACTCTGGTGAAACTCATGTCTTCACTTTCCAAAGATAATGCTTGAAGCCAGTCAGGCCCTGGGCAGAATTCCCCACCCTAACACCACCATGACCTCAGCCCTGCTGTGATGTGACAGAATTGCAGTGACCCTCCAGCCTAGGGTACTGTGTCCTTCTCTGTTGTTGAGCTCTGATGATCATCTGCTGTGGGATTTGGTTGAGGATTTCCCACTTTCTTTTTTCCTGTGTCCTGAGAAGACATGATCTAATTTCCCACAACTTAAATGCTTGTGCTCAGTTTTCAGGGGGGCTCAAGTCTGCATATGAATATCTGGGTTGAAAGTTTCCAGCTGAGATAAGCACTCCATTTTGTGAGTGACTACTCAGAGAGTTTCTGCACCTTCAAGCAATGACCAACTAAATATGCAAAACAGAGCAGGGAAATGATTTATCATTATTGTCCTTAAATTTATGTCATAACTGTGGCAAATAGAGTTTAGGTGAATTACCCGAGTCCAACAGGAGATCTGCTTCAGGACACCACATAGTGTCTTCTCTAACAGTCCAACCTCTTTTTTTTCTCTTTCTCTAAGCTACTTTGCAGTTTAAAATTTCACAGTATTGGACTTATGGGTAGCCAGAAACAAATATATTTATATATAAAAGAAATGTGGTAGTGCAGTGCTGAGGTTGTGATGACCTATGGAAGCCACGTATAAATTTAAGATAATTGTAAGAGTACTTTTGGGTCATCTCGTGGTCCATTCAGTCCCATAGTCTGTCTCTGACAGTGCAGTATGAGATACTGTTTTGAAAAACTATGAGAGCCTTTGAGAAAGCACCTATTGGCCTTGTGTCCACACAAGTACGCATGTTTATTAGGTTCAGGATGTTAGGTGGGAGTATGGCCATGGGTGTTCAAAGTGGTGAGGGTGCCAGAGACACTCAAAATCTTCTCGCGCCATGAGAATTGCACTACCAGAAGTAGCGTGGCCCTCCAGAAGGTAGCTCCTTTCCTGAGGTTTCCTCCATCTTAGGCCAAAATCCTGTGAAAACATCCTTTGCTGTGATTTTTTTTCGTTTTTCTAGCCCTTACCTGCTATATCATTTCCTTCCAGCATTGGAGCTGACCTAAAAAATCAAGACTTTTAGGGATTCTGTTTTGAATTCGGAAGAGGAGATTGAAAAGCTCTTAGAGCTTGAAGGAGCTTGGATTTGAGATTGTGCTCCTGACACATCATTAATTTTAAGATTGTTTTCCCAGCAAGTCTAGGCTTTCCATTCCCAGTTGAAGATCATTTACCATGGACTGAATGGTGAATTATAGTAGTGGAATGAGGCAGAGAAATATGTCGATATCAGATATAAGAACAAGCAGTCAGTCAGATTTGAACCTGTGCCAATCTATACAACCCTAACCTTGAAATTGTTAAAACAAAAAAATTCATTACATTTAATGATCGAGTGTCCTTCGGATTTCTGAGGAGTTTATGTTAACCATTTATATTACTCAGCTCTAATATAAATGGCAAACTCTGGGAAAATCCTCTTAAAATTAAATTGGAAAGTTGGGGGGGTTATATATATCTATATAGTTATTTTGCTTCAAGGAAGTATCTGCTTTCCAGACATCTCTTCAAACAAATCATGTCTGAACAGAAAAAATAAACAAGGAATGGCTGAAGCTACAAGGTTTTGCTGCGTGGAAGATCAGGGAAAGGAGTTAAAAAAAAAAAAAAGAAAAAGAAAAAGTTGAATTTCCCCCCAAAAATGCCCTTGTTTATATCATGTGGCTATCGCACTGTAGATATTGCATTGTCCATAAAGTAGAGTCTTAGCACTGTGCTCTGATCTAGCAGGTTCTCCAAGCTGAGCGGACCTGATGTCCTTCACTGAAAATATTAGGGAGGATTTGGAGGGATGTACTGCAATTTCTGTCAGCCAGTTCAGAGACACTTCTGTTTATCGTGCAGTGCCTGAAACAAACTTTGGGGTTGGATGTGTTTTGTTTTTGTCAGTGTAAAGAAATTAAAATAATGGTTTGTGAGGCATTCAGTGGTATCTTTATCACCAGATATTAACTGAGAGCAAATGGTATATAAATCCTAACACCAGGGAGTAAAACTAGGTCTCCCCCTCTCTCACTTAGTGCAATCCACTTCAGCAAAAAAATAAACCGCATTTATCCTTAAAATAATTTCCTCTGTAGTGAGCTGCAGCAAGTACATCAAAAGGCATCATTAGCTTCCGACAGTTATCCCAAACCATCTGGTTTCATATTGTTGTAATTGAGGTGACTGTAGGTAATTGGGCCAGCATCCAAATGTGACATTTTTGGACGGATGCTGATAAGATTAATGACATTTTCCTTCTCGGATAGTACTTTCAGCAGTGAAAACACTACCGTGCAATGTTTGAACCGGATAACAACTTGACAGGCATGCCGAGTGCTGACTTTAGAGTCTCCCCACCTCTGAAGACCACTTCCTAAGCCCAGACCTGGGTCTCTTACTTAACATCTGCTTATCTGTCTGAATCCACAAGGACCAGCAAGTCGTGGTATATAACATACTGTTAGAGCTGGACGAGAGACACCAGGAATTTGCACCAGAGCTGTTAGGTCTTTTAAAACTCTGCTCTCTGATCGGTTCATTCCCCTAAAAAAAATTGTTATGGGGAGGGAAAAAGCACAGAGTGAGACTTGAAGGGGTTGAGTCCTAGAGGAGCAGGTTGTGTTTCTCACTCCTTGTAGCACTCGTGTGTTTTCAGAAATCCCACCTCTTTCAGTTAGGCTGTTGATGCCCTCCAGTTTTCCCTCCCTTCTTAAAAAAATTACTCTTTTTTTGTTTGTTTGTTTGTTTTCCCTAGACCCCAGACAGGCGCAGTCATCCCCGCCATGGTCCTATGACCAGTCTTACCCATCCTACTTGAGCCAGATGACTTCACCGTCCATTCACTCCACAACTCCCCTGTCCTCCACTCGAGGCACAGGACTTCCAGCCATCACCGATGTGCCCAGACGCCTCTCAGGTAAAGGCTGTGTTTTGCCTAAAAAAATTACGCAGATAGGAATAGGACAGGCAGAGGCTGCCCCCGTGGCCTCAGACAAACCTTCAGAAGAGCAAAGCTCAGCTGGTGATAATAAGGTTACTGCATAGTAGGCAGGGGTCAAAATCCCTTTTTTTTTCAGAGTGGAAGGGCTGCTGTGTTGCTCTGAGCATGTATCATCTGAGTGTCTGTAGGTCCATTTTAGATCGGGCTATTTTTAAATTGTGAACCTGATTCTATGAAAAAATTCTCTTGTTCCCCTTCCCTCAAGAGGATGTTTGCTTGCATGTCTTAAGGTAGTTGTGATAATCTCTATTTTTTTGGTGCTTTACTTTTGTGGGGTGTGTGATGACAAATAGTTGCCTTTATCTCTTGAATAGTTAAGGCTAAGTTTGATTCTTCTGCATTTCAATCCAGTAGCTCAAGAAAGCCTATTTCCTTAGTTATTGTGTACTTAAGATGCCTATCAGAAACTGGCTGAGTCACTTTAGGGTAAAGATTGGACAAATTGTGCTTTGGAATGATTCGGGAGAGAGGAAATCCATTTAGGAACACAGGCAAGACAGCAGCAAGGAACCGAGACTTTATTTGTATCAAACAAATGTACATTTACATACTGTGGAATTCATCTCTAATGGTCTCAGTGATAAAACCATCTCTGTGAAGTAATCTGATTGCCCGAAAGTAAGATAGCGCCTGTCATGGCACACAGTCACCTTGTGTATGGTGCCAAAAATGAGGAACCTTAGGGGAGGGAGGCTCAGTCTTTAAACTCCAACCTTGCAAGAGTGGAAATATCAGCAGCGTGTGCCAGAAAAGCATGTGTAATGTAAAGAAAGCCTTTATGATTCATTAATGAAAACCAAAGAATCAGTCTTAGAACATCTATTTTTTGCATGTTTGCAAGATATTATTATAATCTTGGATGCTGCTGCAATACACCTGTTTGACTAGCAGCCAGGTGAATTTCTTGCTGTCGTATTTTCCCTTTCCACAAGCTCATAGCGTTGGAGATGTTGATCACTCCACTGAGCTGCACCACTGATGAGGCTGAACTTCAGCCAGCAGACGTGTAGGGTTTGATTAGCATAGACTCCTTGATTTCTTTCATCTCGAAGGAGGGAAGCTTTGTTTCTCGAACAAACAGCTGCAAAAAACCCCTCTGTGGTCCTAGTGCTCTCTGCCTTCTCAGAGATACCCAACATCTCCATGTGGGACGAGAGTTGGAGGGTGGTGAAGCAGGTTCCTGCGGGCTCTCTGTGCAATGCGCTCACTTGCTTCAAAAAAAAAAAGCCCAAACAACTCCATCTGCTTGATGCTGAGGAAATGCTTTGTTTGGCCTGAAACAAACAGGTTCCCTTTGAGTCCTCTGTGTGTTGTGGAATGGGTTATTTTTGCAATTGTGCCCCCAGCAATACCTCCAGGAGAGGATCCTCTGGGACTGCGGCAGCTGTAGCACCAAGTACTTGCCCTGCAGCCCTTGCTTGTCTGTGTGTATTCAGACGTGAGCGCCTGGCATGTGGGCACAGGCAGAGATGACTAAAAGACCTGGCTGTGTACATTACATGGCCGCCATCTGAACTTTTCTACAGTCAGCTGCCTTCACGCTTCTTCTGGGGGGCTCGATCGACGCCTCCGCAGTGCTCTTACCTTCTCCCAGCATGGGGAATCTCACTTCCAGTTAGATTCAAGTTTGAAAAAGGGGGCTTTGATCTTTCTCTGGTGCCAAAGGTTGTCTGCTGTCATTCAGAAATGCAGAGCAGTGTTCCTTGGGGGAGGACAAGCTCTGATGCTTGGGCTGCAAACCCCGTGGTTCCTCTCAAGGGTTTCTACCTAGAGGAAGGAGGGAAGGATCCAATCCTTCTTTTATATAAAGTGGAGATAAAGAAATGCAAGTTTAAAGCTGCCGTTTACAGCAAATAGTTTGTCCCTCACGCACAGAGAAACATGAATCTCCACTCAGTTCCTTGATACATCTTCTAGAGGAGAGCAGGGAGTTGTGTGTGTGTGTGGAAATGACTTCTAAGAAACACTAAAAATGTAAGAACACTTCAGGCACCTCCAGTGCATGAGGGAGAAATTAGAGTTTTACAAGGCCTTGAGTAAAAGCAAACTTTACTTTCCGATACAGTGGCAGAAATCTGATTATTAAGGCTGTTAAAAGTATACAAGGTAATTTTAATGAATGCCATATTTACTGCCTGTTGCTTAACATCATGCAGGAGGAAAAATGGGTAAAACTTCCCCCTGAGGCCTTGGATGTCACACCTACAGGCACAGGACTTCCTACCTGCCACAATTTTACATCATCCCAGCCTTTCCACAGGCTTCCATGGCTCTGCCTCGACAACTCCTTATGTTGTGCTCACTCAGATGTTGAAAAGATGCCATCTAATAAAGCTGTCCTTCAAATGAGTGATTCCTGATTGTATTGTCAGTGGCAGCCCTCAGGAGCTGTTTTGATGGTACTCCCATGACCAGAAACACATCCATCCCATGCCCAAAACGGTGGGTTGGGTACATTCTCAGATGGGTACATCTCTTGGTGTTGAGGATGCCCACGTTTCAGTCCTAAATTAAGCTGAGCATCAGAAGAGGTTTTGGGGCTGTAGGACAGGAGGTAATGGGGGACTGCCTCAGCAGTTCATGAAGTTCTTTGTCCCACTGGTGAGGGGAAAAGGGCAGAAGGCTGCAAGCTTGAGGAGTTATCTGGGCAGACTGGTGTAATGTGGCTGAACTGGTCGTGTCAGTGTCTAGACCCATTTCTTTGCACAACTGAAATGCTTACATGCATTCTGTAGGCACGTGCAAATGAGTGCTCACAGCTGTCAAAAGTCAAATATCTATTGTCTATTCTCCAAATGGGGACCAGTGCTGTATTTGCACTGTCGATCAGTGATGTGTCACACATATTTGGGCAGTATTCAAGAGAAAAGTGGAGAAAAAAAAAGATTGTCTGGTATTGCTCATGTAACTTTTGAACCAGTGATCTGGTGCATAAGTCTCATGTTCATATCAAGAATATATAAAAAATAAGCTCTCAAGGCATGCAATTGACCTACCTTATTGCACCAGCTCGGTCATAAAAAGAGCAGAATTCCCCATATTTTATTAAAATATCTGTTTGTTCAGACTTCCTCAGAAGACAGTGAAAGTTGGTGGCCCAGCAGATTAATATTCTTAATTAAGTAATATTGTACTAGAAACCATGGGAATATATGAACACGGTCATTCTAGAGAGAGTTTTGCCTGGGGGATGTAGTCTTATGGCATGATTCATAGTGAATGCACTCAGTCTTTGTGTCCTATGCATAACCAAAGTGCATTTATGACGGGGAGCATGAGTGTCTATTATGTAATTAATGTATATGATTCATATAAATACACATCACAGCCATTTTACATAAAGCTTTGGGACTCATCCAGCAAGTCCTCCACACATGTAAAGTTCAAAAGCAGGGAGTGCAGGTGGGGTTGTTCCTACAGTTGCAAGAGGGCTGCTCTGTGGCAGGTGAAGGAGGTGTGTGCATAGATGTCCCCAGAGTAGACGTCCATATCTGAAACAGTCCCCCTGAGCTCTCTTTTGAGTTGGTGGGGACAAACTGGCATTTGCAGGACCTGACCGGTCTGTGGATGAGCTGTGCTGGTCCATGGTTGTACCTTGGAAGAGCCTGTTTCTCTCTGTAGGCTTTAAGGCGAGCCTGGGTGATTACTTCAGGTACAGACATGTCTGATCTGATTGTCTGCCTTTGGTGAGGTGGTTTAAGAGTTGATTTAACTGTCCCATAAACATATCCATATCATAGCCATGTTACACTTCAGTCCTGGTTTAACCCGCCATAGTTTGCCTCACCCTGACCTCTATCTGCTCTGTGATTGCAAGGTTTGAGCTTGAATTTAATTTTGTTGAGAATACTCCTGAGGAGGGAGATAAGGAGACTTCTTCCCTTACACTTTTCCTGTACCTCCTCACCCTTCTGCCTAGCTTCTAGTCTCTTGCTTTTTGCTTTTGGTGGCGTCAAGGTCTTAAGCTGCTGGAGGACCTGCCCTGCAGGTATGACTGCCTTCAGCATCGGCTGTGGAAGAGCCTGTCCTGTGCAACTGTGTTTGACAAATGCCCATATGACAAAGGAGAAAATTAAAACTGAATCTAAATAGCAGGAAAGATCCACCAAACCTGCCTTTTTCAGCCCCTGGCTGATACTGACAACACTAAGATAACTGTCAGTTTGGGATGCAGGTCTCGCCACCATGCCCAAACTCTCCCGTTGCACATGCTGGAGTCCTCACAACATGCAGGGTGTATTTTGTTGTCTTTATATTTACTGTCATCAAAGAGGGACATGATGATACAGATGAGGGACAAGTTGGGCTCAGCCTCTAAGCAAAAGAAGTTTGCAGGCCCATCCCTCTGAACAAAAGTGACCAGAAAAGAGTATCTTTACTGTCAAATTACACAATGGTAGAGCCTGGGCTGTTAAACGTCAGTACTGTTAAATAGTAAATGAGGTTGGTTTTGAATGGGGTTGGCCAGCATACTCCTGAGCAGGTCCCAGGTGCGGTTTGGAAATGAGCAGAGACCCCAACCTCTTCCTGTGGGCAACTTGAAGGCAGCCACCCCATTGCAGAGAATAAAAGGATTTAATATTGCAGCTCTGACCAAATCATCTCAGCTAGATTTACAGTCAGAAAATGGGACCTGACCCTGGGCTATTTGCTAGTTTGAGTGTAACCAAGACTTCCCATTAATTAGTTTCACTCTTGACATGTGTCCACATTAATTTGGACCATCCTGGACCTTCATCAGATATTGAATTTTAAAAATGTTCCTGTCTGCCCAGCTCACTGAGGGCTGGTAAGTACAAATACAACCCTGCAAACACCAGTCATGACCTAATGAGTGACAATATTGTTCCTTTAAGCAACTGAATTTTCATTCTTCCAAGACTACAAATCTTAAAATAAAAAATCCACATATAATGGAAGCAGCTCCAGCTGAACCTCTGGATTTAGTGTTTGTATGTTGATGAGAAACTGGCTTTGTGTGATGGGCAGGTTTTTCTTGAGGTCCTGTACTAGTCATCAACTTGGGTTTCTAACCCTGAAGGTGAATTACCTTGGATTTTGCACACATGATCTTTGTGAAAAGAATTTTCCCTTTCTGGAGGGGTAATTGGACTTTGAAAATTATTAAATTTAAGAAAGAAAAGTTGTCTCTCTTCCTCTAGGGATCTAAGAAAACTTTACAGCCACTAAGTTAAACCCATGGTCATGTGAAGTAGCTATTCTTGCATCCCTTAATTTCTACTAACTTCATTAGATGTTGTGGGTTATAAGCACATTTCAGGACTGAACCCTGAAGGCATTAATGCTGTCTCCACAATACAATTCTTTTCCTCTTTATGTGCTCTGGGGAGCAGAGAAATGGTTAACACTGTGACCGCTGCCAGCAACAGGGTTGGTGTTAGCAGCTCCTGAAATGAATGAGCAGTTCACGCTTCAGCAATATTGTCTCAGGCTCTTGGCAATCCCAAGAAGCCAGCTCTGTTTCTGGTGTGCTCACTACGCTGCGATGTTTTTCTTGGTGACTATAACAATTTTTGCTCTGTCTTCTTCTTCTTTTTATTTTTTTTTTAAATGGAAGCTGAGACTCAAGGTTGTCTCTGTCTCCATTTCTCCTAGCTAATTTTCAATGCTTTCCCTGAGAGGTGACATTGAGTAAAGTCAAAGTAAAGAACTTGGGGGAGCTCAGGTCTTCAGAAACAACCCGCTCATTTTGCTACTCTCCCTACACTTGTAACTTGTCCTTCTCCCTACAACCTCCCCCCCCATTATTTTTCAGTGGTTCTATTTATTTTGTTTACCACAGGTTTTCCATTTTTAGTCTCCTTCCCACTCGGTGCCACCTGGGAATCTCAGCACCTTGGCACTCGTCGGTTGGGTTTCAGTAGCAGCCTCTCCACTGGGTAAAGTCTCTCATTGGGGTAATTGTCCAGAGGATGCGTTGCATGATCCCTACCTCAAGGATGAAGGCCAAATTCTTCTAGCGTGGGTGGCCTCAAATTAGGCACCTCTACCCATATTTAGATGGTAAAACAAGCAGGCTGATTTTCAGATGTTTGAATATTATAATGCGCGTCTTTAAGCCCTTTTCATTTACTTAAAACGGCTGTTGGGAGAGGAAATAAACAGGAAAAAATGAAGGCAGAAGGAAAGAGTTTTTATTCCTGAAATAAGGGATTTTAAAAATACCAAAAAGAAACAAGTGGAATGTTTTTAAATGGAATAAATTTGTTGCTGATACAGGCAGGAAATAGCACACTCAAATATATGTGGATGTATAGATATATTTTTATCTGAGCTTTTTTTTGCAATGTGTTTTATATTTAGGACACATATCAAGATTTGCATCTGTTTCCAGAACTTGCTGCTAACAGTTAGTAATGATGCCAAAACATACTTCAGTTCCAGCTTGAGACCAAATGATATTCAGGGCTTTTTTCTCTCTCTTTTTTTTTTTTTTTATTACTAATTTAGGGTCTGATATTAATTAAGGAAATTTTCCATAAGTGCCAGGCCTTTTCTGAAGAACTCATTAAAATTATATTAACTTAAACCGGAATCACAGTCTGAGTATGTTTTGTAATGATTATTCTTACTGACTCTGCTGGGTTTTGTAAGCAGAATGGTAATTGTAAATGGGGTAACTGGGCACTCGGTTCCAGACTTTCAAAGGGCCGGATCCTGAGCCATCACCTAGATGCGTAAAATAAAGTCAACAGTAAATCCTGATACAGTCAATAAGTTCCTAACAGGCAGGCTGTGGGACCGAGCTCTTTGTTTCATCCTTGTACAAAGGTGAGTGATGGTTTCTCCATTCCATTGGTGAAATCACTCTTGGTTTGCTACAAAGGATGAAGCCAACACTGGTGGCTGATGCAGGACTTCATGTGTCCTGATACGGACAAGAAGTCTAACTCCATACATGAAGCTTTTGGGTCCATATAGGGTGATGGGGATCACTTACTGTGTTCTTGAGGCTGAATTTGGTTTGATGGATTGCAGAAGCTGAATTTATGAAATGGTTCCTGAAAATGTGTGAGAATTTGGTCCTTTGGAGAATGTGGCTCTCTTTGGTACAAGATAGGTAGAAAAGTATCTTATGCCCCCCAGGAGTCATGTCGTTTAAAAGACCCAATTCTGCAAATCTAACACTAAAAACTGCAATTCAAGAGGCAAAAGCTGCTGGTGGAAATAGCTGGAGCTGCCTTGACTTTCAGTGGTTTCCTCACATTTCTGGCCATGCAGAGTTTCAGCATGCTGAATTTGGTCAGGAAGGGAGTGTTAGAGCCTAGAAACCTTCACAACACCTTTTTGAAGTGGTTTAGTAATGGCTGTTGGTCCCATTTTACAGATGCCCAAATCTCCTCCCCTCTCAATGGATGTTTTAGCAGAAGAGGATTTGGTGTCATGCCAGTTTGGTTATCAGATTTAAAAGAGCATTGATAATGGTGATACTGGGCTGATTTGGTGACTGAAAGAGAAGGTAAGAGCCGTGCAAGTGGTTCAGGCTTTCTCTGGTTGTACAAAAGTAAACAGCATAGGCAGTGGAGGCAGTGGAGAGGAAGATGAATGAGATAAAATGAAGGTGTACACCTTCACATGGCTCATAAAGGATGTTATTAAGAGAGAAGGAACTATTCCATATGCATAAAGGGAGGGTATTTGGGGACGCTAATCTGTAAATCTCTTAATATTTGCTCTCAGAGTGACTCAAAAAGAGTGAGAGAAGGGATCAAAGCATGCGATGCTTTCCTGAGCTTGGGACAGGTTCCCCATGTCTGCAAAAATGGTGTGCAGGTGGTGCAGGGTCTCCTTGGGGGAACCCAACCCTGCACCCACATGGTGCTTGATGGTGCTTCTGTGTCCAAGGACTTTTTGTGGCAGGTGAAGATTTTTAGCAATGGTGAAGCTTTGTCTATAATGCTCAGGGGAGAATAATTTGATATAAGGATCTTACAACATCGATATAGATTCATAGGCTGTTAATACAGTGAAGTCCATGTCATCATCTGGTTTGAACCCAGCTGTAAGATTTTGAAAGAAAGACAGAAAGGGAGGCAGGCAGGCAGGCAGAAAGGAAAGGAAAGAAGTTAAGGAAGAGAGAAAAGAGGGAAAGGGAGAGGGAGAGAAAGAGAGAGAAAGAGAGAGAGAAAAAGAGAGAAAGAAAGAGAAAGACTCAAAAACTCAGTTGGTCTTCATTTAAAAATTTCCAGGGAAGCAAAATCCACCACAACCTTTGGTTACAGATGCTAATTAAGCTCACTTTGAAAATATGGGTCTTATTACTAGTCTGAATGTGTATAACTTTAGTTTCCACTCATTTGAACTTGCTGTAACTTTGTCTGCCAGATTGCAGCATTGATATTTATTTCAGAGGTTCGAGTGGGTTCCTGTAGGTTTTATGGTGATGGCAGATACAACTTGGAGGTGGGTAAGAAAGGAGGTTGCTGCGATGGGTCTCAGGGAGATGGCAGAAACCACAAGGAACAGGACCTTGTGGGATGCAGAACTGGTTTAGCTTGCATGGAAGCTGGAGAGGCACTGTGCAAAAATATTTTTGTCACTTAAGTTTGCTGTGGGTTCACTCTGATCTCTGCAATAGTGGAAGTTCCCTTCCCTAATCAACCTCCTACAGTATCCTCTGAAAAGGAGTTAGTTTTAGTTGAATTACGAGTAGGACTTTTCCAGCCTACCTGAAAAAATGCACTGAGAAAGCATTTTTCACTGACTTTATGGGCTTCTGCAATTCCTTTACTATTATTTCTGCTTTTGTATTTGCCCAATTGTAAAATCCCTCCTAATTTTTCCAAACAAAATGAATTTAATTCCTCCTCCCCTACCCTATATGGAGATACAGGAATGGGACAGTGGGGTGCGTGTTCTCCCCTGGATTTCATACACTGTTTAACTTTTCATTTTAAGAAACACAGATGTAGTCATGGGGGCTTTTTCCTCCAGTTTTAGTGACCGTTTGCTCTGTCAACTGTGGCCCTGTTGGGTAACAGATACCCAGCCAGAGCAGCCTCTTTCATTTCCGTGTTCATAATTATTCCAGGGGCAAATTTGCAAATAGAGAGTTGAAACTACGTTAAACCCTTGAGATTACTTGGATGGGGCAATACAGGGAGATTTGTGGCATTTAAAAAGTGCTTCTGGAGGAGAAGAGGACTCTGTGTGCTATGTCTTCAGTCCTGTCTGAGCCATGTCACCTCCAAGCTTCCCCGTCATTTTCCCCAAAGGTGTCTCTAATCACCCACTTGACCTGTTATCCTGTGGTAGCCATGAATGTTTGCTATTTTGTGCTATAGAAGTGCTAAGCATAGGCAGCTGGAGAAAGCCTCCTAGGGCTCTTGTGAGGCAGAGGAGCAACTGTGCTGAGAGTAGAGCACCACTGGAGGAAAACAGCTCGGGGGCATTGAAGGCAAGGTTCAGTTCTGAAAGCAAAATGTAGAGGTAGGACATCTCACATTGATTTTCCGCCTCTTGACATCACATTTCTCCAGCGGTGAGAAGTGGAAGGCAGTGCACTTGGATTAGGAGCAGTACCCTCAAAGCCTCTTTCATTTAGGTGAGATGAAAAATCCCTACACAAGCTCTAGTGATGCCACCTGCATTGTTTCCACTCGCTTTTAATGGTTAACCGGGCTATCTCTCCTCTGATCCATAGGCATCAGTGCTTTTCTATGTCCCTTGTCCACCTTGTTTTAGTTTATATAATTAGTCTGCGCAATGGGCTTGCCTGGAAAACAGGATTGCAGCACAGGTACAGGACCAAATGTATAAGATGCACCATTTTTAGGTGATAGATATCTGTAAAATCACGGCTTGCTGTAGTTAACTCTGGGCTGAAATAATGTTCTGTGTTGTGTTGAAGACTGTACACGGGATTGAAAGATTGCCAGGAACTGGAGATCAATCCCCTTGCCAGTCCCTTTGACAAGGCTTCATGTGAGGTTTTGACTTCAGCTGAAGCACCCAAGTTTGGCTACTGTAGGCGATGTGGTTCAGTGATCAAAGTAATGGTTGTATTTGTGAGCAGCTAATGGGCCTTTGCTGGAATCGCCGCTGACCACGCGATAGGCAGCAGCTGCTGATATTGTTTGTTTTGCGGTAGCATCTGGAAGTCCGATCCCATTGTGCTAAGCACTATACAATTAACGAAGAGGAGGGGAAAAAAAGAGAGGTCAACCCTGAATTTACACTCTTAAATACAGTACAACTGGTTCCAAGATGTACAGCAGAATACAAGAGGGAGTTGAGGAAACATGAAGAGAGCCATCAGTGTGATAGCAGTGTCTGCAGCCTTGCTTGAGCTCGGTGGTAGTGAGCATGAGTCAAAAGGGAGTGCAAGGATGATGCTAGAAGGACGGTGCTGAGATACTTTTGTGGCTCTTCACCTCTTCCCAGGTTTCAGGGGCAGCAGGAGAAAAAGCACAAAGCTGCTTGTTACAGTTTGTAATGAGAGGCAAGCATTGTTGGTCAGCATCATCACTGAAAAACCTGAATGGGGAAGAAGGTCAGCCTCTCCAGGTTAGACTAAGGCTTCATCCAGGACTCATCACCTTCTCAGTACAGCTAAAAGTGGTCATTCAGTTCCCCTGGAGTGTAAAACCAAAATAGAGGTAGAGATAGAGGTAGAGGTAGAAGTAGATATATATACCCAGGCTGTAGGGGTTTCCAAAGCTGGAGATTTATATCTGTGTCATTTATTTAATTGCTGTTGATAGATCTCTGTGAATCTACTTACCTTTAGGTAGGTGGGAATAATCCCAGAGGAGCCACTAGATCAATTCTTTTGTTTCCTATAGGTCTGTAGTGTCATAGTCATATAGGACTAGCAGGGACCACGTGAGGTCATATGATCTGTGCCCCTCTGGGCAGAGTAGGATTCAACATCTGCAGGTCATTCCTGTTAAGTGTAGCCAGCTAGTTACGTGTATTGCTGCCATTGAAAACAAAAACAAAACCATGTTCCAGAGAAGGAAAAATCCCAGCCAAAAAACTTCATTAAGGTTGAAATAGATCATTTTGGTGCAGTTAAAAGAATTTTAGAAAATAAACTTAAAAACAAAGAAAGTCAAACCTAACATTATAAAAGAACATATGAATAAATGCTTGAGAAATGATGGAGGCTTTACACATACATCCAAAATATCCCTGGACCTCTGAATGAGACTGCTGGCCATAAAGTGGGAGTCATCACCGTGGCATGGCAAATAAACCTAGACTGCTGCCAGCATTGACTGAGGGAAACTGTAGGGTAGAAACCTGTGTGAGAAAGAGCATTGATGCTCTTTAGCATGGCCTCTAGCGCTTTAGGTAGCCCTAGGGAATGAATCATACAGGCTGGGGTCTAGACTGGGGGAGACAGGACTGAGAATTAGACCTTTCTGCAAAGGTGACTGGTTTACCAAATAGGAAGGGAAGCAAGTGGCTCAAAAACACCAGGAGGGCTGCTGACCCAAAATCTCTGCAACATATGCCTGAGATGAAACAGCTCATTGGAAGAGGAGTCTTACAGAAGCTCCACAGAGGAAGTCCCCGGGAACTGTGATGTGGATGCTGGCATGGCCAGAGGAGCCACAGAAGAATCCTGGCAATGGGAGAAAGGCACCTCTCTTCCCCCTTTCTTCCCTCTTCCTCTCTCAAATATCTCCCTCTGAAGGGATTTTTTGTTTGTTTTTGTTTTCATTTTGATTCCTGCTAAAAGCCAACCGATGCTGGGGTTTTTTTAATGGGTGAAAAGGAGCGCCGGGGAGGATCTAAGTACCACTGGAGCCTAATTAGGAGCCATAGTATTAGATTCCAAAATTAGATAGGAAGCTGGGTTTAAGGGTAGTCCAAACCCAACCGGTTCCTAGTTTGGCCTGGCCCACGTAGGTGGGCCAGACTGGTTTGGAGCTGTTTTGAGGACAGGCTGCTTGCCCGTGGAGGAAACCGTTCCAGCTGCAGCGGAGCTGGAGCATGGCGCCTGGTCCTCAGCCGGGCCAGCTTCTGCTCTCATCAGTCTGCTCTGCAGATGCGCTGGAGGGGCTGTTAGTTTAAAGCAGCTCTAGCTGTTGCTTTCTCTAGCAGATGAAGACAGCTGAAGGTGATAATTCAGGCTGGCTTTGTATCCTCTTTTTGCTTCAGACATCGGGATTGCGTATGGAAGTTTATTTTAAGCCGAGTTCTCTGTACTCAGTCTGACTTCCACTTTTTCTGTGTCTTCACCTGTTGAAGGGCTTATCAAAATGTCTGATGTGATTTGCCTTTAAGCTTTTTAACTTTACAACACCTTCCAACAAAGGATTGCACAGTATTTTCCAAACTGTGCTACTGACCTTTGTCACTTGGCTAATACAATTTATTAAAATATTCATCTTATAGCAACCAAAATTTAGCCAGGAAAATCAAGTTACATGCCCAAAGTCACAAAATAAATCAGTAGCAAGAGCCAGAAAGCAACGCCTCACATTTCCCCTTTCAACAGCTTAATGGACAAGTGGGCTTTCCAAACGTCTAAATAATGTGTGCTTTATTTTATTTATTTAATTAATTGGTTTATCATTATTTATTTATTTTTTTAACTGATATGCAGTTATCCCATGCAGTATCTTCATGATATATTTATTTTTCACAAGCTTATCTCTAGGTTGTCCAAGCTCTCACTGGAAATAAAGCAAATTCAGAGACTAGTCAGGTTATCCTGATTTAACTACAGGCTTAATTAGACTGTGGTGGGAGTGTGCATTTTATAGCCTATGGTGAGCACAAGGTGGTGATTTTCAGTTGCCTGTCACAGAACTGCAGTATCTCACATTTACCATGAGCTCTGCTCACTCAAGTGACTGTTCCTGTGGTTTATTTGAGATGTGGTAACTTGGATTTTAAGTTCAGACCATCAACAGTGATTTGAGCTGCTCGTGGTGTAGCTTCATAGAGCAAGCAGCCTTGTGATGCAAGCTATTACAGGCCAAAATCTGTTTCTCCTTCTCATCACCACTTTTCCAGGAGGATAAAACCCCTATTCAGACTTTACACTATGGAGAAGAAGCCTTTAGTTAGAGGCGTCCAAAGTTGGGCTGGTTTAAGCTCAGCTGACGAATGGAGATGTGAATAATGGATTGAAACTTAACTTACAGTAGTCTGCCTTTGGCTTAGCAAGAAGCTCAGTTTGGGTCTGAAATTAATTTAAAAAAATATATGGAAGGTTTTACACTGCTTTTATTGAATGAAATTGAAAATCATGTATTGCTGAAGCGGTGCGGTGCTGAATATGAGCAGGGATGCAGTGTCCCTAGCCCTGTTACAAAGGCACATTTAGCAATCTGTATCCTGTTGAATCCGGTGGCAGTTTGGTATCTAATTGGGCGCTGAGTGCCTAAATGGATGGATTGAAACCTTTGTAGGTCTTTGCACTGCTTGATATGTTTGATTCTTTGGTATCAGTGCAGCAGCTCTAGCTAAATCAGCCTGGTAGATGTGTGCCAAGATTTTCCCCATCTCCCTGAAGCTTGTGGTGGAGCTCGGGGCAGCCTGTGTTGCACGGTGGTGAGTTCTGCTTTGCGGCTTGTCAAGAGCCACAGCTTTGCTCCTGCAATACTGAGGGTCAGGATATCCCTCAGCTCCTGTCTCTCTGCCCCGTGAGGTGAGCGCAGTGGTTCGGCTTGGTGTTTGCCCATGTACCTCCCCGCAGGGCTCCTTTGTGCCCTGAGCCTCCCCAGATTTGACCGGTGGGCCTTGAGTCATGCTGACCTGTTTAATGGTTTTATCACGGCCTGATGTTAGTTCGTGTTACTTGGGGGAAATGTTATGTTCTTACTGCAAGGGAAAAAAACCCTGGCCGTCACTGGGCGAGTTATTTTCCGCTGTTTTCACTCCAACAGCGTTATTTCCCCTGCTGCTAAAATCCTTAACCTAAGATGGAAATGCCTCCCTGGTGTCTCCCCTCTCATTTCTCCAGTATCCAGAAGCTTTCCGTGGGCGAAGCGCCCTCATCGCCTGTGGAGCGGCTGCTCACGCAGGCTCCCACGCAGCTCCTGCTCTGGACACAAGCAGATGCTTTCAGCTGCCTCCCCACAGCGCGAGGTGTGTCTGTTTACCTCCGCAGACACAGGACTTCGTGCTGAGGAGGAGAAAAAAACCCCAGCAAAATACAAAGAAACCCCAACATCATAGCCCTGGATGTGGACAGGGACTGAGGGTGGAAGTGTCCATTGAAGGGAGATGTGATTTCGGAGGGGAAAAGTGTGAGTTTAGTTGTTTGGATGAGGGGGCGGTGTGTGTTTTTATGGATGTCTGGGGGATGAGGAGGTGCCTTTTTTTCCTCTGTGTATGATATTGTTCAGGGGAAAAAAAAACCCCGAAATAACTGGACTATCTATGTTTGTAAATTGAAAGGTTTTTTCAGCCAGCAGGGTAAAAATTTGTAGGGTTTGATTTTTCTCTGGAAAAGAAAAAAAAAGAAAAGAGCAGAGTGTTTTGAGAACAAGGCCCGAGTAACCAAAATATGTTTGTTTTTGTTTAAATCGCTCAGCGGAGAAATCGTCTCTTGTCTATTGTTAAAGAGAGAGGTTTAAATCAAAGGCAAATTCTACATATTCTAAAATATACAGACAACTCTTTGAAAGCAAAGCCAAGCAAAACTTTAAAAGAGACCTTCTCCTTGATGCAGAAGTTTTGAGTTAGTTTACTGTGCAGAGGATCGAGTGGAAAGAAACAGCCTGAGAAACAAATCGCAAATCCCGGTTTCAGAGGCGGAAGTCGAGGAGAGCATCGTATTAATAGCACATGAGACCTTTCCACAGAGCTTCTCGTCCAGGGCTTTTCCAGCAGCAGCAGTGAGGAAAAGCCTTTGCAGTTTGTAGGGATTTTTGTGTTCGGATTTGGCCGGGGAAGGTTTGAGCGAGCTGCAGAGCGAGGGAGCAGAGGGCCTGATCCTCTCATGTTGGGTGGTCTCTCCTACCGCAAATAACCCTATTGAAAACAGAGGGACTATCTGTGGAGTCATTTGTTTGTCAGGAAAAGTAGGGTTTGTAGGATACGGCCTCAATTAGCGGCCAAATTCCTGGTTATTTTCTTGTGATAAAAACACAGCTCGCTGTCACAGAGATGCACGTAGCATCTCCTCAGTTCCCATTTGAACTCCTTCCACTTGCTTCGTGCTTCTTCCTGTTTCCTCAGCCATGCAAAAATTTCTTCTGGCACCATGCTAGTTCAGATGAGCTGACTGCTTCCCTCCTGCCTGGGACTGATGTGGCAGCAGGATCCGCGTGTGGGCTCCAGCCACTTCCGCTACCCGTCAGTGAGGGGACCTGAGGATTGCTCCTGACCTTTGGATTCCAACCACTGGAGTACACTGGGCAGATGATAGCCCCCCCTCCCCTCCCTGCCTGACATCGCTGTAGCACCCAACACTTTCCCCCTGCCATAAATCCTGCTTTTATTATGACCCAGGTACAGTCGACCCCCTCCAGAGGATATCCCTCCCGAAAACAGCCTTTCTTGGGAGATTTATTTAACAGACAGTTACTCACCCAAAGTGCAGTTTTGGAAATGCTCTTTATTACCCGCACCCGTTATCACACGGCAGGTGCCTTGCCCGACCCACTCATGTTGGTACAGGCAGGGCGACAGCTCTGCTGGCCTCGCGCAAGCTCGGCATGCAGGAGGATGCTGGGGCAGCTTTCTGGGAGCTGTGGGAGCACTGATAGCAGCGTCGTGATTCAGGGCAGGGAGGGAGGGAGGAGTGCTCTCATTACTTGTATTTTTTGTGGCTCCCTGTTTGGTAGCCCCAAGTTATTAGTGGTTTTTAATATTTTCTTGATTCTTTTTTTCCCTATTGAATCTGAAATAAGGGCTGAAAGGGTAGATTTGTCCTTTTTCTTTTTCTTTCTTTTTTTTTTTTCCTCCTCTATTTTTTTTCTTTTTTTCTTTTTTTTTTTTTGGCTAATCTGAGGCATGCTGCCACATCTGAAGCCACTTGGCTCATTATGGATTTCATGGAAACTGATTCCCTGAAAGTGTTTCCATATGTGTGTTCCCAATATATCCCATCCTCTTCTAAATGGGAGTACAAACTCGCACACGAGCTGGAAATGGCTTCAGGATGTGACAGAGAAGTCATATGACTGGAGTGGCACTGTGTGTGGCCCTCTCTGAAAGACACGGTGTCCTGTGTGCTGGCTCCCATCCTACAGTAGATCCAGTTTCAAAGAATATCTTCCTTCCCGGCTTCTTAAAAAACCCTTAATCAAGAACCAGCAAGGAATCCTCTGTCCTCGGGAGGGACATGTATTAGTTGAACGACATCTGAAAGGAAAATTTGGATGGGGAGGAAAAAAGAGGAGTTTAATAGGTGAAACTATGGAGCAAGGCCAAGGGCTTCCCCCCGCCTCCCCTCCCCACCCCTGCAAAACATAGTTTCTTTGTGTCTGCTTGAGGATCAGATGGTATTTCTGAGTTGCTAGCATGCAGTGGAAAAGTACAATTCATGACAACATTGGAAACAAATATTTATACTGGATAGTCAAGGCACATTTTCCTGAATAAAAAAAAAAAATTAACAAAAAAGAAATAGTCCGCTAGCCCCGATGTATATTATCTTCCCATTCACTGGATTTATACAGGATTCATGTGCGGACACTCACCGTCACCGTGCACGCGTTGCAGCTCCCAGCCCTGCGGTTTCACTGCCTTGCTGTATACAGCATGGCTGAGGTTGCTATCCAAGAAAAGCCTCACATGTTCCTTCTGATGCGTTTCGGCTGGGGTTGGTGAAAACCAGCAGCGGCTGAAATTCAGGCAGCAAAAATTGGGGAAAACTGAACCGAGAGCGATATGACGTGCTTGTGTCCGGTGTTTGCGCCATGCGGCGTTGCAGAGCTGCTAGGCTTATTTCCAGGAAATGTTATTTACTTTTTGCTTCCAATGTAGCATGTAGATGGCCTGAGGCTTTAAACAACTGGGGGGACTTTTGATATACTAGCAATCCCTGTCCACCTGAATCACCTGTGAAGGCTCAAGACTGAAGTCACTGAGATGAGATGGCAAAGACTGAGTAGTTCAGAGGTTCCCCATCACACCTGGTCAGTGGGTGTCCACGGGTGGCAGGTCACAACTGCTAGCTTAGAACGTATTTCAGCAATATGACCATTTGTCCCCCTCCTGTGGTTCTCGTTAGAAAGTTTTATGAGCCTTGTGTAAATGAATCTTCACAACAGCCAGTGTTGATAAATGAAACAGTGACAACTGATGCTTTCACAGCTCCATTTCTGCTCCCATCTAGGAGAGGTTTGTTGTTGCTATTTTCCACGCACAGGAGGAATTCCTACCCACTGATGTTCCTAAATTTAAGTTGAGCTACCTCTTGAGGTGCAGCCACCAGCCAGCCACTTGTGTTTACAATGCACAGTGTCACTGGGCAAGACCCAGGTGCTTAAAGAAAAATGACCTTCTTCCAGCACAGTTCATCCAGCAGAAAAGTCCTATTGAGTGATCCGGGCAGGTCATGATGGATTCCAGGCTGGAGAAGTGCAAAGAGAGCCCGATTTACCAATTTAGCAATGTAACAGCTCCGCTTGAGAAACCTCTCCTCTATTTGCATGAGTGGTACTTTAATGGTCGCTTCTAATTATGTTATTTATGGGGTGTTTCTCCCAGCAAAGGGCTTAGGTGCTGCGCCATAAATCCAGTGTAAAACATCTATCTGCAAATTAATCCGTGTTATTTGAGGTGCCAAAGTCCTCTTACCCAAATACCAGCAGCCACAAGTGTGCAGTTTACCGTGTGAACTGGGGTACGGAGGGAAGGAGAGGAGAGACGCCCAACAATTAGGTTCTTGCGTGTTGTGTGTCAGGCTCTGAAGGGGTTAAAACGTTCCTTCCTTCCTCTGACTTTTGCAAGGCTGCTGTGCTTAATAACGTTGCAGTTTAAATGGTCCCAACCAGGCCTTGAAGTTAACACCTTGTTGAGGTGAAGGAATGGAGGGGGGTACAGTTCACACCTTTTCTGCTGCTCTTGTTTCCAGATCTGCTTGAGGGAATCAGGGGAGGGGAATGCAAAGAAAAAAGGAAAAAGATGTAAAATAGTTTTATTCTTTTTTCCTTATCGATTTTTTTTATTCTGAATGAAAAGGAGGGAAAGGCCATTAGAAAACACACTGTTTCCTACGATAAATGGTGGCAAGTATCCAGATGATGCCTACTCATCCCCAAAGTGAACTGGGGAGGGGGAAGCCCTGTGTGTTATTTCTGCTCTGGGCTAGATGTGTGGGAGGAGGGGCCATGAGCTACAGCATGTAGTTGAGCACTAGCATAGGTTTGTGGGATCAGATACAGGAGGAAATGGTTTGGGATCCTTCGGAACTTCTGTCCCAGGCTCCATCCTGCAGCAGCATCCAGAGGGAAGCTGACACAGCACCTCTGGAGAATCGAAGTCTTGCCTGGAAGGAGGCACAAGAAGGATCATGCTGTGTGTGATTCACTAAACATTTATTAGAAGAGGGAGGTGATGAGAATTTAACAAAATGAAGAGCAAAATAATACTCTGCCCCTAATACAGAAGGATGCTCGGGCAAAACAGAGTTCCAACAAGCAAATAACCACTGCTCCCCTTCCAAACACATGGCAAAGAATCCTTAAGATTGCAAAACTGAGTGCTCAAAAATTGGGAAATGTCAGAACTGATGTTGCCTGTGCAACCTTAAATCAGCTTCATACTGCTTATGCATTATATTACAGATTTTAATTACAGGATCACATGATACTTTTCCCACGGGATTCCTGCCTCATTCATCGCACGGGATGGACAGTGCTAACTTAATGAGCAGCTCTTCAGCATTTTGTTTTCTTCTTCTTGTTTGCATTTCCCCAGGCCTTGCTTACTGCAGAGCATTAAATTCTGCTCTGAAGAAGGAATTCTTAATTTCTTGATGGGCCTTGCTCAAATATTTCTTCTGTAGCACTTATATGCAGGTTACCACAATGTGGTGTTCCCAAGAAAGAAGGAAACTGCTTTAAAAAGAGCACAGAGACTGACTTGAAGGTCTTGTGCATTCAGAGCACCCTCCTTGTGTCACCTACAGCACGTTTTTTTTAACCGTATGGCATCTTTAACCTTAGGTTCAGACCCGTGGGCCTGTTGGCTTCCACTGTAGCTGTGAATATTTAGTGCACATGCAAATGAGAAGCCAACGTCTTTGCTGGGCACAGAAAATGAGAGAAGTAAAAATGTGATTTGGAAAGACTGCAACTGAGTCGTGTAGGAGAAGTGTGGTAGAAACATGTATAAAATCTGATTTGCTCAGTTAAAAATCAGGTTGGTCACTTTGCACCTTCTGATTCCTTCCAGTGATGGACTGGGGGAATGTATAGACCATGGTCTTCTCTGTTCCTCACCCCTGATACATCTCCAGAGGATGTCAGCTTGTGCACTGCTTGTGAGAGAGTTCACGCAAACGGAATAGCACCTTCTCCTGTAATGCAGTCCTGTACCGTAGTGCGTATGGAGAAGTAACTTGAATGCTGGTATTTCCTAACTTCCTCACTCTTCTCATGGCAGCCTTAATAACATCCTTTTGTTTGTCCCTAGTTGTGTTTATAGTTTCTCAGATTTCTAAAAAAAGCAAACCCCAAGTAACCGCGCCTTCCAAAATTTTTCTTCACAATATCGTACAAACATCCCCCCTCTCCCCCCCACACCCCCTGGGACCATCATTCAGCTCCTTTTCCACACGGTTCCTGCTGTTCAAGTGAATGGAGCTGCCAATGGACCGGTCCTTGACCAGGACTAGCACAGGGATGGGTGAGAATATCTCCGTGTTTCAGCTGTATTTGCTGATGTTTCAAAAAACGTTTGGGACTTGGGACTCCTGGATTTCATTCCAGCCTCTGGACGAGTGTTTTTGTCAGGGCACAGACTCTTCTGCCCATTTTTAGGCAGAATGCTTATGGTTTGTTCATGTTTGGCTGGATTTTCATGGCATCGTCTCTCACACAAAAGCCACTCCTATTCTGAAGTTCAAGTCCTTACTTCAAAGCGTGGAGCTGGTACAACTTTTCAAAGGAAGGCTCCTCTGAGTTTAAGATTAGTGAAACAATATATTTTTTCCCAGCAGAAGAGTTTCAGCTGAAATTTTAAAAACAAATAAATGCATAAATCACAATTTAGCCCGAGACAGACGCCCAGCATGGACAGTTTCAGGCAGAACATTTAAAGTTTGGCAAAGCTGTAAGAGGCTGAAAATCATCTCATCATCTGAAGAGGGAGGCATACTTCATGTGAGGCTGTATTATCAGCTGTAAGTAATACAGGCCGCACGTACAATTCATGGATGCAGAAGTTAAAGAAGAAGCAAACAATTTTAATAGATCAATAAGTGCTGCATCCCAGCCTGAACTGAACTATTGAAAAAAACCCCACAAAATCCAGCCTCTGCTTCCGTGAATGACTTAACATTCGAGTTCCCCAAAACACAAGTGAATCATTAGCTACTGGTAAATATATTTAACTACATGTAGCTGAGTTTCCTTGAGGCAGACTATTTAGAGACTGCTGAATACAGCACCACTCCGTTTCTTGCACCCAAGGATTGTGTATTGACTTGATGTGCTATAAATTTCCTTATTAGATATATGCAATAAGCCAAGGGGACTTTATTTATTTTTTTTTAGTAGTGACCTTATAGCATGAAAAAAAGCAACTCTCAGTATTTCTAAGTTATAAAACTAGCCTGTAACCCTTTAAAGTAGATGTCAGCTTGCTATACCCACAAGGAGTTAATCTATCCACTGCACATTATGATCTTTAATAATTGGAAGCGATTGGCTAAAGTGCTGTAAACCTGGCAGAAATTTGTTGCCTTATTTTCTGCAAACCACAAGCACAGCTTATTAATTGAGAAATGAACGTTAACCGGCATTAGCTGGCATCTGTAAACCGAAAGAGAGAAATGACCACGGTAGACATTTGGCTGCAAACGGTAGAGCTGCAAAGCTGCAACAGGTAAAGTTGGGTTTTAAGCACAAATGCAAAACCATTTTAGCTGGCTGCTGGCAAATACCCAAGTCTAGGTTTTTTAATGAGGCTTCTGCATCCAAATAAGTGAAACCACATGGAATTTTAATTGTTCGTATTCTAAATATGAAACACACTGGAGCAGTATTCTGGAATCTAGGATGTTAGCATATATATTGGCATGTAACATTACCACTTTTCTGTTCTAAACATATAGGCGTTACGTTGGGGAGGAATCAGCTTGGAAGATTTAAAAACAATTTAACTTGAGCTCCTTCAGATATAAAGTTGCTGGGTTTGTTGTTGTTTTTTTTTAAATATACTTTTTTTTCTGCATTGTCAAACACGGTGAGCTGATCAGAGTACATAGGGAAAGATGGTCGCTTGCTCTGCTTGTAGCCATGTTTCCCTTTCTGGCAGCACAAAACAAAGTGTCTTCTCTACACAAGTGTGGTTTTGCAATCATGTGGCCACAATGTAGGGCGGAGGATCTATGCTTCACCCATTTAATACAAGTTATCACGAGAGTGGGAATTCACAGATGCAAATTGTTTTCTTGCTCTGATGGAGGAAAAATTAACATAAATCTTTAATCCTACTGGGGAGAGGAATAAATAAATTATTTACTTGCACTATCATGTTGCTGTATTGCTGATCGACATCACTATTTGTGTGCAAGTAGGTATACAAGGATGGGTGCCATATCCAGAAGAGCTACTTGTCTTCCCAGTCCAAGAAAGATACCTAAACATATATAAATGAATATGCATCTGGCGTTTGCAAGTTAGAGCCAAAATCAACCTTAAGATGAAGAGGAAGAGAGGGATGGTGAAAATGCATCAGTGGGATTGCATAGCAGTGAGGATGGCAAGAAGCTGAATTTTAGACGTGACTTTTTAATGTTTCTGGACCCACTGAGAAGAGAGGCTTTAGGACAGGCACCACAGAAAACTTCTGATCTCCAAAAATATCTTTACACAATGGAGATACAGAAGGCCAGGAACAAATCTCAGCCTAATGCAGGGAGTTCAGAGACAGCAAAAGGCATTCGGGCAAAAGGAGGGGGGGTGGTTGTGGAGAAGTGAGTGTGCTGGAGCCATGCAGACACAGCCACAAGTGAGATAAGAAAGGGTTATGGTTATTTGGCCTTTGGGTAAATAGTATTGTGCTTTACAAGCAACAGTTAAAACAAACAAGTGTGGATTTACTAGGGTATGTAAGGAGGTCTGTAGCCCCACATTAGAAATGCCTACGTGTGTTGTGCACATTCCCAGTCATTCAACCTGTACATGATCTCTTGGCAGCCCCCGTACATATTTGGATCTAACTCCGAAAGGGAGATTGTCTTTTAATGTGTAAAACTGTGGGGATACTTCATTATTAAAAAGAAAAAAATGGCTGCAAAGAAACCAAAAAAGCCCATGTTCTTCTATACCTTTACACTCATACCAATTCTGCCTTTGATTATAAAAGTCTTGTTTATCTTCTATTGGGGTAAACTAAGAGCAACTCTGTTCGTGTTGGGAGAGTTGCAATAACAAGGAAAAAAACCTAACCCAACTATAAGCAGTAGCAGATTGAAACTCAGTATTTTGAGCAGCTGGGGAAATTATGTTCTAACCTTATATTTCCAGATACATATCAGACCTGTTCACAATATAAAGGATAGTGTTCCAAAATTACAGCTTTGAATCTGGGTGGTATCGCCTCTGGCTATTGTTTGCAGTTGGGAACGAAAGAAGTTGCATCAAGCAGTAGAGTGTTTGCTGTAAAGGTACAAGTTATATTACATTCCACGGCTCTGTGGTTGGAGGGGTTGGTGATGGAGACAGACCCATTCACCCCTAGGTCACTGATTCGGTTCCAGATAAAGATAATAGTAATCACATTGTCATCAGAGTTTAAAAAAGGGCTTTTACTGCCCATTTAAAGCTCTGTGCTCAGTATCTTTTGAGACCCTGGGTTTCAGGCTGCGAGATTTGGATGCTTGGCTGGCCATGGCCCAGGTCCTCCATCCTGAACCCAAGCAGTGCCTGAGCTTTGTCCCCTGATGCTTTTAGAGATCGTTGAAGGCATGGGTTAAATGAGCTGGTAGAACAGGAGAGGATGGTGATCTGAATCATAAGAAGTGCCACACAAGGCAGCAGGGTCTGTTGAGTCTGGGGCTTATTGCAACAACCACCATTGTGGGTGCTACAGGAAGTCAAGAGCAGAAGGGCTGGAGGGACCTTCCTCATACACAGCACCAGAAAGGCAGGTCAGATCCAAAGCCTATCTACAAGGAATTGCTGCATCTTACACAGAGGATACAGAGGGTGTTCCAGTGTTTAGCATGTCGGTGTGGCGTCTAGAAGGTGTTGTATTTTCCTTGTAGTTAGATCAGATTCAGTAGGTTGACAGAGACGAGCAAACCCTTGGATCTAGTGGATGGTAATGCTGTATAACAGTCAGCTGGGGAAGCCTGATCCATTTCATAACTTTTTCCCCTTTATTTATACCCTGCTTTTTCAAGCTTGCTCTCCCTAAAATCGTATGTACATATATAATGCATACTGATCAATGTATTTCCCTTCCTCCTGCACTGCATTTCTGCATTAGGCTTCTTCTTTTTTCCCCATCCCTTTACCCACACCTTTTTTGTTTTCCCCTCTTTTTGGCTCTCAGCACGAGCTTCCACCATCTTTTTCTTCTGCTTCTGTCCATCCCACAGTCTCCTAAGCAGATCACCAAGCTACTAACGATTACTTCCCAGTTCTGCTTTAGGTGTTTGATGCGGGATTAGAAATTAGGCAAAATGAGTTTACCCGTCCCTGTTTTGCGTTAGACTCCAATTCACAGCGTTACCATCCAGACGTTCACAGTAGCTATAAACTGTGTGGTCTTTTTTTTTTTTCTTTTTTTTTCAACCAGACAGCACAAACTACGTAGGAAAACAACTTCTTTCAAGAGTGTTGGGCTTGTAATTTTCCATCAACTGCACTGAAAAGTAAAATTTTGCATCTTTGCTATCAGCTCAGTGGCTTTGCCCACCCTTCGGACACACCAAATAATAATTTTTTGCTATAGGAAGTATCTGACCAGGTCCTCAACCTGCATAAATTGATTTAAGGCAAGAAATGGGGCTTAATCACCCCCAGTGTAACTCCCCTGGTGTCAGTGGTGCAACTAACTTGGTGTTGCCAACTCTTGTAGTTTATTACAAGTTGCACGGTAATTTCTGCTTTCTTGATACCTCAGCTCCCGGCGGCATGTGCTGAGGTGGGATTCTCACTTTTCATGTGCAACCAGACCTGAGTGTCTTGAGAGGCTATAGGAAAAAACCCAGAGGCGCATAACCCTCAAAGCTCAGAAACCAGAAGGCAAATCAACTCCAAATCCACCTTCCTCTTTTTTGGATCTTTTTCAATCTCTTGATTTTTGAGATTTTTCTTTTTCCCCCGGCCTGACTTGTCACCTTTGAACACACTTCAGGTTGGCAATGCTGCTCCCTCCATTGGCATTGGTGGAGTTAGACGAGGGATGAGTTTGGCCCAACACTTGTAGAAGGCAGGTGTATGACTCTCTTCCTTGCAATGTGTTATTTGATATGATCTGCTGTTCTCTTGGGGACCAAAAGAAGTGGGTTTTCTTAGAGAAATAAAATTCTATCATCACTTGATACAAAAAATGGTATTTACAGAATTGTTTTCCCCCATCTTTTGTTATAATTTTTTAGGTGCTTCAGAGCTGGGCCCATTTTCAGATCCCAGGCAGTTCACAAGCATTTCATCCCTCACTGAGAGCCGCTTCTCCAACCCACGAATGCACTATCCAGCCACCTTTACCTATACACCGCCAGTCACCTCAGGCATGTCACTGGGTATGTCCGCAACCACTCACTACCACACCTACCTACCACCACCCTACCCCGGCTCTTCCCAAAACCAAAGTGGACCTTTCCAGACCAGCAGCACTCCATATCTCTACTATGGCACTTCGTCAGGATCATACCAGTTCCCCATGGTGCCAGGAGGGGACCGCTCCCCCTCCAGGATGCTTCCTCCATGCACCACCACGTCCAATGGCAGCACGCTGTTAAACCCTAACTTGTCCAACCAGAGTGACGGTGTGGAGGCGGATGGCAGCCACAGCAGCTCCCCAACCGTCTTGAATTCTAGTGGCAGAATGGATGAGTCCGTTTGGAGGCCGTATTGAGATTTCTTCTGACCTCCGCGAGCCCAAAAAATAAACCCAAACAAACGGTCGACTAACTACGAAGTGCCTGTTTTTTGTGTTTTTTGGTTTTTGGTTTTTTTTTAAAAAAAAAGATTTTACTGATATGTGCAACTGTGTAGATGGGATGATAATGGCCATAAATAACGCAGGAGTTACCAACACACCACAACCCGTGTTTCAATTTATGTGGATCAAAGCACATTTATTTTTAATTCTTTTTTCCCTCGGAACCATTTTACCATGTTTTATATTTAAAATGTACTTTTTTTTCAAACACACACAAAAAAAAATCACCCCTCTTTTTTTTTTTTTTTTTCCTTCTTTATCTTTTTTCCTTAGTGTGTTTTAATAACTAGTGAGTTCTTTTGCCAAGGAGGAGAGAACGGACTCCCCAGCTATCAGGAGAAACATGGTGATGCAAGGCAAAGGCTGCATTCCCTTTTCTTTTTTACCAAACAACTAACCATGAACTCCAGATACAGTTGCAATCATACAACCTATGGGACCTTCTTCACACCCGTAGTGCAATTCAACTGGCTTGTATTGGTGCACATAAAACGGAAAGCAAAGATCAAGTTGCTTCCATTTTGCCATGATACATTCAGATGAAAATAGCTGTCCCAAAAAACCTCTGTCCGAGCCTTGCTGCAGATAGCAGTTGGAACTTCTCTGTGTTCATAGCTTTTTTTCGGTTTGTTTTTGGGTACTTAAAGAGAATGAGTCTTCAAGTTAGGCTAGACAACCCTGGGGTTTCCTTTCGCTTTTGTATCAGTTCATTTTGCCTTTGATTAGCCAAAAAAACCCAAAAAATAACAACCAAAACCTTTAAAAACAAAAAGTAAAATGTTATTACTTATGCAAAATATGAAAATGGCAATATATATTACTAAAGCCAAAATGGTATACATAGTATTTGTGTCCGGCTGTGCTCTTTTTTATTTTTTTTAAATTATAAATGTGTAAAATTTGAGGTTGTTTGCTAACATGAATCATCATATAACTTTAAAAGAATATTTATAATTATTTAATGACATTTGGACCCTTTAAACGTTTCTTAATGTAATGATATATTGACTTCGGTCTCTAAAAGTGTTTTTGTTTTGTTTTGTTTTTATACTTATTACATTTTTGCAATAGTGTAAACCTCAAACCTTCACCCAACTCAGAAAAGCAGTTCCAGTGTGAACCAGTTTACAATGTGACTTAAAAATGAAAAACCCAACCCAAATGCATCCACATCAAATGATTTTGGATGTAGGATCTTTTTATATAACCTATGAAGGAAATATTGTGTTTAAAATATTTTTATTAGCTGTCTGGTTGCCTTCAACACAGTCTTGCCTTTTAATCAGTAGTTGTGGAGACATTGGAAAAATGGTAGGAAGGATGAAATATTTTCCACCCTTCCCCTGATTTCTTCTTCTCCCAGTATTTTTCTCACAACTTCAAAATTTGAAAATATTCATATTTAAAATGTTCTGTTTTGACAGCATGGTTTGAATCCCATTTTTTTCCCTCCCAAAGAAAAATCAAAATAATTTCAAAGCCCATATTTTACAAATGCTGAGTTGTTCAGTGTCTTAGAAAGGGGAGTAAGGGAGAGTTGGTGAAACTTTTTCCCCTCCCCTTGCAATTTCAGCCCACTCGATGGAATAACAAGGTTCAAAACTTGAGACAGAAACTGCCTGGTAGCGAATCACCGTCCTTTAGCATTAAATGCTATAGCTGTAAGGATGCTGTGTTGACTTTGAAGCTGATGTGGCTGTTGCCATATAAGAGACAGAAGCACAAGGGCAGCCACACTCATCTCTGCAAACGCTGAAGATAAAAAGTCACCTTAAAAAGCCACCCCGGGGCTCCCAGGAGCTATACAGGGAGAGCAAATTGCACCCCAAACCTTTAACCAACCTGTCTGCCGCCAAATTCCAGCAAAGGGGCCAAATTTTGCCCAGCCCGAGGCTGTTATGGTGAACAGGGAGGCAACATGGGATCAGCTGGATGTGGTGGGAGCTGAACCACCCTCCCCACACTATCCCCAAGCAGCTGATGCTAAGCCTGGTTTAGAGGGATGTTCAGCACATGCTCATGGGTTTTTCCAGTGTTCCCTCCTTCCCCAGCCATAACCATCACTGTCTGCAACCTCCTTGGGGGCTGCTGGCCACCATGCTTCTCCTTGGCTGTACTTTGGCTACATCCAGAGTATCGCAATAACTCAATGTTGGGCATAGCCATACAGAGCCGGACAACACCATCACTACTCGTTAATAGCAAAGCTGTTAAATGAGTTGACAGTAGCATGCTACATCCCTCCGATTCATGTGATGATGTGCTCTTAAAAGAAAATTTAATTAAATAAAGTCTTTGCCTTCTAAAGGTTGTATACCAAGTATGCTTAAAGTATAAGTAAGACACTTTTTTTTTTCCTTCTAATACTTAGTTTTCCTTCAAAGATGGAAGCTGTAATTGATTCTATTTATTGTTGGTTTGTGGTAGCTTGACGCATACCACTGTCCATTTATTTGTAACTGTAAAATACGTTTGTTAGTCTCAGCAGCACTTAAAAAGCCAGTGTCTGGTTACACATTTCAGTTTTGTTTTTTGTTTAGTAAGCAAGAGAAAAAGATGTACTGCCAGTGCAAGCTGTTTCCTATTTAATAAAAGGTACTATATTTGTACATTATTTGTTATTGCTGAGAAGGGCTTTTTAAGGTTTACTGTATGCATATTAAGTAATTTTTAGGGTGCTTTTGTGTTGAAATGTTGTTAAGAGTGGCTGCAGGCAGCAACCCAGTTTTTTTTGGTTTTTTTTTTTTAAGACTTTGTTGTAAAATTCAAGCACTTGGTTCTTGTTTCTGGATAAATCCAGCACAGACCAGACTTTTGTTTTGCTCAGTACTGACAGGACTCTGTTTGTGTCCCCGTGGTTTTTCAACTCGACCATTAGGGACAGACGTTGTAAACGTTTTCTCCGCCCGGTCGAGGCGCGTGTGCTTGATCTGTGCCCTCGGCTTCCTTGGCCGTGCAGGCAGGCATCTAGCTCTGCCTGCCAGAGATAGGAAGGGAAGGATATTTTGAGTACCTACATGTGGAGGAGCACCAGCCCCTTGACTCTCAGTAGACCTTTGTGCTCCTGAATTCTGGTACCTTTTGAAAATCTCTCCCAGTCGGTTGGGCTGGTCACGGAGGGAGTTGTACAGAAAAGCTTTCAGGAAACACTCCCAATCGCTTGGAAATGCTCTTGAATCAGGATATCAGACCAAAATAAAACAAACCTAAGGGGTGCTACAGTAGTAAATCCTATCAGATCATTTGATGTTTGCAAGTTACTTTGCATGGAGAGAAAGGCATTGTCTCAAAGGTACAACAGCCCTTCCCTTCGGTGGGTGGAAATCTTTTGCACCGGTCATAGATTTAAAGATTAAAAATGGCCTTTTTTTACTTTCCAGCTCTCTTATCCTACCAAAGATTTACTTCCAGCACAACAGGCACGATGTCCCTTTTGCCAAATGGAGGATTAAATCCTCTTCTCCCTCCTCCTAATGGTAACTGAATCAGGGTCAGCGGGTCAGGAAGGATGAGTAAAGCAAATTATTTAACCCACAGCATCATTCACGTGGCGTTTATAATTTCTTTTAAAAGACCAGCTGCTGTGTCTTTCTTAGCATTGAATTTTATTTTATTTTTTTTGCCAGCAGTCCCCTGAGCAAAGATTTACTGGTTTCCACAGGTACCACCTTGAACGGGGAAAATTTTGCACTTTGACACGTAGCAAAGCAAAGCTCAGCCCTGCACCGGGATGCGTGCAGCCAACAAGCCATGAGCAAAAGCAATAATCAAAACCTGGATTAGCCATGAGCTCAAAGAAGCCCCATTCTCTGAACCCCTGAATTTCTTGTTGGGTTTTTTTTTTTAAATAGAATGCATTTCATTTTAACATTTTCTGAGAACTTTTTTAGATGTTTGTTTACTTCCATGTTTACAGATAGCTCTTTGCTTTTTTTAAAAAAAATGCAGTACTTTTAAGTATATCAGCCAAAACCATACTTTTACAGTAACTTTTGTTTTAGGTAATATGAGTGACATTCCAATTTTTTTTTTGTTTTTGTTGTTAAATATGCTTTACCAGTCTTGAATTTCCGCTGGAACAAAATATTTGTAGCATTTTGTGTAAATACAAGCTTTAATTTTTTATTTTTTCAAATGCTGTCACACGAGATTTGCTTTTCATGCACATATTGTACAAACACACTCTGCTTTATGCCACAGACGATGATTGTGGATCAGTTTACTTCAACTTCAAAGGGACTATTTGTATTGTATGTTGCAACTGTAAATTGAATTGTTTGGCATTTTCTCATGATTGTAATATTAATTTGAAGTTTGAATTTCATTTTCAATAAAATGGCTCTTTTTTTTTTTGTTAATGTTCTTCTATGCTTCTTTTTCTTCCACTGTCTCCTCTTAACACCAGGCAGGGTAAAATGAGAACACGGTAGGACATTGTACTAGCCCATCTGTGGTAGCTCCATCAATTTCTGCAGTGCTTAAATTTTCAATTAAATATAAAAAGTGAATTTCCAGGTCTATGGGTGTTAAAGGACATCTTCTCTATCTCAATTCCAATGTTGCTTCTTTTCCTGAGCATGTAAACTATCAAAACACGTGTTTCTTAGACAAGTGCAAACTGTTCCTTTCATCATTAACTCTGAAACCTAACAACTGACATTAGTCAGGACATTCTGGTGCTACAACGCCGTGGGTAGAGCTTAAGGTATAGGAAAAGCTGGGATAGATTTCCAAACCGGGAGAGGGGAGAGGGATTTGTGTTTATGGCGCATTTCCAGGGTGGGGGTTGCGCTATCCCCACCTCTTCCTGGTCAGACCCGAGGATTGCAGTTTCAGATAATCTTGTGATTTGCATGACCTGGGGCAAGAATAATTTCCAAGCAGCAAAAGATACATGGATAGGGAGGAGACTAGGGGAGGAGGCTATTTTTCCTTCAGCCTAGTGTCAAGCAGGGATAGGAGGAGAGGCAGCTAATGAAGGTGAGGTTAAGTTCACCCAAGGCTGTCTGCAGGAGGAGAGGACAGGAGTTATTTGCAAGCTTGTGCCTCATTTCATAGTAAGTTCTTATCCTTTCTAGTTATTTCTTGAGTCTCCAAAAGAGAAACAGTAGCACAGAGAGGGACCAGGTTTTGATCATTTCAAGAAACATTTACCTCTGAAGTTTAAACGTTACTGATACTGACTTTGTTAGCTCTGTTTGCTTTACCATGGACCCACACATCTCTCGCATGGTGGTTGAAGATTGAGATGTTTGGGGGTTTTCAAGGGTGCTTTCATTCCAGCCTATAATCTGAGTCCTGATTTTAGGGAGGTTTTACCCATGAGCAGGGAGCAAAACAAACCAGTCAATGCTCTGTCGTGTGATTGCTATATCACTTGTTTTGGGGGAACTTACGCTGCAAACATTAGTGCTAAGACTTTCTGCTGCCCTCTGGTTCACAGATTGACCCACCTCAGATAGTCAGAGCATTGAGATGTGTTCGTTATATTCTTTCTTTCATGGTCACTCAATTCAGATGCTTATAGAAGGAAATGAATAATTTTTCACCGTTGTTGATGGTCAAGCAGTGGAATAGGGCCCTGGGGAGGTTGGCCACTTCTGTTCTCGGGGATATACAGGACCCAAATGGGTAAAGCCTGGAGCAACCTGGTCTGACCCTGGAGCTACAGCTGCTTGAGCAGAAAGTTGGACTGGAGATCTCCCATGGTCCCCTCCCGATTATCCCATGGCCTGTGAGTCAGGCTAGGAGCTGTCTACTATAGGTTGTTGTCTAAGCTAAAAAATGGTTGTGTTGACAATACAGATAATATGTATTCTGCTAAACCCAGTCTGTATAAAGATGTGTGACAGGATTAAATTCTTACATAGGCAGGTTACTGAGGAGTTACAGTGATCCCTCTATCTTTTATTGGTTTCTGGCATATTCCTGTAGGATATCTACAGCAGACACAGTCAGCACAAGACTTGGAAGAGCCAAACCATCACTCTGATCCTGTACAGAAATTCCCATGTGTTTTCCGCTTGTACATCATGCTGCGGGTGTTGCTTTTGATCTTGTGATGCAGCTTAAGAACGTCATGCTCATTCCCTTGCCTTAGCCAGAAACCAACCACTCTGGAGGCAAAACAGCCTCAGCTAGTCAGGGTAGAGGACTGCCTGATACAAAGACGTGTAGGATGGTGGTGGGGAAATCAAACTCAAAGTCCTTTTAGGAGATAAGATTTAAAGACTCTTCCTACAAGGGGTGGTGACCACTGTCTTTCCCTCCTTTTGGTGTCAGTAAATAGCTTCTTGCTTATGGGCTTTGAGGGTTGAATGTCAACACTTGATTGCTGGAGCCAGGCCGGTCCCATGCAGTGTACATACGGTGGGCAGCATCTCGTGCTGCCTCTCCCTGCTGGCCTCAGCTTCAACTTTTTAATTTCCTGTGGCTGTGAGCAACACCGGAGAGGCTCAGAGCAGCCTTGTGTTGGCAGCTACAGGCCTAAATCAGCCTTTTTTGTGCCTAAAACAAGATCTTGGGGAGAGGTGGGGGAGAGAAGGAGCAGGGTTTGACTTTATGGTTCATCACCAAGCCCTGTGCTGGCACCAAATAAAAAAATTCATCAGGCTGTTTACTGGGGAAAGGGAGGAAATAACCTCAGTTATATAACCAAGGATTGACATGTACGTCTAGTTACCTTCTACGTGATCAAGAGGAAATGAATCGGTATTTTGGGGTGAAATCCCTCCCCTGGGGAGCTGCTCATGGGTGGCCAGTGCTCTGCATAAGTCACAGCAGTGCTCTGCAGCACTTGAGGGGGGTCACACTAGATCATATATTTGAGTAGGAGAGGGCATGGTGCAGCTCAGGCACTCACAACTTGGCTGAAAGCTTGCAGAGAACAGACCAAGAGCGGCTGTTGTGAGAAATATTTGTTGGATGGATTAAAATTACAAGGAAATCCGGTAGAAGCCCATAATCTTTGGGTAGGTGATGGGGGTGGTGACTGTAGCAGGAAAAATACTGGGAGAAGGTTGGGCATTTCTACTCAACATATTTAAGAAAAGATTTAACATAAGCTTAAAGTAAAAACTTAAACATTTAGCTTTCAAAAGGGCTGTATTTGGTCATCCATAATTGTAATCTTTTCTCTCTGTAGATCTGTGGGTGCAATATCATTCTGGGAGGTGTGGAGCTGTTGGCATGGGGTGTCTTTGTGATACTTATATTGCCTTGGAGCAGGGGACATCAGCATTTCTCCTGTGGGAATAGGAATCTGTTTGCCCATTAACAGATAAGGCTGGGAGGTACAAGGAGAACAAAGCCTAAACTTCTGAAAACATCTGGTGATCTGATGCAGTGCAAACAGAGTAACTTAGGACCTAGGACACAATTTAAAATTTAAGTTCTCAGCCCTGCCTTGCTAGTTCCCAGCACATTAATTGCATGTATTTCTTGGAGTACATGCAACCCCTGTTTCTAATGTGGCCCTGTTACCTAAATAACTGATGGACTTGAATTTCCCTCATTGGGAATTCAAGTGAACTTGAGTTTCTCTACTGGAGTTTGGGTGAGACAGTAAAATAAAACTCCTATATATAAGATCTTGAAAATGTGAGAAAAAATATCTTTTGGTCCGTAGCTGTGCAATTTCAGCATCATCTGTGATTGCCCAGGCAGCTTTGGGTTTCTCTTTTCATGCCTCAGTTTCCCTAAATATGTACTGTTTTCCTACTTTGTCAGTATGTCCCATGCACTCAGTGTTTATAGAGAGTTTTGAGCTTTTGTTGTTGTTGTTGTTGTTTAGCTCTTTTTACTACAAATCCAGTGTTTGGTCTCACACCATTGGATAGTCTCCTTTGAAACAACACATTTCTAAACCACATGTTTAGAAAAATTGACCCAGTTTCCAGACTGCTGATCTGGTCAAAAAACAATGCGGAGTTAAGGCCAAGTTGTGCTGTCTCAACAGATTTAGTTGGGATTTGTGGTGGGGCAGGAAGAAAAGCAGAGATGGCTGCAATGCGTGGAGGCAGCCCTTGGCCGCTCCCTCCCGGCAGCTCGCTCGGGATGAGCAGCTGGAGCTTGCGGGATGTCCCAACACTTAGAGAAAAGCAAACATCCCATGTTAAAGTTGATAGGCCACAGCAACTTGCCAGTGATTAATGTTCACCGTGAGGCCAAATTCAGATGGTGATTACGCTAGTAGAGATCAGCTGAAGTCCCTCTATATATAGCCCCACGTTTTTGGACACCAGCAATTTTCAACCCGTAAACGTGGGTGTTGTCAATGCGGGGGTCACTGAAATGCTGGTTGGAAGCTACCTCTGTGGTTCTCCCTGTCCAGGGGCAGCTTGACTTAGGACCACTGCCACTAGATCTGCTCAGTGTGGCTGTGTCCAGCAAGCCTTGAAGCCTTCCAAGCGTGGAGATGAGGACAGAGCTTCTGCAAAGCATCCTGTCCCCCCACTTCTAACGTTCACCTGCAACCTCATGAAGTGCAGTGGGTGTCTTTTCCCCCAGTTTCTGGGTTTGGGTTTTTCCCTGCCTCCGGGTTTGGGCACACAGGGTACAGTAAGTGTTTAAAACCTTGTTGCAGATCTGTAGGAGCGCAGTGCTCAGTGACGGCTCCTTTCCAGCCCTTCATTTGGATTCCTCCAAGCCGGCACTTTAGAGCAGTATTAAAAATAAAGTCAGAGCCTAAACACCAAAGCAGCCCCCACTTGTTTACTTTTTCATTTCCTCAGTTGGAAAAAGAAGTCCTTAGTAGCTGAAAATGATGCCTCTGCATCCAAAAGCTGAGAAATAGCTTGTCTTGGGAAAGCACAGTTTTTATCCCTGCTCCAAGGTGTCAGAGGCTGGTAGCGAGCATCAGGAAATAGGAAGGAAAGACTGTGGCAGAAGGGGAAAAACCCCCAGATAATCCGGACAGATCTCGGGAAATCTGGATGCAAAGGATCTTTGTCCTTTTATTGCCAGTAGTGGTGTTCTCCTAGCAGAGCAGGATGTTCTCATCTTTTAATAATAGCCAGGCCAGATGCTAAAGTCTCTTCTGCAAATACTGTGTAAGTGAGGAGAACAGCTGATTTCTGTTAAGATGGATACACCAGGAGAATAAGCCAAAAAAAAGTATGAGGAATCTCCAGAGGTCTTTCTTTGCAACACCACTTGGCAGCTAGATCTCAAAGCTGGGACTGAAAATCCAGTCTGTGCTTCTGTCCCTTTGCTGATGGGTTGCGGCGTGTTGAGCAGCAATTCCTGCACCGCTCAGGGGATTGGAGCAGCAGTGGTGGGGATTTCCCCCTGTACTTTAAAGAGCTGCAAAAGCCACAGCCTTTGGCTTTTGTGAAGCTGTAGAAAATACCAGTTGATGAGGAACTTGTTTGATATGTTCCTTGCTATAGAAAATAACCAGTCATTTAAAATGGAATCTTTGTTCCATCTTTGGTTTTTTGTACTTTCTCTTCTTCCGTTTTCTTTCCTTAGTCTCTTTTATTTGTCTGGAAGAGATTCATTCAAACTACTGGATAGAGATAGGATTGCTATTTTACAAGGCCAATGGGCATTAAGAAAGATGCCTTTCTTATTGGGCATTAAGAAAGATGCCTCTTACTCTCCTCACACTATCCCTTCAATTAACTTTTCCTTATGTTCAGTACAGAAACTTCAGTTCCCTCTGGTCAGGGATCTTTGAAGCCACAGAAAAATCACTCTGGTTTGTAGTGTGCTTATAGGTATTGGATGGAAAGCGTTAGAGGAAAGTAGGGTACATGGTGATGTGATATTTTGTATGTCTGTAATGGGGCAATGTCCAAGAGAAGGAAGAACTGCCTGTGTATCATGTTCACACATTTTTCTCATATGCTGAATGGCAGACCTCAAAAACAGTTCCTAGAAACCAGAAAAAAACCCATTGTGAAACGATGGGGAGAACTCATCCAGTGTTTAGAATTGCCGACTAATGGTCGCAGATAAAGATGTTTATGGAGAACTTGTGCAATCCTTCTCCTTGCCAGTGAGGGGCTTTTTACGTGCTGTTTCGAACCTCCCTGTCTCTGTCTGACCAAGAGGATGCCCCTAATTGCAGTTCTCATAATTTTCCAATTAGGAACTCATTTTGGTTGCTCCGTTGAACAGGGCACAATAACACTTTTCCCCCTCCCCACTCCCATTTTTTTGCATTTTTTTGCAAAAGATACTTTTTGAGGTTTAGTCATGTTAAGCCTGGCTGTTTGTTTATTGTGGGCTTCCACCCTGGAGGGACAGACCCTACACCAGTTCTGTGGTGAAGGATAGAAAGAAGGATGGAAAGAGGATCCTCTGCTCCTGGCTGAGGGCACATGTCCCGTGCTGTGGCAATCGACTGCTCAGACACACCTGGCTGTATCAGACTTCGCCATCTGGAGAAGATTAAAAATAGAGATAGATAATTTACATCATCTGCAGCGTGACAACCTAGAGACAGGAAAACACAAACCACTGGTACTTGAGTAGACTGTGGTTCAGAGAAGATGGAACCTCCCTGAGGCTGTTCAAGTCAAGTTGGTGAGGGTGAGGGGTGAAACCCTGATGAAGGTGGATAAATGAATGCATAGCATAAAGAGAAGTCCTCTCAGAGGCAAATCTCCATGCTCAGATCCTGGCTTTCCTGTGAAGTAGTACAGTCCTGAAGGCACCCCCTGTTCCAGCTCCCTCAGTATGTGTTACACCTAGGGTCAGCGTTCAGACTTTGCATTTGGCAAATGCTTCTTTCTGTCAACAAGCAAAGCAGAAGTCGGGTCCAGTTTGTGCTTTGAGGAAGTGTAGGCTTGCTGAAGTCACTGCCAGATTTAATATCACTCTTGGCCCTTTGGCATTTCAGCCACTGCTGTGCTAAAGTATTTTAATCATAAACCCTACTAGGCCCAGGAGAGCTGACAAGAGCTGCACAAAGGGATCCATCCATTCCCTGGGCCTCTTCCAGTCCATTCCATGTGCTTCTCCCACCCTGCTGTGGGTCCTTTCAGCCCCGCACTGGTGTGGTGGACCAAAAGGAGAGAAAAGTACAGCAGCCTGGCTAGCACTCCTCGGGTCTCCAGACCCATGAAAATATGCACCCAACACAGAAAAGGGTAATACTGAATTTTCAAAGGTCTCCTGATAGAGATGAAAATGACCACAGGCCTCGGGCCTTTCCAGTGAAATGTCAAAATTATTTCTTCAGTGTTTCTTTGCAACTGGAATTAAGGAATTGAACATTAAAGACAGAAGACGTAAAGCTCAGAAACACACCCACACCCACATGCAATACAAAAAAAATGGAACATAAAATTTTCAGCCACATCCCAGAATGAGAAGCAGCTCAGTTTTGAAAATGTTTTCTTAAGTTCAGTCTTTTCTCAAGTGTCCGGAAGAGATGGGTTCTTAATAAAAGTTGTGCAATGCTTTAGATAGGCATTGGTGAAAATACTGAATATGAACCAGCCTCTGTATTTATCACCTTGTTAAGTCAAGGGTGGCTTTTGAAATATTATCAGAAATGGGTAAAAAAATATATATATATGGACAGGGGATCTGACCTTGCTATGAAACCTGCAGTTTCTGGTTTATTTAGGAAAAGTGATTGCTATTTAGTTATTTCTTTTAGCTTAAAATGTAGTTATTGTTTTCCTTCCAGGGGGTTTTGGCTGCTTTACAGCTGTTGTTAAGAAATCAGTATTTCTTAGTAAAATATGTTCCCATTTGTTAATATTTGTGACAAGGCAAATTTCGAAGTATTGAAAGGCTGTGATGTCATTTTTCTGGAACAGGCCAATACCTTGCCAGTAAGCACATTTCTCCTTAACCAGTATCAATCCCAATTAAAAAGAAAAAGAGGAGTTTGCCTTTCTGGGAATTGTTTTATGTCACAGATACTATAGCTATTCATTCTACTTTGCCCTCTTGAAGTTAACAATGAAGGTTTAAAAACATTATTAGCAAGGAGCACAAAGGAATGACTTGCTCCAGGTGATAAACGGTAGAATTGAATCCTGTTGGGGTTCTTTTTGAGGCCAGTAAAAGCCATCTGAATATTTTCTTCACAGATAACAGTGGGAAGCAGAGCCTTCAATGTCATTTGCCTCCTAGCACATGACTTCTAACCTACCAGATGACCACTCACAGCTTCCAGCAAGCTCAGGGCTGGGCACAACAGCTAACTCATTCCTAAAGCAGAACATAATCCCTAAATTGCCCTAAAAGGGTTTCGCAGTCTGTGTAAGACGCATTACACAGACTGTTAATCAGAAATTGAAGCTAGATACCAGAATGGACAAACTCCATCATGCAGATGGCCACAAGAAAAGAACTTGGCCCAAGATGTGCTCTAAGGTGATGTGCTTAAATCAAATGCTAATTTGCTGAGATCTAAGAATTGGGAACAATAATTTAGAGATTCCCCCTCCCCCCCCATATATGTATTTATGCAGTGTTGCAGTATTTATGTGATATTCAAATATTTTAAAATGGAACATAAGAAAACTCCAGCTTCCCCCAAACTGCTCTTTTAGGCTTTGGAGGTTTTTGCTTTCTGTGCTTATGAAAGGATTGGCACCTTGAACCTGGGCATGTTTCTGGATCTGTGGGTGTGAGCCAGGGCAAATTGACCCTCCCAAGGAAAACAGGAGGTGAGAGAGTGCTGATGAAGAAGTGGGATTTGCCTCTGGTTTTGCATGGGAAAGCCCATTCTCTTTGCTGAATGGATTTCTGTTCCTTTAGGAAAATGGAGAAACTTCGCCTCTAGGTGCACAGATGTGAAGGTCATGTGGGTAATTAAGTAGTAGCGATGCTGATAGTTCTTAATGTTATACTTTTCATTGCCACAGTGTTTTGGGTTTTCCTGTGTACAGAACCCCAGCTAGACCATACACCCTGAGCCCCAAATCATGTGTGATTGGAAGTTTCCAGATGAGTTTGAAGACTTTAGAAGGTGTGGAGGACACTTATTCTCCTCTGGTCAGTGGTTTGGTCATTCTAGCTGTAGTGTGTCCCACTGCTCCTCTGTGAACTCCAGTGTCTGATACTGCTGGTGTTGTAGATCAAGTCACTGAATATCAGCAAGACAAAGCAGTATCTTTGGTAGGCTAACCAACACAGCTGGAAAAAATGACAAGTTCTTGGCAAGTCATTTTTAAGACTCTAAATTGAAAAAGAAAGTGGAAAAATTGGGAAAAATTGCTCTGAGTTTACTGTAATTTTATAAATTATCTGAGACATAAAAGTAGAGCAGAGACAGACCTTGCAGCGGGAAAGATGAGGGAAAAGATTAAGTGCCATAAAAGCTATAGTTCTATTGCATCCATAATGGTTACTATCTAGTGCAATTATGAATTTCAGTTCTCAGATTCCTCTTGCATTGGTCTTCTTACAGGACTTAGAGGTCATACATATTTCTTTTTTTTAGGGTTTTTTTGTTGGGTGTGGATTGTTTTTTGGTCCTTTGTAACCTTTATCAGCTGCATTAAGGAGCTCACAGTTTATCAGTTGGTCTAATCAATGGCCTTCAAAAGCCCTCCCTCCCCAAGCCTGACAGTTTCTCTTTCAACAAGTTCACATCCTTAGACACCAGCAGCTCGAATTTTCAGCCTGTGACCTTGTACTTGTTTCTCAGTATGAAGCATGGGCATTGAGCCCCATATTATAGCAGAGAGAACGAGGCAAACTGCATGGTCAGTGCCTTGCTTGTAGGGGTGGCAGGTCTTTCACAGAGACCTTTTCCACCGCCAGCAGGGATAACTGGTGCATTGACCATTACTGCTAAGTTTTTGCATATGTTTTCTGGAGTAGAAGAAATGGTATGTAGTCTTCTGTTCAATGAAGAAAAGCAGAGCATCCAGGAAAAAAGAGGTGTTGCTAAGGGATGTGATACTTTGTGCAGATGCCTCCACTTTGCAGCCTTCAGTCCCAAGCTTTAGCCCCTATCTGGGTTGGGCTAAGCCATGAGAAAGCTGGGAGATTCTGGGTTCTGTAGTTGATGCAGAGGAAACATCCTCTGTTTTCTTGACACTTTGACCCCCTGTTTTCTTATCAGCCATTGCAGCAGTGTCACAAAGATACCGAAGATAGCAGAGGAAAAGGGCTGAACCACATGAAGCTAGTTTCATTATTTGCATTTTATTTGCTCTGACTTTGTCTGGGCTGTTGCATCCTGACTGCCTTGTTTGACTCACGTGTAGAAGCAACTTCTATGAATCGTCACTGCTGGCTGTTCCACGAATAAGAAGGGAGCTCTATCAACACAAAGCCCAGGTAGACGAGTGAGTGATTTTGCAAGGAAGTATATCTCCTTCTTTCAGTTTAAAAATTTAAGTCAGACTTTTGGGGGGCTTAAATTTTCAGCCTCCTTTGGAAAGAGACAGAACTACTGGGACTGTGCCGTGTGGACACAAGAGCAATGTCTGTCTGTCCTTCTGCTTGTAAATTTTCAATCCTGTGGCCAGGCTCAGTTCAGTGAAAATCAGAAATTTCAGAACTCCTGAATTCAAATGTATTTCATGATGAGGTTTCCCTGGATAGCAGAGATGTTTCTGGCCATGCACAGTTTTGGATTAACCTTTATTATGCAGCAAAGCAAACAAATGAGACATGATGCGCTACAGAAGACCAAGCTCCTGTACCCATCAATGAGGCTGCTCTTCATGCAATGACTTGTCTTAAAATATCTGAGAGCACTTTTATTCTTTTCATATTTTTGCAAATCCTAAATTTTAGGCCTAGACAAAGGCAACAGGAGACTCAGAGGCTTCCTAGCGAGTTTGTCCCACCCATTCTCTTGAATTAGCTCATTGCTTCAAACTGAATCACTGCCTGCAACTGCCACTAATCATTACTGCTTGTTACAGCAATAGGAAAGGACTTAATCATGTCTTAATGATTAACTTTATGCCATGATCCAAGTGTACAATGTCTTTTTCAACTTACATTTTGCTGAAGTCTGCATCATTTTCAAACGGCTCACTGGCTTCTGAAGGATACCATAGCCAGAGCACCTGGGTGTGCCTGGGTGTATGCATATGTGTATGTGTTTCTGTTGAAAATAGTTTCAGGAGCCCTCTGAGCATGTTGCCTAATATCTGGAATATCACAGAATCACAGAATTACAGACTGGTTTGGTTTGAGGGACCTCAGAGATCATCTAGTTCCAACCTCCCTGCCACGAGCAGGAACACCCTCCACTAGACCAGGTTGCCCAAAGACCCATATAGCAAAGCCTGAGTCTATAGTAGGTAATGGAAGTGCTCCATAATGCCCTTTTCCTCTCTTTGATTATCAAAATATTTGTGGCTTGGGAGCACTCTTGCCATATCCCAACTCTTTTGCATAGAGAAAACTGGACCTTGGACTATTTGCCTTTGCATCTGCACATCATCCAAAGGAAAGAGCTTTGGAACCCTCAACAAAGGAGCCTCCAACAGGACATGGACCTGTTGGAGCACATCCAGAGGAGTGCCATAAAAATTATCAAAGGGCTAGAGCACCTCTCCTACGAAGACAGGCTAAGAGAGTTGGGCTTGTCCAGCCTAGAGAAGAGAAGGCTCTGGGTGGACCTTATAGCGACCTTCCAATGCCTGAAAGGTGCCTATAAGAAAGCTGGGGAAGAACTGTTCACAAGGGCAGTAGAAGAGGGGGTAACAGTTTTAAACTACAAAAGGGGAGATTTAGGTTGGATCTTAGGAAAAAGTTCAATATGAGGGTGGTAGATCACTAGAACAGGTTACCCAGAGAGGTGGTGGAGGCCTCATCCCTGGAGATACTAGTCAGGCTTGATGGGACTCCCGAGCGACCTGATCTAGTGAAAATGTCCCTGTTTACTGCAGGTTGGACTAGATGGCCTCTAAAGGTCCTTCCAACTTCACATGTGATTCTATGATTTTATGAAATACAAGCAGGAGAACTTTGTGGTGCACCAGTGAGCCCCCAAAGAGGACAACTGTCAGAGCAGTACTTCGCAGTACCAGTTTATAGGCTCAGCCGTAGATGTGTCGTTTCCTGGTCCTTTCTAAATACTGCAAGAAATTCTCTTGCAAGGAAAACTAAGAGCTCATGAAAATGCTTTGAAGTCACAAACACTGAAATAATGCAACCGATGACTTCTGGCAAATGTGAGATAAAGCACATTTGTTGAAAGCCCAATAAAAGAGGTTTCAAGCTAATGCCTTTAGTCTCACTCTTGTGGCTTAGTGTGCATGGTCTGTTGGTGTGGTGAAGCTGACATGGTGTCACTCATTGAGTTGCAGTGACACAATTGTGTGTGTGAGCCCTCCAATTCTGCAGAGCAGAGGATAAAGTGTTTATCAGATTTGACCTAGATTTGGCCTTGATTTTAAAGGCAGGCTTGTTGCTCTATGAATAAACTCAGGATGTTGAACATAAACATCTAAAAAATAGGAGAGGATGACTCTTCTCACTCAACCCCAAGAAACCAGAGAAGGAGAGAATTAGGATTTTAAAAGAAAAGTCCCAGCAGTGTGAAAGCAAGATGAGAAGATGCTCCATTAAAAAAAAAGTTCCTGAGTATCCTCAGGAAAGTGTCCACTGATGGCCGCATTGTGCGTCCATGCACACCCTGCCCTAAGCCTGGGGTTGCTCCTCAGATCTTTCCCAGATTTGAGCTAAAACTGGAGTAATGAACTGGACTAAGCCCCTGATAAGAGACAATCACTGTAGAAACCAGAGACTTCAGCCTCTTCCAGGAACCCCAGCTGGGGTGTTTTCAGAGAAAAAATTGAACGCTTTCCGTCCACAAAAAAACAGCTAACTGTTGAAGGAGGCTTGGCTGTTTTCTAAAGGGTATTTTTTGCTGTAGGCCAAATGTCTAGATAGGAAAACAATGCACATGAGGAGCAGATCTTTCCTCCTAGCTCTGATAGTTGTTTGCAGAGGGCTTTTCCCTTATAAGGATGGGCTGTCTGGGTGCTACGTGTTTGCACACTTTGGGCTTCTTCTGGCCTGACCTTTGCACTCCTGACACCTGCCTACACCCCCACCCTGGTGCAGTGACCTCCTAACACACAGAGTTCACTTGATGAGCTTGTGGAAATCTGTTTTTTCCCTTCTGGCTGAGCAAACTGGAGCGTTGACACCTGCTGACGTTGGGGTGCAGTGTGGAAAGGAAAGTGAGATTTATGAAGCCTGGGAGAAAATATAGTGGAAAGAGATTAGATCTACCAGAAGTGACATTCCCTTGGAAGGAGGCAGGAGTGCATTTCCATCTTGGTTTTGCCAGGTGTGAATCTTCCCAGGGCCTGTATCACTGCCTAATTAATGCTCACACATAGCAGCCATCCCTGCAATCCCAGTCCAAGGTGCGTAAGGGCTGTTTGAAAGGAGCTGCTGCAAATGAACCAATGCTGGAGCCCAAAGAGGCTGGAAAGGAATTATCTCACCTAAATCAGGAAAACTTCCACATCTGGGCTAGTTACGCTATGTTTACTGTCTTTATAGTCAACAGAGGGAAAGTGGTACTTTGATCTGAACCATTTATTGCCTACTTTAGAATGAGATGCTCCCAGAAGCATGTTTCTCCATGCTGACTGCAAAAGAAGCCCACAGGCATTTGCCCTGGGATCTGGGTTATGAGGAGGTGCAAAAAGCTCTGGCCCTGGAGAAAAACCTAGTAGATTTCCAAAGCTTCATGGCTGGAAAATACTTCTGGGTGTTGAAGTCTAAATTATTCTTCAATCCTTTAAACTGATGTCCATCCACTAAATTAGTGAAAGTGCCATATTTTGAACAGGGAAAAAAACCCATCAGCTTCATGCACTGCCCCAGGATATAGCATTAATAGTGAGAGCCTTTGAATTGGTCTTGGTGAGTGACAGAAGCAAGCTAGACCCCAGACATGACCCATTAGCTGCTGAGTTTTGTATTGAGTTCTCTAGCTTTCCTTTCAGTGACAAACAGAAAACTTTTAACTGAGAAGGAAGGAGAACGACATTTTCTTGCATGTTTTGGGCTTCTCCGGTACACAAAGTAGATGCAAATTTACTAATGTTAAGTAACTGCACAAATGGTGAGCTGGGGAGAAAAATCTGACCTCAAAAAAGCTTCAAGGCTCCTTTAGACAAACAGCCATAGACTTGGATGCTTTCCCAAAGTGTAGCTAAACATTTTACATTTGCAAAAAAGCAAGTTGGAAACCTCCCAGGAGGCTTTTCCTAAGAGGTGTCTGAACCTTCTTGCTCTGATGGGGCTAAAATCACTCTGGGACAACTCTCACTCGTCGGGACAGTTGGAGTGGAGCCGATGGCAGGTGACAGCAGGGTACTGAGGTGGGACACAGCCTGAGGATGGGTCTTCAGCATTTAAACCACATCATTCCCAGTCCTGAGCAGAATGAGTGAACCTAAAAAATAACAAGTTTCATGCGCTGTCAATAGCAAGAGCTATATGGTTTGGGTGCAGGTGGCACCCAACCAAGGGCTCTGGCCAGGCTCTGTATTTCTGTAAGCAGGGGGAGGAAGGACATCAATCAGCTGCACAAAGAGTCATGCTGGATGTGGGGTAATGACAACCCAGAGGTACTGCTGTCCCCAGCTGCATCATGTAGTCAGTCTCTTGATGCCAAGCAGGCATTTTGTATTAGCTGCACGCCTGGGTCTCCACCATCAAAGGCAACGCATGTGCCTTCCAGAAAGATTTTTCTCTCTGTGCTCAGTAGCTGGTAGAAATGTTGGAAGGGAAAATGCACTGATTTTGCGGAACCAGAGCTCCTTGACAGCTGGTGCTGTGTCCAGACTGTCCTTGCATTTGCTCCTTCCTCCAAATGCTGCAGCCACTGATCCCCAGACAGTCCCCAGCAGAGACTGGCTTTGTCTTATGTGCACAATTTTTGGACAATGTTCTCCTGATTTCTCTCTGGGCTAAGAACTCTGTAGTGGATGCCAAGGCTCTAACTTGCCTCTCCCATCGCATACCAAGCAGTTATCCCCTCTGTGGAAGCACGTTGGCCCCTGAAGATCATGTTGCTATGAGGTGCTGGGTCTTCACCGGGCACCCCTTTGCCAAAAAAAACCGTCATCAAAGTGACCTAAACAATGTTTGGTCCCTATTATGATGATAGAAATCAGGTGGTAGGTAGGATAAAGATATCCCCAAAATGTGCTTGCTCAGGGCCATGGTAAGCTTGATCACTGTGCCTGCATGAACCAAACTGCTTGGGCTCAAGTTCTGGTCCTAAAGCCACTTGACTTTTTTTTCTATCAGATCCATAACGCTAAATACCCTTAAACCCTGGAAAAGAACAGCCACATCCAAAATGCATATTCAGACTGGTCTTTGGCTTGGGTAATGTGTGGTTTGTGTCTGGAAATGGCTTGGAGAGTGGTACTTGATTGTGCCCATGCAAAATCTTTTGCAGCAGAGATGTGTTCTTGTGCCCATTCCTGCATGCCAGGACTGTTTAATTTGCTATATATAGTCATAGCATATGTGTACTTGAATATATTCTCTCTGCAGCCTGGTTCAGTATAGAGGTTTCATGTAGCATACACTATAAAAAGTTTCTTTTTCAGATTTTCATCTTGACATGAAAGTGCATTACAACATTTGCCATCAATAAAACACAATTCCTTCCATGTGAAAAGCATTACAGCCACAGTATGGTTATTGAGTGATGATACCTGGATGACGGAAATACATGAACAGGAAAGTGTACATAGGGAAACTTCAGAAATGATGCCAAGTTTTTTGAAAAAACACAATGTCTGATAGCAATGCAGATGGGCTTGGAGAATTTAGTTCATTTTTTTTTTAAAAAAAAAAAAAAAGAGAAAGAGGCTGAGCTGAAAGAGAAATAAAAACAAGTCAGGGAAAATCTTCCACAAATGAGTAACTGAGGAGGCTGACAACACAGCAAGGACACATGTGAAGAACAGATTGCTTGTCTCTTGCCTTGTGGTTCAATCTTGGGCGAAGCCAGTCAGGGTTTTCAGGAGCTTCTGCTCATGCCCAGCGCAGCATCCAGTGCTGGGATGCCAGGGACAAAAGGACCAAGTAACACTTTGACTTTCCATCCTAGAGATAGGGCCTTCAGTTCAGGCTCAAGGACACTGGGGACCCAAGGTGGGAGTTTGTCCTCTCTTACACAGTTACACCTCAACTGAGCAACTGATGCCAAACTTGCTGAAACAGAGGGAAAAACTCTAGTGACTGGGTGAGAGCTTTAGATCAAACCCTTGCCCTGAAAATGGGCCAAGCCAGGATCCTTCTACTGGCTCTAAATTTGTTTTTTATGAAAATGCTCCCATTAGCACCAAAATAAATGGTAGCTGTGTTTTGATTTTAGCAGAAGTTTCGCTTTGAGAAAAGAACATGCTAATTAACTCATTAACTGAACCCATTAAATAGACATACATCTCCAAATCTTCCTGAAAGTAACGTAAATCACCAGCACTGGGTTCCCAAGATGCAAGGCAAGTTGCTTGCCTTTGGAATGCGTAAACATTTAGTAGAAGAAATTGCAACTTCAGAGAAAGTACAAACAAAGCAGCCTGTTTGTTTGTGCGGCTGCTTTCTCTCAGGAGAACAACCAAGAAGCATGGAAAGGCTTGAGTTGTCCTCCATGTTCGTGTTTGTAGCTATGATCCAAAGGGGACAGAACAAAGAGTTTCCTATATATAGCCAAGTGACCGAAAGCAAAAGCACTGAAGTGATGAAAAGGCACTGTCGACCATTGTGGAGGCTTCTGAAAAGAACACAAGCCATGGTTTGTCAAAGAGCAGTAACAAAAAGAATTTTCTGGGTGGAAAATAAATGATGCTTTTCCATTGAATCTACCATCCCACATAATAATTTTTTTCTGGATTGGTCACACTTCATCAGAGCAGAGATTACAGACAAGGGGGAGGTAGGAGGAGAAACACGTGTCTACATATGTGTGGAGGAAGCGCTCAGCAAAACCCACGGACTTATTATTTCCATTTTGCAGGAAATGCCAACGCTACATGTCAGAGTCAAACTGCTATATGACATCACCAAAAGGGTAGATTTTGATTTAAAGAATAAGATAAGCTTTGCTATTTGTGCTAACAGCTGCTTTTAATGTTTATTTTTTTTTAAATGAAATGATATACAATAAATAAATAGGCTATTTCATCTACTACACCAGGTCTTATTCAACATCTTATCACAGTATCAAATGACTTCATCGCTCGGCTCTGTTATATTTACACTACTACCGAGGCATTAGAAAATCAGTTATCTAAATACATGGAAATCAAAGCTGTTATAAAGAAAGGAGCAGTTATAGTATGACACAAAAAAAAAACCACCTTCCTTTTTTTTCTGTCCTTCTAAAATAGAGTTTTTAAAAAAATAAATCATTTTGATTTGGGAAAGTATCTTATTAATCTAAGCCTTTTTCTAACAAAAACAAAAAAGACAAAAGTTAAAGTTATTTGAATTAAATTTTCTGACAGGAAGCCATTTTAATGGTTTGGGGTTTTTTTTCCAGTTCAAGTCTTGCTTCTACCTTGGGGCTTCCTGGTACTATGACAAAAATGCTGACCACCACCACCCCCATCCCAGAAATCAACTGCTTAATGCTTCAGAATTCAAAATTTATACTGAAGTGGCTAGAACCAGTAGCAGACATCCTGCTCACCACTTAGCCCCCATTTTAGCTACTCAATTTATATATATCAGGATCCCAACCTGTTAATGGAATGCATCTGCTCCACATCACAACCACCTCCCCCTCCTCCTTAATGCAACATCTCTGTTAGCTACCCTGCACTGGTTTCTGGACCCCTTGCAAGTTTTTTCTTGGGCATGTTACTGGAGTCTGTGACTGGGTTGTGCTACTGGGAGCTGGCAGTGCTGGAGAAGCCAGAGATAACAGTGGTGATGCTGAATTTCAGAGGCAGGCTTGGGCTTTGTTTTAAGGAGGGTCCATGTTCAGGATGGGAACAGAGAGGCAACAAAAGGGTTCAGCAAGTGATGAGGCTTGGGCTGAAAACTTGAAATATCTTACTTATTGATGACCTACCTCAACAGAGCTAGGCCTGCCAAAGCCATTTGTGAAATTGACATTCCAACTGGCAGATGGGACCTGCCACAGTCCCTGAAGATGAGGACATGTTGGCATAGCCAACTTAAGGAGAGAAGTTCAAGGATGGGATGGGATCTTTTGGAAAATCCCAGCCAGATATCTCTAGGCAGGGAATTTGAACTGAGATTGTCACAAAGGGCTGCTTACCTTGCACATTTGAATATAAAAGAAAGGTAAACAGCTTTTAAGGAGAGAGGGAAGAGCTGTATAAATAAATATAAATTAATGTGAAAGAGACAGGCCCACACTGGGGCATGCCACCTGCACAGTGGCCTGCTCCCTCCTGAGGCACTTTTGCAAACTTTGATTTCCATAGGGAATGAGATTGTGTGTGAGGCTCTGTCTGATGTGTGAGGTGAGAGAAGAGGAGACTGCTGACAGTGGGCACGGCTGTCCAGGAGTGCCTCCTCGCACACGAGTGAGAGGAAAAGTGAGAGGTGACTCTGGGTGGGCAAGAAGACAATAAATAGCTGGAGGAGTCCAGTGCAGGGACAGATGTTTCTGAGTGAAGGTTTTGCTAAGGTGAAAAAAACCCCTTTTAGTACAGGCATATTAAAGGAACTCAATGCATTTACATGCAACAAATGAACCAATTTAAGAGAAAATTAGGAGAAAAACCTGTTTTACCCTCAACCTGGTTTTCATTTTCATGAAAATCAGAGCAAACCAGGTTAAAATTTACCCTGTTTGTCCCCAGGCCACATGCACATCTGGGGTTTGTGAGAATGATGTGGATGGGGTGGGCGAGAAGGATCTGGCTTGCTCTGGGTCTGGGCTGTGAGCTGGCTCGGTGCTGAGGCTCCCAAAATCAGATGGGCACAGTTAAGCTCTTTGTCACTGTCAAGGGCCGTGGTGGCAGGGATTTCCAAAAAAACTAGCTAATTCCCTTAAAGCAGACCTCAGTTCTTCTGGTTTTACATCCACTCCACTGTGATCAGGTAGAAACTGGGCACATGAGCAGGAGGCTCTCAGAACCTGTAATGAAAATCAATCATGTTTTCCTAAGATTAAGGAAGGAGGTGGGGAGAAAGGGAAGAGGGGTGGTCCATCTGGAAGAGAAGGCAGAGATGACATGAAATAATTGATGCCATTTGAGCACAAAGTCTCATTTTCTTGCAAATATCCAGAGCATAGAGCTGTGATGGGCAATGAAAAGATGACAATAAAGATGGTTATCGAAAGAAAAGGCATTTCAATGGTGAAAGCCAGTCTGAAAGGAGACATTTATGCTAATAAATGAAACAATTTAATGGATTGATTGCTGTTATTAGCATGGACTTGCCCTAACAGAATCGCTAGCAGAGGTCTGGGCAAGCTTTTGGCCTGGGTTCTTCCATACAATGGCTGGCACAGCTCAGGAGCCAGCACAGGCCAGGGACCATTCCCGGTGGGCAGTTTGGATATGATCACCCTGATGTGGAGGCTAAATTGAATACCATGGACATGGCCAAGCCATGACGTTGGCCGCCCTCCTAAAGAATGGGCCCTGGTCCTGGTTTTTTTTTGATGTGGCCAAGCATATTCATTCTGTTATCTTTCCAAAGCATTTAGCTGCACCCTATCATCAGCATGTCTGCATGCTTCCCCATCCATGATGTATTTATCTTTGCACCCCATCTGCTTGGTAGGAGAGAGCTATTAAGGTTATTGAAGTGAGAGGGAACAGAGGTGGAGGAAAGTCTGTCTGTACAGCAACGCACATGGTCAGACAAAACTAGCTGTGGGTAAATTAACGAGGCTAAACATCATAAAGATGTAGCATACACCTCAAAAATGTAGTGTATTCCTGTTCCTTGAATCAGCTCATAGCTTTCCAGCATGGAAGCTGTGGTGTCACATCTTCACTGTGGTTTTGACCCATGCTAAGCAATGGTGATGTACCAACTTGTGCTATGACCATACCGGTGTTCGCCTGGGAGTGTGGGCACACGAAAAAGCTGCCGCAGGGTAGATGAGGGTGTGAGCTTTCTCCTCCGTCTCTGTACCTGTGAGTGCTTGTTACCCTGAGGTACTAACAGTGAGTGTTGGGTACCAGGTACTCATCCCCTCTGCATGCTCCCAGAGCATCGCAGCGGGGGGCAAAGAAATGCACTGGTGAAAGTGAAGATGACTCAGTTCAAGCTCCGGCCATAGCTTACCCTGTGGGAACTTGTTTATACATTTGAACAATGCAACTTGCCCCCACATCACCCTAGAAGTCTGCAGCGGAGGCAATGGTGGAACCGGTCTATAAAGAACCGCCTGCCTTAACCGCCAAGCTGCCCTTTCATGCTCGTCAGTTATTAACAAACGTATTTTTTAAACACCAGCAGTGTGTTCATAGCTATTAAAAATATAAAGGAGCTGTAAGCTTTGACCTGCCCTCTGTTCCACCCGTGTCAGATAGCCACTGAAATGAAGAGGTGTTTATTTGCCTGGAAGTGTGGAGTCTTATGTCAGCTCCTGGCGTAGGAAGTAATTTTGCTGGGGGTCTGATCCTGCCATGGAGGAAAGAGCTGGTGCCTTTGTTTCTGTTTTAGTCCAAGCGTGATGCCTGTGTTCTCAGCATACCTGGAAAATTATCTCACTTTGCAGCCAGCACCGGTTCCTGGCCACCCCTGCTACATGCCAGGCTAAATTGGGAAACTGAACTCCTTTTTTTCCCAGCGTACGGCTGGCCTCCCCACTTTGCTGCTCATGAATGCCTTGCTGAGTTAGCTGTGATTTGGAAAATTAATTGACTTGGAGCCTACCGCTGAAGCAGCCTCAAATGCAGAACACCCAAGACGCAGCGGTAGCAAGGTCAGAGGAGGTGGGAAATTTTGTGAGAGAGGTAGCAAGCAATAAGCAGAGCAGAATACGGGCACTGGAGGGGAAATGTGAAAGGAAGACATTCAGATCAGACACAGCCATGGGAGACAAGGCAAAGGGACCTTGGGATGCTTTGGTATTTACTAGGGGAGCTGGCAGTGCCTGCGGTGGGGAATGCCCCTGGCTGACTGTGGGAGGTGAGGGTCTCCAGAGACCCCTTGCCTCTAGCCAGGATGTGCAAAGAGCACCCTAAGGACAGTCTCCTTTGAGTGCAGAGAGCAGCAGCTTTGCTGCATAAAGAAATCTTAAATTATGTAGTTTATCTCAGGCACACCATCTGCTTAGGAGTCAGCCCCTAGATAGAAAAATGGAACAAGGTACTGCTCCATGAGGGATTTTCTCCTATCGCTTCAGTGCTTTTGTGCTCATTTCATGAATTTTCACGCTAAAGAATAGCTCTTGGAGTGCACCCATTGTCCATGATGCAGAGAATTTACCAAAATTTCTGTCTATATACCTTCTAATATACTGAGGTTCAGCTCTTCGGAAGTAGCTGGGGAATGAAACCCATCCCTTAGTTACCGAAATGCCTTTGTGGAGCCGCTCTTGAGGACCCATCTGTGTGTAACCCTGGACAGGTCATGCAAACAGGGTGGTTCGGATGTGCAGTCGAGTGCTGGCAGAGTAATCCCTCCCCATTCATGGCCGACTGACAGAGCTTTCCTCTGCCTTGGCTTGTAAGGCAAGGCCTGAACCCCAGGGAACGTGCACTCAGCTAAATGACATTAATTTCTGTTCAAAGTGGCCCAAGGGCACACACACAGACTGTAACAGAGGCTCAGCTGATAGAGAGGCGATTTGTGATTTGTTAAGCCACCGTCACTCCCGCGCACCTTTAAACTTCCCCTGCCAGCAGGAAGAGGAGGAAGCTGACATTTCCGAGCAGCACAGCGTGAAGGAAGGGTATTTCTGGGGGTTGAGTGAATGCTGGTGCCCAGCTTGGTTAGCATGTCCTGCAGGCACTAAGGTAAGCAGAGAAGTACACAAGATGCAAAAGCTGGTGTCTTATCTTCAAGTACTTTGGGACCAGACCCAGGAACTGCAAAATAGGATGGTGTAGGCTAACATTGAGGCTAGGGAAGGGCTACCTGCCCAGTATGGGAAAAAAAAATTTCCAATAGATCTGATTTCATTACAGTTTTGTGTGTCTTTGTCACCAAGTAAGAGTCAACCAGCTTGTCCTCAAAGTACCTTGCTGTGGTGAGTGACACAGCTTTTCTTCAGGGCAGGAACTGAACCAACCTGCTTTGGCTAACCCTGGGAACATGCAGCACAGTTAGGGACAGACCTCGGCTCTCCCCGAGTCAGAGGGAGAAGGTGATCCAGGGTGGGAGCAATGATGAAAACCAGTATGTCCATCCCTCATCACTTTGGGTCATCTCGTCCTTTTTCAGGTGTGAGGGAAACTGAGGCATGGGACTCAGGACAGTACCTCGGTTGGCAATTTCTGCTGATGCTCAGCTTGCTGCTGCCTGGAAATTTGGTGGCATCTTTTAAAGCTAAATTGTGCAAATGAGTTTGGTCGTTATTATCATGCAAAAACCCCATATTTGTATACAGCTACCAGACTGCAGAGTCCTAACGGTGCAAGGGCACAGAGCAAGCTGTGACAATGCTGGCAATGAAGTCCTGCTTCCAGACTCCCCATCTAGTTTCCATTCATTGCTTGTTTAGGGTAATGAAGAGCAGACTGAGGGAACTTGGGTTGTTTGCTTCAAGAGGCTGTTATAAAAACCCTACTGCAATCTAATTCTGGCCTGGACAGTGAAGAGTAAGTTTCCCCAAGCATCTTTGCCTTACAAACCTCCAAACAAGTACCAAACAGGATCTTCCTAACTTCCAAACAGGTCCCTACTTTATATCTAACTTTTAAAGTAATTAATATCAAGCAAGTAACCACTTGTTACATTTCTCCTAGCTGTTGTGGCCGTGATGTCCACAGCAGACCTCTGCCTGGTAAATCCAAAGGAGCAGGCAGAGACAAATAGCCCCTCAAATGGTCAGGAGCATCATCCTCTTCGCTTTCCCAATTGATTTCCTCATAAACAGCCTACACCAAAGCCTTTATGAAATTCAAGTTCAGCTTCACATTTCATTGAAAAACCTTTAAGAAAAGCCATTTTTCATACTTAAGACTTTTTCAAATCTCCTCTAACCAGTTACATTCTGCATTGTATCTTTTGCATCTGGCCATTGTCCAACGACAATCCTTAAAATCCCTTTACAGTTTTAAAGGAAAATACAAGCCCTCATTTACCACTGGATCCAGCCTGAAAATAAAAGCTCAATGCCTTGACAGGCCTGGATATTTTTTTGGGTCCTAAGTCTGATTTATGGTGGTAGCCAGCAAACCAGGCTGGTGAAATATTTGCTGCTGCTCGCAGGGATCTGGAAAAATGAAGTGTGAAGTTCTGAAGAGAGCAGGCAACAGTTCTCCAGTCACTAAACACTTCCAACGAGTTGGCAGCGGAACAGAGCTGTGGTCTGAAAGATGAACCTCAAAGGAATAGGGGAGGGGAGCAGTACTGCGCGCAGTGTCAAAATACTGCTGCAGCCTAAAGCTTTCCATACATTCCTGACATTGAGAGGGAAAGAGAAATATTTTCTTCATTATTTATTTATTCTCTATCTCTCCTTTTTTTTTTTTTTTTTTTTTTTTTATTTCTCCCCATTTACCCCCACAGGGGTTTCATCTGAAGTAGGGAAAAGAATTAAAAGCAACAACAGGAGCATAGGAAGCTACTTAAGTCCGCTGTAAAATTGTGCTGGTTAAAAGAAAGGGTAAAATTATCTGTTTAGGGGGAAATGTTGCTAGTGCTTTGCTTGACGCAGAGCGATCTCAATGAGCAAGGCTGTGGCGACGCGGCCGTAGCCTTTCGAAGTGCCAGAGCCCCGCGCTCTGTGGGCGTGGGAGCTGAGATTTTCATTCCCATGAAAAGGGAATTTCCTAGAGGTAAAAGTGAGGTGGGGATTTTTCAGAGCGTTCTTGGAATGAATCACCTCTGCATACGTTTGCCAGGTAAAACATGTGGCTGCTTCGCTTTATTTTCTTCAAAGGAAGTTAATATTCATCCCTATCATGTAGATCATACGGAGACAGAGATAGGCTGATAAATGAGGCGTATTTCAGTATTTGGGGTTTCAGCAATCTGCTTTAGCCCCCATGGATTAACTTGGTTTCCAGTGTTCACATCTAATAAAATGGCCAACACTGGGTGCACTTTTTGGGGTGGTAAAATGGGGACGAGCCATCTCTGCTTGGCCCACTTGCGGCTTGGAGGGGTTGTCCATCACCTTCTTATCCATGTCTTAATCCCATCCCAACAGCTGGGCAAGCCATGAAATAAAAGATCCCCTCCTGCCCCCCTGTGCCCAGCAAAGCCCACAGAGGTTTTATTGCCCCCCAAGCCCAGGAGAAATGAGGCTGACTTCATCCATCAGTCAAACTGATGCATATTTAAAGTACCCCTCTTGGCTTTGACAGTTACTTGAAAAGGCAGCAAAAGTGGGAAAAAATTACTCTTCTTCACATTTATGGAAATGAGGATGGGATTATTTTAGTTTGGGTTGTTTTTTGTTTGTTTGTTTGGGGGGTTGGGGTTGGTTTTTTGTTGGTTTTGTGGAGTTTTTTTTTAAAGGAAAAAAAAAAAAAAACACACTAACCATATTGGTTAAAAGCTGTCTGAGGTCAGAAGCTGGGGTGATATAACAAAAGGCTGCTTGTTTCCAAACACAAGCTTTTGGTTTGGGGAGAAACAACTGCACGTTCTGGTCATCTTTATAGTTGGGGAATGTTCTGCCTCTGCTGCGACATGGGCTGGGCTGGGCTGGGAGCCTCCTGGGTACCAGCCTTCAGCCTCCTGCCCCAACAGACAAAGCATATTATTATTATTATTATTATCATTGTTATTACTACTACTATTATTATTATTTCATATTGTTATGAAATGGTTCCTATTAACAGCAGAAGCATTTACGGGACGTGCTCGCAGACAAACTCACCCGTACCACAGCTGCACAGCCCCAAACCCACACTGTCTGTCACACACAGGCACTCTGTGCCACCCACGCTCCTGCACAGCCACTACGCAAGCAGAGCTCAATGCTCACACAGGCTCACACAAACCGAAACCGACGTCGCCGTCGTACACCCACGCGAACGGAGCCAAAACAGGCCCCTTCAGTCTCATGCATCTCTCGCACCCTGCTCTGTGACCTGACAGCATGCCGGTATCAAAGGGGAGAAAAATACATGAGCTGGGTTTTGCAGTGCTTGTCTCACCCAGGAGCTGCCAGAGGGCCCTTACACCCCTGCCCAGGGACCAGTTGCTTTTATGTCAAAAGAAGTCAGAAAAATGCTGACTATATCCCACTTGCCAAAGAATGGGATCTTCTGGGCCTCTTCACAGAATCACAGAATCACAAGGTTGGAAAAGACGTTTGAAGATCATCAAGCCCAACAATTCTCATCCTAAACTAAACCATATCTCTAAGTACTTCTTACCCTCCATCAACTCCTGGTTTTGCAGGACAAAATCCTGGTGGTCATCCTTTGCAGTTTTAGCAGCTGGAGAAAGGTTTACAAGTCAGCCTTAGAAATGTGACTTGTGGCAATAAAAATCTATGCATCTTTTCTGGGAGGAATGAGCTTTATGCTAGAGGATGTTCATAGTGGATTCTGCAGGGCATGGGTGCAGACGAGGGATGCAGTGCAGCAATCCTGTCCTCTCTGGTGGCCAAACTGGCCTTTCCTCATCATTGCAGACCAATTCTTTTCCAACTGCTTGACTCAGAAAGCAGTTACTGGTGCTGAAGAACATCAGGGCACTGTGACTGCTGTGCATGCTGTTCTGGTGTCTTTGAGGGACAGTCCTGAGATGTGGCATGGGGTCTGTGAACCCCTCTGGATGTGTCCTTAGTGCCACTCCCCTCTGACAAGGCCATGAGGGGTTTCTTGGAAAGAGAACCCCATAGCCAACCCCAAGTCTCCCACACACACTGGATTTCTCTTCCAGATTTTCTTTTCTCTCCTCTCCCCACTCCCCAGGGCTTTGGGGACCATTTCTCCCCCTCCTTCACAGCTTCTGAGCTGTGGTCCGGTGGTTCCTGTCTCTGGGAGGCTCCAGCAGATGGTTCACATCGTGGTTAGTGATCTCCCCACAGCACTGGGGACAAGAAACCACTTCCCTCAGGGTGATCTCAGGACCCAGCATTAATGGAGGTAGGGCACTACTCAGCCAGGTGGCTTTCTGTGCTAGACAATCTCAGCAGGCACCTAAACACCTCCAAAAGTGGGGTCCTGGATTTCAGTAAAGTAGGGATAAGAACTGAAAGGGTACTGTGAGCACTGAGGAATACCTTGGGGAGTGGGGGAACATCCATCATACCTGAACCAGAGATGATTCAAGTCTGAACTGTCCACTTCCCACACCACCATGTTCCTGCAAAGTGTTTCTGGGCTGCTTTATGGGCACCAAATGCATGGCAGTAACAGCTCTGCACCACAATCCAGCGTTTCTGAAATTCATGTCCCAAATGGCAAAAAAGACACAAAAACCGCTCACTTGTTCTTTAATTGTCCCTCTCCACTGGCACTTTCCCAAAGTGCCTCCTAAGCTTTGCAAATCAAGTTTCATTGCTTTTTCCTGCTGCCATCAGGGTGACCATCAGGAAGGCAGAACATGGCCAAAGCTAATGAGACTTAATGACATTACTCAAAAGTCCATGAGAGGCAACAAAGCCTCATACATCAAAATAAACCTGGGTGGATAATTCAGATATGAAGATTATCGACTGTGATGTTTAGCCTTGCACATCTGAACTGAATTTTATTGTGGGCTGGCTTGGAGTTTTATTTTAGCTGCTTGAAATGTTTTGGTGGCTCTTGGCCCACTGTGCTAGGGTTAACTTGAATTCAGATTTGGCTGCAGAGGTGATATGTTGGTAATACCTGATGATTGATATGATATGGTATGAGTTGGCATTGCATGCTTGCAGCCTAGAAAACCAATCTTATCCTGGGCTGCATCAAAACCAGCATGACCAGAAGGTCGAGGGAGGGGATTTTGTCCCTCTGCTCTAGTGAGACTCCACTTGAGTCCAGTTCTAGGGTCCTCAGTATAAGGCAGCTATGGTGCTGCTAGAGCGAGTCCCGAGGAGGCCATGAAAATGATCAAGGGACTGGAGAACTTCTCCATAGGAGAAAGGTGGAGTGAGTTGGGGTTCTTCAGCCAGTTAAGAAGGCTCTGGAGACACCTTATTGTGGCTTTTCAGTATTTAAAGGAAGATGGAGAGAATTTTTTACTTTTGTAGGATGAAGAGTACTGATTTTAAACTGAAAGAGGGTAGGTTTAGATTACATATAAGGCAGAAATTTCTTATTACAAGGCTGGTGAGACTCCAGAACAGGTTGCCCAAAGAAGTTGTGGATGCCCCATCATTGCAAGTGTTCAAGGCCAGGTTGGATGGGGCTTTGGGCAACCTGGTCTAGTGGGGGTTGTCCCTGCCCATGGCAAGTAGTGGTGAAACTACATGATTTTTACAGGTCTTTTCAATCCCAAAGAAGTCTGTGATTCTGTGATCCTGTGTCAGCTCATGCTGTGCCTGGGTCATGCCCAGCATCCTGCTTATTTAACAGAACTGCTCTACTTAATTCGGTGATTAATGGTAAAAGCAGGGTTGGAAGAACTGTTTTGCTGTGTGCTTACCCAACACACAGAGTCATCACATGCATGATAACCTTAGTAAACTGTTAAGTTTTGTACCTGAAGGAACACCAGATTTGCATTTATTCTCATGGAGCCCTCGGGGCCAGCATGCACACTCTGAGTTACTTGGCTCTGAGGGAACGAGATATCAAATGCTGTGCTAGGGTTTGGAATTTTTTGAGATATTTGAAGGAAACTTTTTCCCATTAAAAGCTTGGGAAAGATCTTTTTCATATAAACGATTTTCAGTGGAAACTCCCTTGGCCTCCCTTCACTGGGACATCCATCCCGAGCCTCACCCTGAAGAAAGACCCTTTTGTTGAGCAGAACAATACGGCCCCACGAGGAAGCCAGATCAGCTCCCACTCTCAGGGTAGGGTTTCTCTCACCTCACTTTAGCTGTCTAAAACCTAGGTGTCTAGTCTAAACCCGTCATTCGGCCTTCTGCTAACGACCCTGGGGAGATGGAGGCACCTTCTCGGGGCCGTTCACTCCATCTTTGGGCAAAACAAATTTCTCTCCGGAGATGGCCAGCTCTCCTGTGGCTGATGGGGAGCCCGCAAGACAGGCCTTGTGCAGACCGGTGGTGTGGCAATGGCTTATTAGGTGAGATGAATCCCACCCTGAGGAAATCCAGGTAGCTAATGAGTTGCTAGAGTATGTGTTTGCGGCAAGCTTGCCCGCACAAAGCGTGGCCGAGCTGGGGGTTCTTTGGGTGGCTGTAAAAGATGAGAACTGAAAACCTGAGCTTTGCAAGCAAGATGTTTTTATTACCATAGCTGTACCATGCCACTTTGCTGGTGATAATCCACTGCATCAGCTGCTGCATTTCATTTTACACCTAAATGATAAATTATCTGCGAACTTTAAGATATGTGAGAAATCAACTCATATCCTAACTTGTTTTTTCAGGCATCACTATGATAAAGATTAATCAAGAAATGTGTTTCCATCTGAATTCCTAAAGAAGGGCAGAATTCTGTACCTAGCCCCAAATAAAATCCTTAACTTTTGTCAATGGCATCAATAGAATAAATACTCATTGCAAGTACAAATTTACTTGATCAGTTGGGTTCATTTTTTTCTTAAATTTGCCTCTAAAATTCACACAGTCCTGCTATTTCTTGATGACACAGGATCAAGCACCTTAGCAGAGACCTGTTGGATTTTCAGTTTTTATTTTTATTTTCTTCTTTCCTCTACAAGTGCATGTTAATATGACCTAATCAAACACACTGGCCTCGGACGGATGTGTCTGCTTTCACCACGTCGGGAGCTGTGTCTTTTGAGTCCAGGGGCACGCGGGATTTAACAAGCAGCTTGTTGAGCATTTGTTAGTTCTTCTAAAAGGTGATTATTGCCAAATGCACATTCTCGGTGGCTTATTAAATGTTTTCACGTGACAAATGCATGCAGCATTTTGTGTGCATGAACCCGGGGCTGTCGCCGTTTAGTACAAAATGCTAAATATTTACTGGCAAGGCAAGCTACGAATATAAATATTTATACCAAGGTACAATAAAAAAGTACCATAAAACTGATATGTTATAAAGAATTTATGTGTTGAAACAGTCGAGGCCGTTACAAAAGATGTGCTATTTCACGATTATATTATGTGCGGAGATTGCAGTCTTTAGGTGTTTAATTTACTGCTATCTGGCCTTTGCCGCTGGACTCATTAATCTGTCAGGTGAAGGAGTCCTAATTATATTTCTTGTAACCTGGCAAACTACAGACAACCATGTTCATATGGGGAATAGATCTTGAAGATTTACTGATCTGTTGCTAATGGTCCCACAGGGCTCGAAAATGGAAGAAGTATACACAAGAGCAGAAAATGTTTATAAGGGGAATCTGTCTTCCTAATTATTGTGCTGAATGTATGCTATTGTGCTGAGATAAGAGGAACGTAAGCAACAGGTTGTGTAAAGCTACTCATAGGACACTTCTGAGGCTGGAAGGGACTAGGCTGCACGCATCCCGAAATTCAATGTCTGATCGAGGTGACAAGGAGCCTGTCTCACCTTGTTGCTGTCCCCTGTTCCACTTCCATCCTCACCTGCCTGCTGTTGGGTCCCAGCCAGCACCGTCACCCGCATGAGTTCAGGGTCACGCATCAACAGTCCTTTTTTTCGAACTTTTGCAACTTTTTTACATTACCACAATGCTAAAGGTTGATGGGGATGCCTCAAAAATACTACCTATTCAAGGGAATTAGTGGAGATAAGGCATGGTTAGCTCAGGGTTAAACATCAACCTGGCACGAAAGGATGCAATCCAAATTTTGCAGTTCCTGGCTTATGTGGACTCTTACCAGTTCACAAGTGCCCATACAATAAAATGTCCCAACCCACCAGCCCCAAGATGCAGTATCCTGTGGAAATATCAGTGCAATTGTCTTTTCTTATGCTAGGCATCCACTGCTGGCCACTGTCCGAGGCAAGGCATTGGACTAGATGAATCTTAGACTTGACCCTGCTATTTATATATATGAATCCTGCATATGAAAGTCAGCTCCCATGGTGATGTCTTCTTGGGCAGTGCCTGCTGCAAGTTCAGTAGCAAAGCACAGGGCTTATAAAAAGAGGCAAAAAGAGGAAAGGGAAGGAAGCCAAGCTCAGAGAGAATACAAGCTTCTGGATTGTCACGTGTGATCTTGAACCATAGCAGTGTTCTCTCCCTTGGATGGTTTTTTTTGGAGGGTTTTATTTTGTTTGGCTGTTTTTGGACTTTGTGGGGGTTGTTGGTTTGTTTGTTTGTTTTTTTAATAGAAAATCTATTGCTTGACACTGCAGCCTTTTATAGTTATCTAAAAAACCAGATTATGGTTTTATAGATATCAGGCATAGAAAGGACACTAAGGACACTAAGGACACTAGATATCCTGTGGATCAGATAGCATGGAAGTAAGTGAGGCTGCTAAAAGAGTACCTACCTGTTGTAGGTTCCTAGCTTGGGCTCCGCACAGCTCTTATTCTTTTCTTGCTGCTGCATAGTCCTTGTGGTTTTTATTCTATATTTTAGGCTTTGGGGAAATGCCCTGTGGCCTGGGACACCCAGGGCTGTGGGAACAACTGCTGCGTGAACACGGGTGCTTGTGAGCTGGCTAGAATGGTAACATTTCAGATGATCCTAGAAGTAGACCATACCACCTACCACAAAAGAATATATATATTTTTAAAAAAAGCCCCAACATTGAGATATCTGGGAAATTCCTTCCTGGCCACAGCTCTGATGTGCAGTTTCGCTCTGAGAAGCTCAGAGTTGTGCTTTTACGGTCAGCAATGAGCACATCGCGCTGCGAGCGCAATGGAAAACAGGTGCGGGGACTTGTGTCTTCAGCAAGAATGACCACTTTTGAGGGTGGGAAAACCTATTTCTCCTCCAATATATGGAATTTATATAATCACACAGCCTGTGGTAGACAGCTGTGGAAATCCCTGCCTCGAAGAACTTGCTGTCTAAATCTTTTACTCTAATGTGAATAGGAAAGTGAAAATACGTAGCGTCTAATACACAGATTCTTTTCAGAAGGGCTGTCAGCGTAAAGCTCAAGGACTAGACCTTCAGCCAATATAAACTGAGGTAGAGATATTGAATTATTCTGTCTTACACCAGTGAAGGGTCTGACTCTATTATTCTCTATAAGAGTTTGATCAATGTTTTCCTCTGGCTCAGCATTTGATTAATACCATGAGCTAGACCATAAAGCAGACTTTGGAAACTGCAAGATGTGATCCGTTTAATCAGTTTGTCAGTTTTATTTTGGAGATTTAACGGAAAAACAAAACCCTCTGCAAAGCTATTGATTTAATTCTCTTTGCCTTATATTCCCATGAAGGCAAATGAATAAATATTTCTGATGCATAAAGCACTGGAAGAGCTTTATCGCTACGTTCAGGAACAATTCATGTGGGAGGACTGTAATATGTACTCAGTATATTGTTAAGTCCTTTTGAATGCTAGTAATGAAATAGATACTAAAATAACATGAATATGAAAACAAATGTAGAAACAAATGCCTACATTTACAAAAACATGCCTTTTGCATCGTGTTGGTTTTCGGAGCTATTTAAAGATACTCTTGCTCCTCCAAAAATTTGCTTTCTTGGGTCGATATGAAACTGGAAATGTTAGATTGAGACTTAGCTAAAGAAGAGTCCAGTTGGGCCCAGGTGCTTCCAATGCTTCTGGAGGAGAACCTGCCAGACAGCAGAGAAAAACTCTGCTAACCCAACTTGGAAGCAGACACATCATTCCTGTGAAAATGAGAAAGATTTAAACACACCAATGTAGGGAATAGCAATATCGATTTAAAGGCGGAGCTGGACTTAAGTCTGGATGCCTACAATAGGATTCATCTCACTGGCTCTGGATGCTGTAGATCATAGAATCACAGAATATCAGAATTGTAGGGGTTGTAAGGGACCTCCAGAGATCATCAAGTCCAACCCCCCTGCCAAAGTAAGCTCCTTAGGACAGATCACACAGGTAGGGGTCCAGATGGGTCTTGAATCTCTTCAGAGAAGGAGACTCCACAACCCCCCTGGGGAGCCTATCCCAGGGCTCTGTCACCCTCACTGTGAAAAAGTTCTTTAGCACTTCTTGTGCTCCAACTTGAGGCCATTGCTCCTTGTCCTGTCCCCACAGACCAGTGAGAAGAGGCTGGACATTTCCCCCCTGTGTCCCATACTTAAGATATTTATAAACATTAATCAGTTCCCCTCTCAGTCTTCTTTACTCAGGGTTGAACAGACCCAGTTCATTCAGCCTTTCCTTGTAGGGTTGATTCTCCAGACCCTTAATCCATCTTTGTGTCACTTCGCTGGATTCCCTTCAGGAGATCCCTGTTCTTTCTGTACCAGGGAGCCCAGAATGTCTCGATCTCTGCTCACCTGAGACAATCTCTGTGGAGAAACTGGGGCTGTGGGCTTGAATCAAGTGCTGATTTTATTAGGTGAGATGAATTATGTTCCTGATGGTCCCATTCCTCTCCGGTGGCAGAATGGAGAGCCCAGGAAGGTGCCTAATTCAAGTGTAATGTTTACATTTGATCAGAGAGTGTTGCTCCTTCTGGAGGGAGGGATACGAAGAAATAAAGGGAGAAAAATGGATTAAATCAGTTGGCTAAGCACAGCAGTACTAACACTAAAAAGCCCTCCTTAAAAAAATTGAGGTGTGGATGTTTCTTATAGTTTATTCTACCTTAATTAAGGTGCTTGGGGATGAATTTTTAGATTTACGTTATAAAAACAGACCTATAATTCCCTTTGACATAATTTTGTTAGCCTACCTAGACATTAATGAGAGTTTCCATTTGGGTTCATACTGGTTTAATGAAGATCTTAAAAGAATACAACTTCTGGTGGTGATTCCTCATGCGAAACTATTGCACAGGAGCAAAATTTTTGCTGATTACTGAAGGCAAGCACAGCAAATTCTACTTAAACACCGGTTCCTTCTCGTCCTGTAGCTTAATTTATTGCCTGTGCTGTCCCTGTGCTGTGTTTCACTAGCAGGTCCACTAGACCTGCCCCATGAGACTCCTCCTAATTTACAGGCACCTACCAAAGCCCAGGGCAGTGCTACAAGAGTGAAGACAGCAGGAGTGAAGAGGCAGTGCAGAGTTAGCTATGCTAATTTTAGTTGGCTGCCAGGGGGGTAGAGCTGAGCTGGTGATCACCAGCTGCCCATACATACCCTGGGAAAAATAAAAATCACTTCTGGGAAGTTTTTTCTACCTAACTTAGATATCTGCTTCAGGGTAAGGTAAATTGGGCATTGCTGACTTAAAAAAAAAAGTGTTCTGGGATAACTAGGGTTAAAGATCGCGCTGTAATGAGACAACATTAACACTGCCATTGTTTCGCTGGACTTGATAATGCCACTGTTTAAACTCATACCTTAGCAGCATCCAGGCATTGAGCTCCAGTATTGTCAACTGGGATCTAAATAGAAATTAGATACCTACATAATTCTGGATCTGGCCCTACGTAGCTTCTAAAACTTCAAATACAATACACATCCAGATTAACAATTACAACATATATTTTTAAAGAACCTCATGTAACTCTTTCTGGAGCATTCTAGAGCAAAAATCGTACATATTGGTAGCCAGATCCTGCATCTTATGCCTAGTTAATTTGTTTTCTGTAGTAGTCACAATGAATTCAATGTGAATTGTGCAAACAAGAGTTTGCATTTTCACGCATGCAAGTCTCAAGCAGCTGAACAGTTGCTCAAGACAGCGTAAGGTTTTTGGGGTGTCTCAGTTTATAATGTTAACCCAGCCTTCTGCTAAAAGGTGTTGGGAATCGAGGAAAGAACAGGAAATTCTGTAGTAGACTGTGCATTCACACCCTTCCCTACATTTCCGAACAGTACGATGAAGTCCAGACAGAGTTCTGCATTAAAAAAATCCAATTTCCTTTTGTTGTGCTGCTGACTGAATGGAATGCATGGCTGGCTGAACAACCTTTTCATTTCAGATGGGCAAGGGGTGCCCAGCTTTACTGCTAGTGACATGGACCTGCTTATTGGAGGACAGCACTGATTTTCTTCTTGGCGTTAAGTGCCGTTTTATCTTCTCTTCACGCAACCCCATGGGCCCCTTCACGCCTGTATCCCACTCTGCACTCATCCTGTGACTCCTCACACAAAGCATCCGTGTTCTGCAGATGCTTTTGCATGGAAGAAAACCAACTCCCTTGTAGGTGGGCAGCAGGAAACGCTTCCTTTTTGCCGGTGGCTAAAATGCTGCTGTTTGTTACACCTTCGTGCTGGCCTGTTTAAACAGAGAAAAACACCAGAAAGTACAGGAAATGCTTACTCATTTTGCCCTGCCTGCCCAGCTCTGGTGTCTATCCCAGTGCAAACAAATACTTTTGCATTTAAATTCCACAGTGGTTTCGCTCCTGAAAAGCTGTTGTCCCCATGACTGGTAGCAACACTGAAAAGTTGTAGCCCTGTCCTCATAGTATGGAAAAACCAAGACAAAGGGAGAAAGAAAAAGATTTCTGTCTGCTCTTGGCACTTGGAGTGTCAGTGTCCTGGGGCAGGCTAAGTGAGCAGCTTGCTATCTCAGCACATTTAATCATCAGTTTATTGTAAACTGTTGTCAGGCAGATGGACGAGCCTCACTCAGCTACAAGGTCTGCGCACAGAGCTGCTGTGGTGTTGCAGGGAATAAACCTCATCAACGAGTGTCTCAAAGTCCAGATGTTTATAGAAAGAGGAGAAAATTCTTCTTCCCTGATGGTTTTACCCCTTTGGTTGGCTTAAGTGAGAAATAAAATGACAAAACACATTGCTCGACATCCCACCAAGTGATTAAAGGACATGTTCACCATTGCATTTAGTTTAACAGGGAGGAGGATGTGCTTAAACCTGCACTCACCCAGGTGCTTCCACTGCCAACATGTGGTACCCTCCAAAAATACTTGCTGCTGTTGGCATCTTGTGCTAGAGCTGGGTTTTCTTGCAAGGAAACACAATATTTTCCTAGTGCAACATCATCACAGGCATCATGGCTGTTGTTACCACACACATGCTATATGATATCAGGGGAGGTGGACCACAAGGAGATGCCTCGGTGGCAGGGTGGTCTGTGCTAGGGATGGGATGCAGTACGCCTTAAATCAGAAGGAACACTTCCCTTGAGTCCTGGACAGTGAGTAGCTATTTAATACATGAAAGTAACACTGATGTAGTTTAGGACAGAAAGTGAAATTTATTGCCCTTTTAGATTAAGTGACATGGGAATGTAAAGTAATTAAAATGTAAGCACACATCTGGAATTTGGGCAGCACATCAGTCTTAACACCCTTTTCTCACGAGAAGTTTCAATATCTAAAATTATGAAAGAAAAAAAAAAGGAGCCTTTTTTTTTAAATTATTGCTCAGCAGTGTGAGCAAAGGAAACCTTTCAAGATAAAAAAAAAGATTTGATTAGGAAGCAATCATGCCCAATTCAACAGCACCATGCCATCAGATGCACCCTTCTGGGGTGCACAAAAGCTCTGCTCAGGCTGACTGGATGCCATTTCATACATACGTGGGATAAAAATTAGCTCACCTGAGCACTGTGGAAAAAACAAGGGCTGGTACCTGCTGCAGGGAACCTTCATGATGCGTGATCTATTTATTCAAAATTGTGCTAAAATTCATTATGTTCACTCTAGTCTCCGTATCTCCGTACTTAGCAATTCTGAAGTTTTAGTTAAGAAATTGTCTCTGTTCTTGTTTGTCTGAAATCATATTCCCTATAGCTCATATTTTTGTTATGCCCTTTTCAACCTTGTGCTTTGCTCCCTGTCTTGCTCTTCTGTTTTTCTGTTCAGACTTGTTTATTATAACCATAATTATATCTGAGCAGGGAAATATAAGTTGACTAGATTGCTCAAACTGCTATTTTTAATTAAAAACGCACACAATAATTTCAAGTTTTTTTCCCTCATGCTTCCTTCTACCTATGTCCTATATCTTCTGTTTCCCATAGCTGCTCAAAACTGAACTCCCAGTGCTTTTGTACACTACTGGACCAATTCCTTTAAAATTCATATGCTACTGGACCAATTCCTTTAAAATTCATCAGTGTATTCAGCTAAAGATACCTGTACATTCAAAAAATATTTTTATGTGGTATTCTCTTTGAGTGTTTTTTGCTACCAGCTGTCCAGACAAACTCTAGACCTATAATTCTTATTCTACCTAATTCTGCATTTCTTCATTTCTCTCGCATTTGTTAAAGGATTTCTTGAGCACAAGTAGGGTTTGGGTTTTTTTTTTTTTTTGAACACAGAAATCACTGTAGGAGTTAGTTTGGTTGTTTCAGAGCAATAGAGCTACTTGCTTTTCTTCTCTTCTGCGCTTCCAAAGAAACAGGATTTTGTGAGTGCATTTCTCAGTTAAACACAATTACACTCAAGAAACAGAAAAGTTTCTTCTACTAGAATCAGATATTACCCAGCTAGTCAGGCTAGAGCAGCCATCCTAGTTTTCATGTATTGTCTGTGAATGTGATTTTCTCACTTGCTTAACCCCTGTAGTTCCAATTGAGTTTTTCTGGACTTCTGGAGGCTTGTTATGCCACAGAGGAGGTTGGGACATTTCTGCGGTTAGCCGTCAAATCCATAGCTCTCTCAAGTGTATCTAACAGTTTGTAAAACTATTATACTTCATGTTTGGGGGATTAAAATAGCCTTTCAGTCTTGGAGCCTTGGTAGTAATCCCTGGAAGGAAGCCTGAGGTTGTGCCAGCTTTACATCCTTTGAGACAACTGCAGCTCTCCCAGAGGTACGGGATGCTGACCACTGTCTAAGGCAGGAGCTCAAGCTTGCTGGACCTCAGATCTTTAATTCCATGTGGCAATGCTTATGTTCCTGACATCAGTCTGTACATGCCACATGTCTAGACAAGTACATGGGGAATATGCTGCTTTCCCAAAGAGGAAGCCTGAATAGAAAGAACCTCTCCTGCCTTTCTGCCAGCATCCTCCTTGGTATACATGCCCAGAAATGACAGAATTCCCTGGATAATTCCCTGTTCCAGCCCACAATTTTTTGATATTCAGCTTTACTGGCATCCCTCATTGCCTATCCCAGAGGCAAACAGAGTGGCAATATGCCTGCTCTGGACTTCTCCTTTGATTTTGCTTCATGTGTCTGATTATTTCTTTCCGGAAATAATTATATGGGAACAAACAGTATCTCACAGTGACTGCTATTCCTGTTGTGCATTGGCTGGTGGAGCAACTCTTGGGGTAACGTGTAGTTCCTCCCTCAAGTATGTGGTCCTTGATAGTGCCAGACCAGAGTGCATCAGGGAAACCTCTGATACAGGACATGGTAGGATGCAGAGAAGGATGATATTTATCTCCATTGGTGCATTTGGGTTCCTTGATAAGAAGTGGGTTTGAATGATATCATCATCGAGCCCTTGTCCCACCTCCTTCTGCCACTAACACTTCCCTTTTGTCCTCACCCATGCTAGTGACATAATTCAAACAGCACAGATTTAGCTTGCAAAGTCTGCTTGCTGGGGATAAATGGTGCTCGTGATGGATGACTGTGGTCTTGAAGATGATGGAGGTGAACAGCAGGGTGCTGCACGGATTTATGCTAGCAGCAACATTATTTAATACTTTTACTAATGGTCTGGAAGGAGGTGTAACCAAGTACATTAACTAGATCTGCACATGACACCGTGCTGGAAAGAACTGTAAACCAAGTGAAGACAGAAGAATAACATTAATGGAACCAGAGGTTAGAAATATGAGCTGGAAACAGAATGAGATTCTGTCTGGAAAATGCAAACTAATAAATCTGTGAATAATAATCCAAAGCACAGATATTTAATAGGAGGGTGAGGATCTCAAAAAAACCCAACCCACTGATGTTCTGAAAGAGCTAGTAATGATGGTTAAGAGTGACTAGGCAATGGCCATACAATGTGAAATGGTGGAAAAAGGAAATTTTGGTTTGTAGAGTAAATCCAAAGGTATCCAAAGGTATCCAAAGGTATCCAAAGATACAAAGACTTGTCCCTCCTTGCTTTGAGCCCTTATGTCCAACATTTATCTGTGAGTAGAAGCACACAGGTAGAAAAATATCTTTGCAGATGACTCTTCACAGAAATACAGATGTGGAGGGCATCTTCTGGACTATCCAGTCCCAAGTCTGTTTATTGTGGGACCAGTATCAGTCCATGACATTCTCCTGTCCTCTCTGCTCAGCCCTTCTACCCCCTGCTTGGAGGATGAACCAAAGCTTCTCTGATGGTAAATGTTGACAACTAGCAATTTTCACATCATGAGCAGAAAAATGTGAAGGAGAACAAGTAAATTAAAACAAAATTCTATAGAATCATAGAATCATAAATGTTGGAAAAGACCTCTAAGATCAAATCCGACCAGCAACCCAACACCACCATATCTACTAAACCACGTGCAAAAGTGCCATGTCTACACATTTTTTGAACACCTACAGGGATGGTGACTCCACCACTTCCCTGGGCATCCTGTTCCAATCCTTGACCACTCTTTCAGTAAAGAATTTTTTCCTAATATCCAATTTAAACCCCCCTTGGTGCAACTCGAGGCCATAGAAGATGAAGACTGGATTTTTTACACAGAAAAATACAAACAAGACAATGAATATCCAGGGGAATCACTGCTATTCCTTTCACTTAATGCAATGAAGTTGTTAGGTACCATTTTCTGACACCTGTAATGTTTGTGTCGGTTAATTCCACAACAGAAATTGAAATCCATTGACAGTGACGTATGGAAATGGATATTTGCCAAAGGAGAGCTTAGGGAAAAAAAAAAAAATTAGGAATCCTCAGTTGGGACTAAACAAACAAAAACCTTACTAAATATCAAGACTTTTCCCAAAATGATTTGTGCTAGATCGCTAAAGGGTCTTAAACGCATGTGGTCATTGCAGTCACCCATTCAGCAACATGCTGACGTGTGTGTGAACCTCAGGGGCATGATGATATATAAAGGTAGCTGCAGCAAGCTGGAAATCTGTCCCACATGTACTCACTTGAAGGCAACCATCCCTCACCAGTGAGAGCTGGCAAGCCTGTAGGGAAGGGATGCTGCGAAAAGTGCTTGCTGAGATCGTAAGCACAGTGCAAATGCTGGGGGCACTGCCTGCTGTTCTTGATAAAAGCTTTGTGCTGGACATTTGGTGCTCTGGAAATGAAAATGAAATTATTTGAAGTGGTAACTTGTTCGTGGTATCGATTATAAGATGGATAAGATGTGTGTGCAAGAAATACGGCTGCTATGAGCTGGCTCTCCAGAGGAATTCTCTGTCAGCGTGCAGAGCTGAGAGTGGTACAAGCCAGGAGTTCCTGCTTTTCATAATGAAAACATATGATTATTTCTGCTCCGGGCCCTAATTAGCAGTAGAACTGGTTGTAGACTTGGACTGCAGCATTATTTCTTGTGGAAAGGTTGTCTTCTAGCGCCAGAGCTCATCTGCCTTGCTCCCAACCATCCTGCAGCCTGAGGCATAAGGAAAGTAAGAGGTGGGATCCTCCTCTGCTTGGGCAAACACCCCTCGGACCCTGTAGTATTTGAGAGTTTTTTGGTTTATTTTGTTTTGTTTTGCTTTTAAACACCTATTATCAAGCAAGCTGGGAGACTAAAAGGAAACGTACATTTAGGTTATGAAGAGCTTTCACATTCCCTCATCAATCTCCTCACCATCCCAAGGACTGAGGAAGAATTAGGAAAACTCCTTGTTTCACTAAACAGAACCCAAGTTTGTTTTCACCCACAGCAGTGAAATGGAGAGCCAAGTTGCAACATACATAAAAAGAGTACATTCCCTAAGTCAAGAACAAAGTCCCTTAGATACCAAGAGCCGCTTACTCTCCTGTACATATCCCCACTGCAGGCTGGGGAATTGCTCCGACATTGTAAGAGTAAAAAATAAAGCCCATCTAACCCCAAGCATGTCTCATACGCTTAGTCAGAGTGGAAATGCAGCTACCTCTAGGGTGGAACAGAGAAACCACCCAGTGAGCTTTACTATAATATTAGCTCTCCAGGCGGGAGCTTTTCATAGCTCTGCTCACAAACCCATCATTAGAACTGTTAAGTTATGAGGAGCTGTGTTACTGTCAGAGTATGACTGCCAGTACAGGAAAACCTTTGTTAGAATATTTTCTTTCAGTCAGATCTCTTTATTCCTAGAAGTTCTCTGATGCAGGTATTAAACTGTTGCAGTGCTGTTTGCAGTAGCATAGTAATTCCAGGGGAGAAAAAAAAAATGAAATATGCCCACTGCACGTGGATGTTAACTAATAATGTTGATTAACTGTTTCAGTCTGTTGTAAACAAGAAGTACAGTTAGAAACAAGCAATGTAAACGACCAGGTATCGGAGTTCAGTTGTTAAAATAATCCCCTATCTGGTTGTCCCTGGATTGTCTTTCAAAAAGGAAAAAATATTCTAAATGAGAAGGTGAAATTTAAGAAGAAAGTGAAAAAGACCTTGTGCTATTCTCCTAGCAGGAATAGGGAGGGTGAAGTGATTGGCAGGACTGTGTTTTTTAGTTCCCACATGAGAACCACTAATCCCTGTTAAATCTCCTGAGAAACAGCCGATCCTCATGGCATCGCACAGGTCAATAAAAACTGGGAAGCTGCAGAATTTTAAGATCTCAAACCATGTCCTGTCAACTAACAAAATCCTGATTTGGGCGTTCACACACACCCCAGAACTCCATGTTTTGCTACTGATAAAGGAATATATTTGAGGTTTGGCTCTCTGGTTGGGGGTCTGCTCCCAGGAGCACAAGTCACTTCATGCACAGTGAAATCAGCCCTGCAGCTTGGGGTGTCCTGTCCCTGCTACAGCCCATGGGAACTGGAGCAGCCCATACCCAAGTTCTCAGAGCACCGTAGGAGGACTGCTAAGTGCATATAATTACTCATGTGAACGTGTATGTTCAGGATCAAGGCCTAGCCTTTTAGCTACTGGGCATTCCTCCTAATTCTTATTAAAAGCAATGATTTTATTGAAGTAACGTTCTGGCACCTGTTGTACCAGACATCTACAATTACCTGACCACACTGTCGTCCCATATGGGGAAAGACCCTGGTGCGCACCAGCTACCTCCCTGTCCCAACCCAACCCAGAAGGCAGTTGGGGTTCTTGCGGGTCCCCAGTATGGCAACTTGGGGCATCAGTGTGCCACAGAGCACTCGTATTTCAGAGTAAGAATAGCCAAGAGAAAACAAATAGATGATCCTGTCCCCAAGTTTTTGAAGAGATGAGTGCAGAAGGTCAAACTAAGGCACACTTAGTTAATGCTTACTTACAAAACAAGAAAATTACACATAACATGAGTTATTTTGGCCATTTCTTTTAGGAAAGGTGAGCTGTACCCCAAATGTGCTTATTTCTCCCCACTGACTCTAAGCCTAAACTAGTAGCTCTGGTACAGGCAGCTACACTGCAAATCTCTGCTTTCCATTACAGAATCACAGAATCATTAAGGTTGGAAAAGACCTCCAAGATCATCCAGTGCAACCATCCCCATACCACCTATTTAACCATGTCCCTAAGTACCTCATCCAACCTTTCATTGAACACTCTGAGGGATGGTGACTCCATCACAGAATCACAGAATCACAAGGTTGGAAAAGACCTTTAAAGATCATCAAGTCCAACCATTTTTGTCCTAAGCTAAACCCTCCCTGGACAATCAGTTCCAATGCCTAACCACCTTTTCTGAGCAGAAATTTCTCCTCATTTCTAACCTGAACCTCCCCTGGTGCAACTTGCAGCCATTCCCTCTTGTCCTATTGCTAGTTACCCGTGAGAAGAGGCTGACCCCCATCTCACCACAACCTCCTTTCAGATAGTTGTAGAGAGTTTGTCGCATTAAGCTTGTTAGAAAAACCACCTGAAACATCATGAACAGACAGCAGCAGACAGCAAAACCCTCAGGACAGTGACGACAGACCATGCTGGGACCAGAATAGACTATCAGAGGTCTCAGGGGTGGCCTGAGAACATTAGCACACTGAAGCTTTTCTTAAGCAAGGCACAAACTGTCTTTGCCATGCTGTTTTTATGGAAAGGTCCCTCTCACTCATTAGAAGAGATGGAGAAAGGCAGAAAAGGGAGAAGTCAGGCAGTTTTCTAATTCTGGAGACTAGGAGGGTAGAGGTGACATTCAGACTCCCTTAGAGGGATCCAGCTTGAGTGCAATTAGGAGTTCCACAGCATCTCCAATGTGATGGTGGCCAAACCACCATCACAGGGTACAGGGCTCATCTGTTTCTAAGGATTTAAGTCTGATTGAGGTGCCTGGACTCCTTCAGTAATGAAGCAAGAGAAGCCACTTTTTCTGATGCCTTCAGATTTTGGGCTCAGGTTATTGCCCTCCTCCCCATCAACTACTGTGCATAGGAGAGACAAGGGTCTTCATGTCTGGGGTTTAAGAGTGAGGACGAGCTGGACTTCTCTGCTTCAAGGCTCTGAAATTCTTTCAAAGCTGATCACAGATGTCAGTGTAGACCAGAGAATCCTACAGGGTGCTAAAATGCAAAATAATTAGTGGCTGGTGCATGATTTGGACCCAGGTCCTTGCTCCTGCTGTACATCAGTGTTTGTGGCCTTCTTGCATCATGCAACCCAACACGCACTTCAGTGTATGTCCAGCTATTAACTGTGCCTAGCACACCTTACAGCTGTCAGGTTGGGCTTTTGGGGAAAAATAAATCTTTCATACAAACTAGTGTAAAAATAACCTCACACATTTAGTCTTGCTTGTCTCTGCCTGCCTGTGTCCAAAGACAGCAGAATTTGGCCCTAATGAGGAGTGCAGTAGTTCATATCTCAACGACCACTGAAATAACCCATTTGTCAAGGCAGGACTTATGTTTTCCCTATATTCCCAGACATGGGAAATGTGGCATCAGGGCACATATACTGCCCGTATATGATCCACACCCAGGTCATGCAGGTTGCAGAAATCAAGGATTGATTGTCTACTGCCCCCAACAGCTGCAGGGAAAAATAACATCTGCATTGGCAGCTCCAAGTGAAAACCCTGAGGAGACCAAGGCTGAGCTTCCAGAGTTTCCCTTGACACTGTGTGACCCATCACTGAGTTTTAGAGGCATCAGAAACTAAGAGATCAGTGTTTTGAATGCACAGAGAATAAAAGCTGAGGGCAAAATTTACATATTTAAATGTATGTGGTGTTATATTTTAAAAATATCCCTTCCACTACTCAATTTGATAGCACAAGCATGGAGGAGTCACCTCTTGCTTCCCGCAGAGATGACTGCGTAGGGAAGGATCTTTGTAGCTAGCCATCAAAGCGACAGACAGACAGCTGGGGAACATCCACATCTGGGTGTGCTGGTGTTTTATTGCATGTTGCATTCCATATAAATTCCATATGGAGTCAAAGTCATTTTGGGTTTGGTACCTCCTCTGAGCCAATAGCTTAATTAGGAGTGTTTTGTTTTGTTGTTTTTCTAAAGAAGAGCTGCAGCCCAAGTGCATTATTATTACGGGTTTACATATTGCTGTGCTCTTAATATCAAAGCTTCCATTTGGCTGGAGGCTTCCTTCCCCATGGGGGAAGGTTTGTTGTGCGAGTGTTGTAGGTTACACAATATTTTCCCAACAGAAAAGCAAAGCGCGTGAGTTGGAGCCTGTTGTGATAATGCACGAGAGGAAGTCAAAAGCCAGCCAGTGTGGCAGAGGGAGCCTACAAATGAGATAACACGCAGAGTCTTATGTAACCCAACTATTTCCTATTGCAGCCTGATGGCAAATTCCTGTATGCCTATTAGAGCCAGTAATGGGCAATAAGATAACCTAGGAACACTCACAAGATGCCCATTTGCAGTTACGAAATGGCTGCTTTGCTGATAGAAATGTTCTTGGTTGGATTAATTCTATGTGCCTGAGTAGTGCTGAGGGGTCTGAACTGGGTGTTACACCTGCGTGTGGTCAGAAGAAGACTCTGCCTGGATACAATGGCAACCTGAGTAAACAAGACCGATTAAAAATGGAGAGAAAAAAAAGAGTAATTTTGTTGTCTAGGTTGGAGATGGTAAAGATAGATGGTGTGGCTCTGTCTTGGTTATCTAAATCTGGGAAATAAATAAAATCTAACCCAGCCTCACTATTATTCTTCTTCTCTGGAAAATGAAGGTAACTACTAGGAGAAGGTTCCTGACAGTGGTTTTTAATTAACTGGTAGAATCCCTTCTCAGAGGAAGTAGCAATCCCTTTGCAGGGACCTCAGCTATTAACTCAAAAAATCGCTGTTACCCGTACAAATGAGGCTGACACCATATTGCTCCCCATTTTTGATCTAATATCACTTACACCAAATGGGGATATGGTACATATTGTTAGGAGGGATTATTTGCATGAAGCAGTCATAAGAATCAAAATCACATGGTATTAGCGGTGGAAGAAATCAACCCTTTTTCTGATACTCTCTGATCACCACCACAGGAATCCTGTACCTACACACATCTTTGTCTTTGCTTTATAGCGCAGGAAGGGGGATGCAAGAAAGTCTTGCAAAATAAGCAAGCATCCTCCACCAAATAAAAAAAGCAGTGCTGAGATATTGATTGCATTCTCGTTTAAATGTGCCATGCACACTTTCTGCGCCACACATTTGCTTGCAACCGTCTTCACAAGAGTGGAAAATCTGACAAGTAATTTTCTGTGGGGACATAAAAATGTGGGATGGAAACCTCTAAGCAGCATGGTCTTTAAGGAGCAGTCATCCATTGAACTAAAGCTATATCCAATATTACACTATCTTGCTGATAGATGACATAAACCAAATTTGTTGCTTAGAGAGGCATGTTGATTGGCTTCACGCTGGGCGCGCATGGAGAAAGACATCTCGACTCTCTTTTATCCAGACAGAATTCCTAAGTCAATCAAATAAACATAATAATAATAAGGTTAATCTGGTCTTTACTCATTCAAGAGAGAAAAGCAGAGATGTGGATCTAATTACATAAATATTGTAAAATCAGTTTGCATTTATCTCTTTCCACATCTCCTTGGTACAGCCCTGGTTCAACATGCTTAACACAGTCCTTTTTGGTCTGAATGATTTAATTCTGGGGCTAAAACCATTCAAGATTTGTTTGAACAAGAAAATCTTATTTTCTTTGGAGCATTTTGAAGTAGGCATAATTACAGTGTTGCAAATGCGATGCTCTGCTTCAGAAGCTGTCAGCATTTCCACATTAAACCTCTATTTTTGAGGGTTAACAGAATTGCCAGAAAAAGAAGAGAAGAAAAAAAAAGAGAAAGAGAGAATGAGAGAGAGAAGCAAAAAAGAAGGATGGAAAAGAGGGGTCTGTTATGGCCTGAAACATGGTGTTTAGGTTTTTAATGCAGGAGGGAGGTTTTGAAATCAAATTGTGCAAAATTAATTTACACTCTGTTCTTGCAAAACTGCTCATGTCACTTTTTTTATGCCTTTTTTTTTTATTATTAAAAAAGTCAGCCCACAATAAAGCCCACTTATTTTGCTTACTTCTACTACACACAGCTCTTTAAAGTTAATGTCATTTCCATACAATACCCCTAATGTAATATGCCTTAGAGGCAGCATAGATTGAATAAGTGACTTGGAGCCAGGAACTCCCAAGTTTATAATTTAGCCTCTGACTCACTGTGTGGCCTCAGGCAAACCACGTAACTTGTATGTCCTCATCTATGGTATGGTCTCAATTTTCCATTGTGTTGCACAACATGTAAGGAGCTCTGCTCATGTTCAATAGGAGCTTAACCCGATGGTGAGTGGGTTACAGGATGCTCGTAGAGAATATGAGACTTAACACAGCCCCCACTTACCAGATTTGCTTATTCAGTTCAATCTACAGGAGATTAGTCTTCATTGAGCTGGTCCAGGTGGGCATTTGGTGGAGGCGTCTCCATCTGGGTCATGTAGAACAGTTTGTCTTGGTACTGGCACTGAAATAATGCTCTTCAGAAACTTAAGCAGAATATCTGTGAGGTTGTCTTGATTGACTGCACAGACTGCTTTGAACCTGACCTGCAGGAAACTTAGCTAATGTTGAGCCTTTCAGCTTTCCTCAGGTCCTTATGTATTTCTGCACTATCCCTTCATGTCTGTTTTTCCTCTACCGTTTGCCTTTGCCTAAAGTGGAGAATCAAAATCCTGTTATATGTTACTCTGGTCACACGGAGAGGAGAACATGGACAGCTTATGTAAGTAGCGGATGAGGGACAGAGACTTTTTCCTGAAGAACAGCAGCTCCTAAGAAGGAGGTCTTCCAGTGTTTAGCCAGACGCGGGAAGGGACCTTTTGCATCAAGTCCTGTCCTGATGTAGACCTCTGTGAATGGTACTGCATTTGTGGCATCATGGAAGTAGAAATATAAATTTAGAAGAGACCATTTTTTGTCATCATTTCCTGTCCTCCATATTGCAGGCAAATGTACATGGGTGGTAAGTTTAGATGTGTCTGCAGAACATTCGCTACCCAGGCCACACCACATTCCAGACACCTATAGCCATCTACAGTATGGCTTTTATCTGCAATAAAAGACCAAGTGTTGCAGCTGAGTCATGTCATGGAAGGAGAACAAGAAAAGACTCAATGGGCTGTCAGTGGCCTGAGTCAAGAACAGGGTGGACACAGTAAGACCAGTAAAATCCAGAGAGACAGGATGTCACAGGCAGCCTTCCCCTCTCTGAAGAGACCTTGTTCAGCCCAAGAGGGTCAGGAAGCACACCTTGGCTTCAAAAACTGTCCCCCCTCTTTTCCATCCCCTGTCTACACAAGCTGCCAATATCGGATCACTTTTTGACCTCATGCAAACATTTCTCATGTACAACATCTTGCAGCACAAGCCCCACAGATTCACTGCACATTTTGTGAACAACCATGTCTTTGGTTTTGTTTTTTTTTTTTTTTTTTTGAATCTTCCACTTAGTCATTTCATGTGGTGCCTTTGTGGTCTTGTCCTGGAAGACAGCTTACCTCAAAGGGAGTTTTTCTTGACAGATTTTTAATTTTAATAGCTAGAGACCCTCTAATGTCCTCACGGTGTTTTCCATATTGCTCACGTAGCAGTGCTCATGTGGTCCCTGTTTTCTATCTGTGGAATGGGAATGATAGTGTACAGTATCATCTAATATATATGGGATTATAAAGCACAGGAAATCCCGCCATGATCCGGTATTCTCTGCCAGCTAACAAAACAGTTTTATGGCTCTGAGCAGACGCGTCACTAGAACAAGGATCTGGATTTGTGTCTTGCCTTTGAATGTTCATTTTCATCTTTAATTTGGGTCCCAAACTGAATTGTTGGAAACTTTTGTTAGTATGAGATACTTGTCAAAAAATCTTTTATTGTGAATGTGGGAAATATTTTGAAATATTTTGTTTGTTTGGGCTGTTTCAACACTAAGCTGTATTTACAGTTGTTCTGCATTCACCTTGTGGAAGTTATTTTCCTTTGGTTGTTTTCTTGCTGGCTGGACTTCCTTGTGGGACTGAATCTCCATTGCTTCACAACTGCTATGCAGATCTCAACATGTATGTGTAACTCCAGCTAGAGCAGATTTATGTCAGGCTGGTTTGACCAGCAACAGTTTTAAGTTGCTTAGAACTGACCTGAACAATTTTCCAGATCACATTGACCCAAAGGTAAATGGTTTCCTTTGGTTCTGCTGAGGGAAAACGGAAACATTTCAGGAACGTCAAGCTTTTCCTAGGGGCAACACTGTCTTCAGACAAAACAAATTTAGAATTTAAAAAAAACAAACCAAGAAAACCAACAAAATCAAAATGGAAAATTGCTGAGTGGCTCTACTCGCCCATTTTCATGATTTGATGTGAATGCTGTGGAGCTATGCTGCCGTATCAAAAGGGAATCATTTCAATCCATGGGAAACAGCAGTTGTAATTCATCATTTCACGAATAAAGTTGTTTTCTTCTGCCATCTAGTCAATATTAGCCAGCCTGCCAACCAGTCTAACAAGGTGTGAGACAAGCCTCATAAAATTAGGGTTCTTTTTCAAAAACAGAGTGATAACCCTACAATTAATACCTACAGGGCACTGTACAGAGAGGAGACTGGTGGAAACAAAAGCCATGCTCCTTTCTACTGGAAAACATGTAAAATTGACTCTGTGCAGCAGACTTTATTGTGGTTTGTAGGATTCACAGGACATACTGCAAGTAGCACTTGCTAAAACTGTACTGCTCAAGACCTGTAAAGAGAAAAATATCTGCAGGAATAGGTACGAGCAGTGTCAGCTGTTCTAGAGAGGCACTCTGGGGTGCCTTGCTGGGGTGAATAAATGGTGCTGTGGTTTGGTAGTCAAAGGCAACAATAGAAGCAGAAGGTTGGGGTGGTTTGTAAATTAATTCATCTTTGGTTTGGAGGAGAAAGACTTTACTCAATGTATGGATGTAACATTAAGAAGGGCTGAATGTCTCTAAAGCTCAGCTATTGACTTTCTGATGTATCAGCTAGCTGGTCTGAACCTCAGAAAAGTGCAACATTTGTGTACTGCTGAGTGGCTTTCATTGAAGACCTCTGCAATGTCACTAGAGCTCAACAGAGTTTTTAATCATAGTAATTTTTTTTATCTATTCCTTTTGCCAAAGGCAGTTCTAGAGAGACCCCTGAACCCTTCTCTAAAGCCATTTTTGCACATAATTCAGTGCAGGCTTCCTCTCCCGTAGAAAGATGGGGACACCCATGTGGTAATGCTGTTGGCTCTTTGGGTATCAGCTGGCAGACGATGCTGGTACTGGAGGAAATTATCTTCCACCACCACTGCTCCATGGTTCTGCCATTGCATTATGCCTGAATCCCGCCAACCCAAAAGCATGAAGGACCAGAAGTGCTGCTGGATTAGAGCTTTGGTCATGGATGCATAGGTGTCTCCAAGCCACCTGGCATGTTAGGAAAAAGGCGACTTTCTCTTTAATAACAGATGGTGGTAGTGAGACATGAAAATTAGGACATATTTTCATTTGATATTGGAGTATCATGAGCATCAGTTATTTTGGGAAGGAGTCCAAAAAATACTTGGAGAGAGTCTAAAACTGCAGATGAATCCGCAGGTTTATTTTATTGGGTGATTTCAGTTCTGCCAAATATTTGTAGTGTAAAGAAATCATAAAAATTGCTGGTGGTCCTCGCCTGGCGGGTACTTCTCACATATTTGAGACAGTTGTACGAACTGCGACAAGAATGTTTGATCTATTAGCTTAAAAACAAATTAGAGTCTTCAAGAGAAATAAATGAAGTATAGATGGTAGAAATACATTTCTCTTATCTTAGTGAGACCAGGAATTTTTGCCCCCAGGCTTTATTTGCATTTAATTATCACAGTTTGGATTTCCTCTACTGCATGCATGGAGGTTTAGTCTGTCTCATTCCATCCTCTGTTCTGAAATAACATTAGTACCTGTTAATGATTATCATTGTCAATTATGTATTCTGGTTACATGCACATTATAAGAAATATCAGTTTGTTTTAATAAATCTTCAAAAGGCAGCCTAAACCTGTGCCTTATCTCCTTTCTGCTTTGTAATTTATTTATTTTTATGGTTTTGATATATGAAAGACACTGCACACTCCCAGGGACAGAGTGAATGGGTACATACTCAGCACTTGAATACTGAGATGACAGACAGAAAATGTTTTATTTAACATAGCTTTCCAAATGAACCGAAAGGGTCATGTATCTCAAAGATACATGGAGTCAGAAGTGAGAAATACAGGTCTAGAAATCCAAAGACTGCTATATGCACAATAAAGAGGAACTTAGATGTGCAGTGAACCCATAGGTGGTTTAGTGCAGCACATACTAAGTTGCAGAGTAGCTGATGCTCACCATGGAGCAATTATTTTTTTCTAATTTAAATATTTTTTTGCTAGGATTATAATTTCACTGTAGTCCTGACCTGGAAAAAGACTACTCACCTCACTTCCCATTGGTGTGCAGGGAACAAGGGTAGCCCCATGTAAAAATTTCTTTGCTACATTTTTAAGGAGAATTTTGGGTTTTGTGCAAACTTGATGTTTACACCGTCTGCCCATGCAAATTTCCAGGATTATTTTCATCTGCTGGACCATCTCTGAAATGTCCACTCTGAAAGGAACACTTTAACCAGGCATTCTTTATGTGGTCTCCAATTAATAAACAGGAATACGCCTTTCTGACCCTGTGGGTAATGATTTTTCCGTTTGCCGCTACTGTATGTAACCTAAATGAATGGGGCATTTATGCACTGTCCTTTCATCTGGGATATCAAAGCACTTTATAAGTATGGACCAATTGGTCTGATGTGCAACCACTGAATTGTGGCCTTCTTGGAGGTGGCATGCGGTTGACATTTTGGCTAGCAAAGCACATTTGAACATCAGAAACTATTGGTTTTCTCAGATGGGATAAGCTTGGAGGTGTGGAGGTGTGTGAGACTATCTGAATTCATCTCTAACACATACCTGCCCCACCGGGAAACAACACCACAACCTACTTTTCAGGTAAATTATGGGCTTGGCTAAGACCATGACCAAAGCATCTTCCATCACTGGGTCATGAATTTAATCCAGCCTAAGATGGTGGCTGTCAAACATTATTACCATATGGTAAACTGGCAAATTGCCACAAGAAAATGAGCTTGGTGGACTGAGATTGTTTGGCATCAGCTATGATGGTGGTTTTGTGGTGTACGCACCTGTTGGTTTTCAGAAGGGTGGTTCAGAAAAGAACGGGCAGTGGTTACACAAATGATCTTTCTAGAGGTGGGACCCCTAAGTCAGAGACGTGAGGCTGTTTGTGTCAAGGAATTTCTTGGCCACTTTGGCTTCCTGAGCTGTCAGCTAGCTTGCATGGTGCTCTCCATCATTGTTGTGGCAAGTGCTTTCTCTTACCTTTACACAAAGGCCCTATCCCTCCCCTGCTTCTACTCAATTAAATGAAACAAAACATTTCAAGGGGGAGTTTATATTGTAGGTATTAAGTTCAGACCACACAAGTAGTCTTTAACCACTTTGATATGACTTGGAAAACCCTCCAGGAACATAGGGCTGGAAGAACCTTCTGGGTCATTGACTCCAACCTTCAGCTACTGCAGGCTTTTACTTCAGATAATCCTTTTGGAAATCTGACTAATCTCCAAAAATGTAGATAATCATAGAGAACTTTGAAAGCCCTCTATAAAAAAGGTGTCAAATCTGTTTTGCGCTTCTCTAACACCTTTCATCCAAAACTTCTAATGAGTTTTGCAAATGCAGAATTAAGGATTGTTATGCCAGTGGGAGGGGAGAATTATCCTTACTGTATTTGGGAGGGAGAATTTGTGAGACAGCATAATTATGAAGCAAATAGCAATTGCCATTCAAACAAAGCTCAGTGGATTGAGGACTCTGGCCACAATGGAGATCACAGAATCATAGACTCATAGATTGGTTTGAGTTGGAAGGGACCTTAATGATTATCTAGTTCCACAGCCCCTGCCATGGGCAGGGACACTTCCACTAGACTAGGTTGCTCAAAGCAACCTTGGGGATATTCAGGTCCATACAATCAAATCCACTGGACAGCCAGGAGCTAAAATCAGAATTCTTGACTCTCTTTTTACCTGCCTTTTAATGACTGAAGTGTTCAACAGATCAAGATTTTCAACCTGTCAGCCTCACTATTTCTTCCAGAAGAAATAGATACTACATCCTCTTTCTCATGTGAAATAAAATTAGCATGATCATATATCACATTTAAGTATATTCCAGGTGGCCAAGAGATTATGTTATAATGAGAGAAGACTATCAGCGCATCGGGGGGGGGGGGGGGTTGTTATCTGCAGAAGATGCAGCCTAACCATCAAAGAGAGATAAGCTTCCTGCATTTCCACATCATGAGAAAAATGTAACTTAATTCATCCTCGAACCCATGAAAGCACATGGATCCTGGGAAAAGTACGGTGCTGTATGTCAGGGAAATGTTTTGCTTACAACTCTAAGCCAAATTCTGCTGTCAGTCCCATTAACTCTTGACTGAATTTGACCTCTCTGATTTGCTACCACATTTTTTAAACTTAGAAGTGTAATTGATGTCAGAGTACAGCCATATCTAGTCTAAATCTACTCTCTTCTCTTACTTTCTTGTTCTATTGTTACATGCCCTTGTAACCAGTCCCTCTCCAGCTTTCCTATAAGCCCCTTCAGGTACTGGAAGGCTGCTGTAAGGTCCCCTTGGAGCCTTCTCTTCTCCAGGCTGAATAATGCCAACTATCTCAGCCTGTCCTCATAGGGGCGGTGCTCCAGCCCTCTGATCATCTTCATGGCCTTCCTCTGGACTCATTCCAACTGGAGGCAATACTCCAGATGGGGTCTCACCAGAGCAGAGGGGCAGAATCAGCTCATCACAGTTGTCTTTCTGGGCTGCAAGGGCACACTTACAGCTCATGTTGAGCTTGTGGTCCACCAACAGCTCCAAGTCCTCCTCTTCCAGTCTGCTATCCATCCATTCACAGAATCACAGAATTGTAGGAGTTGGAAGAGACCTCAAGACCCCCAGCCTGTAGTTGCTCTTGGGATTGCCCTGACCCATGGCCAGGACCTTGTACTAGGGCTTGTTTAACTTCATGTGGCTTGCACAGGCCCATGTGTCAAGCCTGTCAAGGTCCATCACAGTTCACATCTCCCTTAACTCTAGCTGCTGTGCAGGGAATACTCCAAAAGCCCGAGAAAGGGAGCATCTGCCATGGCATGGTTACATATATTTAAATCACTTTAATCGATTTCCTCTTGCGATTTTTCCTTGCTGTTTTTTTTCTGTCACATGTTCACTTTTCTTCTTTCATCAGAGCTACGCCAGTCAGAGACAGGCATGGAGTTTAAATTGTTTTTCCATAACATCAAGTTAGGGGTGCTTGAACTGGGGATGTATACTTATTTGAGGAGGTCCTAAAAATGGGGGCCTATATTCTGGAAAGCTCAACTTCAGACAGCTTTTTCACAAGCGTGGCTTCCAAAATCCCTTGGTCTCCCAGCAATGCATTTAAACACTTTACTGACTCTGGGCTTTGGAGAGAAGGGATAAATACCAAATTTGGGGTTGTGTCTCAACCCAAATTTTGAACATCCTGCAGACTGCAGTGCCTGGATTTCATTATAAATGACAGAATTCAGGATAATGACAATGTTGGTGTGTGCGTCTCGGCTGACTCACAGCACTGCTCTGCATTTGAATGTTTGATTCAAGCCCCGTCTCTAATTATAATGTCAGAGGGCCTGGCCAAGTGCTGTACCTCCGTCTGACATTGTAAACAGTGTGCCGGACAGTGTATTTCCTTCCAAACCTCTGCTGCTACTACATTGAAAGCATTAGCTGTAGTGTGAGCTGTGCAGGGACGACTGGGGCTTCTTGTAGCCGTTTCCAAAAGCATATCCACTTTCACAATGCCCAGAGAGTTGGAGAGGCAATGTTGTCTCAAAATGGGCTCCCCTGTCTCTGTGGCAATATAATCCACATCTATAGAACAGATGGATGGATGGATGCAGGGGAGGGGTTGTGTTTTGGTTTGGGTTTGGATTTGTTGTTTTTTTTTCCTTGGAAGACTTTATCCTTTCCCTTCTAAGCCAGGATCCTATGTGAATTTACTCACTGAGTCACTTATGTGCTTCTGCAGCTGCACCTCCAGTCTTCCACACTGCCGCTTCATCAGCCTGCCTCTCCTCACATTCCTGGAGGCATCTCGGCTCCTTCTGACCTTGATGTCCTAATAGTCCTGGGCTAGCACAGGCTACCCAGCTGACTGCGCTTCTGACTCACAGCCCTTTTTAAAGACAAAATGTTGTCCTTTTTAAAGCTCAGGTTTTTTCCATCAAGTTAATCAAGCCTCCCGCCTTTTACAAGGTGGCTGACCCTTTGGTCTTTCTTCCTCTTGATGTGGTGAAGATTCCCAATGCTGACAGAACCCTTCTCCCTCTCCTTTTTAAGGCAGTTCCATACGTAAAGCAAGCAGTTCATGCAGGAAAGAGAAAAACTTCTTGCCACAGAGAGAAGGCTTCCCCAACAAGGTGCATGTGTTACGCTCTTAGAAAACTTCCTCTTCCACTTCCATTAAATCATCTCCTTCTCTGGAGACATTCAAACCCACCTGGATGCATTCCTGTGTGATTTAATCTGGGTGATCCTGCTCTAGCAGGGGGTTGGACTAGATGATCTTTCAAGGTCCCTTCCAACTCCTAATGTTCTGTGATTCTGTGATTAAAATACATTATTGGAGATATCCATATATTTCTATTAGAATTGAGTCTGAGCCATGAGGCTGGATGCAAACTTGGTGAAACCATGTGGATGCTTAAAGGTGGGAGTAAGATCTCAATGGGCTTGAGCTGCTCTCCTGTTTGCACAACGTAACAGAAAAAGCATCACTACGCTGTTGGAAAAGCTGCTGACACAACTTAGAAAGTGGTTGGGAAAGGCTTGTCATCAAAATCAACAAACCTGAAGGGAAACAGTGGTGTGAATAATTGTGACCCCCCTGTTCAGCCACGCAGAGAAAACTCTCTCTTCTCAATAATCACCAGGTTTTACGAAAGAGAAAGAAAAAAATTGCAGATGAAACACAGAGCAAAATATCTCTGCAGTCCTCTTAATGGGGGAAAAAGAAAGTGTCCTTCTTTGGACTGAGTCTGTGTACTTCTTTGCTGTGTACCAAGCTGCAGACAGTGGCCTCTCATTTCATTAATTGACAAACACCATGCCCTAAACATTTCCAGGCACAGTCATTTTCTTTTCTCGGGTTTACTCAGTGGTTCTTACTGAGGTTTATAATTTTCCACGCATGTGCTGAGAATAAACTTACCTCTACGATCTTATCTCTTGTGCTAGGAGAAGTCTAGATAATGTAATTCATAAGCGACTTCATTTTCTGGGTCGTTGTCTTTTTGCAGCTATCCCAGCTTTGGCTATTTACTCCTCTCTTTGCAGCAAACCGCCCTATTTCCCAAGTACCGCAGGACTTTCTGAGCTGCAGCATTTCATTCTGTTTGTCTCCCTCTTTTAGGGGCTGATCTGTCTTAAAGAAATTTTTCTCATTTAAAAATAATTTTGCTGTGGTTTTACAGTCAGTATGGTTCCCCCCCTCCCAACCCCCCAAAAAAATAATAAATCCCTGCAGGCCTATTTCTTCTTCTCCCATGAGCATGCTGGCGTCATGACTCTGATGCCAATGGAATTACTATTCCTGCTTTACACCAGTGTATTTGAGACAAAGGTCTCAGGATGGGACATACTCAACACCTTCACAAAATCATGTTGAGGGCTGGGCTAGGGGGTATCTCCATCTATCAAAGGGGATCTCAAAGTGCCCTTTCATCTTCAGTCTCTCAAACAGAGGAATATAAACATCCACCAGCAAGACGCAACAACCCCCAGGGTGAAACCTAGCAATATGTTTAACATGTAGAACAAGGCAAAAGCAGCACAATGGGTCCCTTTAGGAATGTAAGCAAGGACTAGAATGTCCAGCTGAAATTAGTGTTACTATTTGCCTCGTGGAAATGCTTGGGAAGCCTAGCCAAATTCAGGGCTCCAGTCTACTAGAGCAGCCACAGTGAGGCCAGTCTCTATTCCCCAGCACTTGAGGTCCCAGTGACAAATAGCAATCAGACTGTGGGCCAGCAAGAAGTTGAGCCAGGCAGAACTAAAATATCCCTGTTGGAGTGTGGTCCCATGAAGCCAGTGTTATGTCTTACCAGAAACAAAGAGAAGAGCACATTTCCACTCTCAAAGACTTCTCTGTCCCATTAAGGAAAACTCCAGACTACAATTAGAAAAAAACCAAGAAAAAGAGACACAGCCACAGCGTGCCAGTTTGCATCCAAAATGCAGCCTAAAAAAAAGAAAAAAAAGGGCATGCTCCCAGGAGAAGTCTGCTAGCACCCTCTTGGGTTGGCAGCTCCAGCTACTCCTCTCCCTGGAGGAAGGCAATGTGACCCTGGAGACAGACCATCCCTCCCCCAAACCCAGAACCTCTGGATAAATATTGACTTGGAGCAAGGAGTGGCTGAGTCACTCTTTCCTGCCCTGACAAGGTGTCTCCCTCCACCCAGTGAGCATCCCAGCCCACCCGACACAGCCCAAAATATCAGACAGGAATTGGTACCTGTGTTGATCAAAGGACACCGACTCAGACAGAGACACAAAGAGTGCCTCTGTTTGTGCAGAGCTGACGTGTTTGTTTGCTTGCTGAGTGGGTGACTGTCTGCTCCAGTTAGTTATTCAGGAGGACAGGGAAGAGTGGGTAGGTGGAGGAACAAGGGTCTAGGGAGCTTCCTCTATCCTTGTCATGTGCATCACACACAAAATTCTCTGACTGTTGGTACACAGCTGGTGAAGGTGTTGTGGCACACACAGTTAACGGTAAAGCTGGGTTAATGAAGTCTCTGCCCCAAGGTGTACCGCAGCAGCAGTGATTTTGTAAGAAGGGCTAGGAAAAAGTCCAACTGTCCCAGTTGTCCAACCGTTGTCGTAGTTGGATTTAATCGTATGATGAAATGATCTGGATCATACCCTTAGATCGATTCAGATCATAATCTAAAGGTATTAAAGTTAAGCACAGAGATGACCTGTGAGCCAAGCGGGGATGCTCAGTGACTGTGAGTGGGTATCATGTACATTTGGGTGGCTACTGGCTAGTATAATTGAGCTGTATGTAGGGGAAAGATGAGTTTAATGTTGCAAGCACAGGTCTGGGTTTCATTTCAAGTCTGCTACAGATTTCCTAACCCAGTGACTGTGCCAGCCTGTTCCTCCTTCATTGAGCTGTCACAAGGCTCAAGGTTTGAAGGTTTCAAAACTGGTTGAAGATCTCCAAGAAAAGGGCTATGTAAGAAAAAGTATATGCTATGGATCTATATATATATATATATATATGCTACATTACCGAAAGCACTGTATTTATATATTTCAAAACTGGGCACTGGGTTACATTTTCATTCCCCAGTACAAAGGCAAATACATTCCAAACAAAGCAATGTTGTTTCAACAAAGCAAGGGTTGAAATCTCTCCAGGGCTTCATTCTGTCTCATTTAGATCAGGCATAAGATCTTAAAGCAGAGTTTAGTGGTCGGCCGATCATGTTCCTCTGGGAAATGACAGAGTGGTAATTCAAAAAGGGTAGTGAAGTACAGCATTGTCTTGGTCTGCAGGACTGTTCTTCAATAAAACCAGCAGCTCACCCAGCTTACAGGAGAACATTTTGTTCCAAAGGAACTGTAGCTCTTCATTAAAGAGAAGAATTCACCTCCGGCTAGTCTTGGGTGTAAAATGAAAATGTTATTGGAGACAAAATGTCTTTGTGAAGACAGCATTTCCATGATGTCTGCCATGATTGCCTGGGCATATGTAGCAGTTGAAATGAAAGATAGGATGAAAGGTACATTTCCAGAGCACCAACTGTGCAGTTGTTAATAACTTCTTTCAGGTTTGGGAGGTGGTTTTAGTTCAGGCCAGGAGCCCCAAGCAGGGAATAAGCAGCCTGGGTCCCATTCAGCCATAGGCTGTCACTCACACACTTTTCAGTGAGGACCCAGATTTGATCACAAGTGAGTTGACGCTTTCGGGACTTTCCCAGAAGTCTTTCCTTGGAGTAAACAAGTCCCCCCACACCTAACAGAAGAGATGGGGTCTCCTCCCCTCTTATTCTCCCAACACCGTCAGTAAAGATCACAAACAGCAAAGATGCAGTAGGGTCATTCAGGAAAATAATTCATGTCCAGACTGGCATAACTCAGGGGTTCAGATATGGCTCTTTCCCACCCAGATTAACTCTGTAGGAAAGATAAAGACTATGCGGCTCCTCAGTATATGAAGACAAGAAAAAACACCTCAGGCTGTGCAGTTTCAAGGGATTTTTCTTACAAGATTATTTTCCTAAAACCTGCACCATCCTTCTGGGGATAAAACATGCTGGGAAATATATGAAAATTTAACGAATTCCATGAGTTAGTTCCTACTTTTCTTGCATGCTTAAATCAAGATCATTCCCTTGTCATCGTCAGATCACCTAGGGACTCTTTACTGTACAGTCAGAATGTCCACTTTTAGCTCAACAAGCATGGTTTGGCCTGCAGATTGTTAGGCAGCGCAACAGCCGAGCTTGTCTTGACACTCTCTTGCGCTTTGACCAATCATGGTCCCCTACTCAATCTTTTCTTCCTTCACCCAAACATCGTTCACCAAGGAGGACCAGAAGTCTTTGCTTCTGCTCAAGATCAGACAAGAGACTTCACACACTCCTTTTCATGATCGCTTCCAACCAAGTACTACATTTCCAGAGCCTGAAAAATAAGATAAGAACCATTGGTGGTCCTCTGAACTACTGGTCTGCTATGGTATACAATTCTTATATAGACTCTAAGGCTTAACAGAAGCCTTGTGTTGGGGTAGTAGGTACATACTCAGGAAAAGATACAGTGTTCCAGTGGGGAGCACTAGTGTGATAAGCCTTTGAGTGGGATAATTCCATCTAAATCATAGCATGGCAGAGGTAACCCAATCTGGATGCAGTTCTTTTCCTTAATCAGCCCAAGAAGAGCCATGTGGTGTAGGCAACAGAGATCCATCTGCTGCTGGCGGCACGATGTCTTTGCTGGACTTTCTGTAGAAACCTGAAATCTCATTGAGTCATGTGTACTAAATTTCCAGACTTGACTCACTGGCTACTAAAACCATAAAACTGCATGGTGTCTTGTATTTTTCATGGAAAAAAAGAGCAAGTTAATATAACTACATTTGGTTAATTAACTTTTGAATCTGTTTTAAATGTCTAGAGCCTATATGTAAAGAAATTAAACTAATCTCAAACCAGCAAAGAAAAACCAAAAAAAAAAAAAATGTCTGGGACTTCAGGATTTGTTTCTATATTGTTCCTCTATTGGTCACCTCTGGCTTTGAGCTAAAGGCTTAAGTTACACATCCTATGTCTTCTCTTTTGTGTCTCTCAGTACCTGCTGAATTTCATATAAACATGAGCTTATTCTAGGGCATGTGGAGCAGGAAGCACTATTGACAAAGGTGCAAAGAAAAGATACACAGGTGGTTTCAGAGAAAATGCTATCTGGCTGATTGGTATCAAAAATCTGCTATGTCAATGGAAAAACTTCCTTACACAACAGAAAATTAACCTGAGAAACCCATTGTTATATTTGATATGTATATATTTCAGGTCAAATATATATATTTGAGATAAAAAAAAAAAGGAACGAAAAAGGAAAAGGAAAAAATAAAAAATAAAAGGAAAAATAAAAAGGGAAAGGAAAGGAAAGGGGAAAGGAAAGGGAACCAGGAAAAAGAAAAATAATTTTAAAAATGCCTGGGATGTTTACAAGGCTAATAAGAACATAATAAGGACATTTAGAAACACAATAGTTCTCATTAAGGAAAGAAAACAAGACTCTCAGAAGAATTAAATGTGTTGGAAAGGCAGTCTGCTTCAGGACAGGGAACACTTTTTTGTGTAGCTAATGGCTAGATTCAAAGATGCATTTAAGCTCAGCTCTACTTCCAGTTGCAGACCATGCAGATTCGGTCTGTTTTGAACTTGATCTTAAATCAAATTCGTTGGCCTGTGTTGTATAAAAGGTGATCATAGACAGTGGAAACATCTCTCCTGCGCCAAAAACCTTATTCATTAATGGAATGCCGAGAAAATTTCCTACAGCAAATGATGGCATAGCTGTTACTGAAGACTCTTTGATAGCTTCCTCTGAGACAGCATTTACTGACTATTGACAGAGGGAAAATACAAGACAAAATGAGCAAAATGGTCGATAAAGCTTTCTTCTCCTTGCTGTTTCTTTTCGGTTATCTGGAAGTTGCTGTCAGTCATATTTTAGTTTCAGAAGGTTTAAACGCTCCCTCCAGCCACTTCTCCATCCTCTCATTAAGTTTATAGGAAGGGGAACACCTTTGCGTGGAGATGATGTCCTTGCATGTCTATGGGGAGGGCTGGGCTGGTAGTCTCATTAAACACAACAAATGTCTGTGCTGTGCTTTATTTCTGTGCTGCAAAAGGGAAGGGAAAAACAAAAAAAGGCTTCCCCAATTTAAGAAGATGTGTTAATAAAGGGGTAAGGTAAAGGAACTGTCAGAGGATTGCATTGGCAATGTCAGTTGATGGGGAAGATGAAAGCAGCCTTTGCTCCTGGCTCCATTGTGGACTTCTGTCAAGGCATTTCATTTTTCATATGCTTCAGTCTGGCCCCCATAAAGTGCAGCCAGTGTGAGACTCGTCTGCGCAGTGCTTTGAGCTCAGTGGGAAAAATGTGTTAGGCAACGAATATTGTCATGAAGAATTGCCTGCTGCCCAACAATATTACCTCTCCAACATGCCTACCTCCTCTTTTCCTGTTCCGTCTCCACGCTGAGATGTCAGGGTATCCTCAGGGACTCTTGTGAAAATAACAGGAGCTGCTGAGCACTTCAAAAAGCCTGGCTTTGTCCCATAGGTGTCAAAGAAGGACCTCAGGTTCTTGGAAAATCTGGTCCCAAATGAATGTAAAAAAGCACATTTTGTCAGGAAGTGAATAAAATCTCACTGAAATTAAGCCAGGGACAAAGATGAAAAAGCAGATGGCCCATGACAAACTGTGAGAACAAATTTGTTCGCATGACATGGGAATAAGTATGTATTCATAACAGACTATTACTCAAGAAATTTTGAAAGAGCACAACTCCACAGGAGTCATAATGTGATTAGTCACATAAAGCTCAGTCCAGCAAGGCCTGGTGTATTGTACCTGAAAGAAGAGAAACAGACCCCATAACAATTTAATAAAAAATAAAAAGATTTCCAAATAGATGCAGTTTTATGAAGTCAGAAAACCTCATAAGCGAATTAAAATCTGTAGAGTAGCTCGTGGGTTGCTAATAGATTGCTTAAAAAGTGAGAGAGCAGAGGAAGGAGCCTCGCTGAAGTGACTCAACCAGGAGGTTTTTAATTTGACAGCACAGAGACAGAGCTGGGGTATTTTTTGTGAAACGTCCTGGACTCTCGGACAGACTTTGCCACGTGTCCTATTACAGCATAGTTCTGGTAACCTCCAGTTATTTCCAAAATTCCTTTCTTTTTTCTCTCCCCACCACCCCACCCCCTGCTTTTATTGTGGGAAGGACAGGTGAGCTTGAATTTGAAAACTAGAGGAAAAGGGCTGATTTTCAACACTGTGATCCATTGTTGTGGTTTTTCAAAATAAGATTTTTTACAACACCCCTGACCTATTTAATCACATTAAATCATTTCTGTCATTAAATTAAGATTGCAATGCCTTGGTATATATGATACTTTGGGATATGTGCATGTATCTAGAGAGGAATGGACTCCTAGGGCACAAATATGATTTTCTTTCTCTAAAAAATTATCAAGAAGTTTGCCTAATGCTTTTATGAATTTTCAGTGCATTTCCAAGCTGCTCACCCCAAAACATGTGAGTGTTCAGAGCTAGTTTAGATTTTGAAAAAGACAAGATGCTAGGCACAGCATCTAGAACCTAGTTCAGTTTCTGCAACAACACAAATGCGAACACTGATCCTGGTGTGCTCATGCTGGTTTTGTTCAGTCCAAGTCTAATGTAGCAGTCTCTTTGCCCCATGCTGTAATTTAATCCCTTCTAAACTTGATTTACAACTCAAAGCCCTTCTAAGGGTGACTGCAGACCAGCACTGGGAAACAATGCCACTCTATCTGAATCAAACCTCAGCATCATTTTGTGTTCAAAAAAAGGGTAGATGTGTTCAAAAAAAGGGTAGATGAGGTACTTAGGGATATGGTTTAGTTTAGTATGTGAATGGTTGGATTTGATGATCTTAAAGGTCTTTTCCAACCTTATTATTCTGTGATTCTGTGATCACTGGAGGGATGGCTTCAGATTCTGAGCCCAAAGATGGCCTTTTTCCGTGCAAAAGCAGTACCGCCCTTGCTTGCGACTTTCATTTACCACAAGCTGTTAGGACTTCAGTTTCACTTCTTACCAGAAAGAGGAGGCAGGCATATATTTAGATTTTCTTGGGAAGCAGCTGCAAAACAAAGCGGGAGTGCGAGCACACACTCAGTCTCGCAGGGCACACATGCGCACCCTGCCAGCTTCAGAGCAGCTCCACAAACCTGAGCAGAAAGGCCAGTGCACAAAAGCCTCCTGCAGACTACTGTGTCATCAGAGGGACTGCATTACTCATTTCAACATCTTAATGGTGTTACCACCGAAATAGGTGGCTTGTTCGGTGCTGCCTCACATGAAAGATTATCACCTTCTGAACCACCAGCTCATTTCTTGAAGCACTCTAGGGGCCTAAATCTCTACTCTCTTGCACCTGAAAACTCATTTCCATGGTTTTGTGTCTTCCACAGGAACACAGAAGCAGCACCACGTGTCTACTATTCGGATGTGATAGTAAATTACTTGCTATAGCTATATGTAAAGTGAGGAACCAGTTCACCCAACTTCAGATGCTTAGAAGTTAGTCGGCCCATCTAAGATAGTTTACTTAGTTGTACAAGAAGATCTAGAAGGGGAGGGACACTCCAGAGCATGATCCTCTCACCCTTCTTAAGAACCTGATAGCTTGGGATGGCTTGTCTCCAGATGTTCTTCTTTCTCAGCTGGAGCAGGGACAACTGCCTTGCACTAGATGCCAGCTAAACGGCTATGTTGGATGAGCTGAATCCCATGCAGTGAGCTAGCCAGTAGAAAGTCATGCCCCTGCTTTTCCCTCAAGGTTTCTCCTTCACAGACCTTTCCCTTGTTCGCTGACAAAAGACTAAGAAATCAGAGTTTGCAGCAACTTGGCTGCAAGGCAGATAAAATCAGTGGTCAAACAAAAGCAGCTGAGATAGCCAAGACTGCCTGAAAAGTTAAATGCACGCTCTTATACAGATGAATGCATTTTAAATAACTTTATTTTCCCCATTCTCATATTCCCTATTAATCTTTTGGTAACATCCATCATCCTGGGAAGGACAAGTACCAGGAAATCTTCTCCTGGAGGTGCTCCTCTGCTCTCTCTCATTACTATATTATCTGGCCTGTTTACAGTCCTCTGAGTTTTTACCACCCCAAGGTCCTCTCAGAGGTGGCAATGCAGAAGTATTCCTTTTGTGTTACTTGGAAATAAGTGACACAAAGATCTGCAACTGCTATCTCTTTGGGAGGTCTGTAGGAGACAAGGGAATGTCAGGCAGCTGTTGTTCCTCGGGTACCCATCTTTTTTTATGCCCCTGGTATAGGTTTTCTCTTTTGAAACATAGGCATTTTCAGTGCATGGCATACACATCTGAGGCAGTTATTCTAAATTCTTCCCAACAAAGACATGGGGACAAAAGTTTCTCATTCTACCAATAAAGAGGTGATGGACCTATTTAGCCTACTGTCTATGAAGATAGGCTAGGGAATTAAAAAAGATGTAGACGTGTACTGTAGCCTGCTAAAGCTAAAGGTAACCTGAATCCCATCTCAGCAAACAAGTCCTCCTGAAAGGTGAGGCCAAAGTCCCTGTGCACACAGCAGAAAGAAGTGACTCTCAGGTGGTGAAGAGAGATAAAGCCTAGGTGTCTACTAAGCCTTCCCTTTTGGGGCTCTCCCTCAATAGTCTGCATAGAAAATGCAGGTGCTTCCATGGAATTTCTTCACTAGATGTTTACAGTTCAGTTGCTTAAATGAAGTGGACCCCCACTCAGGTTTTCTGAGTCTTGAATTAACTTCCCTAACTGTTGAAATAAATTTTCTTCTAAGTTAGAAACCTGCCTTGAACAGTCAGTCTTTGCATGTGGGAGTACACTATAGCACCTACCCATCTTCTGGGTGTACTGCAGGATGCTGAATGACCATGCACAGGTGGGTTGATATGTTCAGAGAAGTTCACTGTACTTGTCTGAGCGTTTTGTCTTCAACATCTCTCTTCTCTGCAGGCATCCATCCAGCCCCACTTAGCTGCAGCTCTGTCTAGATGCAGATTTAGTATCTCCAGGAATGAGTGTGAACATGGATGCTCCACTTATGAAATTTGACTTTCTGCTAGGTCTGTACAAAAAAGTGAGAAAAGCAAGCACTGGAGTTGTGATGACTTGCAATATTCAGATAAACCAAAGAAAAGTGGAAAGGAAGGAAATTAATGGAATCATTCTGTCGTATATGATAAGCTACTGTCGTAGCTTGCTCCATCACTCATCATGCTTAGGACTGGGCTTTGTCAGAAATGATCTAGCAATTTTTTCCATGGAGAAAAAAACAATGACACTAGTTGACACCACTTTGAGGAGAGCTTGTTGACTAGACAGTCTCCCATAGGTCCCTTCCGACCTCAGCGATGCTGTGATTCTGCAGTTTTCATCATCAGTTTGGGTCTTTGGATATTGAGCAGCTGGGCCAGACCCCATCCAGACAAACAGTCACTCCAGGAGTGCAGACTGCACTGTGTCAGCTGCACACAGCCCCGGCTGTTGATCTGAGTGATGCAACAGCTTCCACATGTCCTGGATACACCGGGCTCCCCGCACGGGTGCTCAGACGCCCATGTGGAATTTCTTAGATGGAAGTATCGGAGCCTGATCAAGCTGAGCAAGATGTGTTTTAAAAGCTGCATGTCACAAATAAATCTTGAGGGGGGATTAGGGGGATGACAAAGCTGTGGCTTCTGATAGGGAAGCCACGCTGTTTGGAAAGATTGCAGCTAAAAGAAGAGTCTTTGGTGACCAGATTTTTGTCTTTATTTTTGTCTATGGTAGTTCCCACTCCTTGTAATTTAACCCCAATTATTCTTTAACCACTTAAGAATAATCTGTGACAGTTATTTGTCACAGCACTAATGCAGACTACCTCAGGGCTTGTTGAGCTTCCTCCACCTCCAATGTGTGGCAAAACATTACACTTAATTTGGTTTGTTTGGCCAGTGTGGACAGGGATTAGCCACGCTATATATGGACCATAAACACTGTTCTGGTTAACACCACGGTTGAGCCAAACCTGAACCTTTCATCTCACCCTCTCCAAACTTTGGTGGTTTGGATGAAAATGGAACCTGGACTTAAACCATGCTTTATTTTTGGTTTTGTTTTGAGAAACCAAAACCCAATCAGTAACACTTTGGAAACCCAACAAGCCAGCATCCTCATCCCACCTCTTGTGAAGAGGGATTGAGTGCATCTGTAGACAGGGACTTTGCATTGGGAAAAAAGCCAATACACAAAGGAAGGAAACTGCTTCAAGGTACTTGCAGTAACTTTCCATAAAAATCTCAGGGACATAAGGGCATGCTGAATTTTGTGTCATAATCCCCCCTAACAAACATGTGTGTTTGGTTACGGAAAACATGGTGGTCCCATGTGGAACAAAGATGGACTTTTGTAGGCTGCATGTCCAATTGGTTTGGAAATGACAGGGAAAAGCCTTTGTTTGCTTTTGACTCACAGTTTCAGTTTGCTAGCTGGAATACCAAACCGGCCAGTAATGAAAATGGATTTCTCACATCAGATTTTTTAGATGCCAGAAATAATAATAGTATGGTGTTAACACCTCAGTACTTGGCTTTCTCTAGGTTGTCTTAACCTAGATAAATCTATTAATTTTTGTCTTTGTATCCACAGCAGTGTCTTAAAATTTGCACTTAATTGTAGCAGAAGTAGTTTTAAAATCCATCTGTCTTACACTGACCATTCCTGAAGCATCTCACCACCTTCTGTGTAATGCATTCCCAGTGCTAAAAGAAGGATTGGTGGCATGGTATAGTAATTCCAGTTATGCAGCTCTTTGAGGTTGCTGAAAGGCTAACATTTCCTATTACATTTCTGGCTTTCAGAATTATTGTAAAAATAGGATCATCCGTGCCATACATTACTTACCAACCGAACACAGTGGGTAGAGCACCTTGGACCGTAGCATGGGTCTCCAAGTCTTTGCATATACCCCAAAGGCTGCTCTATTATCCTACACTAAATATATGTTGAACTCAGACCAAGCAAGCACGTTTCTAATGGCTTTAGTGGACATTGGATGAGGTCCACTGAGTTGCTTGCAAGGTGGCAAGGTTTCAAGATGGGATGTACACTGTCTACATTTTCTTTCTCAGTTTCTTTGTCAATTTTCAGAGCCGAAACTGCTAAGTATCTACAGGCAAGCATCTAACTTTAATTGTGTGAACTCTGTCATGCATCCACACAAAAAATAAAACTATTGAAGAGTTTAAATGACCAATGAGCTCTTACTGGTTCTGGTGTTTGACCTGCCTGTTCAAATCAGAATGCTGAAAACTGGGACCCTCTATGAAGCAGTAATTAACTTTGGCTCCTGCAGCAGCCATCCAGCCTCACATCTCCATGGGAGATCTGAGTCAGTTAGGACATTACCATCATTCCATGACTGGCCAAGAATACACAGTAGGTAATTCACTAACTAAGGCATACCTATGAGACATCAACCAGAAAAATGTTAAGGCCTGTCCACAGGCTTCATGAAGAATGAGAGTAGAAGGATAATTTGGATCTATCATGTTAAGTTGCATGTTTACCTACAGTAGGTTTTTGTTTTTGAGTATGTCTGTTCTTTTCTAATTGGCCTACAGAGAGTACCATTACCAGCTGATGAAATTCCCCCTTGATTCAAGAAGACCTTGTCCCCGTGAAATGACAGTCCATGTATGTAAGTACCCGTGTGAATCAAGGCTCATGATGTGTCTTCTTTACAGACTCAGACCCTTGCACTCCTGATGCTCCACCTGCTGCCACTTCACCACCAACCTCCGAAGAACCTGGACTTTTCACAGCTCCAGCATCACCCTCTTCTTCCTCTGACACTGGTACTGCATCATTTTCACCACCATTACCTGCCTGTGTCGCAGCCTTACATCCCAAACCACCTCCTGTTCCACCATCAACATCAGCTTCTGCTGCCACTGTTCACCCCGGACTACCTACTCTTCCTGTACCACCTGCAACTACTCCATCCCTCCACCCTGGGCTTTATTTGTCAGTAGTCCCACCCAGCAGTGCCACCCACCTCATCAACTGGCTGCCTTTCCTTGCTTCTGCAACGCTTACCACCATTCAGGGGAAGGAGGAAGAAGAGCCACCCATAAGAACAGGCTCCCTGGAAGGCATGAAGCGCTGCAACAGCAGCACACCCCCACACCCTTCCCATGATGGAAATCCCCAGGCAACACCCATGGGAGACAGGGCTCCAGGAGCTGCTTCCTCACCACCAACTGCCCACGCCATACCCCCAAGCTCCGAGCAGGCATCAGCGAATGTGAGTGACATCCTAGCAGAGCTGCGGACGATGAACAGCCATCTCTCCGTCATCGCCCGAGCTCTGACACAGCTGGCATCGTCACTGGCACCACAGCAGGATGCACGTGGCACCCCGCCTCCATAGTGCTCAGCGCTGGCTCACCCTGTTCATGTGGGCTGGTGTCAGCTTGGGACAGCCAATGGTTTGGGGTAGAGTGGAGGAAAGGGACTCTACCCTAACCTGCCTGCACCGTGTGCACCAGTCCACTGTGCTCTCTGACACCCATCATGTCTTTCAGTGGGTTTTTCTGTTTGCTTGTTTATTTCATCCTTGTAAATGGCTGCATATATTAAAAAATTGTTTTGTGGTCTTGCTAATAAAATTGTTTATATTTCTTGCATTCCTTTCAGATGTGCCTGCTCCCCTCCTCTTACCTGTTAACCACATGAACACTGGTAGGAACCGGTGAGGTCTCACACAGAGAATGTGGAGAATCTGGAGTGGTGAGAAGTTACCCATGGTAAAATGCTCGGGGAGGTGACAAAACCCTCTGAGCAATGCAGGGACACCCAGACAGGAAATAACACAATAAAACCCTGAAAAATTTTCCTCTTTCTCTCAGACCCTGCTGCATGGCACGGCTCTGTTGAAGTTGGAGCCCATCCCAGGGTACTAAATCTCAGGGGTAATTGTAATTACCAGTGCAGGTAAGGGCCACGATAAATTGTTCAAAATACAATGCAGGGTGGTTGTCTAAGCACTACTTGATCTGAACAGCTACTAAACAGCCTCATTAACCTCTTGTCCTCTGAGGGAGGGTGAACCAAAGGCAGCATGGTGCTTAACTGGAGTCTATCTGGTTTATTTGCCAGAGGTGCCTGGGGTTCTTCGAGGGCGTAAATTCACAGCAATTAGCCAGGCACATGCGGATACATCCCATTATTTCACTGTCTTTTTCCTATTGCCAAGTTGCAGTGGCTTGCCTAAAGGTGGCATTGAAGGTGTGAAACCTCCAACAATCCTCTTTGTGGATGGGGAAAGAGTTCTTGGGCAAGAATCCAGGACTCTTCCCCTCTGAGATGGGGCACCTACTGAGCAGCTGGTGTGGTACTCCGGGATGCTGCCTGACCTGGCAGAGGCACCAGGATTGGAAGACGAAGGTTGGGATATGCTCAGCTCTTTGGAAGAGCCCCAGGAAAGAGGGCTCACAGCTCTTGCAAAGCCATTTTGTTCATCTCAGCCACAGTCTGCCCATAGAGCAAATATCCATCTGTCAAAATGAGACATTTTCCCAAAGGTGGGCTGAGCACAGGGCTGGCAGCGGCTCAACCAGGCAACGTGGCTGTTCTGCCTTTCATCCCAGGGAATTAAAACAAGACAACTGCTCATGGCAAACAAGAGAAAAGAAATGCCTCTGTGAAGTTCAGTATGATTTCGCCTTAATTTAGCCGTGCAGCCCTCGGATACCAGGATCTGAGGCCACCTCTAGGAAAAACCCAGACAAACAGACAGATCGCTAGATAAGATTAAAGAGGAAGTATTCTGTGCATTTGCAAATATTTCTGTTGCAGATGAGCCTAAGCCACAAAGACTGAATGAATATACAAACTTCCCCAAAGCTCAGGTGTATCTGAATTTGAGGTTTTGGTTACTGTATGTGTATTTCTATATAAACCTATCCATGTATCTGTGCCTGAAATACAAAGCAACTGACCTGTTTGATCACGTTTGGTTTGTTGGTTGTTGGTTGGGTTTTTTTCTAGGGCTGATCAGATACTTTTTTTTTCCTCTGATATATTTAGCAAAAAAAGGTGAAAAGAAAGACATTTCATAGACGGTATTCACTGCCCTTTAGTTTTATGTATTTCAATAAAAGAAGATGAAAGGACTGTCTTACAAACTTTTTGGCTTTTGATTTTGCTATTGTAGTTTCTGTACACTGAAAAAGCAAGACTAAAGAAAAATTAATCACTTTTCTTCCTTTCATTAGGAAATACAGGAAAGGAAAGAGGGGGAAAGGTCTACGCTTAAAAAAAGGAAAAAGGGTATTTTTTAAATTTTTACCCATCTTTTTCTCTTTCAATTTAACATGGCAGTAAATAAATAACGTATTCTCCCACTCATGGTAGTTTTACCTGATTTATCCTGTTGTTTTTGAATAATAACTTATCACGACCTAACATTAACAAAAATCTCAGCAGTTAAGCAAGACACACAGTCATATTCCTCTGGACAGATAACTCCAGAAAATCCTACTGAGCAGTTGCTGATGCTTTATCAAACAAGGTTGGAGCTGGTTTCATTTAGGTGTCCAAGGGATTTGAGAACAGTTTACATAGAATGCAGAGCCAGAAAAATCCTGAAAAAGTTGCCTATAGCCTTAGATATTCAGCTGTGAATGCAATGCTCTTCTTTCTCGGTGATGCACCAAATGTGATCCAACTGGCAGGGAGGGAAAAGCACTATTCCTGAGCCTATTCCCGAAGAAACGAGATTTCTGTGGTCCCATGGCCAAGGATATTAGATGCTAAACACCCTTGCCGTCTAGAGTCCAAGCTCTCTGGTCCTGCGGCATCCTGACAACAAAGCCAGACCAGAGCTTGTAGCCAGAACTAGCAACTTTCAGATTGACTTGGTAACTGCTGCTGGCTCTCACATGGGTGCAGCAACCAGCTCCAGAGCTGACAACAGAGAGAGGCTGTCTGTGGGTAGGGTCCTGCTGAAGCGAGCGTGTCAGTCCCGACCTACCCGCGCCAGCCTGAGCCCAGCCAAGGATGTGCAAACACTCCAGCCACAGGGTCCCTCCACTTCTGCAAATCCTCACATGAAGACGGTGCACAGCCCATGCTGAGCTCTGATGGCAGCACCTGAGCCAGCTGCTTAAAAACCAGCAGCTGTCTGGGCAGCCCCACCATGGCACGAAAGGACTTCACCTCTGTGCAGAGAGGTGTCCTGCCCACAGTTACCTCATTCAGTAAAGTGCATTATTCTCTACTCGCTGCATTCAATAGACTCGTGTCCCTTGGGAATTGTTTACTTGTTAGACTTATTTGAACCCTTTAAATCCTGTAAGAAACAAGTGGTTGCTCTGACTGCATCACTTCGTTGGCAAGAAGGCTGTCTCTGTCTCAGGTTTTGTTTGTTCTCCTTGGCTTTCTTTTGTGACCAGTCCAAATTTGGCTTGATGCTGCCAGCCCCTCTGCCTCTTCCCCATTGCTTAGTACTGTTACTCACACTGCTGAGCCACTGCTGCACACACGGTACTGTATGGGTTGAGAGCTGGAGTACAGCTCACAAATAAGTCTCCTAAAAGTTCTGAAGGCATCAGCAAATCAGCTGAAGAGGACAGAGACCCCAGCGTAGCCGGCACCAACCCTGCACCCTGCTCCCACAGTGTCCCAGAACCTACAGAGATGGCATGTCCAGCCTCCTCTGATGCAACAGAGCCTCATAACCCATGGCAATCAGTTCAAGAGACTTTCCTCTCCTAAATTATTCATTTTGATACATCTAAGGGAGCGAAGGGCAGAAAGCTATAATGTCTTAGTGTTTGTTCAAAGTCCTGTGTAGAAATAACCTCAAGGGCTCATACCATAGTTGTTGTGAAATCATTAAAATTCTCCTGCTGGCCTTCTCTCCCTTGGGACATCTTTGGTCCCCCATTCTTCCTCCTCTTCTACTACCTTGTTATTTGTGAAGGCAGCAATTTATAGGGCAAGAATCATTTTATAATTGACAGATGTTTCTTTCGATTTCAACTAAAGAAATCTGGAAGACTCTGAATAAGCAAAACTTACAGGCTAGAGGCCAGGTAGTTATTCTTAGAATCACCATGAGTGATCATCACACCTCCTTGCGGCTCCAGCATCAAAATCCTAAACACACCGAACAGATGCCTGCTTTATAAACAAATATTGAGGGTGGGTTTCAAGTCACCACACCTTATTTATCTAAAACTCAGTTTTGTAGGTTCCTCTATAGCCATGGGGAGGTAGAGGCTCTCATTGTGTGATTCATCCCAGCCTTAGGATGACATTTAAAATAAGTAGGAAGGCATTTGACTTCTGGCAGTGTCCATCCCTTCTCCCTGACTACAGACAACTAGTTTAAGCCAAATGCTTGACTTCTAGGTGACTGGAAGTAAATTAAATGAATCCCCTGTTTGGTAATTGCAGTTTGTTTCAAACTGGTGAAGCATCAATATATCACAGTTATTTGAGCCCTGATAGATGTGTGAGGAGCTGGAAGAGGCAAATGGGAGCTTGGGAGACTAGGACTGACAGCAAAACTGGAAACCCCTGCAAAATATTCAGCTTGAGCCCCAGGCCAGGAGTTATCCTACTCCAGGAGAGTGCCCAGAGGGATATCCAGGTCATTGCCTTCTCCCAGAGATTTAACTCCTCAGGATGTGGAACTGGAAGCGAAACAACTTCATGGGATTTGAGTGATGTACTTAGTGTCTGCTCTCCAGCAGGAATTATTTAAGGAGACAGTAGGCTGTGCAGTATTGTATTATGCTGCAACTCAAGAAGGTGGGAGAAATCACAGGTTTACCCAGGAGGAATAGGAAGCCGGGTGGTTTTTCGCTTTGTTTTCTCTAGTGCACATTGTTCTTCCAATATTTGTACACACGTTCACTGTAACAACACTCAAATCCCCCAGTAAAAATAATTTATAAAGGAGCTTTGCTCGGGAGTGCATTCCTTTGCTGCAGCCCAGCTGCAAGCTGGCAGTGCGCAGAGCCTGGGAGTGAGCTCCCCCCTACAGACAAGGTGGTTATTCAGCACAGCTCTGTCTGGGAAGCATAAAGCAGGTACCCTCTGCCAGATGCCCCCGTGGACACTCATCTCTGCCCACAAAGCCATACGGCCTGTGTGCCTCCAGCTTCCTCCCACACCTTTCACTACAGTATTTTGCAGAGTTTTTTTGGTTTCTGTTCAATTTATTTCAGTCTGTGAGTGATTAGCCAGGACACCTGCATCAGGATATTGGTTGCACCCATAACCACAAGGCTGTACCCTGAATCCACAGCTGCCAGCTTGGTGACACATGCTGTTTGGATGGCATGGGGCAGAAGATACTACACAGCCAGTGTGGGCAAGGGTAACCTGTGGCCACGGCTGTCCCTGTCCCGAGGCACATGCTGATGCATGGCTGTCCTCAGGAGGTGGTAACTGGGTCACCTTGCCAGCGACTGAAGCCACATACTCCATACTCACCCCATGGGCTGGGAAACCCCCTGTGCACATAACCCACAGGATGCAAAAGAAATACAGAATCCATCCAGCCTCAGCTGGGTTTGGAGACCACTGTGCCAGAGAAGCATCGCAGTAGGAAGCTCAGCTCCCAGGTTGACTGGAGCTGAATGACCCTGAACACAGGAGCTTTCCCATAGCTGAGCTGGGAGATCTTGCTCTCAACGTGACTCCACATGTGAATTAAAAGGCACAGTATTTTGTGCATGCTCAGATGCTTCTGGTCATCTCCCACATGGAATTTGCTTTCCCCTTGACAGACACTGGCACTCTGTTCTCGACTTTCCGTGAAGACTTAGCTTGTAAAATGCAAGGCTATTAGTACTGGCCTTAAAGGAATAATTACATACTCTGGGTCAGGTTTTCAGATGGGATGAATGGATGAGACTCTATCCCTTCTCCTAGGTGTTGCGGGACCGCTGCATTGAGTGATGCTGACATTTGCTCCTCTATAATCCTGATTGATCTCTTCCCCCATTTGCTTACACCTAAGTCGTACATTTTCAGAACAAGAACTGGTTTGGTTCTGCTATCGTGCAGAGTTTAGCATGGAAGGGGATTTTAAACACCATAACAGCATAAGTAATTATTAATAGCAAACAATATCATGAAACCAAAATCTTCCTCTCAGCAAAGAGGAATTCAGTAATGTAGAAGTTGAAGACAGAAAAATATACCACAACCTCTTGCTGGGTTTTGCTGCAGACTGTCTCTCTAAAATAAGCTGGGCAGAAGCAGTAACTTCTCACTACTGCTTTTGCTTGTGGAAGTGGTTCCCAGACACTTGCTGTACAATGTATAATGTCGACATCTGATTTGATCCACATCATTCCCATTTACTACTCAGTCTGGATTTCCCATTTATCTTGAACTTTGGCTGAAATCTCGTTTTATTCAGAGACAGATCTTATTGGAACAGCCTTCACGAAGAGCTTTAGTGCTTATAACTGTCATTCAAAACATATTTTGAACAGAAAAATGTGGAGTTGGGCCAGCAGAAGCACTTGGTGATTCATGGCAATGGCAACAAATTGTTTTTGTCACAAAACAAAGAACCCCCTTAAAAAAAGTCTGAAAAAATGCCAAAGGCTGTTTATATTTCTTAATATTTATTATATTAAAAATATTAAAACCATGCCTGTAGTTCAAGAATTAATGGAAGCATTTTGTTTCCTCTGCATTCATACTTAATCCATTTCCTCAAAATATTTTTACAACATTTATTTTGGGCCAATCGAAAATGACATTTTTTCTCCCCATCAGCAGAATCAAATCACCAAATACTCATGTGTCTCTGCTAGGAGAATACCCTGAATTCTTAGTTTAACTTGGCTATCTGTGAGATGAAATCTAAATGCCACAGCTTCTTCAAGGTTCTACAAAGTAGTGAAGGTGTTGGTGACACCAGGCCAGTGACCCACGGTCCATGACATACGTCACTAGTGAAGTGGTATATGGCTCTATTCCCTAACCTTGATGGGAAGGAGAACTCACAGGCCTTTAGGTGATAAAAATTTCCATGGGACTTTGAGCTTTGATTGACCAGTCAGAGCGATTTGATCTGTTCCAGATGGGACCTGACTCCATGTGTTTTAGTAACCGGTGGTAGATGTTGGACTTTTCAAGCCATGCCAGCCGACATGTGATTAAAGCTTCCAGGGGTTTATTTATTTCTTCCGTATAAAATAAGGCAATTTGCACATTTTATGTTAATTCTATATTGACTATCACTCTTAGGAAGCAAGGATGTCATTATTTTTTAAATGCACAGGGCTTTACTCAATAACACTTATTTGCTTCCTCTGATGGAAGAAAAGGGCCTGAGGTGGAGAGAAGTTAAGAGCTGACTAGGAGGTTTTAACTGAAGTAGTGGGATGAATGTGAGCCAAGGAAAATTTAGGCTGCACATCAGGAAAATTTTCCTAACAACGAGGTCTATTACTACGTGGAATGGTCCCCCCAGGGAAAAGGGGGAAGCAGACTAGACAAAGCAATGAAGAACACATTGTAGGGAGCAACCTTTAAACGGTTGGGGAATGGACCAAGTGACCTAAGTGCATTTTCCATCTCTAATTTCTCTGACTCAACTGTTACAAGGGTAGACTGTAGAGTATCTGACTCTGTGCTCTGCCACATCAGTACTGATTTGGGAAGACATCCCACAAAGACAGTCCTTAGGATGCAAAAGACACCAGCGCTCTGACCTCCAGGCATCTTCGCTGGGGTCTACCATGTGTAGGCTGCTTTTTTTGGGGCCTTCAGCTGCCTATGGCACTCATCCAGGGGCCACAGGGTGCATGAACTCAGACCATTTTGGCTGGACCTGTTTCATTCTTCAGCTTTGCTTTTCTTTGCATTTTTTCCCCACTTCTTTGTCTTTAGCAAAGCTTTTTGTGTTCGGAGATCACTAAGTTGTTATCACACTTCTCTCTAAGAGAATCAATTCTGGGTTCTGCAGTCCTGGGCCCCAGAATTACGGAAGGATTTGAAGGTCTTTGAATGCATCCAGAGAACAACAAAACTGTTGAAAAAACTGGAAAGGATGTCCTATGAGGAGCAGCTGAGGACATTGACCTTGTCTAGTTTGGAGAAAAGGATGAGGTGTGACCTTATGGCTCTCTACAGCTCACTAAGGAACTGTAGAACAGAGAGGGAGGCACTGAACTCTTCTCCCTGGGATCCAGCAACAGGATGCATGGGAATGGTTCAAAGCTGCACCAGGAGAAATTCAGACTGGGTATTAGGAAGCATTTCTTCACTGAGAAGGTGTTTAAACACTGGCACAGCCTCCTAGAGAGGTGGCTGATGCCCTAGGCCTGTCAGTGTTTAAGAGGCATTTGGACAATGCCCTTAACACCATGCTTTAACTTTTTGTCATCCCTGAAGGGGACAAGCAGTTGGACTGTATGACCACTGTAGGTCCCTTCCAATTGAAAAAGTCTAGTCTGCTCAGTAGACTGACATGCTTGGATGCAGCTTCAGAGGCAAACTCTAGCTACACAGAAGCCTGACATAGAGGTGGATTTCATCAGCATCTGGTGATGCCCGTGTGATACTTAACACATTAGTAGACATCCAGGATCAAACCAGGAGGCTTTATGGTAAAAAACTGAACAAACCAGCCAACAGTGCAATTGTGATGTATTCATTTTCCCTATGGAATTGGACTGGATAAGCAAGGGAACAGATGCATGATATCAATGATTCAATCAAAGAAAATGTGTCTCCCTAGTAATGAGGAAATGTTATTCTGATTCTTGAATCCCATATAGTTAAACATCAGGGGTCTTCTGGGAGAGTTCTTGAAGAGTTTTTTGTAGATATTTTAAAAAATGTTGATTCGCTAACAACAAAAATTTTGTTGGAAGGGCCAGTTTCATGATATTTCTAAATGGTATATTTTGGCATGTTTTTAAAAAGAAACCTAATAGATTTTATTGTTGCTGTTGTTTAGAAGCAGATTTTCCTTTCAAAGTTTAACTTGTTAGAGTAAACAAAAAAACCATTCCTGATATAACTCAGAGAACTAAAAAACCTTTTCTTCTTCTTCTCAGAAAAATGGTTTAATATGCCCATCTACAGTGAACTTTGTGCCTGAAGATTTTTATCTCCTTAAGAAAAATAGCTAAAAATGTCATCATTTCCATAGGAGAGAAAAAAATGTTCTTCTTTGGCTAATTTATTGTCTGAGAAGGAATAGGTTGAAAATATTTGCAAGATGGTGAAGGGTCTTTTCTGTTTTCTGTGCTGGAAAACTGGTATTTATTTTTAGTGTAAATCTAGCGCTGTAAAAACACATTTTGAAAAAGTAATAGGTAGGTACAAATTCAGTGTACCATGTACAAGGCCAGAGAAGCTACGTAAATTCCTGACATAAGTTTCAGTCATGCACGTTGGCTTCAGTCTTTCTTTTCAGCAGCCTTCAGCAGTATTTAAGTCTGTAGTATCAATTCACATCTATTGCTTCTGTGTGTTTGGTCCATGCCTGAGTGCACTGACATCTAACAACGAAAGAGCAGCTTCATGGAAGAGAGGCAGCAGACGAGCTCTATATTCAGTGAAAGCTGACTGCAGACAATAAAAAAATACGTGTGTGAATGCAAAGAAGAAATGGCTGAAAAAGGGCTTCTACAAAAAGTGATTGTTTCTGCATGTTAAATAAATTAAAAATAAATTAAAAACCCACCACAAAAAAACGCAACCAAATAATTAATAAGTAAAGACTTTAGAAATCACACCGGGACAAGACAGGGCAAAAACCACTAACAGGGCAAAAAAAAATGTCCATGTCAGTAACACCTCTACCAACACCACTTTCGTTTTACCAGTTCCTGTCTAGCCGGGAACTAATTTCTTTACAGTTACTGAAGCAGAATAACCGCAAATCAAACAGTAGGAAAATGATAACCTGTTGAACTCCATAGAGGCCTCTTGAGCGGGTTTGGTGACTTCTGAACTATGCTTAGACAGTTGTGAAATGTCTAATGTGGGTCAGTCAATCAGGCTTTGCCCCTGACCTTGTCATTTAGTGAGACAAACTGGGAATAAAAAAAAAATTTTTAAAAAAGCAAATATTCAGAAAAGTCAAAACTGTTAAAAATTATTTATGAGCAAAAGTTGGATATTTCTTGGAAGGTGACATTAGAAGCCTTTAATATATTATGAGAATATAAAGCATGAGGGGGAGTATAAAATGCATGGAGACACACTGTTCACGGGAGTTTTTCAAAGTTATGTTCCACTGGCTCAGGCTGCACCTCACGAAAATGAAACTTAACAGGCCAATAAATATAGCACTGCTGAGCAAAAAGAAGAAGAAATCATACTAAACTCTGATTATGCTGACAGCAGCTGGCCTACGAATTATTGCCCAATAAAAAATATCAAGATGTGAACAAAAATAACCCAGATCTCCATTCTGGGGAGAAAAAAAAAACAGTTTGGAGCTGTTCCAGCATAATATCTTTCTTTTTTTTTACCTTCTTGTGATCAAGTAAAGATCCATCCATTTGTTCAGCTTTGTCTCCAAGCTTCTTTTGCACTCATTGTTCTCTAGAAGAAAATATCTATTTTTAGGAATTTCGTTCTTGAACATATTTAATGTCCAAAAGGTATAATAAGAGGTTTAGCCTATAGTCTTGGCTAGTATAAATCATTACGTTTGCACCAAAGTCAAGGTCTCCAATTTAATTTAGATTAGCTAAACATATTGCCCTGAGTTTCTCTGAATATTTCATTCATTGCTATAGACAGGCATGATGTAGACTTGTCATGGTTGCACTGACTTCTAGGAAGCCTTGAAAATGTGTGCTGCTTGGAGGTCTGTCTTCCAGGGATGGAGCATCTACCACCCCTCTGGAAAACATGTTTCAGTGTTTCATCATCGTCACTGTAAAAACATTTCTTCCTTATGTCTACTCTGAATTACCCTCTTTTACTTTAAAACATTACCCCTTCTGTCAAAACATGCTCTAGTAGAAGGTTTGTCTCTATCCTATTTCTAAGCCCCCTCTAAGTATTGAAAGGCCAATAGCAGCGTCCATGAGAATAAAATGGGTGGAGAAAAGAGACATTTCATTGAAAAATGTCTCAATGATGGTCTGAAGGGCGTATTTTTATCCATTGTGTTGTGTATATAATCCCACTTTGACAGGTAGAAACTATATTTCCAAATGCAGAACAACTCTACTGTAAACCTAGTGTTACTCCTGATAAATACAGTAACTTCCTAAGGAAGCCCAGAGCTCTCTGCCCACTACCCATGCTGCCAAGTGGAGCAAATCCAGCCCAAGAGGCAAGACTAACAACAGGAATATTTCTGTTGTAGGTGAGGGTAGAGGTTTGGTGGAGTCCGGGTTCTTCTTGCAGGTCAACTAGCAGACTGATGTGGAGCAAACCCCTTTGAAAAGCAACTAGAAGGGCAATGTTGCCCCCAAAAAATGGTAGTATTGCAACTTGGGAGCCAGATAAGAGTCATGACTAATGAGGCCACTTCCTTGCACTATCCTAAGTTTCCCATGCAAGTACAGCATATGACTTCTGGTCAGAGCCAATACACGAAGTGGAATGGAGGTATTCATTCCAACAGCTGCAAATCTTGATTTAATTAATGCTTCAGTTTTGTACACATCTTCTCTTAGATTTCAGAATTGCTCTCAGGACTACTTCTACCCATGTCCAGACTGCCAGTCACAGATTCACAGAATTGTCCTCACAGGACCAAGCAGATTGGTGCGTAACTCATATTTCACCCCAGGCTACACACTCCTGCGTGGACCCATGCTGGTAAGTGCTCCCAGAGCAAAACTAACAGTGATGGATGGAGGATTCTCACAGTACAGGATGGCAGAGATGGCTTTTGGTCTGTATACGAGGTTGGTGATTAAAGTGCTTTTCTGGAAAGAAAACTAAGCTCCCATCCAGGCTCAGCAAGAGAGATGCCATCTCCCTGGACCTTCTATTGGCTTTAGAGTATTGGAGTACAGATGCTTTCTATACCAAGTGTTGAAGAGAAAAAGCAAAATGTTATCTGGATTTATTTAGCACAGTGGACTCAGCATTCATCTGGGAAAGAGATTGCAAGGATGCCATCCTTGGTTAGAAGGACTACTTTAAAAAAAAACCAATAAAACCTGTTTTTTAATTACTTTTTGCTTCATTTCTTATGTTAGACCCTTTTCCTCACTTCATTGTAAGCCATGATGCAATGATGTGTGCCTTCTCTGTCCAGTTTATGCTCTCTTTGAGGTGGATAGACAACCTTATAACATATCAATGTAGATCTAGCTGCTAATAAATAGGTAGCCATGATACAAAGTAGACATCTCTTGAACAGAAAGGGATATCTTCATAATGTAGCCTAGTAGACTCCTTCAGTTGAACTCATCAGGTTTTTGTCAGCAAGCTACTAATTCTACTTAAAAGAAAAAAGATGAAAAATCATACTTAGAGGAAAACAGATCATGAGAACTCGGGTCTGTGCCCCTTGTTTGAAAGATACTATCTTTGTACCACCCGAACCTTCCTCCTGTCAGTTTGGGTGATGACCAGGAGCAGCACTAGCTCAGACTGAGAGTGAATTTTATTAATGTGCCGCCCACGGAGTCACTGCTGCTTCCTGTTGGCATGGTCCTGCTTTGTAGGAGCTAATCTTCTGCTGAAGCTCCCTCACTTCTTCTTACAGGCAGAAAGCAGAACTGATATAAGTCAAGTCACAAGACCACCTGCTAAATTCTTCTCGTGTGGTCTTGACACAGATGCCACCTCCTAATGAAGAATGTAAAGGTACATGTTTTCAAGATACTATTCAGAAAGAGAGACTTTTTCTTCAGGATTAATTTCCTGAGGAGAAGTAATAAATACCAAAAAAATGATTGCTCACTTCTCAGGAGCTCCCAAATGCTTAAATTTATTGTCTTCACAGACCACATATTAAATATTTTTCATTTGAACGTGAGTTGAATAATTTTAAAATTTGTCTTTAACAATGTGTACTCAGACTCATTTTCTGTCTTGTACAACTCCTTATCAAACTTAGAAAACAGAGTCTTACGTTCTGGCTTCCATTTCTAGTATCACTCTGAACACTTTCTAAGTATCATGAATTACTTGCTGAAGCAATGACTGAAAGCCTGCAATGGTGATGGCCTTCACGCTGGGGAAAGACGGTGGCATTGGAAGTCAGTATGTGTATTTGTCCACTATTCTTGTATTTGGAACTTCTAACCAAAGATTCAGAAGGAGAATACTCACCTTTTCCACACTGCCACAACCCTGGGACTTACAAGTGATTTTTTTTTTTGTAGAAATAGTAAATCTGAGAGGAAGCAAAAAAGACAAGTGGCTTTCATCATTTATACTTATCAAGTGTGGGACACCTTCCAAATCAATGAGTATATGTTATTCCCTGCCCTCAGTTTTGTCTTGGTTTTTGAGTTACTACCATGAAATAACCAACTGATACCCATAGATATCAACAAACCAGTGCAAAATACAATGTGTTCTTTGAAATCACTTTCAAATGTCACTATGGGTTAAACACTAGGATTTTCTTGCCTTTGAAAATTCTTAAGCAAAGTTGCCTTCTTCTCTAAGGAATGAGATTTTATTTATGTGCATGCTTGTATATGTTAGTGTGTGCATGAATATATGAATAAAAGTATAAACAACTATTACACAAATACTTCTTATAAAGACATAAGTTTATGGTATTAAAAACAGTAGCCTGTGTTGCATCTCTGACATGCAATGTATGTCAGCATTTAGTTGATGTGTACTATTCAAGAACACATTTGTTACCCAAAAGCATTCCTTATTTTACATTCTAACTTCCTGTACATTATTTTGGGCGTTCATAATTCCATAGACATTTATTTTTACTTTTTGAGTGGTAGAATAAAGAACAGAGTCAGGATATATTGTCTGGCCAAACCCTGATGTCTTTACTTAGATCTTACAGAGATAAAACTGCCCAGGACTACAGAAAGACCTGCAGAAAGACCACAGGAATTAGCCCTACAAATGCTTTCCTCATTTCCAGGAGGTAAATACATATCTTTGTTCTTTTATCTATTTGTTGCCAGGGTGACAGGGTTATACATTTTGAAAGTACAACAGTAAGGCCTTAGGGTGTCACTTTAAGATAACCACACATTCAGTTTTGTGTTCAGCTTCATTATTTTATTTTTAGTTTATTCATAGCAATGTACTACTGAAAAATGCCTATTGTCAGCTCCAGGTGTGTTTGCCAACATTAAAGAGTATAATCACAATAAAAGAAAAGCCAGGAGCTATTCCACCTCCCACATGCCAAAATTAACAAACCATAGAAAAAATTAAAATCCACAATACTTCCCTTCCTCCTTCCTTCTCTCCATCATCTATTCTCTCCCCCCCACACCCAAAATTTTAGGATTTCTTTCTAAAAACTGGGATAAATAGATAACCTGCTGTATGGATGTTCAGATGATGTTAAAAAAACCACATAATTTTGGCCCTGTTTTAAAACCATTTGCTATCCATTGCCAGCATGCCCTAGACACATCCCCTTTGTCATACTTGGAGAAATCCTGCAGGATGACTTCTGTATGGTCATCCAATGGGAGGAATTCCAAACCTTCATTCTTCCATGGACTTTGGAGCCATGGAAGTATCTGTAGTTTTCCCCACAGCTTACAGTACTTCTTGGGTTTTTATTCCTCTTTCTAATTCAGACTTATATTTGAGATAGGGGTTTTCCAGGAAAAAACCTAATACCCAAATGCTCAGAGTTTCCAGTGAAGGTGAAGGTGTTCCATCACAGATCTTAAAAGCTAATTACACGTGACACTTTGTTTTCATGGTCTCTTTTATCTGACTTGCATAGCTTCGACTCCAGTCATTGCCTATTTTAATACTTCATTGGTCACGTTGATGATTTCCCTGAAATCAAAATTCCCTTCTCCATATGGGTACCAACTGACTTGTCAAATACCCATAACCTTGTCCTTCACAGGCACCGTGAGCGGTCCTGATCCTTTAACCATTCTTATTATCTGATCCTTAAACAATGTTCATGCTTCTTGAAATTTCTGCATCTTTTTGTACTTGACTGTGGAAGATTGGAGACCAGACCCAGGCACCAAAGTCCAAGAAAACCCACAATAATTCTACTGTGGCACATAATGCAGTAAGTACACTTTCTATTCTTACTCACAATTTGCTTATTTAAATCCATGCTCTGAATCTTTTCTTTGCATGGCATCATGGTTAGCTCATGTTCAGATGATTCTCTGTAATTTCCTAGGAAGTCACTTGCTAAACCAAATCAGTTCTTGTTATGTTCTTTAGACAGAATTTGGTCAGTCTAAATCCCAACCACTATAAAATACATTTTCAGACCAAAACGGCATCTAATCTGTTTGGTTTTGATGTCATCCTTGTATTGCCCCTACCTAGATTCATTGGAAACCTCCCTTTTTACCCTGAAATTTCCTTAGGTTCTTAACTTTAACTTCTCAGTTATGCATGTTCCCCTTGTCCCGCCCCCGCCCTGTCCCCAGTTGGATGTCATTGAAGACTCAATTATGCACACAGGTCTCTAATGTCTGCCTAACCTCTCAGGGAAGCTTTAAAAGTTGGATTTATTTAATTAATGAGGTAATCTTTCACCTTTTCCTTTGCAGAAAACAATGGCCTAACCTTCACTCCCAGCCCCATCAATAGATGATGTGTATAGATAAACTAGGTGAACTAGGTTTGGAAAATGAGTTGAAATGTCAGTAATGGCACTGGGATAGTCACATAATTATTGCAGTTGCTTTGACATCCTAAAACAAGTTTATGGATTCATCACATATGTAAAGGTTTCAATTTGGCTTCCTCTTTTCTGCTGAGAGCTGCTGTAAGCCTGTTGGATGTGGGCAGAGAAATGTACCAAAGCCACTGAAGCAAGCATCAGAGTCCTGTGGCTAGCTCTAAACGGCAGAGGAAACTGAAAAAGCCTATGTTTTAATCTATGCTATGCTGCACACACATCTTGTCCTATCGAAAATGTGCCAGTTCGGCACTGCTGGACTAAACTCACAGCATGGTCCCTACATGGGATGAAACAACCAAACTTGCAATAACACCGAAGGTGGGAAAGCAGTTATAATGTCCACAGCTTACTTCTCCTAGTTTAGGAAATGATTCTAGTGTATTCATGTCACCTGAAGTATGGCCCTGCGTGGTAAAAGACAGTTTGTCCTAGGCAATGTTAAGACCTCCTAATTCAGTGCATTTTCTCAGTAGTTTATTATCACTGGGCTGCCTGGAGAGCTCAGATGCTAACCCCAGCTGCTGTAGACCCAAAGGAAGAGTGGTCCAGCCCTTGTTTGGATACCCCTCCACTATGCAAACTGTCAGGCTGAAGCGTGAAGGTATGAACAAAATTCAGTAAAGCTGGACAAATCCCTTGAGGCTCCAAAAATGTCTTTATCTGAAAAGGCCAAGAGCTTTGCCATCTTCCACTGGCATTTGGCCACATGTGGTGAGCCAAGACAGGTGGTCTGCTGGGTTGGAAGACACACTAAGACAGTCTGGTCTGCTGGGCGCATTGGCATGAGCGATTCACTGAATGGTACTCTTCTCCTTGCGCATGAAGGAGCCCAGTGCAATACAATGGGGTACTGTGCTGCTGAAGAAGTTGTTCTTCGGGTGAGACATTGCACTCATAAAACTCAGCGGAGGTCCTGACCATTTTGTGGGCATTAAAGATCCCATGACTTCTAGCAATGACTTTGGTGTCCTGGCTGTGCTCCAAGTTGGAACGCTTTGTCTCGTTGAACTCCCTCTACAGCTCCTATTCAGAAATGTTGTCTTCAGAAAGTCTACATTTTGATGCGCTCGTGTTAAGCTGCCATTTCAAAGTTGATGACAAAATGGAAAAAGAATTGTGGAAACAATTAATGATGCTTACTGATCATCACAAGAGTTTTGAGCCAGTGCCAAGGAGTGGGAGGGGAGCATTTCTACTGAAACAGAAATGGGTGGCAAACTCTGGAATAACCTACACACAGTTGGTGTATCAGACTCAGAAAAATACCTCAGAACGAAAAATGTCATGTAAATATAGGGTATTCTTAGGTCTCTGACTGGCATTTAAAAAACCTCAGAACTTCACATGTGGATTACACGTATTTGATATCAGAACAAGAAGTTCAATTGTGGGGCTTAAGATCTTAAATTCAGATCATGCACTGGGGAAGTTAGCAGATGAGATCCTTATGGAAAGGTCTGCCCAACAAATTTGAATGTGGTACTTGAAGCAGCTCCCTTTGACAGATAGAGCTTTGAATCATGTTCATCGCAGTAGGAGGAGATGCCCACCACATTTCCCTTCACCATTTGGAAGAGAAGGTCAGACACTGGCAAAACCAGGCCACTAAGTTTGCTGCAGGCAATTTAAATACAACACATCAAGATAACATTCACTTTAAGTTTTTTATTTTCACGCCCTTACACAGTGAGAGCAGTTTATGAGGTATCCCATTTAAAGCCTGATTTGTGATTTATAGTGATTTATAACAACACTAAAACCTCCCACAAAAGACAAATTAATATTCAGATGCTTTTTCAGCACCTCCTTTGAGAAAAAAGAGTTTTGAGCCAGTGCCAAAGAGTGGGAGGGAAGTATTCCTACTGCAACACAAATGGGTGGCAAAATCTGGAATAACATTTTGGTATGAAATATGCACTACATTTTTGGAGTATTTTCTCTTTAAAGAGTCTGAACATTTCAATTTAACAAATTAAACATGCCCTAATAAAATTAGTTGGTCAAGGGGAAAAGAAAGAATTTAAGGATAAGTATCCTTGAATGTTTTTTGCACATTTGTGTTTAAAGCCCTCTCCCTGATCTGCCCCTCAGTCCATGGTAGTTCCAAACTACAGAGTACTTTTTTTGGCTCTAGGCTTAATATTATATTGCCATTAAAATTCCAACTAAATCCTCCAGGTTTGTAATTAGAATTATGGAGGGACCCAGGAGTCAAACACAAAGGATGCTGAGCTTCAGCAGAGGAAATTACAACACAGTTGGATGTGAGAACTGTTGGATGAAATTTAATGGAACAAATCAGTGAAGCAAATGGGGAAGAAGAGTCTGTCCAAAGATCAGTTAATACATGTCCGAGTCTTATGAGCACTGATGAACAGCAGTGAATTAAGATTAAACCAGAATTCTAACAGATGAAAAAGAAAGTTAAAAAACCATATGAAGGACAAAACAAGACTGATGGATTTATTCTGTAGAAGACCAGTGAGTCAAATTCTCTGGTTGGAATAAAATTTTTTTTAAAAGGCAAAAAAAAAAGCATGGGATTATTTGATGACCAGTTAGAGAAGAAAGGTAATCAAATTTCATGCTTGAAGGTATGAACTGGTAACCACAGGGGTCAGTAAGTAAGTTTTTCCTTTTCTGGAACATTGCAAAATTGGATGACAGAGTCTTTACAAGGGCTGTTCTCATTCTCCTTCTCTCTCAGTCTCCTGGCTTTGATTGAAGCATTGGGTGTGTGCCAATCTCTGACCTAGACACAAGCCGATGCTCAAATGGTCAGCTATAGAAGATTTTATTTTCTGTCAAAACAGATGAAAACCAAAACACAAGACGAGATGAACTGGGACAAAAGAATAGCCTAATTCTGTCTTCCTTATTTTCGAGGGATTCCTAGTGCCTTGGATGGGAATTCTAACCCAGCATGGACTGCAAGATTGACCTTTTACTGCTGACAGATGAGATTTTCTGTATATGTAACCAGGCTGCCATGTGTTGTTGGCAGCAGTGAAGGCCAGATTGAGTATCTAAGTTTTTTTCTTAATATTACAAGATAAAGATTGCTCAGAAAAAATTGCCCAGAAACCTTAAGAAAACAAACACTTCCCACAGGTGCTCTAGCCAATATTTCCCATTCATAAACAGTGATTCTAATAATTAAATGGCATTAATTCAGTAGGAAAAAAAAAAGAGTAGTGGTGAGTTGGCAGCAGTTTCATAATAAACAAAACACTGAATGCCCCAGTGTCTTGGCCAGGAGCCCTCAGAATGGTTTCAAATTGTTTCTAGTGGACAAAAGTCTCTACAGGATGTAACTTGTCCCCTTTCTTCAACTTCTCCCCATCTTGGTTTGTTGGCATCACACATTTTGCTGCTTTCACTCTACATGTAAAGCAGGCAGAAGGGTAGCAATCCATTTGACTATTTGCATATGGCTCTGAGTTAATTGTCTAGACTAGCTATCAACAGAGAACAAAACAGATATTTGTAGAGCATGCTTGACTTCATATTAAAGTAAATGTTTAAAGCACTTCAGATGTGCCAAGTGTCTATTTTCCTCTCTTGGTTGTAGAAAGCTCTAAGACAGAAATGTCTGCATTGTAGAAATCAAAAGCTAGGCGAGATGAGTCTCATTCACAGTGCTGTCACTTTGTCATTAATGATTATTGCACGGGGGATATCTTGCAACTGTTATGCCATCTCCCCTTCCAGGCTTTCTTCAGGACAGATGGGTATGTTTTGGGACTCTGAAGATTGATGAGTGGAGATAGGAGCTGGAGATACAAAAGGATAACATGCTCCTCAATCTTGTGCTGCCCTAAGAAGCCACCTATTGCACACACAGTCCACAGAGCAGGACTCTTCATAGCTGAGTGGAGGCCCAGAGGTATCCCACTCTTGCTAAGAAATTATCCTGAATCAGGTTTACGTCAGGATCTTAAATCTAGTCCTGTTTTAGCAAAAAGAATGGTGGAGGTGTCAAACGATCCCTATAAACTCTTCCCTTGATGCTCACAAATGAGAGGAATAAATACTATGGAACTGTGAGATAAAGGGATAGGCAGTCAAAGTTGGAACCCCATACTGAAAAACCTTCAGGACCAGGTGACCTTTATCTTCCAATTCAGCCAGAAATTGCAAGAGACATTTTTTTAACATTCCAAGTCCTTTACAAAACAGCTTACAATGCTGAACAGGTGATAGGAAGAAAGGGACAGGCCTCATACTTCAGGAGACAACAAGGACTCTAGCAGAAATCCATGTATCCCAAGAAGTTTTACCGTTATTGCTTTACATTATTCAACAGCATAAAATAAGTGTGCACTGAAAGCAAAGCTTGGCTTCACGTTTAGGAAGGGACTTGGGAAAGATTAGCAAATTCTATGCTTGTGAACCTGATTTCAGGAGCTGGTAATATAACTGGAAGACAGCCACACACATAGCAGGGGAATAACCACAATATCATCATTGATGAAAGGGTGGCTTGATAAGAGGAAGCTGCAGACATCATCATCATTATTTAAACACTGAAATTGGAGAGAGAAGGGGTTTGTGGTTAAAGCTTTGGACTCGAGAGATCTGGGTTCCATTGCTGGCAGCATAAATATGGACAAGTGCCTTAACATCTCCTTTTACCAGGTCTTCATCTGTAAAATGGGAACAAACTATGCTCCTTTCCTTTGCCTACCCAGAGAGTGATTTTTTCCCCTGCATTAGCCTGCAGCAATGAGCAATGAGAAAGCGTCATCATGGATGGAGGTTCCAGGTGCTAAAGCCATACAAGCCAGTCATAAGAAATAATGGTACTGCTGATAGAAAGGTTCTCTTCCTTGAAAATTAGTTTTCAATTCATTTCTCCTAAGGAAGAAATTCTATATTCTTGCAGGCCAACTTTCCCCCCCACCCTCCTTTTTTTTTTTCCAGTGCTCACAATGTGGGAGGTGAAAATGGAGTTCATAATGAGAACTTGATTCTGTGGGTTCCCAGTGAGACCATACAAGTTGCAGAGTAAGTGTCCTGCCTTATAACAACTTTTCCTGCTACTTCAGCTATAACTAAACTGGTAGACCAGAAATAAGAACAGGCACAATAAGTAACAGGGCTGCGTTTTACCTTTTTTTTTTTCTTAAGGCCACTAATTGGATGAGAAAATAACATGCGGAGTTACATGAATTACATCTGCTAAATCAACATGAGACACCATGGATTTCATGTATGGATTTCATGGAAAATCTTTATTCCACATATTTTTTGGAAAGTGTAAATCAAAGCTTATTTTTCCTCAAGTGCCCTCCCTTTACAGTAATTTCATCTCTGCCTCAAGCACCTTGAGCACTGGAAGATTAATTTTTACCATCCCAGAAAGCATGTTTCCCCTTCCTTTACAGACCTTCTCTCTTTCCCCCACCAACCCAGCAACTAAAACAGAAAGACTTTTGGTTGTTTGTGACCTTGTTTCATTTTATTGACCCTAAATATCTGAAGATAGTTCCTCAGCTGAAGAACCACGCCTGTGTAATGCCTCCCTCTACTGGATTTATGCAGATGGCCAAGACAGCTAATAAATGGTTGTGGGTCACTGATAGCACTGGGAAAACATGCATTTCTCTGCACATTCAAAAATGATAACTGGTTTGCCTTGATTTTACAAGGATTAAAAGAATGTCGTGCATGCAGTTTGGCTAAACAATGGCTAAAGGGGATGTGATAACCATCTACAGAAAGCTGTGAGTGTGCTGAAGTTTGCAGTTAAGCAGAGTTTAAGTGACTTAATTATGAAGGGCTGAACTTTGTGGAGTCTGGGGCATGCAAAACTCGTGGACTTTTTTTGAGGGAGTGGGGGATTTGGGAGAGCGGGTTGTCAGAGTCACTGAACTGGCCTTGCTTTGCAAACTCCCTTTTTTTCCATGTGTAATTTAAACCTTTGCTGGTTCCTTCACCACTTTGAATTCAATTAAAAGAATACGTGTTTTTGGCTGCAGGCAAACCCATGATGTACAGTGAGGAGGGAAGAAAGTGCTATTTAAAAACTGTCTGACCCCTTCACTCTGGTATTGACCGTGTTGTTCCCTGAGAATGCCAAAAATTGTGCAAAAGACACAGGACACTGAGGAAGATGTGACTTTGGAACCTCTGGATGCTTGTGGCCCACCTGTATGCAATAGCATGAATCTGACTTCTACTGAAACACTGTCATACCGTGATACTATAATTTGCCTAATTTTTCACTTCCTGTCCTCCTACCCTTTTTAATTCCACCCTGTGACAACTCTATTTTACTATTTCAAGTTTCCTCTTTATTTGGAGCATCTGCCAATGTGCCAGTAAAACCCTGTGCTACCTCTACATTCAATGGGACAGAGTTCCTCAAATCATGGTGGTTTCGGGGGAGGTTTTCCAGCCAGCTTTCACCAGCATGACCTGTGCATACCTACAGGGAACTGGGAATGCTATCATCATCATCATCATCAAAATTAGAGCAGGGTATCTATTGAGTAAAATGGAGGAATTTTTGTACGTGACGACCTTACAGAGTAGGATCGCTCTTCACAACTGCAGAGTTGTGATTTGATCCTGTTTTAATCACTGTATAACGTTGAGCTGTATCAACTGTATCAACATAGAGGGAAATGACACTCTGCACAAAGCCAAATTATCCAGGATGCATCTGGTTGCGTTAGTAATCTAAAGTGAGATAATGTTGCAAATCAAAATATGGGGAAGAAGAAGGAATATCGTCTTGGAGAGAGCTTAATAAAGATTAATAAAGACTTCACATGATCAAGAAAATAGTTCTGTTTCCATGATGCCCACAAAACATGAAACAATTCCTCTGCCAAAGGCATTTGTCAAACGCCCTTAAAAACAGCTCTCAGAAATTTGGGCAGCTAGGATTTCAGCAAACAGGAACACAAACTAGCGAGGGCTGCTGGTGACTGTGTTGGATCGGTAAAACAGAGCGTCGGCTGCCTGCAGCCACAATTCCCCCATGTCTCACAACTTGCAGAGAGCAAAGGGTTGCAGAAGTCGAAACCCTGGCAGGTCTGTGATCTTGGTCTTGTTTTTCTCATTGCTGGGTCTGAACCATGCACCCGAACAAAACAGTCAGCCTGTCTGCAGCCTGGCCAGCCTGGCTTTGCTCTCTCACTTGTGTAATTTTGCAGGTCACTTTGAAATGCTGGTTGAGCAGTTTTATCACAAGGTATAAATAGATTAAGCTACAAGAAAAAACCAAAAGAAAACAAAACAAAAGTAACTGGGTTTAAAAAGGGTACGTCAGATTTTGTTAATGTTTCTCAAATCAGCTGCAAAGATGTCTTCCTTTGATTGCAGTCTCCTGCGATTTCAGGGAATAGCACAGAGCCAGTGGGAGTATCCTTTTTCCTACCTGATGTAATGTCCTTGCTTCAGTTCCTTTGAAATGCATTCACACCCTCATTGGATCTATCCTTCAGGCTGCATAAGGAAATACCTCCGAAGGTCTGATGTCTTCCAAACCTTCAGGGCTCATCTTCCCTATTTTTAACTGAAGATCTAGGAAATGAAAATAACATTAACAAAAGCAGCATTGTTTGCAGAGGCCTGTTGTGCCAGGGGAAGGCACTGCTATCTGTGTCTAACTATCAGAAAGGTGATACTAGATGGTTTGAGAAACATCCAACGTGGGGACAATCTACTGGGGTGGAGCTGGATCAAGGAGTGAAGTGTGAATATGGAGAAGAAGGGAGAACAAAATTAGAGTTTATGTCTTTGTCTGGATTTGTGGGCAAATTGTATCCTAAGAAGAGCAATAGCTGAAGGAATCATCTTGGAGCTTCTGTGGGCAGCTCTTTGAATTTCTCTCTGGACGGAACCTTCTCCTCATCTCACCGCAGCAGCTGCAAAGAACAGTGGTGTCCAGACTCTCTCTGCTGCCATTTCCCAGGCTGTCTCTCTGCTTTGACCTTATTCCCAGCGCTGCTGTGTTAAGCCACTCTACTCTGTAGAGCTGCAGGTGTCCTAAAACCTCTGAAAAGGCTGCCTTCCCTTCCCCCACTGATGCAAAAAAACCTCTTAATTACAGTCTCTGACAAATTATGATTAAAAGATAGGTTCAAGCTCTCAGAAAGTACTGGCCACTGCCCCTTTTCCCTGTACACTATCCACTATACACATGAGCACCCTCCTTAGAACCATCAGTTCTTCAGGGAAAGGACTGTATTTTTAGCTATTTCTATGAAGTATGTGTCACACAGTAGCAACAAAGGTCTATTAGCATGGCATTGGCTCTCAGACAAGTAAATACTGGAACCTGAAACCACATAGATGTGCTCTGTGTACCTCAGCTATTTCATCCCTATTTTATCTACCTTTTATGTCTATGAAATGTGAACAAACTGAGAATACAGGTGGTTCACATGAACTGAAATATCAAAATGGGCTTCCAGAAGCCTAGATACAGCAGAGGCTTGTGCTCCCATGCTTGTATCATATGGAGTATTTGTATCATGGTTTTACAAAGAGAAATATAGAAAAAGATGTCTAGGCACAGAGGCAAGGCTATTTTGAGCACTGGGAATTGAAGAATGAACTGATGGAGAGATCATATTTGGTTTATATTGTTACATATTCATGGGTAACCCACTGACTCCCATAATTTTAAAAAATCTGTTTGGTCTAAAAAGAAACATAGGGTGGAAAAAGTCTTTTTGTACTATAAACTTTCTTCAAAAGAATTGTTTAATGCCCAGGTATCAAGACTACAAATGAGATAACAAGATAGATATTGATGTGCTTTTGGGGTGTGTGTGTTTGTTTTCACCTAAATCTCTGGCCTTTAGAGCTGAGCAAATATCAGAGTGGGCATAGAGAGTTGCAGGGTTTTTCCTTGTGCAAGTAACAATCATTTACTGGCACTGTCTGATGCTTTATCTCATGTTTGCTGAAGTGGGTGAAGCCAAGAGGGAAATTGATGCAGTTGCTGGGAGAGCTATGTTAGTGTTCACTCATGACTCCAGGTATAGGCATCCTGGCCACATCCAGAAAACACTGCAGCCTTCTTTCTCCTGCATACAAGGCGTGAACTCCATGGCTCTAATTTCAGAACTTAATTTTGAATTTGGTCACATATGGGGAGTGTTTTCCCTAGTTGTCTCTCCCGAGGTGGTGCTGATTCTATGATATACACATTGCTAAATCCTGTTTTATGGATACAGGTTAAGTAGACACAATTTCCCAGCTGGATTGGGGCAACTATGCTGGGACAACAGGATGCAGACACATTGCCCTTGAAGGTACCACCTTTCCATACAAGGTGCTGTAAACTGAAGTTGGAAAGCACCTTCTCTGTCACTCCAGGACTGCGGGAACCCAATCAACAGTCCCTTTTTCTGATTGCAGACATGCTTTAGTCTGCCTTTGCTCTGTTTGGCAGTGATTTGTAATGTGATTATAATGTATATTTACACACACACCCTCTTAGCACTAGCTGCCTAGCCAAGCTAGGAAACGCTGCTGAAATAATAAAAGCAGTCGATCCCCTTCCTGCTTGAAGGTTAATGCTGTGTGGTGAGTGAAAGACTTCTTAAAATTGTTTTATTAAAGGAAAAATGGGAACCAGGAGGTGTTTTAATGTCAGTGATTTTGCAAAAAAACCCTAGCATTTCTTTTCTTTCTTTTTTCCTTTAAACAAACCCCTGTTAAGAACAATACCTTTTATTGTGAAGAGAAATAAATCTTCCACTATCAATGCTCAAGCAGGAGCTGATTTGCAGTCCAGTACTAAGGATTTCTGATGGACATCCATCAGGGAAGATGAAAAGCAAAGGTAAAGCAAAGAGAAAAGAAAAAAAACAACCAAAAAACCCCAAACCAAACCAAATTAAATAAAGCAGCCAGGCGCTGTGCAAAGCAAGGTGGTATTTCTGGGGCACATGGAACTTAGAAACCCATTGGTTCCTGGTTTGCAGAGCTTCATCTTCCCCTTTGATGATAAAAAAGACACATGTATTAGTGGGGAAATGAATGTCCAGAGCTTTTCCAATGTTAATGCAGCTTGGCTGAGTAGACAGCAGTTCAAATACTTGGCAGGACAACTTTAGCAATAAGACCTGAAGTGCAGAGGTCACCAAAACCATTGAGGTGCCAGACCAGCTCAGAAGCAGCAATGTGACTTCTTGTACACCGGTGTGAATTCTGGACCCAGCAGTGGTGGGACCCCTGGCCATCTTTTGTGTTCATGCAAGGGTAGATCATTGCAGAGGGTGGCATCCAGGTCATCTGTTCTGCTTCCCAGTATGCCAAGGACACCTCTGTGACAGAGCTGGGTGATGTGGGGGATTTTTGAAGTGTGTCAACTGGGTTTGACTCATTTCCTCGGTGTTCAACAGTAATTAGATATTCAACTCTCCCTCAAGAAATGCTTCCCTCCCCTTAAATATGGCCACTTTGTTTTCTGGGACAGTGTTAGGCCATCTAGAATAAGGCACAGAAGCATGTAGTTCTAGATCACCCTCAGAAGGCAGATGAGGCCTTGGTGGCCTTTCTACACTGATCGCAGGAGATACCCAAGGGAGTTAGACTCATCTGCCGTCTAAGTGGGTGTATGAAGCTAGGCAGGAAGAACTTATACCTCTTTTTTTTTTTTCTGTAAAATAGCATCACTCCACCTTCCCAAGGCAGAGTAATGATCTAAAAGATGAAGAGATGAGGTCTGAGGGTAATGAAGACTACAAAAGCATAAAAGGTGAAATTGCTGAGCCCACTTTTCCTCATCTCCTAAGCTGCTTGATATGCTGCTGTGTCATCATCCTCCATGCTTTTTGACACAGACAGGGTCCTCAATGTTTTTTGACAATGGAGAGTTTTTTGTGGCACTTTGCAGGATCCAGCTGCTGAGTTCCTGGCCACTGTGGGGACAAGGATTATGGATTTAATACACCCTCATGCTTACCCCTGTGTAAATCAGAAGCAACTCCACTGATTTCTTTGGCATTGAGCCAATCCTGCTCCTAACAGAGCCATTCATAAGAATCCCACTAACTTTCCATGGGGGAGTGTGGATACAGCTCTTGCCTTGGGAGGTCGCAGTCAGCCTGGTGGGGTTATCCTGTGAACAGGAGGGAAGAATCAGCCCTCAGGCCTTTCCTTTCTAATTCTGAGCATGCTGCCAGCGCTTAACCGTGTTAATAATTAATCCACAAGCCTGGAATTCCCTTCTCAGTCTGCACAGAAGCCACCAGCAAAAAATAAAACGGCTGCAAAAATGTAGGAGACCTGAGCTGGCTGCCCATGGGCTTGTCTAAGAGCACACAGTACAATGTGTGGGATCTAAACAAAGGGGGAGGCTAATTTCCTGAAGAAAGCTGCAGGAAATCATCTCCTCAGTGCAAATTCTCTGTTGCAGGTGAGAAAAAGGGGAAGTTTTCAAAACAACTGCATATTTGGATTTTATATTCTGCACACAAATTAACCTCTTTGAATAGGGTCACTCTGTTGCTATTATTATTATTTTTAGATACATAGTTAAAGTTACGGTTAGCTTTATCCCCTCCTGTGTTATTGTTGTTATACCACATATTAATGTAGTGCTTCTGTAGCTGGGAGAAGCATGGTTGAATTACAGTAACGCGCTACAAGCAGGAGGAAAGTGCTGTGGTTTGGCTGGTCCACTACTAGATATACACCAGCACATCTGGACAGGAGATCATGTGACAAGTAGGAAAGCCAGAAACATATCCTGGATACTATAAAAAAGGAGTTCTGTTAAATTAAAAAGGCTTTAAATATTGGCGCAGCTGGTTTCTGTATAGTGTTTTTAGTAGTTTTGGAATGTGTTGCAAGATTTGTGATCATCAAGAATTTGATTAAATATCGCAAATCCATTGTGTTGCTAGTTTGTTCTCATGGGGTCTGTGCATCTTGCCAGTTCTCCGGTACTCATGTAACACAAGCCATGACTTCTGATTCTGGATGAGGACTTCGTGTCCTCAGAACAACTTCTGGGCAAAAAAAAAAAAAGAAAAAAGAAAAGAAACCAAACACACACAACACCAAGAAGAAGTCTCTGTTTTTGCATAATATTTTGGACACTTCCAAGGCTATAGCAGGTTTTCAACTGCTGTAGGATGCTAGACATGACTCATTGAATCATAGAATCCCAGAATGTGCTAGGTTGGAAGGGACCTTTAAAGGTCACCTAGTCCAACCCCCCTGCAGTAAGCAGGGACATCTTCACTAGATCAGGTTGCTCCCTCTTTTAAAAACCAGTCTCATGTCTCATAGCAATTTTAGTCCTCAGCCAGTTGCTAAATTTGACTTATGTCTAATCATGACCTTCTATGATGTGGAGTTCTGCAAACAGCTTCATGACTCTCCATGCTATCCTACTTTCTTGCTGAATGACCTGAATATCCTGGATAGTCTTTGGTTCAGATCTAGACACAGGTCATGATGTTCTTCCTTTCTGCACATGTAAGCAGCTGTCTTACTCGAACAGATTGTGATTGTCCAAGGAACAATGTACCAGCAATATCAATAAATTATTGCTGTGACATCACAAAAGAAGCCATTGTAGTATCATGTAAATAAAGGGCTGGAAGGGATCTTAAGTCATCATTGTGTCCAAGTTCATGCACGGGTATTAGCTCCTGTGCAGAGGAACAATAGGAAGCACAGGATCAGGCAGCTTGGCTAAATCGTGAGCTCTGGTAGACCTCAAGCACAGGAAGCATACAATCAGTGTATGTGACAGAAGACTACCAGGATTAGTATATGAGAAGAGCAGAAACATATTAGGAATAAAGTCAGAGAGGCTAAAACACAAAATGGGATTAAATTAACAATAAACAGACAATAAGCCATTTTGCAAAAACATCAGCAGTAAGAAGAGAATCAAGGAAAGCTGGCCTATTACCCAACAGACAGGAAGAACTACCGTCATAATGCTGACAGCAAGGACATGCTTAACACCTTTTCAATAGGTTTTAATTTGAAGGTCTAAGATTATCAAAATCATGAACAAGGAGTATTTCCACAGTTTACTTATTCTCAGACTGTTTGGGACTGAAGAACTAGGACCAAACTAGAGCTAGTCTGAGGAAAAATCCAAACAAGCAGAGTGTGGTCATTGGGAATAACTGTTTCTTACAACTGATCCACTCTTCTTTCACCACAATGCTTGCACAAGCAGACATAGCCTGGGAAAGCAGGGTAAAATAACCTTACAAATGTTAGCAGTTATCTTTGAAAAGCCTTTGGCGCAAAGTTGAAGAACTGAAATTAGAAATAGAGAACAGAGAAGCCAGTTTACATTTTAGCCCTAGAAAAAAATCTGGAATGTGCAAGTGAACAAATTATTACACCTGGAAAATACTAGGGAGATGAGTAGCAGCCAGCAAGGATTTGCCAAGAATAAGCCAATCTAGTATTCTTTCAAAACAGAAGAACATAGTCTCTTGATTGGGGAAAGTTGAAGTGTTCCACAATTCTTTTTCACTTGCCGTTCTCATAAACATACTGAAGACATAATCCAGGGGAAATTAATTTAGATTTAAAACTGACCAAATTATTCTATCTGTTGAGTAGGTAGGAATCTGCCAAAATCAGAAGACTTGTCAAGAGATTTCCACACAGGTCAGACCAGACCATGAAATGGAGAGTAGATGCATTGAATTTATAGAGGCCCTAAGGCTGGAAGAAATTCCAGAATTGAAATCTTAAAAAATCATTCAGTCCTATCATGACATCATTGTTCTTGTCCTCTGCTCAGAATGACCACGCTAGAAAACACCTGGGGATCATTTCTCTACTTGGTGCCCTCACTCTCGTTTAGTGCATGCTGTTTTTGTCCAGCCTCTGGATGGTGCCCAGAGAAGACCTCAGAGTCCACAGATAACTGCCAAGAGAAAGAGTTGTGACTTAATCATCCTGAAACCTTCACTTCATCTACAAGAGTACTTACATGGCAGTGAATCTTGGGTCAATAAGTTTACATATTTTTTTTCTGATTCATGCAGAGTTCACTCCATCTCTCCTTCAATCAGGGCTCCTGATTCTGTAAGTGATCTAGATGCCAGCTGAACAAGATAAGGATTGGCAATGCTCTGCTTGGTTACTCAATGGGCTTGTTTGAAATGCAGTGAGTGGGGTAGGGAAGGATGTGATGAGCAACGCAACTATCTATCAAGAGATTCCCACATACATGTTGTCTGAGATATTACTGTTGCACATTCCTTTGGAGAACCATCTCACACAGTGTGTACATTATGGCTTCTTTCAGAGAAGTTTATGGGAATCATTGAGTTCCGTGTATTAGTTACTGAAATGATTAATAAGGACCTAAAGGTTCACAAGCACATACTTCCATGTTAATGAAGCCCCCATGCTTTATGCATGAAGCAGAACACAAAGCTCCGGAAATAGTTCCCCTCAACGTTCTTTCCAATGCTCCCATTTTTTATGCTATAATAGACATTGATTTATTTGAAATCAGCATAAAATATGTATCAGCTCAATAAACCCCAAAGAGGTTCTCAGACTTTCTTGAGTGTCCTCATCAGGCAATAAATCACAGAAGTAATAAAGTATGTTAAATAGCTTAACCAATCATGAAGTGCAGAGCCATCAAATGACTCATTTAAATGCTTGTAGGACATTAACCAAATAAGAGATACTGGAGTCTTTAAATATGTATTTCTTTCTCACACTTATACAATTAGTATGGCGATAGGGCAGTGGAATTCTGGGCCACACATAAAAAATTAATAACAAAAAATATTTTTCTTATATTTGTAATTGAGAACTACTATATGCTATATTTACTTAGCAGATATCTACTCAGAGTGCTTCACCTTGAACTATAGTATTTGAAAGCTTAAAAACTTTTACTGTCTTTATCTCTGCTATACCCCACAGAGGAAAGGAGGTAGATTTGTCACCTTAGAATAGGGGAACTGTAGGACAGATAGATTAAAGGTTAACTCAACAAAGGAGCCTACATAAGACATATTTAGGATCTGCAGTTAAAAATTATTTCCTCCAACGTCTAAATGTTATAATTGAATGTTAGCAAGACATACATTCCCTTCAGAAATAAAGGTTCTTATGTTTCAGCCATTGGAAGCCCAGATGGGAGCCAGTTTGCTGGTTAAGACACCTAGATCTGCTTAGTTTAATCACTCTTTAGACCTCACTAATTCTGTCAGCTCCATCAACTACACCTAGAGTTTAAAGATCAGCTTGCAGGTAGTCATCTACATTTACATGTCTTAACCAGAAACTGTATCCCATCCCAGCAGACATTTTACCTTCTAGAACATCATCAGGGTCATTGGGTAATGAACTGAATTCATGTGGCAGCCTAGGACCTGCATCTCACCAGCTAAGAGACTGATTTAGAGACTTCTCAAGGGAGGCAGCACCAGATCCATTAGCCCATCTTCAGGACAAAGCACTGTGTCCAGAGCTATGTCCTTCTTGTGGGTTTCTGGAAGACTTTGAAAGTTGAGTCAGGTCAGCACGGGATAAAGAAGTAAGGCTGAAGTTCCTCTTCATAGAGGCACATGACTCGGAGTGTGGATGTTTAGGGTTATGCCATTTTACATAGTCTGACGTGGGAATCCAAAACTGAAGCACTCCCTTTTGCTGCAGAAAAGGTCTGCAGGGCATTCACAGAGATTTTCTCACTCTTGTTCTCCCTCAGGTTCATTACTCTCCTCATTTGTTATGTAATATACTTAAGAAATAATACAAACATTTCTCATGTTATATGTGTGTATATTATAGGAAAAGAAACAATCTTTATTCTTAACATATATGGGGTCAGAACTGGCAAGTAGGTATTTCAAGTGCATACTCTAACCACTAGACAAGATCATCTCCTACCCACCTTCCTGGATTCCTGAATTTCCTCTGCCTGGAGAGGCACTTAGCTCACTGCAGACATGAGTCAGAGAATGAGCCTAACCCTGGCACAGACAGTCAGAGAGTTCAGGGCCGAGTGCTAATTTGAGGCATGAGCTAACGTGACAGTGTTGATGTACTCAGGAAAGGGGACAGCTCAGCTGATAGGCACCAAAAAAGAAAAGGTCTGTGTTGAAAGCCAGGAAAAGGATTTAAATGGGGGGGGCTTTCCACACCAACCCTGTGTGCACTAATCCAGGAGTAATTATATTAAATGGGGCCTTCTGACACCAGTTCTGTGATGGCGCAATGGTGAAACTCATGATAAGCAGGTGAAAATAGAGGGATTTTTACTAGTGTACCCACTCATCATCCCACAGATTGTTCAGCAGAGACTTTTTAAAGTTAGAGGCCACAGATTGTTTGCTAAGACAGATATTATTCCTGAATCTCACCTTAAGCCCATTAACACCTCTAGCCTCTAACAAGTTCCCCTACTTAATTACATTTTTTATTAAAAAAAATTCTTTGATCTAAACATGCAGGCTGATGATTTCCTATGCTGTTTTCCACTTTCCATCTTCTGAAAAGTGGAAAGTAACTATTTCCTATTTGCATTCTCCACAACAGTCCATTTCTACAACCCTTTATCGGTTATCTCTTTTCCAGCCTCTCCTTTTGCAGATACAGTATAACCCCTACTGCGCTGATGCAATAAAGCACTATTCTCTTTCCTGATGCCCCCTTTTTTTTTTTCTGTTGAGATGAGGTGACCAGATCTGCAGCTCTCCAGAAATGTTTTGTTTATAGTTTAGGCTTTGCTAGCAAGTTTTCTCTTTCTGTCTGCTTTTTAGACACCTGACACCCATGTTCCTAATTTTAAATCATTGCATTGACTCCAGGATCTTTTTCTTTTTTTCCTGCTTATTTAGAGCCTCTCACTGTTTATGAACAGTAAAAGCTATTTTTTTTCTCCTCCAAGTGTCTTGCTTCATCTTTTAAAATCATATTTTCAGATATGGAAGTTAAGCCTGTTCTTTATGTAATAATTTATTTGCTTATTGCAGAAGCAGCCTGCTTGGTTGGAAGCTCAGGTGAGCAGAGGTGGCCACTCACTTCACGTTTTGTATCTTGTGGCCTTAGATAGGAGTGCTCTGTTTGCGATAAGACTCCTGTAACACCTACCTTGAGCTAACCATGATGTTGGAAAATTACCTAATGCATACCAGGTATGTTCAACCTGACAAGCGGATGTGTTGGCACATGGGATGGAAGGGGGTAGGCATATGTGAGAGGGTGGAGACACGTTGGGCAGTAGGTCTTAGGCACAAATTCAAGTTTGGTTAAAAGTGCCCAGGAAGGGAGCTGGAGGGTTTTCATATGATTACCATCTCATCTGTTCCTTACCTTGCACTCATCTCTATTGCTTCTTGTGCTTCCTTCCCCACAAAGCAAAGTCCCCTGCCCTTTCACAGCCACCCACTGTATTCTCACTCCCTGTTAACCCTCACCCTGCCTCTTTAACATCTCATCTGAATCCCCCACCTGCCCATCCCCTCCAAACTCAAGAGAGGATCTGATCAAAACTAAATACAGACCTGATTTGCTTGAGTGTAAGATGTTTGGTATATCCTCTAATGTACACTTGCATATTGTTTTCCCTAGACAATCTAACCTCAGTCACTCTCTTCTCAGCCCTGCTCCTGCCTCAGAACTGCTCCTGCACTTCTTTCTGGGTTTGAAATGGTGTGCTCTACCACCAAGCTGTGAGTGTCCCTTTCTCCTCACTGCCAGGCCCTGAAGAACTGTGGCTGATGAAACCATATCCCTTGTCTTAGTTCAAACTGCAGAAACAAAATTCCCCTTCTGCTCATTATGATGGCATTGAAATCCTAGTTATGACTTCTCTTACCAAAAATCCTTCTGGAAGAAATAGAGGTAGCAGAAAAAAAGGATTGTGTCTGAAAACTCCCTGCAGGAGAAGCACAACACCTGATGAAACTTATGGTGATGTCTTCCAATGCAGCACAAAGCAACTTGGACCCTAGGCTTTGCTCTTGACTACCTCCCAAATTATAGTAGGACTTTGGCCAATCTCCAGCTCTTTCTGTTGTAAGTGGTCTTACTTGAAGATGGAAGTAGGTACCAACTAAGGAGTTCTTGCAGTTGGACTAGTGATTGTTGCAGGCATCTTCCAATTTTTTTCTTTCTTTCTCTCTTTTTTCCCTTCCCTTCCCTTCCCTTCCCTTCCCTTCCCTTCCCTTCCCTTCCCTTCCCTTCCCTTCCCTTCCCTTCCCTCCCCTCCCTTTCCCTTCCCTTCCCTTTCCCTTCCCTTCCCTTCCCTTCCCTTCCCTTCCCTCCCCTCCCCTCCCCTCCCCTCCCTTTCCCTTCCCTTCCCTTCCCTTCCCTTCCCTTCCCTTCCCTTCCCTTTCCTTCCCTTCCCTTCCTTTCCCTTCCCTTCCCTAAATGCTCCATGAAAGAGATGAAGACTTGATATAAATTCTCTGAAAATTGGTAGTTACTTCACCCCCAATTCCAGTCATGTTGGCAAACCTCAACAGGCAAGGCACTATTACTAAGTCTTCGCTTGGAGAAAATTTCTTTGGCACCCACCATTCCCCTGTCCTTCCAACTATTTCTGAAGGTGTTGGCTGAAGAATTATTTTCTTCCAGACCCAGTTTTCTCCCTGTGTGTATGAGTGTACAGTCTTATGTGTGTAGGGAACAGAGTGAGTTATTGTGGCTTGACTTCTTAGTCAGATTCCCAGCTCCATTTGCACAATCATTGTACATGTTTCCACAGGATTATACAATGCACTGGTCATTCCAACTTTGGCTGTGTTATTTGGCATGTTGACGGTTGACTCCTCCTCCTTCCCAACCCTCCCAGAGACAGGATTCACTCCACTGAAGCCAGTGGAATTGCAATAAAATAAAATCAATGCTGTGGAGCAAAAGAATCAAGCCCATCTGACAATATTTCTTTAACAATCCACTAATTTGGTATAGTTCAGATTCTGGCAAGTGGCATCCTATAGATTACATCCAATAGCACCATGATGTGACAAGCCAATATCCACTTCTGTACATTTTCAATAGGGGCAGTGGGACTTGACATCTATCTATTTTTATTTTTGACTTGATATATCTAGTTTTGCATCATAAGAAGCCCAGAGGAAAAGAAACATAGATAGTTGATGTAAGTATTAACTAACCAAAATACTTACATACACACATGTGTGAGCACATACACACAAACATAAACCCCAAATCCTGTTCAAACCACCATGTTGCTGCAACAGATGAGTTCTACCACCCACTCAAACCTCTGGGCATGAAAAAGAGTCCAGGAGAACCTATTCCAAGCTGGGAGAGTGTGGGCTCCTGTCTCCTCTCCACACAGCCCTCATCTGACAGGAAGGAAATTAATGTAATAACGCTGAAGAATTTTAGCTGAGCAACCAACCAGTGCTTCCACATGGCTTTGTTGTATTTACCACTGCCAGGGCAATGTTCAAAAGGCCTTCAAAACAATAGGATAGAGCCTTGGGTCAATGTAGCTGATTTCTGATAGATTTCTTTTTTCTCTCCCCTTTCCAGAGGAGAAGTTGCAGAGGGAGCCAGTGACAAAGAGCCAAGGTTTGTAAGGTTTTCCCGAGAGCACAAAACAAATGTAGGAAACCATGAAGACCGTAAATCAGGACCCAAAAGGATGCACTGTCCACAGCAGCAGCTCTGAACCTTCAACAAGACATTTTTCCAGCAAGTTTTTTGGAATTTTGGTGGGCTCTGACCTGCAGTTTTCACTTCCAAAATAACTTGACTTTTCTAAAGTGGTAATTTCATTTTCATGATAATGCTAAACTCAAGCCACATGTGCTTTAATTTAAAGCAGGACTCAGGCGGTGGATGCTGCCAAGAAACAGTAGAGAAACATGCTTATTCTACTAGTTTGCTTGAGGCATTCAGCATTTTTGAATGCCTAGGCAGAAATATAGTTTTTAAATAAGCCAATCCCAGAGAGAGAGAGAGAAAGAGAGAGAGAGCAGAAGAGGGAGGGAGGGGTAGAAGAAGGTTGCAGTACATTTTTGCAGCTTTTGTTGCATTGGCTGGTTAAATAAGAACTGATGACCTGGCAACAGAACAAATGTTATTTATTGCCTTCACTGGCTTGCTTTTTTTCTCTTTTTTTTGACAGCAAAGGTGTTGCCTAGACCCCTTCTCTTTTCCAGACACAAATTGGCATGTTAGACCTCATCAAATGCTACTAGATTGCTTTAAATATACACTTGGTTGCACAGCTCTTTCTACTAATTAAATCCTAGGGAGAGAGATGTTTGAAGTCCTTTTGGCGGCATTTTTAGGATTGTTTCAAACTCTTCTGGGAGGCCCAGAAAAGCAGCTTTGTCTTTTTATTTAGTGAGAGGAAAAGACAGATACAGGAGAGAAGAGACAGGAATGAGTGGACAGAGAGGAAAAGGATTTTTTTACACACACCCCCTCCACCCCTTCTCCAGAAAGCCAGAAGACAATGCTCTTGGATTTGTGGGCACTTTGTGTTCAGTGAGAAGCCAGCATCTTCTTCCCAATAAAGTGCCTTCTGACTGCTTGTATCTGTCACTGGAATTTGGCCACAGTTCTCAAAGTGCATCACTAAGGCAGGAAAGTGTTATTTAACTCGTGGAACAAATTATACAGCCATGAGTGGTAAAAGTTAAATATTGCAGGGTCAGATCTTGGTTTTTAGTGACTTCTGTTTGACCTGCAGAGGCTCGATGCTTTGCTTTGCCAGGCTGCCTCAATTTTAGATGTTCACAAAGCACATGTAGGTGCTTGACAGGAGGTACTGACATTTGCAAAAAAAAAAAAAATCATTGATTGCCTGCTAGTGAAAACATGTTTATGATTTCATTGGCTTGCATACACTTAAACTAGAGATGCATTTGAGTTATGCTTCTTGGGGATTTTCCTCCTCTAATGTGCACAGTTCATTACAAGGGTTGGGAACAGTAGCATCCACCTCGTTGTTGCACCCCTAAGACTGCAGTTGCCCCAGTTGTCTGTCTCTACCCCTGTAGTAGCTTGGTGCTATGTATATGATACAGGGCAAATTGTAGCCAGAGACACATGGCACTGGATATTGGCCAAATTTACTCATTTTAAGCAGTCTCATTCTGGTCATTTTTTTCTGACGCTTCCCTCCCTGCTTTGACACACACATGCGGGAAAGTAATGCTTCAGTCAAGGTTTCTTCCTCTGCCCTACACCCAAATGTCCCTGATGGTTAATTCCTAAGCTTTCTGCTCAGTGTCACAATCCAGACCTTTACAAATCTCCCCAAACTGGGACACAGCCATGTACAGCCAAGGAATCTGCCAAGCTGTGGAAGATGTGCCAGCTTTACTGTGCAGAATCAATTTTCTCTTTTCCACAGTGTCAGACCATGTCTGAAGCTGGAAGTGGGATCAGCATGAAGGATGCAGGTGGGTTCAGGCAAAAGCTCTAACAAACTCCAGGTGCCTGCTGTGTAATTAAAAAACCCTCTACCCTCACAGGTAAAAACCTAGGTACCCACATTGGTCTACTCAGGACAAGTTTTTAAAATCCCTTGAAATAACAACCCATGTTCTCAAAGTTTGAGTTTTGATCTTAAATAAAATAGAGGGTGTTTTAACAAAGAATTTCTAATTTTGAAGGGCTGAGAGTCGCCTTTCAAACAATTCTTTCCTGGCCCTGAAACGGGCAGCCCTAAGACTAGTTGTTTTATGGCGAAATATCTTCAGTAAGAAGTATTTAGAAAAGGAACCACAATGCCTCAAGACAGACATGATTCAATGATTTCCCAAAACAGGGATTTTAAATAAATATTGCATTACATCTTTCTGGTTTGGTTTTGTTTTATTTTTATAAGCCATCAGTAACATACATGTAGCAGCTTCCAGGAAGGATGTGCAGGTAGTGAATTATCCATAAGAAATGACCAGGGGCTGAAAGCTCAAAGCTTCCCTCTCTCACTGAATTACCTGGCTGGCAGGCTGTAACAAACATACATGCCACCCACACACTGTTTTAAAAGAACATTATTGAGGTTGCAAATCAATTCTTAACTCAAGAAATGAACCTTAAATCATTTCCCTTGTGTGTATGAATTACATGTCTTTAATTAAATGAACACCTAGTATATTTTCCACCACCTCATTCAAAATGGATGGTGCTCTCCTAATTCAATAGTTTGTTCTCTGCTTATTATCTGAAGTGTGACCCCAGGCCTTATTTACAGTACAAATCTCATTCTGAAGACAGAATTATTAATTTCCTTGTGGCTTCTCCTGTGGGCTTCACCACCGCAGGATCCACGGGCTTCACAAACATTCATTCATCAGTCTTCCCAAAATGGAGAGGAGGGGGAGCTGTCATCCCCATCAGTCTGCAGGAGAACCGAGGCACACAGGGAAACTGATGAAAAGCAAGATCTAGGGGGGACACAGTGTGAGACACAGGGCCTGATCTTGCATGCTGAGTTTGGCTGCAGTCAGGAATGGTCGCTGCTTCTGCAAGACAGGAGCTGTGATATTATCAGATATCTAGAAGATAAGAAATGCACGGCTAATGACTTGTGGGGGGAAAGGTTGGTTTCAGTGACCAAAGATGGGTTTAAGGGACACCAGGATAAAAGTGAATCCAGCTCAACTAATTTAAATCAAGACACTATACTTTCTTTTCATGCAACCTTCATTTTCTGTTCTTTTCTTACTCTTTCCAGGATTTGAAAGCACTGAGATAGCAGTACTGAAAGTAAAGCTCCTTCCCTCAGAATTTCAGTTCACAAAGCAGAAACTCCTTGCATTGAACAGGGAGGAGGTCAGTGGGAATTGTAGGAAGTCACTGAGTCATTAAAATCTGCACAAGCACCACTCAGGCACAAGAAACCAAAGTGAGGTTGCAAAAGCACTTTTAAATTTGGTGATTCCTAACCTTTTTATCTTCATGTAATTAACACTTTTTTGTTTCATTTCCTATGTTTTTAAAAAGGCAGACTGCAAAAGTAGATTTTCCTGCAGGAATTACAGTCCTGGCATCCACATGGGCCATCATCAGGGCTGGAATCTCTGTATCACCCGCTCAGACTTCTGCCACTTGAGATAACAGAATAATTGGTCAGAGAGAAGCTTTGGGGAGGTTGCTTAACATATTAAACTGTGTGAATTGTGGTTTATCAAAAGCCTGAAACCTTGCCAATTTTGGGCAGATTCTCACGGGGGAATGAAAAAGATTCATCCCATCCAGAGCAAGCATCCAGCTGTAAAAATTGAGGCTCCCATTAGAAATCAAAGGAAATGCACCCAGAATTTAATACCAAAAATTACTTTAGCTGCTGCCTTCTTGGAAATGGCTAAACCTTTCACCCTAAATGTTTCCCCTCCAAAAAAGGAAAAAAAAAATAAAGTGTTATAGACAAGCAACCAAAATGCAAAATATGAGTCCCAGCACAGGATCTTGGGAACGTCACAGTGAACTGAAAATTAGAATGTTTTACAAGTATTTGTTGGGCAATCTTAATAATTATTATGACAGAGGATGCTTAGATGTTTTACTTTCACTAGGAGCCAAGACATAATCTTAGAGATGACATGTCACAAGAAGTTACCTTTTCTCCGTGCTTTGTTGCAGTTCACTTGCAGCAGTGCAGATGAATCAGCATACGTGATCCATTTATGAGGCAGCTTAGTATCTCTGCTTGACTTTGTAGTACTTTGACTGCTCTGGTTAAAATGATGAGAATACATGCAATGGAAAAACCTCAGGTCATTACTACATCTATTCCCACTCCTGCTCCTGGATGAGATCTTAAGTCAGCCAATTGCTTTATGGCATCTAGATAATTGGCCTAATTTTCTGAGGTGTGAAAAGATTACTAATCCCTCATGTTTGACTAGCACAACTGGAAAATTGCACATCTTTGTTGCTCAAATAGGAACTGAGTTGCTGAACTGGAAACCCTGTGACTGAAAATGTTTGACCTTGCTCTTGAGGTGTTCAAGGCATTATCTCATCTAAGTTGTGCAAAAGCCAATGAGAAATTTGAGTAGTTTGATATAAAGCTTCATGTCTGCAGACTGAACTGTCTCTTGGGCAGATAGCTCTATAGTAGGTCAGAAGCCAATTTATTGTTTGTCATTGCCACCAGGATTCCTTCTAAAGAGCAAATTTCACCTGCTGTAGGACACAGAAGGATCAACCCATGCACACCCAAGCAGTGTACCTCCCTGACCCCATGAGCTACTTGCCAAAATCACCATACAAATGAGACCTGCCCTACCCAAATCAGATACATCAAGGAGCAGGGGAGTGCCAGGAGGCATTCACAGGTGGAAAAGGTTAACATCTCCCTGTGGGGTCCTGTTACTCATTTCTAAACACGGTGCTCTGTCTCAGCACAGGCTGTGATGCTCGTGGTGTGTGGCTTCCTTGGCAGTTAGAGGGATGACTTTCCCAGTGGGTCCTAGCCTGTGTGTAGCACCAGCATGGAAGTCACATGTGAGCAGCTTTGGAGCAAGTAGCTGGAGAGCCCTGCATTGACCATTTGGGTATTATTTTCATTTACATTCTTCTCATATGCCAGCTAATTATTTTCTGCTGTGTAAAGCATGGTGTTGGCAGCAGTTTTTATAACTAGAAATTGGGTGGGGTTCAGACAGCATTTTTTAATGAAATTGTTCAGTATTTTTTGACAGAAATGATGATTTGTTAGAAAATGCCCTTTTTTTTTTATATCTCAGTGAAAAAAAAATCTAGTTTAAACACATGAAGTGTTCTGAATATTTTCCCCAAGATGGAGTTTGACAAAGTGTTTGAATTTTCATCAGTTAATGTTGGTTTTTTCCCCCCATATTTTCCAATTGTCAGCAAAATAAAAATATAAAGAGAAAAAAATATTTTGCCCAGTACTAGCTGGAAGATCATTTAGACAGATGCTCTGTCAACAACATTCATAGAATTTAGCCCCTAGGGTGTTATATCTATGTTTCTCAAGCTCTACTCTATCATGGCTTGCCATATCCTTTGGAGAAATTATAGGTAGACCATTGAATTAATCAGGTTTACTTGATTTCTGCCCACTGGAACTGGAATAAACAAAACAAATGCTAATGTCTAAACCAGAACAACTGCATGTCTCTCTGATGAATTAGGAAAGCCAAGAAGTATGTATTTTTTTTAAAACAAGAACAATGGAGAGCTGACATTGCAAAAGGCCTGATAAATGATACTATATTGTTTTCTTTTCAGTGCTTTCCACAGTTGCCCACTTGTTTCACGCCCAAAAGACCAGCTTCAGAAAAGGAAATCTTGATTTTAGTGAATGCAACAACTTCCAGTCAAGCTTGATGATTTATTGTTTCACTCTATCATTAAAACTCCTCAATCTGGATCCACGTTCTGTGAAAAGCCTTACCAGACATGTTAGGATATTTGTGAGGAGACTTATTCACGGTAGTTAAAAGTAAACTTGTGCTAGCAGTGGAATATTTAAGTCATCTAGGCATCCAACAATTTGTTTCTTGGTCATCTGAGCTGGATCTGCCAGGATGTTCTCTTGCAACGTGATGGAATAAAAAAGGAGACCACTATTTTAAAACATGGTCGTAAGCAACCAATAAAATAGTCCATTTTCCCTCTCTCTGAAACACTTGCAAGTCTAGCTCTGTAAAGGTTAAATAATTGGTTTAACCTGATCCCTCTATGACTCTCCTCTACCTTGTGGGAAAACTCCTGTAAGCTTATTGTAAACATAATTATGCTGTGTGGGCTTTTCATTAATCTAGCAAAAAACCACAAGATGACATGCATCAGACTATTTTTTTCCCTTTCTGGAACTTGCCTGTTCTTGCAGTTGCTGCAAGATGCTTATTTGTATATTCTGAGCTTTTTTTGCAAATGTACTGTGAGCTAAATCTTCTCTGTTTTTTACATTCTGAGAATTAAGCAGGAGGTGTCCCAGAATTAATACTAAGGAGTGTAAGACAGACTCATTTCTTCACCCATTATGTGACAGACAGGAATCTCTCACCATCCTGTGCCTGGGCTTTGGTGGCAAATCAAGCAGCAGTATGTTGCTTGAGAATGTGAAATACAAAGACTAGAAGTTACTTCCAGCAATGATTCTGAGCCAGGGGACACACTGTATGTCATCTTGGTGGCAATGATATCTCCTGAGTTATGTACAGTCTGCAAGCTCTCCAGGTGAGGATCCTTTACCTTGCATGTGGCAGGCAGCAGCCTTACTACACTGATGCCTAGAGACCCAAAATTACTGGCATGGGGAGGAGCCGATGAACTGAAGCCAACCCTGTTGGGCTACCCAGCGCACCCAGTTGAGATTATTCTTCAGGGAAGCAATGGGATATCTGGGATCCACTGGCTTCTCCTCCTCCTAAGGACTTTTGGAGAGTCCTTTCTGCTTTCTAAAGTATGCAATAAGTATCTGATGGCTCTTTGGGAATTTTGGGTCAAGATGTTTGGAAAGCAGGGGCTTATGGTGCTGGGTTTGTGGAGGGTAACATGGACTTTAAGGCGTGTTCATTAAATAAAGGTCAAATCCAAGGATATCCCAATTTGCACATATCTGCAGGCTAGTTGAGCTGTCCTCTGCTTTCTCATGCTCCTGAGAACCACATAGGAGTATCCTGAAAACTGAATCTCTCCCATGATCCAGACATTGGGTATTGCAAGGCCACTGAGTAGAGACATGGGCTGGAGACCACCCTGCAGTGTAAGACCCATTTTTCCTCACTCTCTTCATCAATTAGAGGGGAAAAGAAATAAATAATCAAAGAATAGTAACATTTGTCTGGTTGTCTAAAAGGACATTTAGGGACACAAAAGAATAACATTTGAAAAGTGCTTGAAATTGCCCTGTTAAATATATGGAACTAACAGAAACAGATTCTTTTTCTCTCCAAAGTGAAGGTGCAACCAGTTCTTCAATATGCCTCCCAAAGTGGGTTTGTTAGCATGGCCTTTTGCACAGAGCAGACCTGCACTTGCATCATCTGCACTACAACTACGGCACTAACGAAGCTGCTCAGCTTTCAAGTCAGGTCTGGCTCGTGTCCAGCTGAGCAGATCTGCCTGCAGAGGCCGGTGCAGAAAACACCACAGCTGGTGCTCCTGGGGTGGGAGCAGGGACAGTAGCCCTTTGTTAGCAGCACCCAACGTGATGCATAATCCAGGTCAGCTGCTGGGGTAACAGTAGTAGCACAGCTGCTACTTCCAACCCAACGTAATTGAGGTCTAGCTACAAAGCAAAACACACTTTAATAAAAAAAATAGCATTTTTTAATCCTACGTTTGGGAATCAAAGGCTGAGCTGCAGTTGATGTTGAAACAACCACTGTTATCATCATCGTTAGACAAATATGGAGATGTATAACAGGATTCCAGTCCATTTGCACTGTTACAGCCAACGTAGATAGTTTGGGGGGGGAAGGAAGCAAAGAAACGCTGCACTTCAGGAACTTGTTCTGCAAATCAAGCTGTTTAGGTCTCCCATCAAAATCCTGAAGCAAGCTGACTCTATGGTCCAGAGCAGATAAGTGAGAAATGCAGTATCTGCCAAACAGCAGAAGAGGAAAAATTGCCATTGTTGATTTTTTTTTTTTTTTTAAGAAGAAATCTTGCCAAACCAAACTAAATTATTTTTCTGGCATAGCAACAGACCTTTTGGATAAGGGAGAAGTGTAAGTGTTTTATCTTGCCTCTAATAAGCTTCTGATATTGTTTTAAACAGCATTCTTAGGAGCAAGTCAAATGGAAGGAAAAAAAATTGCTGAGAGACTAATGGTGGCCAATGCTATACTCCCTACCAGAAAGTGTGTCATGAGCAGAGTTTTCTAACAGTCTTCTCTGGTAAAATTCAATGCCCTCATGAATTGAAGATAGAGGAGAGAAAAAGCTCTTTAAATACACTGAATAATGCAGGCATCCAAAAGTGAATTCTGAAAGAATATTCATAGACCAGAGCAGACTTAAACTAATTTCCAAAAAATAAATACGTGGATGGTAAAAAGTAGCACAAGGACAATAAGGAATATTATTAAAACGTGATGCAATCCTTCTGCTCCTCTTGGTTTGGCTAAATTTAAATTGACTTACTGTGTTTGATACAAGAAATATGTAGGCCAGTGGTAAAAGACACACAAAAGTTCAATGACAATGGTAAGAAGTCTAGGAAACATGACCTGCAAATGAAAGGAATTGGGATTATTTAGTCTCTTTTTAGAGAATATTGCAGAGAGATGTGACAATGTCCTTCAGATATGTGAAATTAGCAGTGAAGAGGGAAGGAGCAAACTGTGTTCTTGCCTAGTGCAGGTAGAACAAGAAATAATAGGTTTAAATTGCAACAAGATTTAGGATAGCCCATGGGGGAAAATGTAAACACAAATGTAATTAAGTACTGAGATGTATTGCTCTGCGAGGCTGTGGAGTCTCCAACACGGGAGGTGTTTAAGAACAGGTAAAACAAGCATCTGTTGGGAGTTGGGAACAATATAGCTATCATTTACCTAGAGCTGGTTTCCCACAAGAGACTAGATGACCTTTCAAGGTTTGTTCCATCCTTTTAAAATTTGAGTGGGGGAGAGGTTGTAGCATGTTAACTAGAGCACTGTAGGTATGGAGCAGAGCTGTAAGAACATACTTATGTCTATTATTAATGGGTGACTTTGATTAAAATACAATTTTCCACAATAATCTTTCCTCATTTTTAATTGCTTATACTCAGAGTTATTGTATTGTGCTAAGTATCTTTGATTTGAGTATTTCTTCTGTGCAGACCTTCATATATCCAATTAAGTAGTTCCTTATTTTTGGGACAGTAAGATATCAGGGAGGCTATAAAATAAAATAAACATGAGGAAGACAGCAGAAGCTGATCCTTATTCCTTAAAATCCACACTATACTGAATTATAATTTTATATGAAGATTTAGGACTTCTGCGTTTCCACTTGAATATAGTTTTTTCCATTAAAAATTCCAGTTGTGGAAGAATGGGTTAACTTTACCTTCCTAATAATATTGTTCATGTCTTAGGCTACATTACCTAGTTCTTCAGTTTCCCTTCTTGAAGATGGAACTTAACAGTATTACAATACAGAATATAATAATATTTCATTGTGCTAGAACAACAAAGTCAATATAATAAGTACAAAGACAGAAGATGCAGACCACAAGCCAGATAAAACCATGGTCTGTCTGTAGGCATAGTACCTTAGGCTTTTTGTAGGTCTTGGCAGAAGTACAGAATACAAAAGGCTATGCATTTTTTTAATATTAAACAAGATGTGACTTGAGTATAGGATATATATATATGTGTGTGTGTGTCTTAGATTAACTTTGGTATATAACCACGTTCTTTCGATGAACCTAATACGGTCCTTCCCCATGTGATCTGAAGTTCATAGCATAAATGAAATTCTTCTTTTCTTGAGGACTGATTGCATATTTGACTGACTGATTACTGTGCAAACAAAAAGAGATGTCATAGAAAATCCTGCCCTGAACAGTTATGAGGAGTGACTCCAAGAAGCAGAGTGGATGCCAAACACATTGCTCTGCAGATCTTTTCCATGGTTTCTTTTCATTTTGGATACAGTACTGGTGGATTATACTTAGCATTTATTTTGAAACTAATTATGTTTGACTGTTTATTATGTATCTAAAAAGGCAAATGTCTAATTTCCACTTTTTAATATTCCTATTTCATATTTTCCTTAGCAGATTGCTAGTGAAAGCACTTTAACTAGAAAGACTATGACACATCATCTCAAAAAAATAAAGATGAAGGTGATTTTTTTTTCCCCACATTTGTAGAACATTTTTCCATACACTGTTTTGGATTCAAAAGACTCCTCTTTGGGACATGTACCACAAGACTGCAGGATAAACCAAAATCTGCCTTGGCTGTTTTCACAGCATGTTGCAGGAATCCCCTATAGCCTTCAGGACAGAGCAGAAAATACTGAAACAACATTTCAAAAGAAATAAATCCTTCAGAACGTACTACCCCAAAACGAACCTCACCTAGAGTCACTCTTTAGACCACAGAGATGAGATGAGTCTCAGTTTTTCATAACCACCACTTCGATGCCCCTGCTTTTGCCTTAGGTATTTGTTGTAGGTACTGCTGTCTTTTTGATTGTTCTTTTAAGTCAGTGTAGGTATTTTCCACTGACTTTATTGGTCATGGGATCAGGCCCTTTAAGAATAGATACAACTTGCTAAGGGTTTCATTAAACCAATGCACTTATTGGTTCCAGACCATCTCACCATACTCTAAGGCCTGCAAAGTTGAGGTGTGTAGTGTAGGTAGTTTAGACTCCCTAACATGGTCAACCAATTATATCTTTCCTATTGATGATATACGTAGTATTGAAGGACAATACTTCTATGCAACACCTCACTTAAAGTGGGAAGAATCTACCTATAAAATACTTGTGCAGCTGAACCCCCAACTAGAAGTTGAGAGATATGGTTTACAGCAGTGATCACTACTTATGCTACTGTCTTTCCAAAGTAGACCTGGATGAATGCTCTGGAGAAACTTAAAGTTGCTTTGTAATGCTTTTTCTAGTCAAGTGATATTTTATCACAAAAATACATTTTTCCCTAGTGCTGATTCCTTTTATGATATGGTGCTGTGGTTTATTAATATTTACTATTTTGATTAGTTTGATACTTTAGCAGATACAAGGAGGATTGAGAAGAAGAATGACATCCAACAATAGTCAGAGATGAAAGATGCTGTAACTTTAAATAAGAAATGTCATCTCAGACCCATTGCTTTTAATTTCTGTATTGCTTCTTAAGGCTTATCCTTTTATGTAACCTTTGCCATAAATCAAATACCTTCTTCACCAACTGTAGCAAGCAAAAGATGATTTTGAAAGCTATTCTCTGCTTTAAGTCAAATAGAAATGTGTATTCAAGTTGCACACAAGGTTGTGCTTTGGGCCTGCAATATAATGAATACTTTGAACATTTTATGCTAGAAAAGGGTAACCTGTGGTGGGCGTTTTTGTTGGGTTTTATTTGGTTTGGGTTTATGTAAATACTTTAAAAAATTAACTGTCATTTATAATACTGACCCAGTGGAGTTTGCTGGTTAATAAAAAAAGTCCTGTCTTCCTCCAAACATATTGATTGCTCTCAAGAGTAAAACTGTTAAATACTCCCTTATCATCAGCAGTGAAGTCATCTAAATTTTGCTTAGGGATGCTCATACTATTTGCCCCAGCTCCTTTGAACCAAAATCCTTCTTGGCTATTCATTCTTTCCCTAAAACAATGCTTCCTTCAATTCTTAGGCTGACATCAGCTGAGGAATTCAGGATGTCCTTTCAGAAATATCGATGGATTAATCCTCATAATGACCATAAAACCCAGGATTATTTTATTTCTCACCCGGTAGAGTGGGGAATTGAGGTATAGCAAAAAAATATCTTTTTACCCAAAAGACAGATATATACAGTCTTAACAGTGCAAAGCCTCAGCAAACAGAACCATGATTTGTTTTCTGGACTTCATGTCCATCTTCCAGCAGTAATACACCACCTTCCCTTCCCTATGTAATACATTCCCTCTTCCTTCAAACATCTGTCCCTGAAACTCCTGCTTAGTGTAAATGCATTATAATCCTTAGTTTCAATATTTCATGCAAGTCATCCCATAAACAGACACTTTCAAGAGTAAATAATTCCATTTTCAATCATCCCCTTTTGGATGTGAGTCATCTTTCCCATGTATCATATTTGCAGTCAGATGTTTTGTGCTTTCCAGTTGAAACATACCTCATGTCTCAGTAATTATTTAGGAATCAGTATCTGCTTTCTATATATTAGTGAAGGAAAAGCTTCCAAACTTTCTCAAAAGCTTTCTTGCATTTTCATCACAGCCAGTTCAACAGCAAATCTGATTCTTATTCATATAGGATAAGCATGTCAAGTTTCTAATCCCAGTACAGTCCTTACTGCAGTCCTGTTATTTATTCAGTTTATCCCATGTTTCAATTGTCTTCAAAAAGTGATCAGGCAGGGATTGAGCTGAGGTTTTGGAATAGATTTTCACTGGCATAGATAGCAGTGAGGTGCCTAATTCTTGGGTAGTTCACATGAGCAAGTAATAAGGCTGTTCAAAGCCTTTGGGGATTTGAAAATCTCTTCCCAGCACCCAGTGCAGTAAAACAACCTACTTCATACTTACCTGTAGAATGTGTGTCTGGATGAGATGGCAGTGCAAAAGAAAGTGTGTGCTGTAAACTCACACCTGAGTTTACTTCACAGCAGCTGCCTTGTTTAGATAAACCTCTAATTATACGGCAAGGTGAATAAACTCAGTGCTAGTGCTGTCACCAGTCTGCCAGACTGGTGATCTACCAGATCACATTAGATTGGAGATTAGAGCTCAAAAATAATTTCTTGGCAACGTGCTGGCAAAGTCTGGGTATCAGTTTGATGTTTTCAGTGTCAAAGTACAATAGTATGTCATGCTCCTTATAATATTTTGTAAAATGTTTGCCCCATCTGTGTCCAGATTTCTGCTGTGCTTTGTTTTTAAACCCAGGGAAGAGAATCCACTTAAAGCTTGGAGTTTTGGAAAAAGCTTATGAACGGGCAATCAAATTCAGTGGAGTAAGAGGATCCTTTTCCTGCAACCTGATCATTTATACAGGATTTTGACAGCTAGAAGGAAAATGACTTCTCTTTTCTTTTAAGCCTGTTTCTGATCTCAGAATCATGGAAGCTTTCAGAGCATCAAGCAGGCAAATGATGTCATAGTTTATTCTAGGAGCACCCTGCAGTGACTGAAAGGACACTTGGCACAGTTGTGTCTCCTCCCCCATCGATATTAAGGGAATATCCTCAGCTCAGGTTGGCTTCAGTGGCTCAGCCCCACAAACTCCCTTCTCCATGGTCACCTGTGTGCAGGAAGGGATGACTGTGGAAGTCAAAATCAAATAATTCTTCGATGACACTTGCCAGGTCCTTTTTGGAGCAAATGAAAAAGAACGAAACCCCTAAAATATTCCTGAATTAAGAACAGCAGGGTTCAGATTCAGTACTCATTTGGAGGGAGTGGAAAGTGAAAGAAGATAGCAGAGGCAGATATGCAAAAATTTGCTTTTGGCATCAAGGCCTTGACAGATAATGAAATCTAGCTCAGGAGAAGAGAGGGCAAAGGAAATTTGCTTTAGTTTATATGTGAAGTTAATTTGTGGTGTGTGGTGTTCATACATCTGAGTCCACTTGATGACAGTCTACATCTGTCTCAGTTCTAACTACACAGTGCCATGTAGACCTGAAGATCTAGGAAAAGTTATAATGGTCTGGGTGGGTGTTGCTAGAGCCTGTTGCTGTTATGTGAAGTGTTTGGCACCCAGAGTTGGCAGCACCTTAATTCATGTGGGACACAGTGTAGGCTGAATAATAGACTCCTTGCCTCACTGCCAAACAGAGAATTTTATTGATTAACCAGGATTTTGATTGATCCATGTTCAACAAGTATCTTTTCCATCAGCAAATCCTGCCTCTTCAAAAATGGAAGCACTTTGCAAATATGTCCCCCTTTTGATGACAAACAGGTGAGGGCACTTCATGTCTTAGTTGTGCAAAAGCTTTGTTGAAATCCATGCTCTGCCTAGTTCACAGTCAGGATCTGAACTCTGGCAAGTTTCCTGTTTTCTTGCATTTTTTTGTGAGGTAGCTACTTTTAGATTTTTTTTTCACTAAGTTCTTTCTGCCTAGCTTGTGCTGCAAGGGCCTGGGGTGCTCTGCTATTCAAGTACCTGTGTGGAAGTTAGTTCTCTGACAGCCCAACAACTGCTTACATGGCCAGCTAGGAATAAAAAAAATAAAATAAATCCTTTTCACAGAATCACAGAATCACAAGGTTGGAAAAGACCTTTAAGATCATCAAGTCCAACCATTCTCATCCTAAACTAAATCATATCCCTAAGTACCTCATCTACCCTTTTTTTGAACACAAAAACACAAAAAAGAAAAGATTGAAGGATTTCATAAGAGTGACCCAATGAACTGTATGAAATCCAGGGAAGTTCTAGTCACTTCTTCAAAGTCTAGAGGAGAATTGAAATTTGCAGATGAAACACTGGCATGACAGTTGGGATCTCCCCGCAGACGGAGCACATAGGTGCAGTGTATGGATCTCATCAAAGGCAGACGCGATCAGGAGCCTCTTTGGTTTGTGTTCATTCATGCCTTGCCAGTTCTGTTCACTTTGATGATAAAATTCCTTCTCACTGCAATTTCAAGGAAATGGGGAGAAAACACACAAAATGCTTTGGAAAATTTCACTATGGTGTTTAGAACAATTTTCTGTTAAGCACTCGGTGTTCTGTCTCTAAGGGGGATTTGCAGTGTTCCAACCAATACTAAATAGGGAACTAAACCGACCTGTCACTGAAAGTAAAATGTTGACTCATGTTGACGTTTGAGCCAAAACTCTTAACAGGCCCTGGGAAGAACAGCTAAGATCTCTTGCATCTGCTTCCTATCTGGAGGTAGAGGATATTAACATTTGCTTTACTTTTGACTAAGAAAAAATAAAAGAAAAAGAAAATAATTAACACCACAAAGATGAGCCTGACTTAAAAATAATGAGTCTTTTCAAATTTATAGTGTTTCTCACAGAGACTTAAACTCACTGGAAAACTAGCAATATTTCCCTAGAATCACGATGCTATTTCTTAAAACCCTTTTTAATCTCATTCATAAGAAATTAAAGTCTACACAGTGTTAAGAGTGGTGAGCTGGGGAAATACTATGAATTCTGCAGTAATATTTACTGCTTCTAATAGTTAAAGTAACAACACACGAATTCATGGGCAAATCTGATATGGAGAAAACTTTCCTGGCCCTGTAACTGATGATGCAGGGGACTGTAACTTCTGATAGCCACAGACGATGCATGTCAATTGTGTTGAGGAGATAACATAGTAATATTAAAGGCTAAAATGTTTATGATAAATGACAAGCTGGTCATAAAACCTAAGTAAGACTTCTAGCCTTTTAGGAAAACATCCCTTTAAGACATCTGGCAGGAAAAGAAAAGAAAAGAAAGAAAAGAAAAAAAAGAAAGAAAAAAAAGTAAGAAAAAAGCACAGCCATTTCCACCAGATCTTGAACGTTAGGAAATACAGTAGATCTAGTAAATCTACTAAATGTGTGACCACCCAATGGTAACAAATTGTCAGTCTCTGAGCCTTAGTTTCCCAAACTCTGTTGGAGGTGACTGAGAGTTGTTTCCAAAATCTTTCATCTGGGATGTTTTATTTAATGGGTTTACTGATTAAGACAGACGATATGATAAGGTCTGCCACTTAATTGGCAAATGGTTTGACTTAATAAATTTGAACTGAGACACTGCCAAGTGCTATCAGACAGTGAAACCAATGTATCAAAAAATCCCCACCAAATGTTATGCTATGGAAATGGGTGGCAGGATCTGGCTGGGTCAGAATCCGATGGACCTAATGTGAGAATCAGAGAGTGAGGTTTTGTGATTGGCATTATGCAGAGAGTCAGTCTAGGTGATCTGTGTGGTGCTTCCTGGCCCCAAAAAACATTAAACCAAGGGATGTTTTGTTGCCTTTTCTGAGGGTGATGTTTAAAGTGGCCTTTCTTATGTCTGTTTTCACTATGTAAGTGCAAGGTATTCACTTGCACTCATACTAGTGAGCTTTTGGTTGCTCTCATCAAGATCCTGCAAACGTTGTCTTTGGGAATAGGGCTAAATATATTCATAAGCCTTTGCAGGAGCAGGCATTAATCAGAGCAACCCTTTCTAAAAGGACTGCATTTAATTAAATTAATTATGTTTCTTTGTATTTAATTAATTCCATGCTTCAGGGTTTCCACTGGATGCCTAGAGAGGCCAGGAAGATTTTTTTTCCCACCTTTGATGAATAACTTGGCTGCTGATTTTTTGGTGTTTATTTTTTCCCTGTTTTTCTCAGATTCATCAGAGATTGGCGGCAGTCTGACATGGGACATGAGGCCATGTGCACTGTTGCTTCCCTCTTGATTTCTTCTTGTTCCTACTCTCAGGTTTAAAGTACTCATCAGTTACATGGCCAGGAAAATTTTCACAATATCATATTTGCAATAATTTTGTGCATTGACTGGATTCCTTGGGCATTTTCATCTGCCAGTGTACTGCAATTGAAGTTGCCCGAGCCCAATGACTTCAGTATCTCGTGGGTTCATACTATGCAATGGTATGACTTTCAGGTTAGTTTTCTGTCTTGATCAATAGGTCTGATATTTTTGCTGAGTCTTGGTGAATATAGCAAATGACATTTGGATCTCTGCATAGAAAAGGCCCTTGGGGGACCTCCCAGGCTCAGCAGCTGTGACACTTTTACTCACAAAGGAATAGATTAGGTCATCCAGGTGATGTCCTCCAGCCCGATATCCCTGAGATGGCTCAGCATGAAGTCAACACTTGAAATTGCTGTTTGCTTGCAATTCTTGGGCAACATGCATGTAAGAAAAGACAAACTACAGACATGGCAACTAGGTGCAAATTTTAAGGAGATTCTAATGCAGGCCTCAATAAAGATAGATGATATATTTATGCAACTATAGGCATAAATTTCTAGCTGCTGCCATTCTGTGAATGGCTTTAGCACTGATGCATGGTGCAGAGCTGTGCCTGGCTGCTATGATGCTGAGGAAGATAGGTCCCAGCTCCGGGACGAAGGCTGGAACCAGGAATGGTGGGGGTGGGCCCTCCTCATTGCTGGCATGAAAACAAGCTGGAGGTCAATGCTTTTCCTCCCTCCAGGAGACAGGGATGCAGCCAAGTGCTCAGATTGAACGTAAACCTTGTGATGATAATTGTGGTAACATGGTGTCTGGGCATGAATAGGGATTTGTGGTGATCATAATTAATGCAGACTTTGTTCAGAAAGTACCAAAATTTTATTTTGCATTGGACCTAAAATAGAGATCATAAAACATGGTTTGTTGGTTTAGTTTTTTAAAAAAAAACATAAAGCATGTCCCTGACTACAGGGTTTTAAACGTGGGCTTTCTCCTTTTGAAATTTTTTTTTTGGTGTGCACTTACAGAGACATTAATTCTTTTGGAATACCCCAAAGGAAAGGTCAGCTTCCAAGACCACCTAAAGCACAAAGAACATAGGGATGGGATTGCAGAAATGCTGTAAAATCTCTCTGGATCTGTACAGGACAAGGCTTGATTTAGACTGGGGCAACAAAGACTAGAGCCAGGGCCCTTAGGCTGAGTAGCAGGTGCCCACAGGAAGTTCGGGGACCAGGTCTATGCTCTGATTGTCTGGATAAGAGATGTAAGGAGAGAGTAGCATAGTTCCTCCGTGGTCCATCTTTCTGGGTTCTACCCTGTGGAAACCATTATTTCAGCAGGCAGGTCTTACTTTGAGATGATCCCAGGACCAGTGTTACTACTTCTTCCTTCTCAAAGTCTTTCTATTTTGAGGTAGAGAGGAGCACAGAAATGCTCTGACACAAGCGCTCTTTGGGTCAGTTCACAAATTTGATTGAGTTTGCAAATGCTGTGATGGTACTAAATGTGTAGTGTTACATTCTGGAGCTTGAGATCAAAGGCTGTGTCTCCCTTCTGCCAGAAATACTGATCTAGGGAGGAAGGGAAATGGTTGCTGTTAATGTACCGTGTCAAGTGTGACCTGCGGCAGTGCAGGGCTTTGGTGTTCTTAAGGCTCCCTATCCCTATCCAAAACAAACTCCTGGATGAAGATCATAACTAAAAAAACTTTTCTGGCTCGAGTGAAATTTCTACAATAAGGCTAAGGACAAAGATTTCTCAATGCCCAGGCTGCGTTGCAGAATTAAATTCACCAGAAATTAATAAACATCACAAAACTCACCATCTTCTGCTGAAATGCAAGATGTCCACTTCTGAGCTGCCGCCTCTAACGCAGGACAACCAGCAAGCACTTAAAAATATTCCTTGGGAAAACAAAGCAAGCAAAAAAAAATCCCCTCTTGCACACACTTGTCTCCTGGGAAAAGCAGGAGAAAGAGCAGACAGCAGATGACAAATGCCAGTCATGTCTCTGAATGGGCTACTGGAAGGCTGTCACATGCTAAGGTGCAGAGCCATGTGTACAAACATACAAACACACGCATACCAACATATAATCTGTCAGCCTGTCATGAGACAAACTTCATACCAAAGCCAAGGGGGGATTTTGCCTCAGTAACATAATGCCTCTTACTCACAGCCTCAGCATTCGTTGCTTTCAAACTGTAACAGTCTGTCGTTCAGTTGTTGCATTTAACTTTTTCCAGTAAGTTTTAAAGGAGAAAAAAAAAACAACCAAAAAAATTCTTTCCTTTTAACAATGCTGTCTCCTTTTTTAGATTTGCAGCTGAAGAAGGGTGTGTTCGAGGAAGAGAATGCCAGCTTCTTAAGAAAGCTTTTATTTAACAACAACAACAACAAAAAACCCAACAAAAAAACCCACCCCAACAACACAGGAAAACAGTCCAATATAACAACTCAGAAACTAAATGGTCATGTCAGTCAAACAAAAATACCCCCAAAAAATCATCAGATTCTTAAGTAAAAGTTACAGATAGAGCGAGCCAGACGCCAAACTGATTTTATTATGCCTCCACTTTAGCATAAATAGGCAACTGTCAAAATACAGCATCTTGTCATTCAACAAAGTGAAATTCTACTAAATTGAATCAAGTTGAACAGAGAGACGACTGTAGTTTAGACAGGCTCTCCCTCCCCTTCTGACATTGTGGGCCTGCTTGGCAGACCGCTCAGGTTTCAAATGAAAGAAATGTGTTGGAATAGAGCAAGTGATGAAAAAAAATGTCCTTAACAGGAACTTCATTAATTAAAACCCAAGAGGCTGACAAGCCTTGAGCTAGTATCTTGCAGTGTTGGGGTGAGGGCTATATATTACTCAGAGCTACAAGTCAGGTTTATCCCCTGCCCCTATTATCATTGCTGGTGGAAGTTTCTCCTGTAATTTAAGAGTATTCACTGTTGGAAAAGAAAAGAAACACGACATCAACAAAACTAACACTACACTTCTGCTAACCTTAGGGCAGTGTGCTGCTCTCATCATTTATAAATATCTAGGCTATTAATATTAGTGTGTTATACTGGTGCCCATCACCAGAGAGTCTCTCAAAGCACCTAAAGCGAATTAGTCCCAGACTGGTATCACAGCAGTATTCATGGTCTTGGTGACATCCAGCATTTGAAAATCCACCTTGGACAGGATAGTGTCTTGGTTTATTCACAACTTTTGAGTTTCCCTTAGCTTTCTGCAACTGAATTTGACTTTAGGCTAACCAAGAAGGCAGGTAGAGAGGGACTGCCTGGGGGCTTTTGAACATTCTGCTTGCAATAGCAGAAGAGATGGTATAGAAGAAGGGGTTCAGCATTTCATAGAATCATGAAATCACAGAATGTGTTAGGTTGGAAGGGACCTTTAAAGGTCACCTCGTCCAACCCCACTGCAGTAAGCAGGGACACCTTTAGATCAGGTTGCTCAGAGCTACATCAAGTCTGACCTTGGATGTTTCCAGGGATGGGGCCTTCACCACCTCTCTGTGCAACCTGTTCCAGTGTCTTACCACCCTCATAGTGAAGGCCTTCTTCATAATGTCTAATCTGAACCTTCCCTGCTCTAGTCCAAAACCACTGCCCTATCGTCCTATCACTACCTTCCCTTACAGTCCCTGCCCAGCTTTGTTGTAGTTCCCTTTCAGGTACTGGAAGGCCGCTATAAGGCCTCCCTTGAACCTTCTCTTCTCCAGACTGAACAACTCAAACTCTCCCAGCCTGTCTTCATAGGGGAAGTGCTCCAGCCCCCTGATCATCCTCAAGGCCTCCTATGAACTCACTACAAGAGGTCTATGTTCTTCTTGTGCTGAGGGTTCCGGAGTTGGACACAGCACTTCAGGTGAGGTCTCACCAGAGCAGTGGGGCAGAATCATCTCTCTCCATCTGCTGGTCACACTTCCTTTGATACAACCCAGGATGCCACTGGCCTGAAGGTCAGATGTACCTTTTCTTCTGTAGGACCCATAAGGCTGATTGTAGCTTCAGTTTTTTAGAATTTTTCTGCCTGCTTTAATGTGACATGATACTTTGCATTGTGGAACCCTGTGTTCATTTGTCTCTCTACAGTTTTGTCTGATTTTTTTCCATGCCATGCACTCCCTTGAAGATTAATTTCTCTTAAGTGTCATGAAAATGCTTCAGCCCTTTGTAAGTATAGACCCCAGAAAATAAATACTTCTCTCATACAAGACGTGAAGAGACTAAGATGAGGGAGTTAAGGTCAGAGAAGGAGCTAGATGTCTGGTGAAAAAGAAAAACAGGGTTAAATAAAATAGGAGGTCTGGGGTGAAATGGCTCAGATGATTGTATCCTGATGGAGCCTGAAAATCAAGGAGATAGAAGAGACATTGGTGGAAAGTCACATTCCTAGGCATTATGTAGCTGCATGAACTAGGCGACATGTTCCCTTCTGCAACCTTCATCACTCTATGTCTAATTTTATTATGTGGTGATAATGAATTTTTGTGATAATGAAGCAGGGACAGACATCTTTTCAATCAGGGGACATTTATGCGTTCCAGTGAATCCCTGCCTTTTACACTGACAGGGTGATCCAAAAGCAGGGAAATACCACATCTGATTGGGAAACATTAAATGGAGGGTTGTTCCTGAGGACATCAGAAAGTAGAAGTCAGGAATCAGTGTTACCACCTAGCTCATTGCAGTCCTTTGTAACATACCAAAAAAAAAAGATCAATAGACCTTGCTATGAATGTCCCAGAAACCTGAGTATCTGTGGGATTAACATGAGCTATAGAAAGAAGAAAAGAAATATTTAAAGTTACAATATCAAAAAGGAGATTATAAAAGAAACGAGTCTGTTTTTTATATATTTATTTATTTATTATTTTAAACTTTAGTTTTAAATTAGAGTATTTCACACGTAGGAGGAAGCATATTTTTAAAAAAAAGCCCCAACATCTGGAAATTCTGTCTCTTTGTCATGGACTAGACAGATCTTCCTTTCCTTCCTTCTGCTAGTCAGTCCCAGCCAAAAGCCAGAGTTCAACATCCATGCTCAATAAAGTATTCAGAATAAAACATTATACGTGCTACACTATGAAAGAACTGTTAGTAATCAGACTATTGAAATCAGGGGAGTAAAAGGAGTCTGACCCATTTGCCAAAGCAATAGGAAAATGTCCCCAAGGCTACTGTAAAAAGAAGAAAAAAATCCAGTGAGAAAAAATTATTTTGCTAAACAGAAATTGCTTACTTATGTCAAGCTCTCTTTGGTCCAAAGGAAATAGCTAGCTGTCTCACTCAGGCTAATCGCACTTTTGCAGACATATTTAGCACATAGACTTGCACCTTCAGCTGTAAGGCAGTTTAAGAAGTCTTAAGGCAAGTGGATTGGTCATCAGATGTCTCGAAGTAACGTCTCCATCTATCAGTTCAGGCCATACAAAGGTTTACATCTAAATCTAAATACCGGTTTATAGCCTATCTCTATTTAAAACTTTCTTTTGTAGGTCAGAGCAGAACAGATTATTTTGTTGTTGTTGTTATTAGAAACCAGATAAGTCTCCAGCTTTGTCTGACAGGGGAAATTAATGCCTTCTGTGTGGGATTAAGTCAACAAAACTCAAATTAAGTCGGTCACCATTTTTCTACATATCTTTCATGTAAAGATTAACTTCACACCTCATATTTAATATATATAAATGCAAAAATTTCCCCCCTAGGATCCAAGGTCTGACCTAGGATCAGAGCTGTGCACTCTCTTCTTGAAAGTGATGACTCAGAAAAGGAGCTACTTCACATCGACTACCAAGAAGACACTACTGGAGAAGGACAAACTCAAAATATGAATAGAAAGGTGGTAAGCAGGAAGGCAATTTAATGTAAGTATCAGTGAGATCAGTGATGGAATATTTCATACATACATGACCAGCGACTCCATATTTAAAGTAATTTTGGAAAATTGGAAGCCAAATCTCAAATTACTGGAAATGGGTTTCAATGAGAAACTAAATCTGAGCCAAAATTATACAATCCATGGAGCGTATCAGGAAAATAATTGAGCAGTGATGCAATTGGATTCTGTGACAATGTTCTCAAGGAACAAAGCCCAAATGTACAATGGCTCTGTAATCAATAAGACAAAGGGATAGTGGGATCAGAAGCTCTAAAAATTACAAATAGAAATCACAGAATCACAGAATCGTAGGGGTTGGAAGGGACCTCGAGAGATCATCGGGTCCAACCCCCCTGCCAAAGCAGCTCCCTAGCTCATATTGCACAGATAGGCATCCAGACAAGTCTTGAATATCTCCAGAGAAGGAGACTCCACCACCTCCCTGGGCAGCCTGTCCCAGTGCTCTGTCACCCTCACTGGGTAAAAGTTCTTCTGCATGTTGGTGCGGAACTCCCTGTGCTCCAGTTTACAGCCATTGCCCCTTGTCCTATCTCCACAGACTACTGAAAAGGGGTTGGCCAATTCCCCCTGCATCCCATACTTAAGATATTTATAAACATTAATTAGGTCCCCCCTCGGTCTTCTTTTCTCCAGGCTGAACAGCCCCAGCTCACTCAGCCTTTCCTCATACGGGAGATGTTCCAGGCCCTTCATCGTCTTTGTAGCCCTTCTCTGGACTCTCTCCAGGAGATCCCTGTCCTTTTTATACCAGGGAGCCCAGAACTGGACACAATACTCCAGGTGGGGCCTGGCCAGGGCAGAGTAGAGGGGGAGGATCACCTCCTTCGACCTGCTGGCCACACTCTTCCTGATGCATCCCAGGATCCCATTGGCCTTCTTAGCCACCAGGCCACACTGCTGGTTCATAGCCAACCTGTCATCAACCAGGACCCCTAGGTCCTTCTCCACAGAGCTCTTCTCCAGCAGGTCATCCCCCAGCCTGTACTGATACAGACGGTTATTCCTCCCCAGGTGCAAGACTTTACACTTGCTTTTATTAAACCTCATCTGGTTTCTTCCTGCCCAGCTTTCCAGCCTGTCCAGGTCTCTCTGGATGGCAGCGCAGTGTTCCTGCGTGTCAGCCACCCCTCCCAGCTTTGTATCATGGGCGTACTTGCTGAGGGTGGATGCTATTCCCTCATCAAGGTCGTTGATGAAGATATTACACAGGACTGGACCCAACACTGAGCCCTGGGGAACACCGCTAGTCACAGGCCTCCATTCAGATTTTGTTCCACTGATCACGACCCTCTGAGCCCAGTCCGACAGCCAGTTCTCAACCCACCTCCCTGTCCACTCATCTATCCCATGATCTCTCAGCTTTTCTATCAGGATGTCATGGGAGACAGTATCGAAAGCCTTGCTGAAGTCAAGGTAGATGACATCCACTGCTCTCCCTCCATCCACCCAGCTGGTGATGAGATCATAGAAGGCTATGAGATTGGTCGAGCATGATCTCCCCTTGGTGAATCCATGCTGACTACTCCTCATGACCTTCTTCTCTTCCAGTTGCTTGGTAATGGCATCCAGAACAAGCTGTTCCATAACCTTTCCAGGGACAGAAGTGAGGCTGACTGGCCTATAATTGTTAGGGTCCTCCTTCTTGCCCTTATTGAAGACTGGAGTGATATTGGCTATCCTCCAATCCTCAGGTACTTCTCCTGTTCTCCAGGAGCTGTCGAAGATGATAGCAAGCGGCTCCGCAATCTCTTCCGCCAGCTCCCTCAGCACATGTGGATGTATCCCATCCAGGCCCATGGATTTGTTTGCATTAATCCCTTTGAGCCGCTCCTGGACCACCCCTACCTCAACTAGAGGGAAGCTCTTCATTCCCCAAACACTCCTACTTGGAGTCAGTGGAGGTGATTAAACATTATCACAGACTACAAGGAAAGCAATTAAATAGTCACTTGTGGATCTTTTCAAGGGACTATAAAAATGTCAAAGGTAGGTTTTAGCCAATACAAAATTATGCCTACATCAAAACAAAAACTATCAGATCCTACAACCAGGTTACCACAGATAATTTGATAGGTGCACCACAATATTAAACATCTTTTCATTGCCTTTCTCACCTTGAATTCACTGTATCAATTAAATCTACCTTACACTGTAGTATTAAATCAACTACAGTGTCCCCATTTCCAGCCTTGAGCATCAGTGAAGCTACCGACCGAATCATTGCACAATCAGCACATGGTTGTGGTGCTTTGGCTCAGGTCAAGGGATGATGGTGTTAATATTGGAAACGAATTGCATGGACCTAGTTTAAATGTCAATGCAGGTTACGTATGGGTTGCATACATGATGCCCTAAATGAGCTGAAAGGGGTTTAGACTACTCTAGGAGGAGGCTGTTAATGTTGTCAGCCCGCACAGATCTTCTCTCCTAACTGAAACATACAGAGCAACCTGTTATTTATCAGCATAAAAGTGCTGCCAAGAGAGAAATGAAGACCTTCCCAGTCTCTCACACGGAGAGTGAGAGTTCTGTCTTCACAGAAGTAATATTAAACAATCTGAGGAGACTGCCTTATAGTTGTTCCCAGGCTTCTTTGTGGAGTAGCTGGCAGAAAAGATGGGAGGGAAACAGCAGAGAAAGGTGAAAGATAAAAGGAAAAGTCTGAAGTGGAATGTTCCACTTATTTAGCCGACTAAAGTTCACCATCTGTGTAGAGCTGTGTTGAGAGCCAAGGAATTTGCATGTTACAGTGAACCGTTTATGAAATACACAAATATGTATATAAATATATTATACTAAGTCTACTTGTAGCTGGGGTTGTTTTACCAGTAAAAGACCCTAATTACACTAATGTTCAGAACTTTACATAAGTCATTTGCCATAAGGAATCAATAGATTTCTAAAAATTCCTAAGATTTCATAGACAGTTTTTCAGGACTGCATATAACATACTCTTCAGCATTTACTCAAAGCTTTCATTTCTCTTGCAAAATGGGGCTTTTTTTCTTTCTCTCCAAATAGCCTCCTATTTATTTTCAGGAGCCTGATTTTTAATTATTTTATTTATTGGACTATACACCATACATTAGTATCACCCGATGAAGAATATCACAGATGGAAACTTTCCACTTTATTATGCAAAGAATCCTTTTTGATCCAGCTAAACCTTTCTAACACAAAAAGCACAAAATCCTCTGGGGTGCTAGGGTACATTGACACCTCTGTGGGATTTAGTGAAGAAACTCGCTTTCCAGATTAACTTTGTATGTGTGAAAGTCTGGATTTGCAGCTCTGGAGACAGAAAGCTGGAGGCTCAGCTGCTGTAATCTAGTAGAGATTTGCACAAGGTGAAGCTTTGGATCCATCTGGTCATTTAATGGCAGTGTGCATAGGTAGAGGGAGACACAGGAGTAGTCCAGAGCCACCTTGCTTGTCAGCCTTCTTTTCAAGTAGTTGCCAGCCTGTCAACATGTACAGTTGCTTGTAAGTTTTTCTGTACCCTAAACACCCACTCCAACCCTCAGCTAAACCCTCTGCATTTTAAGGAGATCATGTTAGTTGTTCAGTGCTATTGAACTCAGAAGATCTTCTACTTCCTCCCTGAAGAATCAAGCTCGGATTGCAGTAAATAAAACCTACACAGAGGGGTCTTCCCTAGCCTGGCACTTTCAGTGTTTCACAAATGACTTGCATGATGGGCAGCATAAATGGCAAAGTATCTACAGCATGGGAGAGGCTGCTTGCATGATTGAAGGATGGATTGGGATTGAGATGAGATGAAGAAAGTGGAGAAAAGGTCTGAAAGAACAGACCAGAGTCTAATAGTATCACATGTAAAAGTCCAGACTGGAGTAAGAATAACCAACTGCACAAATACAAGATGATGATGACAGTTTTGTTGAAAAAGGTCAAAGCATTACAGTCGATCAGAAAATAAGTGAATGTATGTCAACACTGTCATGCTGTTGGGAAAAAAAAGTCTAATATGACGAAGAGCAGGGTAGTCCACAGGGCCATGAAGCACCCCTCTTGCTCTCTTCAGTATCAGTATGTCCCCAGCTGAGATACAGCACCCAGCTCTGACACCTCCCTTAAAGGAAGACCAGACACTGACCAGGGAGAAGTCAGAGGACAGCAGTGAAACTCACACTCAGATGGGAGAATGGCTAGGGAACCTGGCCTGGGAGGAGAAGCTGAAAGAACAATATTTAAGAAGACAATAATCCTGCAACAGCTCATGAAGGTTTCTTCTTTATATTCCTATTTGCATGCAGTGTCCATGACATATGTTCACTTCTTTAGCAAACACACATGAAGACATTTCCTTCTGCCCCTGTCAGGGATGACTTCCAGGCATCTATGAAGAATCCTGGGTCTCCTTGCCTGGACTCCTCAAAATTTGGGATTGACCTCCTTATGTCAGAGCTTTAGACAACTCCAAACCTGTCAGCCAGAAGGTTGGGCTCTGCACAGCCAGCTACCTTACAGCCTCTGGATGAGAAGCTGGCTGGTCCCTGGCTGCTGTATACAAAATAATCTGGGTTTAGGCATCAACATGTAGATTGTTTCTTACCTCTGTGGAGCAGTATCTTCCCAGCTAAATTACAAGAGCTCTTACTTGCCTTTAACTAAGCATGAAAGTAGTCAGCTACTCTAAATGCAGATCCATTGTCTATTTAGCTCCAAGAAATGGCAACTGCTCATCTTTAGGACCATCAAGTTAACTATAAGAAAACATTCTTTCCTAAAAGAAAAGCATCTGTCTGAATACACCAAAGCATGGGCACTGGGATCCAGTTTCTGCACAGGTCTATCATTTGAACTAGATCGGCCATGGATGCTCACTGCTGGGATTAGTATCCAGGAGTTACAGAATTCCCTCTGCACTGTGCAAGGTAAAACAGGTAGAGATCACAGGACTATGCACACTTCCATAAGCTAAGGCACTACTGATAAAAGCTAAAAAAAAAAATAAAATAAAAGTGGGTGGACATTTTCATAGCAGAACATTTGTAGCAGCAAAATGTTCACCTCTCAAGCCTCAGCCAGATGTCTGACAAAGCAGGAATGTCATAGGCTGTAAAAGTATTTGAAACACACACAGAGGAATGCACAATTCATATGAATAAGACTTAATCAAACAGAATGTATATTCTGACTATGTTGATGCATCTACATATCGACAGATTAATTTTTTTCCCTTGTATTCTTTTTATCTTTTATTAATCTGAAATATTTTAGCAAAAACAGACCAAAAAAACCTATAGCTGGGGATTTTCTGTGGTGCCATGAATTACAAGGAAGTCTTCTAAGAGTTTTCAAAGAAAATTATGTGCGTCATCAGCTATGAGTATTAGTTAGCTGCATCCATTGTGCAAATAACTTTGTTTAAAGCAGGGAGTGTGCAAATATATCATGTGAACAGATACTCTGAACTGGGTAAATTGTGGACATTCCCATTTAAAAACCTGGCCAGGACTGGCCACTGAGTTCAGAATCGTTTGCAAAAACTATGTAATAAGTAATCATGAACATGGAATATGGAATAAATTCAAGGGAATCATGGAATCCAAGAAATGAAATAGGACTTATTGGTTACATTTTCTGGTGAATTATTAGGCTGCACTCTGCACACAGGAAATACGCCTTATAAAATAAACCATTTTTCCTAGAAAAAAGTCTTAGGGTAGACTTGAACTACAGTGAACCTTCCAGCTGGTTGAACTGATTATATCTCCATGAAAATAATTCAAGCATCTGCTTATTTATTTTTTCAGTTATACTAAATTACTACTGAATAAGAGCTGTGACTCTAGGTGTCATGTATGTGTACTCATTTATGATCAGATTATTGCCATTCCAGTCCCTTTAGGCAGTATCTCTAATGGCAGACTTCCCTTTGAGGTGAACAAATATTATTAGGTTAGACCTTGAGTTTGCTGTGATCATGATCAATCCATGCAATGAAGCCAAACTCAAAGGAATAATTTTTAAAACTATGTTGAATAAGTCATTGTTCAACAGGGCATTGAGGGCAACTGAGGGCATTGCAAAACTGAATAAAGGTGAGACCTGGAGAAGAAAATGCATTGTCTTGTCTCAAACATATCAAGCATGTTCATCGATCCAGTTTATGGGTCGATGTGTGTGTGTACACACACACACACACACACACACATACACAGACACATGCGTGCATGCATCTACCTGCATATAAATAGGTTTATGGCAGGTGTCTCCAAATGGCAGTGTTTCCACAGAATCTCCAGTTCTGTTTCTTGGCACACATGCAGATTTTTCTGCCATGTAAAGACATGTTGTTACGCTGTTATAAGTTTTAATTTTCTGGCTAATTGTTGACAGAAGATCATGAAATCTCAGGGCACCGAGTCAGCCCTGAGACTGCAAGGGAAAGTGAAGAGCCCAGACACACTTAGGAGCTCTTAATAATTTGTTGGATCTGAACTTTTGTTGTCTCTGGCCTTTATTCTTTCTCTGAATCTGTGATCAGAGCTGTTTTCCACGTTGAGACACCTTGGGAGCCAACAACCAGCATGAAAGGAAGGATTGCTCTGCCCACTGTTGTAATTCCCTCTCTACAGGAGAGGTGCAGACATCTAAATAAAGCAAATTACACTTTGTGCGTCACCAGCCTCCTCATCCATCATGCTGCTTAGTCAAAATGTGTGTGTATATGCCTCTAGTGACCTATGTATGGTGGAATACACGAGAGCAGGAGGGATTGTGATGTCTGTCTGGTTTCTAAGAAAGCAATGGACTTCCAGCCTAGCAAAAGAAAGCGTTCAGATTAGTACACCGCAGCTCTTTCTGATTCATTGCCTTGAAGAAGTAAGAGCAGCTTTGGCATATACTCCTGTTATTGTGTGCCAGCTATGAGAGAAGCCACACCGAGCAGCCTGGGGCCTTACACCGTAAGCAAAAAAAATTAAAATTAAAAAAAATCCACCACAGTAATTGCTTCTTGTTAGTGCAGCTCAAAGCCACAGACTGCAAAAGGTTAAGCTTTTGGTATAAAACCTAAATAGAGTTTGTCATGTCGGTCCTGTACAAATACAGTACTCTACTGTTTAGTTAGTTGTTTAAATCCTCCTCTTGCCAGTGCCTGGGCCTTCTGCGGATGTCTGAACATGGGAGAAGCTTTCTGGTGTCAAATTCATTTTGAGACTAGCTATTTATTTTGCTTTGTGCTTTTTTTTTGTTTTGCTTTGCTGTTGCTTTTTTAATTTTTATTTCTTATTCTTTTCACTGAAATTGGCCTTCTACACCAGGCGTGCAGAAGCTCACACACACACACACAGAGATGCTCCCGAAAAAACACAACTTGCCAAGGAAAAGGTCGAGTCCTCAGGACATGAGTTGATGGGTTTTTGTGTTAAGTGGACTTGTCTGCAATGTGAATCTGTTCATCGCAGGAGCACACCCGAAAGTGCTAACACAGGGCTCTGGGCTCTCACCACGGCTGCCACGGAGAAGCCGCAACCCCAGCATCACCTGGGCTTCGAAACAAAAGCAGATTTCTCAAGCATTGCTAATACCTTCTCCAAAGAAACCTTTAAGCACAATTAGCTCGGGGAACTCATCACCACTAGATAGAATTGAAACCAAGGTTATACTGATATTCAAAATATGGACGGTGAAGCACACCCACAGAGACGTGGAGAAGTACCTTAGCTTGCATTAAAAATGTGCATAGGGAAAGCAGCACTGAATTTACATTCTTAACAGGCAAATTTCTGTGGTTACTCTCATTAACAAATTTCCTTAAGAGGCAGTGAAACAGTTAACCTGGGCTCCCTGCAGAAACTGTGCATAAAAATGTAAAAAGTTGTTTTCTTTCTCTGTATCAGCTTGTGTCCCGATGAACTGCTATAAATTATTCTGCAATGCAGATTCTGAGCAGTACAGTTAAGCTCGTCTCAGATAAGGAAGGTTTGTTGTTTGCAAAGATGTCATGGTTATACCCACAGTAATAATGTATCCCCTAGACGTAGGAATCTCATCGTGCTCATGTGAATCCTTGTGACTTTCTACAGTGGGAAAATATCCGAGTTAAAGACGGGTCAGAAGACTTCGAATTAGTGATCAGCAACGCAGTCCCCTGAGCTAACCCCTGAAAATCATTGTGCTGAACTCAGAGGTGAAACAAAAGTTCAGTTCGAGTCATTTCAGTACAACCCAAACTCTGCTGTTCACGCTGTACAGGCAGCTGGAAAGCATTTCATAGAAATTTCTGTAATTAAAAGGTATTTTCACTTAACAGGCTTTAAATAGATTCCATTTTCCAGTGACAATTAATTTTTGTGAAGCACCTCATTCAAACACTTATCAGTATGACAATTAGCATATAAAACCAACTTGGGAGTGAATGAGATCTGTAAAAGCAATTATTTTGCTAATGGATAAGACAAAAATTTCCCTAATAATTTTAATTAAAAGTACATTGTAAAAAGTGAAAACAAATAGTATTGGCAATTGTGCACCCACAAAAATGTATGAGACAATTTGCCCTTCTTTAATGTAAGAAACGTAAAGAAATGTGTTCACCTGCTCTATTCCTTTGCTTGAAGCTATTAAACATTCAGTTACACTGATTTGAGATTGTGATTGCGTCTTCCGCGATGAAAGAAGTATGTTAGATTAGATTTACTCTGGCTGTGGAGCCTGGATCATAGCTGCTTCCAATTCACTCTAGAAGGAATCTGAAATAATTCAATTAAAAATCCTTTTATGAACCTCCAGCCTGATTCAAGTCTCATTTCTAGGGCTTCTTACAAAGGCATATGTCCATATCTACCTTCTGTCCTGACACTCCTTCTCAGATTCATGGTTTACCACCTCTCCCACTCCACCACCTGGTTGCCAATCAGACTTGGTTTCATCAAGCATGGCCCATACTCTCTCTAGCATCACTGTCTTGGTGGTGGGTTCTGTCCCTACTTCCTTCCTCCTACTCTGCTCTTCTGTGTCTCATTCCCCTTGTCAGGTCTGCTCTAACCTCCCACACTTGGGGCTCACCTTCAGCTGCTTCTCGCTAACCCCTGTGGCCTGGAGAGACTCTTGTGGCAAATCCAAAACTTGGCTGATTTCCCTCTAGCCTAGTACATCTTCCTGTAATTTTTCTGACCTAGCTAAATATTTTTTTAGCTATTACCAGGCATCTTGATGCCCTAAAATTAACCAACCCTTCAGTGCAGTTTTCCCCCTCTTCACATCTGACACATCATCCCTTTCATCTCCCTTTCTTCTTGAATTTTCTTCAAGTCAGATCCCACCAGTGTTTTCAAAGGTGCAACAGAACCTTCCTCATTTCTTTGGTTCCATTTCTTTTGCTTGCTTTCTATACCACAGCACTTTCTTTCCTTCCTCCTGATACAAACATTTATGTTCCTCCTTTAACACGGGTGGCCCTACTTCACACGGCATCCTCACAAATCCCATCCCTCATTCCTCTGAATTTTTCATTTGCTTCTTAAAGCATTTTCTTCTTTCATAACTCTCCTTAAAACTTCATTCTCCCATTGTACCTCCAAAGATACCAGTCAGGATTTGGGATGCCAACATACTTTGACTACTCATCATCACATGGAGCAGCAGCTGTCTCCTTCCCTTGCGTTGCGGTCCACAACCATCTGTTGTTCCTTGCCTCACACTGGCCGCTGCAGTGCAAGGTCTCATTACCAACACTTGGAGAGTCCTTGGGACCCACTGAGTCACCAGGAGGTGGAAGCCATCAGCCCTCAGCAAACAGAACATAAGACAGCTCAGGTGGTAACTTCATTAATACAGGGTCTGTATTTATACAGCTCCTTGTTGGGGACCTGACCCTGGAGTTCAGGTCTCCCGGGGCTAAGATGCTATGGCTAACAATAATACTAATCCCACAAATATCAGTAAGGGAATGGTTTTGATTACAAAACAGATGCTGATGTTTGAACACAGGGTTTCAAAATCTGCTTGCATTGTAATTTAAAAGAAATGATTACTCTGTGGAAGGCCCTTTGACCCATCTGTACTCGCTCCCAAAGTGATGTGAAATTCATCCCCTGCAGAAAGGCAGTGCAATGAGCCAATTAGACCCCCAAGACCCACAAAGGGTGAGTTATGCCCAAAGAATGCCTACATGCTATGAAAAGTATATTGCTGCAAAAAAGTACCCAAACTCTGTAACAGTCTCTTTGAACACAATATAAATGCTACTGTGGACCACAGGGGTTAATCCATTACAACAAGGCAATTAGATTTAGTGACTGTTTGGAAGATAAAAGCAGCGAGTCATAATCAATCCTGAGAACCCAGACATGATAGATTTCTATAATTTCCTCTTACTTCATAGATCTGAGCATGACAAAGCGAGTTAGGGTGGAGTGGTTACAGTCCCATGTCAGAAATGCAAGAGGAATTTTATTTTTATTAAACAAGTTACTTGTGAAAAAGGAGTCTTTATCTCGCTCTCTTTCTGGCAATCCCATTCCAGATGGTGGTACATTTATCCTTCAAACATTTTGTGGATGCCTCTTTTTAAGCTTAGAATGTCAGCTTCTGGAGGGAGATGGGAACAAAGGGGATTTTTCCTGGTTCTGTTATAGCCAGGCGACTTCATATTGAAGGTCTCATTCCCCATCTTCTGGCTAAATCCTGCACAGAAGAGCTATGCTCTGCTTTCAGTTTGTTTCACTCACAACGGCTTAGTGTGAAAGCATTTTCAGTCTTGGATAGAGGTGGTATGTAGCATTATGCACAGCTAGATGCTGTAGTTTGAATTGTGCACACATCAGTCCACTCTGTGGCACAAGCTGCCTAACCTGGCTGGAGGAATATCCTGGCTCTCTGACAATGTCCTCCAGCAATCTGCATGTGGGCATAAATTAGATACGTGAGGTTGGATGCCTGCTTGGCATAACTCCACAGATCCCACTGCATTGTGATATGCCTACAAAGCAAATGATCCTGTTCTCATAGGATATGCGTATCAATGTCCTAGAAATGCTGATCTCGGTACAGAGTCCCTGCCCAAACTTTCCCTGGAGGCTCAAGTTAGAGAAACAGCAATGCAAGTGCAAGGCATTGTCACCCCACGCAGCATAGTTCCTCTTGGCATGTGCTAGTTGGAGCCTGTTAGCAGCTGAGGGGCTGAGATTTGGTCACAGATAGTGGGAATTATGTGCCCTACTTCTGGCTCTCAAAAACTTAGTGACCTATCCTAGGCAAATCACTGAGATTCCCTCTGCACTCAGGAGGGAAAGATCACCCGAGTGATTAGGATCAGGAGTAGGGAGAGATTACCAAGGGCAAAGATGTCCTTAAATAAGGGGGGTTAAAGCCCTCTGAAGCTGATAACAGTTTGTTTAGCTTCTAAAGAACTATAGTTAAGTGAAATAAATACAAATCTAAATATGTGCCAAGCTAGAGGCAAAGCATAAGTTCAGGTACCTGGAATAGGTTGATACACCTGTCAGATAATTAGCCTTCTGCTCCCCTTTTTCCAAGAGAAAGCCCCAAATTAAGCAGGTTGAGTGGCCCTCAGGCATTGTCACTTTATAGAGATCTAAATTCAGAAACACCACATAGTAATTCTCACTGTCCCTGGTAGGACAACGCTACTTTCTCCTAGGAGAATATTGGTGAGTTGTCCTCTTCATTTAGCCCACAGCTTGGCACTGCAGAAGCAGAGCAACAACCAAAAAGGTGACACAACCCTGGTTGTGGTATTTGGGTCAGGAGAACTGGGCTTGAGCTACCTCATTCACTGAGCCATTATTCAGTGTCTTAAGTGACACATAATCCCCTGTTCAACAACTGGCTTGCATATCTGTGGTGATGTGACCAGCTAACTGCAGTTCAAGCATTCCTCTTCTGCGTGTAGTTTATTAGGGCTTTCAACATTTTTTCTTACTAATATAAGAATATGTGAGGAGGAAGAACATGGTAGCAATTAAGTGCAGCCATGAATTTTACGAACAGTTTGCTGGAAACCACATTAATGACTTCATCAAGGCTAAGTGCATACATCAGCCCAGCAATATTTACTTGTTAAAATAAATTTAGTGCTCAGGAAAGATGCCCAGCTGACAGCCCTGAGGACTGAAGCCCTCTCCTAGCCACAGAAAAGATAGACTGAAACTGGTGGGGTACACCTCACCATGTTGCCATGCACATGTGGGCCTCAAGCCTGTTTCAGAAGGGTCACCTCTAGATTGGCAGAATAACTCAGTATTACATCCTTTGCTGCTTATCTCTATTTGGAAGTGGTTCCTGTTTATGCCAGCAGTAATATTATCTTTAGTGCTACAGTGACCAGAGCCGGGATTCTCTTTCAAACTGCAGCTGAAGAAATCCAATTACATCTCTCCAAGAGTCAGCACCATTTCGATGTATCTCTTTGCCTAGTAGGAAATAGAGGCTCTGAAGTGCCTGTTAAGTCAATCTTTGCTGTATATTTGCTGTTGGTTTTTCTCTGATACACACCTTCATGTCTTTTTTCCAGGCTGGCCCATGAGTTCGGAAAAAGTTTCCCATAAATATCTGTAAACCTATCCTATTTTCATTACTTTGGTTCCCTTCTTAAATATCCCCTTTTCTATACTGTCTAACTTGAAAAGAAATCCTATCCTAGTCCATATCATACTGACCAGCAATGGGCTGGTGACTTTTACTTCAGGGCTATCCCTTGTCTTATTCTCTTCCAGCTGTTGACTCGTGGTCAGCAATATCCCACTGGATGATTTATTCCAGCCCCATGCACCAGATGCTTCCCACTGCATAGGTACACCTAAGAGATGGACAGTTTCAGACTACTCTGATGAATGGAATGGTTTTAAACTAGAGCAGGGTAGGTTTAGATTAGACATTAGGAAGAAGTTCTTCACTACAAGGGTGGTGAGACACCAGCACAGGTTGCCCAAAGAGGTTGTTGAGGCCCCATCCCTCAAGACATTCAAGGGAGTCCTTATAGCAACCTTCCAGTATCTGAAAGGGAACTACGGCAAAGCTGGGCAGGGGCTGTAAGGAAATGTAGCAACAGGACAAGGGGCAGTGGTTTTGAACTAGAGCAGGGTATGTTTAGATTACATGTTAAGAAGAAGTTCTGCACTATGAGGGTGGTGGATCACTGGAACAGGTTGCCCAGAGAGGTTGTGGAGGCCCCATCCCTGGAAACATTCAAGGTCAGGCTTGATGAAACTCTGAGTAACCCAATCTCGTTAAAGGTGTCCCTTCTTACTGCAGTGGGGTTGGACTAGATGACCTTGAAAGGTCCCTTCCAACCTAACACATTCTGTGATTTCACGATTCTATGGATGGTTGGGTTTTAAATGCAGAAAAGTTTGATTTTTTTTTGGACTGTTGGCTTTTTAATGGAAGAAGTCACTTTTAATGGAGTTAGTGCAGACTGCACAGTGAGGTCCAGGCCTCCTGCAAGAAAAACAATGAATATTTCAGACAACCCCAACCACAAAATTCATATCCAATTCAGGATTCAAACACCCATAAGTTTTGTTCCTGGTTATGAAATTCAGCTCAGACTCTCATTACAAAAGATTTCTCAGGTCAGTGTCATAACTGGACCCAGGCCATTCTCTGCTCGGAATTGAATCACTGCACATAGAAAACTGGAAAATTCTTAACAGAAAAGTAGTGAAAAAGAATGTGAATAGCCAACCCTTTCAGCAAAAGGTATTACCTGGGTACTCCATTGATAGTACTTAAGGATGCTTCACTCTATTTTTCACACTTCTATTCCGAAGCTAGAGAAATTTATCATATTCTGGTTTTGTGTAGGTACAATTTCATGAGAAGATAGCTGAGAGAAAAGGCAATACCAAGTTTTTCTATTTCCTCCCACTCACCGTATAAGAGCTAAAAGAATAAAGAAAGTGGAAACAGAGCTTTTTCAGACACATGAGAAGAAAGAACTTTTTAACACACTGGTTAGTGACCCCATGAAATTAATTACTTTCAGATAAGATTGCCCAATATATATACCCAAGAAACTAAACCAAATAATAGATCTGAAAACAACCTATGAGCAGAGCAGCTTTTTAATTTTTGGAACAAAGACCATCATTACATTCCTCTGTGAGCTTTTATGGGGTTTTATGAAGTTAAGCAAATGAGGAAATCATCCATCAGATAAATCCAAATAATTGTGTTCTCTTCAACAGAATTGCAAAATCACAGAGCTACTGAGTCTGGAAGGTCACCTAATCCAAGTCCCTGCCCAGAGCTGGGTTGCCCACAGCGGATTTCCCAGGTCTGTGTCTATTTGCTTTTTGAATATGTCCAAGGATGGAGACTTCCCTGGGCAGCCTGTTCCAGCGTCCAACCACTCGCTCAGTAAAAAAGCTTTTTCTTATATTTAAGTGGAATTTGCTGTATTTCAGCTTGTGGCACTGCCTTTTCTTCTTTTACTGGGCTCCACTGAAATAAGTTTTTCTCCATCTTCTTTTTCCATGCCCCCTCCAATCAAGTATTTAAACACAGTGGTAAGATCCCCTGAGTCTTGTTTTCCTAGGCTGAACAATCCTAGGTCCTCAGCCTCTTCATCAGTAACTGATGCTGCAGCATGTCCATGCCCATTACTGGGACACAGCAGTCCAAGTGTGGCCTCACCAGTGCAGGGGGGGAGGATCAGCTCCCTAGTCCTGCTGGCAATGCTTTTCCTCACGCAACCAAGGAAATCTGTTGAATCCAAAGGCACATTTCTGATTTGGGTTCAACAAGCAAAGTTGTTTTCCTCCCAGGTGAGACCCAGCCTGCACTGGTACCTGGGGCAGTTCCTCCCCAGGAGCAGGGCTCAGCATTTCCCTCTGCTGAACTTCACGAGGTCCCTGTTGGCCCATTTCCCCAGCCTGTTGAGGTTCCTCTGAACAGCATATCCATCTAGTCTAGCAGCCCCTGCCCTGGTTTTGTATCACCTGCAGACTTGCTGAGAGTCCACTCAGTTCCATCAACCACTAAGAAAGATGTTAAACACTGTCGGCCCCCGTAAAAACCCCTGGTGCAAACTGCTGGTGGCTGGCCTCCAGTTGTATTTCAAGCCACTGATCACAACCCTTTAATCCTGACATTTTTTTCTCACCTAGATTCTATATCACACGATCCTGTGAACACACGTATTTATATATGGATATAAACATATATTTTAAAACTAAATATGTGTGTATATGTGAGCATGTGGCTATCTTTAAGACTGCATATAGTTCTGATCATTTTAGAGTGAGTTTTGTGTGCGAGTCTGTACAGGATCAGAACTTTTAAAATAACCTATTGGGATCCAAGCAAGAAAAACAAGAAATATGCATCTGACCTCAGAATGCCGGGCATCTCACAAACGTAGCTGAGAATTATGTATGTCAGGAAACTTACAGGGAGAAAGATTAGAAATGGAAACTATGAATATTTAAGTGTCTCCTTGGGTTTTTTTAATGTAAATTTCACTGAGGCCAATCTCTTCAGTCCATGTTTTTTTTAAACATTTCCATACCTCTCAAAGTATCTAAGGTATGTTAATAGGGAGCTTTTATGCAACGCAAGCAAAACTACACTGCTTCAAGTTATCAGAGTTCCTGCTTTGCAAGAATGTCACCTTCCCAAGGTTTTTCACTTATTTTTGTTGAGAAGTAAGGTCTCTTCCTGCATCTTTTCTGAATTAAAAAGGGGAGGGCAAAGGTGGGTGATGAAACGTGCTGTGAAACATAGTTATATTTGAGGAACCATGCATGTAATGTGTATTTTCATAACATTCCCAGCAGCAGCCGAACTTCCACTTCAGAAGAGCTAGCCTTTCACATTTCTTTTTTTTCTACACAAGGGAAGAGTTCCAGCACTTCTGTGTTTAGTTTCCATATCATGCTTTTGCTGGAAATGTCCTCTTTCCATACAGTACCTCTGAGTCACGGCTCACTGGGACCGCTGATTATAATCTGCTCTTGACATTAAGATGTTGCTGAGCGACTAGAGGATATTTCAAGCAGTGGTATTCATGTTCAGCCACATGTTTGCACTGACAACCAGTTAAACCTTCCTAGAGCAATATTTTTCTATGCCATTAGTTTTTATACCAAACAAGGTCTGTAGTGACTGGATTGCCTCAATTGAGCAAAACTGTTTACAAGAAATAAATCACTCCTGGCATTAAGAAAACACAAGACCCATGACTCGCAAGCACAGCATCATTCAGATCTTTATTTCTCATAAACCTACCCCCCAAACATGTGTATTCTCATACACTGTGACTTGCACTTTGACTTGTGGTCGGTGCATTTCCATAACCCTTTATTGTCATGCTTACCCAATGGTGTAGATGTATTTAGCTGCAAATGCATAAGAGACCAAAGGAAAAAAAAAGTGCAGCTGAAGACCTGACACAAGGTAAGCATTTTATTTGCTTAACACCAAACCTTAATTCTAATGCAAAACTCCTAGTGATGTCTGGGGACCAAAATTTGGTCCTGAGAATGGTGTGCGGCTTGTGCAAGCCACTGGAGCGCCTGAGTTTCACGTCCTCTTTCTACCAGCCCACAGCAGATATGAGTTATTACAACTTCTAGCTTGGCTTTCCGGTCTGGAGGTTCCTGAGTTGCACCATGACGTGTCAAGTAAGCAGTATTGGTCTACCACTTGCAAGGCTGTCAGACCTCAGTGCTGCAGACAAGCTTTCCCTGAGCAGTGAAGGAATACAGCCTCTCAGTGACCTGGAGCTTGGGTTTTCAGAAAAATTTCAGTCCAGGAGGTGGTGGTTCCATTTCGTTTAATGGAGCAGCACCCTCCCTTTTGCAAGGGCAGCTGCTGAAAGCAGAGAGCACTGAGTAAACCCCTTGGAAGAAAAAGGAAATTGAGCCCAGCACCTTGCTTGCTTCCCTCTGTGTCACAGAAAGATGCACGTAGAGTTCTGGATAAGAGCTGGATATCACCATCAAAGCCACAAGATGACGTCTCTGTTCATTTTTCAACCCAAGTGTCCATGCAACAATGACCTGATACAACCGCAAGGCCATCTAGGTCACTCTATCTTGTGATGCAAGATAAGACCCTGCTGGAGACTGATAGTCTTTGCAACATACTTTTTTCCAAGCTGCAAGTTGCTCATCTCAGATAAAATTGATATTCAGTCTTCTGTGTGATGCATGCAGTCACTGGTTCCTCTTTTATAACTTAAGGAAAACAGTACTTGCATTTTATTGCCAGTAATCTCATCTCTCCAGACAGTTATCTTTTAGCACCAGAGCCTGCTTCTTCCTCTCCTTCTGTATAAGAAGACCTTGATTTTTGACTCAGACCTCTCATTTCCTCACCATAGAAAAGAAAAAAAATAAAAAAACAAGTTATTTTGAGACTTTAATTAAGTTCCCACGCTACAGAAGTTCACAGTTTTTTCTCATATAGGTAGTATGAAATGGTATCAAAAGCAGTTAGCTACTGTTCAGACACAAAGTGTTTTACCTAAATTATATGTTACATGGTTCATTGTTAAATTGCACTGCATCTGCCTTGAAATTTTTTGTCATACGTCCTTGTAGATGTCAGCCCGATTTACTAATACTCTGGATATCAATTGCAATTAAAAAAAGGGTGTTTGTTGGGTTTTTTCTTTTAATAGAAATAATTATGAAAAATCTTCCTTCTGCAGACAAATTAACAGAAACATCTGACAGTCAACCTCAAGAGCATGTGTGCAGAAATTTTGGTTACTGCAGAGAAGGTGATTAGATTTTAACTGTGATACTTCTGCATCTGAAGGCATGGTTTACATCCACATGAGAGACACTTTTCTGTATTGTTTCCAGTTGCTTAGTTTATTTTAAAGTATGTGCTAATTTTCTCATCCTGGAAATGACTGTTTAAAGATGCAAGTCACCAGATAAGCCAAAGGATCCTGCCTAGAACTACTGCATTTATAAAAACAAATGAAATGTTGTCAGGCTTCTTTCTCTGGTCCCAAAGGCAAGTGGCACAAAATGCTCATGTTTGTGTCTTCTCCTTCTTTGTCCCCAAAAGCCCCAGGTGTCCTTGCTTGTACTGCTTATGGGGAACACCCCACAGCGTCCAGGCAGTACAGACCAGGTGAGTGCTTACTGGCATCCATCAAAAGTATGCAGAGAGCTCTTTTGATCATACATTCCTATGCCTGGATGTGGTGGGTTTTGAATCAGCCCTGTGATTAATGAACTTCTTTTCTCATCTGAATATTTTTTGTGGACAGGATTTTAAGGAAGAATTGCTCCATCAGAGTTCCACTAAGCTGTCCTTATTTTTTTTTTTTCTTAATGGCCAATCTGATAAAATATTTACAGTAAAACGCACCTGTCATAAGCTGAGTTTGAGTGCAGACATTCAGTAGAGGTTAATACTCCAGCTTTTGGGGATTTAAGTTTATTTTTATTATTGAATTAAGTATAATCCTAGAGAAAATTATTTATACAGAGTGTCCATTTTTATACTTTGGCTGTGGACCATCCCCAATCCATCTCTTTGTACAGGCCCAGAAGATTTCCCTTTTGAGCCAATTAATGGGAACAAAGGTGAACATTGCTGTCCCAGGCTCCCTCCTATAAACACAGGAGGCGGGCTCACCGTGTGGGCCCAGGTTTCAGCTCCGTGGGCAGATTTCCAGGCTCGGTGGCAAGTGCAGCAGGTAGATCTTGTAAGACTCATGATGGGAAACTCTATGCCTATCAAATGCTTTAAGATGTCTTTGAAGTCTCATCTGTGAATAATCATAACATTTCCACAAAATTGATATAAATTCTATAGTGATTATACTCTGTTCACCTTGACTGGGGAGCCAGAGGTATAAAGCTGTGGCACCAAGTGGTAAGAGTGCTTGTGAAATTGGATAGCCCACACTGTAATTTGTAAAACTGGAGTGGGTGTTTAGCTGTTGGATAAAATTGGAACAACTTAACTTTGTGTCATCATTCCTAATAATATTAATAACACTTTTTTTCCTAGATGGTCATTTTTGCCAATAATCCTCAAAGTATTTTACAAAGATGACAAGTATAATTAACTTTAGTTTATAGGATAATAATTTGAGACATAGAGAAGTTAAATTTCTGATGTTAAGACTCAGAGTCCAAGAGTTGCATGCCCTGTACACCAGACTGCTTTCTTGGTGATGTCAAACCCGCATTTTGGGTCAGCAGATTCTGAATTCCTATCTTTTTTGATCCTAATACCCTTTCAATATTGTATGTATGGCAATTTTCTACAAAGGAATTATGTTGGTTGCTGAAAAATGCAGTTTGTTGATATTGGAATATTGTTTAACTTCCAAAACCCTATGAGAAAAACGTTTTCAGGTGGAAAAAAAAAAAAAAAAGCAAACAGTGTAGCTCTTTGAATGCAGCAGTATCACTTCTGAGGTCCATTTGCCTTTTCCAAAGTGTCTGTCTCAAGAACTGCTCTTCTGTAGATACAGTAGAATAGGAAAACACAACACATTGGCATAAACCCCTTCAACAGATAAATTAACAAAAGCAATTAGCAAGCATGAAACACTCAACCAACTCTTCCTCTAAGCTCAAGTGTTGCCTTCACCTTCTCACATAGCAGTAAGTAGGAACAGAGCCAGATGTACTGGGTTTAAAGGTTCAAACACTTCTTCCTTCCCTGCCCAACAAAGAAGAGAAACGTCCAAAATATTTCCAAAGCAAATTATAATCGAGCCAACCACAAGAATGTCCTGCCATTTCACGGTGGCTTGTACCAAGCCAGTCTCACTGCTTTCCCAGTGGAGCAGAGGAGAAGAGTCGCAGCACTTCAACCTCAGCCCCGCCAGACCTCTCCTGCCTCAGGAATTTCAGGGTAATTTATGACCAGCTGCCATCTGCCTCTGTGGCCATCTAGGTAGTTAGCAGTGTACTGCAGGGGACTTCATAAAGGGTGAGAACCACTCACTTTGGGTCACCCTCCATCACGGATGAATGGAACTCTTGGAGCACTTGGTGCTGAGTTTGCAGATGGACACATCATCTGCATGGCACTGCTCCATCTCAGAAATGCACTAGAAATCCAGGAGGACTACACTATGTTTATTCCTCTATTCTAACACCTCAGCTTTCTCTAGAGTTTGTTAAGGCCTTTCTCTTGGCTTTGTTAAAAGTGATTTCCAGTTAAAGTGTCCCATTTTTAACAATATCCCTCATTGCACAGCTGTTGGGGGATTAGTGGAAATCAGGCAGGAAGGGCAAGAGCCACAAAAGATCTCGGGTTCTAAGTTGTCCTCACTATCCCCCTAAGCTCCTATGAAATCCAGATCTGTGCCTTACTCCCACATAACCTTAGAGATGCCTCCAAAGCACCATCAGCTGTATTCTCTTTTTGCCACAAATCCTTCCTTCTGACACTGCTAAAGAGCCAAGAGCTTAACCCATGCTGCATCCCTATATACTTCCAGTCCTCTTTTAAGTGTATGCCTGTTTCTTCCCATGAATGTGCTTAGCGGTGGAGAGGAAAGGAGTTTAAGGAACCTCTAGCTCTCCTTTAGCATTGCTCAACATGGCCCATGCCCCCTGTGACAGAACTGGGAAGAAGCCGGCAGGATCACAGACCCTCAGCTGCAGAAGAAAGGCACGAGCTCTATACCATTATTTATAGGACATTTTCCTACAGCACATATGTGGCTTTCATACCCTGGCCTATAGTAACAGAAGCCTGCATTTCCTCCCAGTATGACACTCTTTTTACAGCTCTTCATAACTTTGTCGATTTAACCATTTGAAATTTTACAAGTGGGGTTCACCTGTTTCCAGGACAGAGCCCAGGAAAAAAAAAAGAATAAAAAAAGAAAAAAATCCATTGTTATACAATATAAAACAAAAAAAAACCCAAATAGGTGCTTCATTAAAAAATTCTACTATCCCTCTTCTCTGGAGCAGAGATTTGGGATTCAGCAAGGGGCTTACCCTACTGTCAGAGACATGCCTTTTCCTGCGAAAACCTTCTCCCGTGAAATTACCTGGTGAAATTATCCTATGAAATGAGCCTTTGGGAACTCTGAGGTCGCACACACTCCACAGAGACTTTTTTTCAAGTTTAACAGCTTTGGAGTTTCCTTCAGCCCTGAGCCAAATATGAGTTTCCAGATAATTTGCTGCTCTTGGCTGTGGAAGGGGTGCTGGAAATGGTGGGGGAGAGATGGGGGACGGTGTCTGGTGTGCTCCCATTGCTCCTCCTGCTGGAGTCGAGCAGCATGAGGTTGCTGAGGAGGGACATGGGCAACCCAGAAGTCAGGTGGGAGATGGCTGTAAGCAGAGCAAGGGAAAAGATAGACACACAAATGTGGATTTTGACCCAGTCCTTGCTGCTGGGGTTGTCAGTTAAAGCTTTTCCCACAGTTACTGGAGTGGGGAGTTTATACAGTTTTTAAATGAAAAATGAAGTTCCTGTGCAAGCTGTGCATGATGTCAGGTGGAAGAAAAGAAGTCATGTGAATTACAGGGTGAATATAAGCACAAGTGCAACAATCACAGCAAGAAAGCAGACAGGGCCCACTGTACCACTTTTGTGCCTCTGCAGTCCCCTATTCCACTTCCCCACAGCCTCACATGAGGTATGGCATTGCCATATGGCTGAGGGAGCTGGGCTTGTTCAGCCTGGAGAAGAGAAGGCTGCGGGGGTACCTCATTGCAGCCTTCCAGTACATGAAGGGAGCTTATAAGCAGGAGGGGATTCAACTTTTTAAATGGATAGACAATGACAGGACAAGAGGGAATGGATTAAAACTAAAGGAAGGAAGGTTTAGATTAGATATTAGGGGAATGTTTTTTACAGCAAGAGTGGTGAGGTGCTGGAACAGGCTGCCCAGAGAGGTAGTGGATGCCCGGTTCCTGGAGGTGTTCAAGGCCAGGTTGGATGGGGCCCTGGGCAACCTAGTGTAGCTCCAGGCCTGAGGTTGGTGGCCCTGCCTGTGGCAGGGGGGTTGGAGCTCTGTGATCCTTGGGGTCCCTTCCAACTCATACCATTCTATGATTCTATGATCCTGGCTCTCTATGCCTCTTATTCACCTCTGAGATTTATGATCCTGAGCACTAGATGAGGCAGAAGTTGTGTGGAAGAGAGAGGATGTGATCATTTTGTTAGAGATGTTAAGAACCTTCTGCACTTGGAAAGAAAATTAAGGTTGCAAAGAAAACCTGTAGCTTTTCTTAATTTCTTGCTTGACTTTGTGACCGAAAGCTCACAGAAGGGTGTGTGCATGCATATGTATGGAATTCACTTTTTCCCCCAGCTAATTTGTGTCTGGGTTAACACAGACATCAGACTGTCTAGAATGAAAATATGCAATATACTAGGTAAAAATGCAGTCAGAAACTGCCATTTTGCTCTGGGTTGCAAAGCTGAGAGACAACACAAACAGGATACCAAGGAGAGTTTCACAGATCCAATTGCTCAATAGCTTTTTTAAAGCCTCAGTGGTGGATTCCTGTCTCCAGGCTCTCTTGTGGTCAAGGAAGTGTGAGGAGCCACAAATGACACCACGTCCTTGGCAGCAGCATGATGGCTTTGCAAGTCTTGTAGGACTCTGGTACTTCAGGACCTTCAGTTTGGGTTCACTGCAGAAGTAAAAAAGGCATGTGCCTGAGTTTTAAATTTTTTTCCTGTCTTCTGCACTTCACGCGCACCCTCTAGTTTGTGTGTGTGCGTGTCTGAGAATGAAAGAGGAAACTGACAGGTTTATCTATTTCACATCACTTTTCAGTAACGTTATTAGATGGAAAATGAAGAAAAAAAAAAAAAAGCAAAGGCAAAGTGTTTTTAGAAATTGAGACAGCAGACAGAACTGAAAATAGCTTTCTGCAAGATGGCATCGAATTTGATATGGACATACTTAAAAGTTCTCATTGAATATGGAAGGGTATACAATTATTATTATTATTATATATAATTGTGACAGAGGGTGGTAGGCGACTGGAGATTCACTTTGAATTTCACTACAGTGGTTTTCTAGGTAAGTGTCTCACCACAAGTACTCAATGTCTGAAACCTGTAAAGAAAAAAGCTATTTTTCCCTGGACACTATGTGAGAAATAATTGCTTGTTGAGATCCTTGATGTTCCGAAATTTCTCCTGGTGAATGGCAGAGGACTAAAGCACCATTCCCTCACCACAAGAGTGACTCTTCACTGCACTGGGGGTGGCTGCTCTATGAGATGCTGGGAAGGAAAACCTCCTCCAGACCTGAGAATACCAGACCTTCCTCTAGAGCTGGCTCAAACCAAGAAAACATGTTAAAAAAATAGTGAAAGATCAGAATGAAATCTGATGGTTTTAACTATGTCTTCCTAGATGGTAATACATAACTGAAGTTTAAAATTGTTTTGAGAGACAGAAGGATTCAAAACTCTGCTTTGGACAGTTCAGAATTTTATGGGCTTATACACACAAGGTGCATACAAAGAGAAGCAAAGATAAAGAAATGACATTAAGATTCAACAAGAATAATTTAGGTTTCATAAGAGGACAAACTTTTTAAAGCTAAGACAACATAACACTTGGGAATTTGAATTTTTCATTGTGTGGTGTTTTTTAGAATAGCCAAATGTCAAGAAAAACATGGACAATGTTCTGTCTTGCCTTCAATGTCTTCTTTCACAAACTTGCATAATTATAGTCACAGAATCATAGAATCACAGTAAGGTTTGGGTTGGAAAGAACCTCAATACCCATCTAGTTCCAAGCCTGTCATGGGCAGGAACACCCTCCACTAGCCCAGGGTGCCCAAAGGCCCATCCAGCCTGGCCTTGAACCCTGCCAGGGATCCAAGGGCAGCCACAGCTTCTCTGGGCACCCTGTGCCAGGGCCTCACAGGGAAGAATTTCTTCCCAATAACTCATCTAAATCTCCCCTCCCTCAGCTTGAAGACATTCCACCTTTGCCTTATCACTCCCTGCCCTTGTAACCAGTCCCTCTCCAGCTTTGCTGTAGCCCCTTTAGGTACTGTAAGGTCTCTCTGGACCCCTCTCTTCTCCAGGCTGAACAACACCAACTTTCTCAGCCTGTCTTCATAGCAGATGTGCTCCAGCCCCTGATCATCTTCATGATCCCCTGTGGATTTGCTCCAACAGTATCATGTTGTTCTTCTTCTGGGGACCCCGGGTCTGGATGCAGCACTACAGGTGGGGTTTCACCAGAGCAGAGGAGAGAGGGAGAATCCTCTCCCTTGACCAGCTGTTCATGCTGCTTTTGATGCAGCCTAAGACAGGGTTGGCTTTCGGGGCTGCAAATGTGCAAAGCTGGCTTTCGCATTCTGAGTTGTCACATGTACATGTGTAAAACTGCAGCAGACAGTTATCAGTGAGATTACAAAGCAGGCTTCAAAATGTTTGTAAAAACTAGACTTCATGCTTCTCTGCAAAATTTCTCTACCTTTAGCACCCTGCACAGAGAGTTGGAGCTCAAAAAAAAAAGGAGAAGAGTTTATGTTCTTCAGAAGAAGGGGCAGGTAACTCAGGAGGACTACAAGGTTGTGAGGTTGTGCAGGGAAAATCCTAGAAGGGACAAAGCCCAGCTGGAACTTAATCTGGCTAGTGCTGTTAAAGATAATAAAAAGTACATTATCAGCAAAAGGAGGATTAAGAGGAATCTCCATCCTTTATTGGATGCAAGGGAAAGCATAGCGACTGGGGATGAGGATAAGGCTGAGGTACTGAAGGCCTTCTTTGCCCCAATCTTTAGTAAGAAAAACAGTAGTACTCTGGGTACACAGCCCCCTGAGTGGGAAGACAGGGATGGGAAGCACAATGACATCCTTACAATCCATGAGGAGTTGGTTAGTGACCTCCTACATAACACAGATATACACAAGTCTATGGGATCCACCCAACGGTGCTGAGGGATCTGGCCGAAGTGCTCATCAGGATACTTTCCATCATCTATCAGCAGTCCTGGCTAATTGGAGAGGTCCCACTTGACTGGAGACTTGTGAACAAGAGGCCCATCTGCAAGAAGGGATGGAAGGAGGACCCGGGGAACTACAGACCTGTCAGTCTGACCTTGGTGCCAGGGAAGGTTATGGACCAGATCATCTTGAATGCCACCATACAGTACATGTAGAACTACCAGGTGATCAGGCCGTCAGCATGGGTTCAGGAAGGGCAGGTCCTGCTTAAATAACCTGATCTCCTTCTGTGATCAGCTGACCCACCTAGTAGATGAGGGAAAGGCTGTAGACCTTGGATCTCAGTAAGGCCTTTGACACAGTTTCACACAGCATTCTCTGAGAGAAGCTGGTGGTTCATAGCCTGGATGGGCATATGCTTCACTGGGTGAAACACTGGCTGGACGGTCAAGCACAAAGGGTTGTGGTAGACAGAGTTAAATCCAGCTGGAGGCCAGGCAGCAGTGGTGCTCCCCAGGGCTCAGTACCAGGGCCAGTTCTGTTTAATGGCTTCATCAATGACATAGATGAAGGAGTCAAGTGCGTCCTCAGAAAATTTGCAGATGATGCCAAGATTGGTGGGAATGTTGATCTGCCAGAGGGTAGACAGGCTCTACAGAGGCACCTGGACAGGCTGGATCAATGGGCCAAGGCCAACTGCATGAGATTCAACAAGGCCAAGTGCTGTGTCCTGCACTTGGGTCATAACAACCCCATGCAAAGCTGCAGACTTGGAGAGGAGTGGCTCAAGAGGTGTCTGGAGGAGAGAGACCTAGGTGTGTTGATCAACACCCATCTGAATATGAGCCGGCAGTGTGCCCAAGTGGCCAAGAAGGCCGATGGTATCCTGGCTTGTATCCGGAACAGTATGGTCAGGAGGAGCAGGGAAGTAATCCTTCCCCTGTACTCAGTGCTGGTGAGGTTGCACCCGGAGTATTGTGTTCAGTTTTGTGCCCCTCACTACAATAAGGACATTGAGATGCTTGACCATGTCCAGAGAAGGGCTAGAAGGCTGGTGAAGGGTTTGAAAGACAAATCTTATGAGGAGCATCTGAGGGAGCTGGGATTATTTAGTCTAGAGAAGAGGAGACTGAGGGGAGACCTCATCACTCTCTACAGCTACCTAAAAGGTGTTGTAGTGAGGTGGAGGTTGGTCTTTATTCACTGGTAGCTAGTGACAGGACAAGGGGAAATGGTCTGAAGTTGCATCAGGGGAAGTTTAGGTTGGATATTAGGAAAAATTTCCTTACTGAAAGGGTTGTCATATATTGGACCAGGCTGCCCAGGTTGGTGGTTGAGTCAGCATTCTTGGAGGTATTTAAAAGAAGAGTAGATGTTATACTTGGTGACACGGTCTAGTGCTGGACCTCAGAGGGCTGGATGGATGGTTGGACTCAATGATCTTGAAGGTCTTTTCCAAAAAAAACCATTCTATGATTCTATGATTCTATAAATATTTTGTACCTCCTTGCTGCTAATGGGGAAAATAAAGATGTCTGAATGATATAAAAAGACTGAAGAGATGCTGTAGACCTTCTGCTGAGGTGACAATCAGATCTACCATGAGTGTTCTTGACTTGTGACAGGTCCAGAAGAACACATATGTCTGTGACATGTTTGTGTAAGCACACAGATTTGTTTGATCATCTGTAACAAAAATGCCCTTTTAAATAGAAGAACTTCTAATTGCCTTTTCTATCAACAAGGGAGGAATGAATGAGATCACAGAAAATGGAAGGACTTCCTAATTTGCTGGGCAAAATCTTTTAAAAAGTTAATCATGTATCAGCATTGTTTCAGTCAAAACAGTAAAGGTGCAATAGGCATTCTGGCACGTCTCTACAAATCTTCTAAATTTGTACTGGTGTGAAGATTGTATCTATAATTTCACAACCAGCTAGAATCTGCAATGCCTCAGAGGAAGAACTTTGTCAAAGTGATGACTGCTTAGATGATTGGTTATAATCTGAGTCAACATTTCCCCAGATACAGAGATGAAGAAGACACTACAATAAGTGCCAAAATTTATGATCTCGAAATTAGTGGTTTAACTCCCCTTTTGCAGCGATTAGCTCCTTTTTTGCAGCTCTGTTTTTACAGTCAGCTCTGCTCCATTTGGTGCAAACTTAATAGGTAACTCTTCCATTTTTTTTCTGGTCCTCATCATTACATGTGCATTAATAGAGAGAGAAGCCTTGAGGAAAAACTGTATGGGATGAGATAACCAAAGACTGTATCATCATTTACAATGCCAGAAAGGAATGTTTTGAAGTTGATTGACATCCTTAATTCTGGCATTTATCAGCTTTTAAGTGCTTTATTCTACAACTATAAAATGTTCTTTCAGGTTGGTTTTTATTATTTATTTATTTGTTTTAAAATGTAATACCCTTAGTCTCAATAAAACCCCACTCACCCTTCTCCCACCATGGTTCAACAGGTGTCAACATGCTGGGTCAGGGAAAGGACTGGGCAGACTTTCGACCAACCACTATTAAATCTAAAAGAGAAAGCAGCAGTGGGAGTAAACTGTCATCTTCTACCAGAGCTAGGTAGAGGTGAGAAAACTTCACCAGCAATTTTCACAGACATTTACTGACTTCAAAGGAATAATGAGCAACAGAAATGCTGGGCGTCATCCAGATTGCAATGGGCACAAAACCAGCATTCATTCCTTCTTCCCCTTCCTCTCATTTCTCCCAGTCTCTTTGCTACTTCTGCCACTGTACCTAATCCCATACTTCTCCCCTAGAGTCTCGCAAATACAGCTGCTCAACTTGACACAGCAGAAAAATATCAGGTGTCAAATGATGCTTGTGGACATTTAATGATTCCCTGGACGGACAGACTGAAAAACAGCAAGACAGACAGACAAATAGATAGAAGCTCCTAAATAGGTGGATTAGCACAAGTAGAGGTATGCTTTTCTTTGGCCTGCTAAATAGCTGCTAACAAATTTCACATTTTCTTTGTGTTCAAAAGCTGCATAAAAATTATTTAGGGACATGTTATACCAAATTTACGAAATCTGGAGTCAGCACTTGTTCAAACACATCAAAGCCCCAAATAAACATGGGCACATTTGATTCTATAGTGCAGATGCTAATGACTTTTTTTTCTGTAGAGGTTTTCTTTTTGGTCACTCATGTGGTGGAGAAGATAATTTTCAAGAAGCATAGTAAGTGAATTCAATAAGACCCAAGGAAGTGGATATTGTCGTCTGTTAACTACTATGTTGAGCTTTGAAGTTAGGAGAAGCCACAATGCTCACCACACCATCATGGTCAATTTTTGAGTGGTAATGTCTTCCTCCAGATGTCATTATGTTCACCACTATAATAATGTGTGCTCTTTCTAGCTTTGAAGATTTTTTTTTCCGATCAGTGTCTAGGATTTTATCGGAAGAGTCACGGAGCTTAGGGGAACAACTGCCAAAAACTCATTGTGAAAGTTTGGAGGATCAGATTACTGTGGCAGAGAGAGGGTGAGAGTCAAAGACAACTTCAGGCAAATCTGTCTAACTCAGTTTGTTACAGGTTGTCTTATTGTACAAAGACTTACTTCCTTGTCAATAAGAAAGTATTGCTGCTTAATGGAAAGGCAATCATATGGCTGTATTCTGGCTCAACAGAATGGGCCTTGTAATAAAATAGTTTTCTTCCTTTACGATAGCAATTGTCTATGAAAATTAAGGTACAATGTAAAGAAAAAAAATCTTTATGTGAATGATATTCTATCAATGACTAAATATTCCTGAACTTTGTATAACACAGATGTACTGAAAAGACATCACAGCTTCTGCTCTAATGCTTTTTATCTTTTATTTCTTCGAGTAATTCCCTTACTACAGAAAGAAAGACTCTTTCAGGTCTGTTACGGTTGTCGAATAAAAATTAGATCCTCATTGTCTCAAGTAAAATTATGATCCAAAGCTAGCCAAAACACACATGTACCATCTATTTCTGTATTACTCTCACTTATGGTGCTACTTACATAAGGACAGGTGAGAATCACAGAATCACAGAATCACAGAATCGTAGGGGTTGGAAGGGACCTCGAGAGATCATCGGGTCCAACCTCCCTGCCAAAGCAGCTCCCTAGCTCATATTGCACAGATAGGCGTCCAGACGAGTCTTGAATATCTCCAGAGAAGGAGACTCCACCACCTCCCTGGGCAGCCTATTCCAGTGCTCTGTCACCCTCACTGGGTAAAAGTTCTTCTGCATGTTGGTGCGGAACTCCCTGTGCTCCAGTTTACAGCCATTGCCCCTTGTCTTATCTCCACAGACTACTGAAAAGGGGTTGGCCAATTCCCCCTGCATCCCATACTTAAGATATTTATAAACATTAATTAGGTCCCCCCTCGGTCTTCTTTTCTCCAGGCTGAACAGCCCCAGCTCACTCAGCCTTTCCTCATACGGGAGATGTTCCAGGCCCTTCATCATCTTCGTAGCCCTTCTCTGGACTCTCTCCAGGAGATCCCTGTCCTTTTTATACCAGGGAGCCCAGAACTGGACACAATACTCCAGGTGGGGCCTGACCAGGGCAGAGTAGAGGGGGAGGATCACCTCCTTCGACCTGCTGGCCACACTCTTCCTGATGCATCCCAGGATCCCATTGGCCCTCTTAGCCACCAGGGCACACTGCTGGCTCATAGCCAACCTGTCATCAACCAGGACCCCCAGGTCCTTCTCTGCAGAGCTCTTCTCCAGCAGGTTATCCCCCAGCCTGTACTGATACTGACGGTTGTTCCTCCCCAGGTGCAAGACTTTACACTTGCTTTTATTAAACCTCATCTGGTTTCTTCCTGCCCAGCTTTCCAGCCTGTCCAGGTCTCTCTGGATGGCAGCGCAGTGTTCCTGCGTGTCAGCCACCCCTCCCAGCTTTGTATCATCAGCGTACTTGCTGAGGGTGGATGCTATTCCCTCATCAAGGTCGTTGATGAAGATATTAAACAGGACTGGACCCAACACCGAGCCCTGGGGAAGACCGCTAGTCACAGGCCTCCATTCAGATTTTGTTCCACTGATAAGACTATGAGATGACCAGAAATAGAGTTTATGTATCCTGTGCCCAACTGCTATGCCTTCACCACAACACCATCCTTCTCTTAAATCAGTCACATTTGATTTTGATTATCCAAAATCTCATTGATGAGGCTTTGCATAAGCAGCAAAGAGCCAGCACTGGGCTAAAAGTAGCAGTTAGCTGGACAATTCCACTCCTGGTGGCTTCTGTGAGTTTGAATTGTTATTAATAAGGGCAGGATTTGCCCTTCTATTACTTGGCCTACAAAAGAATTTCAATATTCAACACCTGAGAGGAGTGGTGAAATGGAGAAGGATGGTCAAAGTATCAATTCATACAAGTCAGCTACTTGGGTTTTTGGGGGTTTTTTGGGGTTTTTTTCAGGTGGTAAATCTCCTTGTCGGTCATATAAGTGACTCAAATATATTGATCTTGCATCAATTTTTTTTCAGGATAGGAACTGCTGCATACTGTTGACAGCAATTCACATGTAGCCATATGTTTCAGCCAAGGCTTGCATGAAGGCCGTATAAAGAGGTTCTCCTTGAACTCAGATCACAGTGATCTGCAAGAGTTTGGCTTCCAACCTAACTGCCTTCAGGAAACATGCTGTGGAAATCTATGAATTTTAATTCAACAATTTTTAATTCAACAAGTCCTGGTAATTTGCACTTAAGAACTACCTGAAAGAGATTTTGGTGAATCGATATCAATCTTTAGTAACTGTGGAAACTCAGAAGAATTCCAGAAGTAAGATCAAAACTGATGTGCACATTTTCAAGGCAGAAAAGTGAGATGATGCAGATAGATAACCAGATAGCTAAGATTGATATGATTTCAATCCATAGCAAAACTAAAGCAATGCAGAAAAGTGATTCAATAAGTAAAGAATTTAGAAATAAGGTATAATTGTGGCCACTCACTAAGTTCAAATTAACCTGGTTTTATTTTGAAACAACACACTTGATCTATAATATCTTCTGAGACATATGAGGTATATAGGCTGTTATAAGGTCAATGACTGTGCCATCATTCTGCTTCAACCATGAGCACTGTACCGTCTCAACAGCACATATGTTAAATGGATCAAGAAATTATTAGCTATCAGATCTCAGAAATCAAAATGTCAACAGGAAATTAATTTTGAATAGGATGCATCCACTGGGCTCCTGCAGATTGGTATAATGTGCCATGTCATTCAGTTCTTTGATCATTGTTCTGAGAACAAGTATAAAACTACTGCTTGTAAAATTTTCAGGTTGCTTGAAGTTCTCCAGGTGACTAAATAAAGAAATGAAGACGGAGCCTTAATATAGAGTGTTTTGGATCATTCATTAACCTCATTAATCCCAGTCAAACAAAAGATGTTTTAGCAGATACAGATGCAAATACAGCTCTAGAAATAAGTAGGACAGACTGTACAAGATCTTCAGAACAGCAACAGATGTTTTTCTGGTAAAAGTGGATAGGCACATCAAGGTTATGCTTTGGCTAGGCAAGTTGTGACCCAGAATAGGTAATGGGGTGAACTGTAAGTCTGTTATATGCAGTGGGGTCAGATCACACTATTTCAAAGTTTTCTGTTTTAGACCACAAGGACCAAGTTCACCTGACCACAGGTATACACTTAAATTATAGACACTGCAGAAATTAGCCAGTCTGGACCCTTTTTATAGTCACAGAATCATAGATTCACAGTATGGTTTGGGCTGAAAGGGACCTTCAAAGGTCATCCAGACCACACCCCTGGCAATTGGCTGTGACATCTTCCACTACATTAGATTGCTCAAAGCCCCAGACTAATCTTGAACACTTCCAGGCATGGGGCATCCACAGCTTCTCTGGGAAACCTGTTCCAGCATGTCACTACCCTCATCATAAAAAAATTATGTCTAATCTAATCCTACCCTCTTTTGGTTTAAAATCATTCACCTTTGTCCTGTCACTGCAGCCACAGGTAAAAAGTCCTTCTCCACCTTTCTTAAAAGCCCTCTTTAAATATTGAAACGCCACAATAAGGTCTGCCTGGAACCTTCTCTTCTCCAGGCTGAACAACCCCAACTCTTTCAATAGTCAATAAGGTGACATACATTTTAAAGTCAAGATATCTCTCTCCCAAATATGGACAATAAAAATAAGCTAGATGTAGCAATGCCTGGGATGACTATCCTAGACATAGATATCCTCACCATAGCTTTCTGAAGTTATACAAGGTGAATGCCACCTCAACAAAGGAAAAAAATTTCCCTTGAAGTGAGGAGATGTTAACGTAACTTACTAAATTATACTCTCAGAAAAGCATAAATCAGGAATAACTCAATTCATTGTTAAGAATCTCAAATTCAACTGATACCTTATTTTGGAAGATAGTCTAAGACATTATGAAAGTGCCCTGTGTACAGAAACAGTTTGTCCCAGTTTCACAGTGCACTTTTTGAATCACAGACTGTGTCCTGCTCAGGTGAGGTTTGCTTAATCAGTAGCCTCCTTCAAAGCCTTATATTTCATTTATACCATGATATTGCAGATTGAGTAAAATGGTGATTTCGTGATATTAAGGCCACTAGTTTTCTCTTAAAATCCATTCTTCAATAACATCAAAGCATTCTGGTTTTTGAAGCCTTCAAATAGTCATGATCACAAACTCAACTGGGTCCGTCCTTCAAGAAGGTCTACTGACGTTTCCAGTGATGGGTAAGGGAGAATGGCAGGTCTGTTCACCCCTACGTGTCTGGTTTGCCTCCCTATGTGACATCATTGCTCATGCCCTACTCCAGCATAATCGAGCAGGTCAGTGGTTATTCCAAGCTTCACCCATTCCAGATTCCACCCTTAACCCTCCAAAATGAGTCTTTTATAGTTAAATGATTCACTTATTAGGTAAAATAAACATGAAAATAATGTCAAATTAAAATAAAGCAAAGTAGCATGAAGTTAAATTCAGACTGACACTGAGCAAACAGTCTGGCTGGAATCATTATACCCTTTTGGAAACAGGCACGGATATCAGAGCATGGATCCAATTAGTTTCAACTGGGAGGACCCTTCCTGTTCCTGGCTCCCTGAAGCTTAAATCTCACAGTTTAGACATTAATTTAGAGTCAGGGACAACTCTCCTGCAGTTGCCATCTACAGGAAATCAAGAAACCTGCAAACTGTTTTCTGAGGCCAAGACAACAAAAGTATTGAAAAATATGTAATTTATCATTTGCAAAGATCTTTAAGACCCCAATCTTGTAAATGTTCAACAGGTCTTGGCTCCTATGAAAGCTTGGAGAGAGACCCAAACCCAAGCCATGTTCACCAAGTCCAAGCACTGGTCTTTGTATGTGGAGCCAACAAACAGGCCAACATACACAGAAGAAAAGCAAGTGGAAAAGGATGTGCAAGAGCTGCTCTGCAACTGCTGAAGAGAAGTGCTGGACTGCTCTTTCAAGCCTGCTGTTATTAACTGGTCTCCATATATGCTTTGCTAGATGCACTGCTAGACCACTGCTACAACCACTTGTTGGCTTTCCTGTCACTGCGCCTTATCACAGTCCAGCAGATATGAAACTAGATGCAAAATAGTAGGAAAGAATAAGTAAGGACTACGGAGTAAGCTTTTGGCTGTAGGCAAGTTTCCACCTTTCAGACATAAGCTCCCTTGTTGAAGTTGCGGTGTGATTTAGAGAAAACACAAAAACACAAAATTAACTCTGTGATGCCATTCAACCTCCAGTTGAACAGAATATCATCATGAGGCACAGCTACTACTGATGCCATTCACAGACAAACACCAGAATAAGAGGGTAAGTACACTTTCCAGCTAAGATAAGCTTGACCACGCCCACTGAGAAGACATCTTTCAGGCCTACTTGGAAGAACAATTCTCAGCAGCACTTGTAGATTTTAAACCACTATTGCAACCATATTCGGGGTGTGTATAATACAAGGTAACATCCTCACGTATTTGCAAACATACCACCATCCTGAGCACTGGCAGAGCTCCTCAGCTGTATGTCAGGGGGTGACATTTTAATATCCTGACGAGACAGGACTCAGCGCTACCTCAGCAGATCCCTCTCATGAGGCAATCATGAATGCCACAGGTCAGATTTGTGCCTTCCTTGATTTTGCACACAGTGAGGATCAAGAAGAGTTTCAGGATATTATTTCAAATACTCGGCTCTTTATTGATATTGGGGGGGGAGGCAGAATAGGGACCTTAAATACCTTTTTCTTTCAATTTCTTTGAAAAATCTCAAATCAAGCAGAGTAGTAATATCTCTGCTGGTATACCCATACTGTTCGTTGGGATTCTGTGTATTTAGTGGCAAGCAGCTTTCAGGTCACTCTCTCTGCTACATCTTAAATCACCAGTGCATGTAAAAGTATAATGCGTACACTTAAATTCTCTTTCAGCCCAATGAAAGCCATACATATACTTTTAATTATCAAACTGTTGACTTTGAAAATTGGACAGCAGCAATTTAAAAAAAATAAAAATCAAAGCTGATATTACCATCTCTGCCAAGTGAGAGTGATCCAATCAAAACTTGGCATAATCAAGTGGTATGAATTCTTCCAAGCATTCATTACAAACTTTAAAATAATCCTTCATCCAAAAGGCTGATACAGCATCACTCATCACTCCAAGGAACCATTAACAAAATAGGTAAGAAAAGGCAAAAGCAAAAAGGTTTTATTAAAAATCCTGCAAGTCAGGCAAGGAATGTCTTAAATTTGTTTTTATTACAGATGCGTCTCAAATATGAAAGCCCATGTTGTTTATTTTTGCACATCCTTTGTATAGGTTGAGTAATCTCAGTACGGGAAGGTCAACTTTTCTGCAGAACACTTTTACATGCTAACAGTGTGTCACAGGGCTACGGCCACACACAAAAAAAAGACCATGCATTATTCTGGAGAAAATAAAACCAGCAAGATGGCTTCTCTGTGTAATTTCTCCCTTACTGCCCCAGTGAGGCTGAAGATATCTGACAGCATCTAGTAGCATCTAGTAGCCTTAGGCCAAAACCACAAGCACAATAAAAACATAGAAGTTATCCTTGTCTGGGGAGAAGTCTGCAGTCCACACCACTATGAGAGGAAGGCAACCTTGGTGCCAGGTCCACCCTCCCAACATGTCTTTCTGCAAGACCAACCACCTTCCCATCATATCCTTTTGTGGCAGCCTGACCCTATGGTTAATACAGCCACTGCTGCTGACAAAAAAGTGAGCCTTGACCTATCCACACATCCCAAGCAGAGCCAGATGCATGTATCTTCTCCCAGAACACAGACACATGCAGCCTCCTGGTTTTCTCCAAGACACACTTCTGCCTCACCAATCTGTCATGATGGTCCAACCCCATGATTTGCCCTGTCTTCAAAGACCCAAACACCTTCTATCAAGAAGACATTATAACAGAGTCAGCCTGCTGGAGTATTTCTGCTTTTGAAAGGTTGCCAGTTAACCAATGGCAAATTCCCACCTACATACTAAAAGTTTTTGTGGGTTTAAGCACGAGGGCAACAAGGATGGTGAAGGGTCTGGAGGGGAAGTCTTATGAAGAGAGGCTGAAGTCCCTCGGTTTGTTCAGCCTCAGGAAGAGGAGGGTGAAGGGAGACCTCATTGTGGTCTGTGGCTTCCTGACAAGAGGGAGTGAAGGGGCAGGCACCGATCTCCTCTCTTTGGTGACCAGGGACAGAACCCCAGGGAATGACATGAAGCTGGAATAGGGTATGTTCTGTACTGAGAGGGGGGTCGGGCACTGGAACAGGCTCCCCAGGGAAGTGGTCACAGCACCACACTGGGCTGAGGTCAAGAAGTGGCTGGACAATGTTCTCAGTCCCATCCTCTGACTTGGCTGGGCCAGTGTTGAGCCAGGAGTTGAACTCAATGATCCTTCTGGGACTGTTCCAACTCAGGAGATTCTGTGATTCTATGATAAACATCTGTAAGGATCGACTGGTTCAGCATTTGCAGAGTTTTTGGTGATGTCCATTGCACCAGGCGACTCACTGGGGGTTGTAAAAAAAAACTCAGCCTTGGATTGCCTTGAGGCCCCATCTCCACAGAGACAACCCATGGGGAGTTGTGTACACAGCTCAAACCTGGAAGCAGAGACTAAACAGGGCAGTGCTGCATAATCCAAAGAACTGAAACCTGTGTTGAGCTTTGAATTCCTTCAACAATCTGCCCTGAGTCCCAATCAAGCCACTATTCAGCTGCGGCAGTAAGATAAAGGCAAGGCAGAGGGTTTCCATTTGGTTTCAACCGGACCCAGACATGAACAGATAAACAAAAGACAGAGCATACAGAAGTGACCCTCACTCATGAATAAACAAAGATAAGGGGGAACACTGCTAATGACAAACACCCCAGGTGGCATTGTCCACTCAGGTACAGTCCTGCCTGCTGTAGATCAAGGATTAAAAACCCTCAGATTCAGTCTGAGAACTGTGAGTCGCTTCTCCAACTGCACATCTGGCAAGCAAGGAGACCATCCTTGGCCAGGATGCTGGCTGAGGTAACATGCTACGAGCCCTTACCTGGAAGGGTAAGTGAATATCTGATATGCTGAATCTGCACGTAGTGCCCAAATAAATTATTTATTTGAACCCTGCAGTTGAGTGTCTTTTTATCACAACATCCTGTTTACTTTACTAGGAAAGAGACGTGTCTGGAGTGAATTGTGTGCCCCAGAACCATGGTTGTTTATAACAAGATCCAAAGTGGTATATCCAAGATTGCCCTCTGAGTCCAACTTGATCCACATATATCTTCAAAACTAGAAAGAGAGGCACAGAATTAGAGGCCAACTGCTGCTAAAGCAGTTCTCTGCCCTATTTACTATCTCTGCCATCTGAATTAAACCTGCAGAGCTTGTCTGCTTGAGATTTCATAGTAGTAACTACTGGTTCTCTTACAGGATCTGTATCTTCCAACCTAGTCCACAGATTACAAGAACAACTGGGAGTGACTGGTGTTCCTCACCAGTCTGGATCAAGGGGAGACAGTACAATCATTCTCTACCAATTTATGGAACTACAAAACTTTCTGTGATATTTTTTTTTATTCTTACCTTTACAGAAGAGAGGCTGCAAAGAGCACTCAGCTTATACTAGTACAAAAGAGCATGTAGAGTTGTTTATATATTGGTTGGCTCAGGCAAGTGGTAATGTAATGCAGATGAAGTATTATAGAGTGGTAGTAGCTAGCATAGTGTTGGCTCCCATATCCATCTTTCAGCACCTTTCAGCCAACCCTTTGGACCTGACAGGGGTGAAGTGTCAAGTAACAAATCTCTGGAGAAATATTGAAAAACTAAAAGTATTTTCTGATTGCAAGCCTAATGTCACCTTTTTATTAGATTCCAGATAATAAACCTGGGAATATTATATGGAGCAGAAGATTCAGCTCATATAATTCAAAATTCAAAATCCTACCAACAGGAGGTTGTTAAACAGAAAGTATTTAGCCAGAAAACATGATGATTACAGGATTGCCTTCATTGTTCCTTAATGATAGATGGTCTAAGGATATTCATCCCAGGAGCTGATGGTGAAGACTGTAGTCTGGTTCCTATCAACCCAGATGTACATGTTTATATAAGCAAATCAACGTGCCCCTGCATGATTCCTTTCTTCCATTTTTATCTCACAACAATGGAGCAACTTCAAAGTCAGCTTCATTTTTTTCCAGCACAAATGTCATTTGCTGTTTTAGACAATACATTTCATCTATTTCAGTACAGAGTGTGTCATAATTAAACACATAAGACCTATTTGCAGTGCCTGTCAAGATATTGAAAGCTAGTTAGGAAGATGCTATGGAAGTAGAGGGCAATGCTCTCATTGACCTCACAGAAATCAGAGGACTAATAAGAAATGGTTCTGGAAATCCTATCTTAAAAAAAAAAAGACCATGAAGAAAAAAAAAATCATTCATCTTGATCTCCATAATTCATTTCCATAGCTTGTCCTGATGCAAGGCAAAGGGCACAAATCACAGTACCTCCTGATGTCAGCTTTACAACAAGAGATTGTGGCTACCCTGGCTCCTTGAATTTTGTAAACAGTGCGGTCCCAGTGCACTGGCTACTGTCTTGTATATTAAATTGTTGGGGGGGGGTGGTATCAATAAACAGCTGCACAGTCAAATTAGTACTGTTTACTGTCAAATTAACAAGGAAAGTGATACTTTCTGCTCTTTGTTTATAGTTCTGCACAGTTGGCCCTGACAACAGGAAGGCTAAATGAAAATGGATGTCTTGCAATGGTAGATGCTCTTCTAGATCAAACAGAAGGGAAATTTTGTTTGTCTTATAAAATAAACAGTATCTTTTCAGGTTCATGTGCTCAGAATAACAGCTATTCAGTTGCCCCAGCTGTTTTTTATTTCATTGCTAATTGTATGTCTCATTCCTCAACTGACTTGCAGGTCATTGTTTCCTCTCCTATGTTCACCCAGGGAAAGGGAACGGGAGTCCAGTGCACATGTGTGTGCACAAGGTAGAAGATTGGGGAAATGTTTAAATGCCTGGATTAAAGTTGTGGACACTTGTAGGCATGTGTTATACTGAGCTTCAGAAGATACACCCTAACCTAAGTCTACAAACAGTCTTTAAAGAAACATTCTGAGCTCTTCAGTCAAAATATAAATTTTGAACAGGACGGAATCACTACTTTTATGAAATTGTCTACTTTAATAGAGAAAAACTTCATTTATTCCAACCCATTTTTAGATATGGTCTAGGCTACCTGTATTGGGAAAATGTTATTTCTGCACACTGTGCTTCTTGCTGTTCACTCACTCACTCTGACTTTCTACCTTCAGCTCTCCGTAACTTAAAATTTGTCTTACACTCACTTACTTTCTAAATTCCATGCGCTCATAAAATTATTAAGGCTGTCATCACCCAACATTTAAAAAAAAAATTGTTTATGCAAAATGTGCACAAGACTTGCTTATGATAGATTTACCCCTAATTTTATGTTATTTGCATTATGGTCACTTCAAAACAGGGTTTTGTGAGACGCTTGATCTTCATGTATCTTTCTTCTTAAATCAAATAATAATTTTACCTTTTATTTACAACAGTACAGTTAGAAAAGTTGTGTGGAGAGCTATTTCTTATCAGAGAAAGTAACAATTGGAGAAAGTAAATACACAGATTATAATAGCTCACTGTTTACATCCTTGGATAAATATTCAGAAACTATGTAAACAAGGGTGGCATTAATGCTTAAATGCACTAAAACCAAAAGCCAAGTCTTTTCTGTCTCTAGTTAAAAGACTTTTGTGTCAATATCGTATTGGTAATAACTTCTAAATTATATGAATAGGTAGATACGATCTCTAAAGCATGGGTTTGAGGTCATTCTAACATCCATCTCAAAAAAAAATTTACTGCAGGCAATATTTGCAGATAACATAATGTTTGGTAGACAGTTATAACAGTGAGAATGGGTCATCGTTCCAGAGCGACTTGGTAGCCTGCAGATCAGTATTACAGTCCTGATCTAAATGGTTCACTTATGCTAGGCATGAAGGGTGAGATGAATCATGGTCAAGGTGCTTTCAGGACACGTCTACATATATGATAGACATGTAGACCCTTGTTATAATCAGTGGAGTTTTAATCCCAACAGCTGGTGACACCTAGACTGAAGTTCATCTTGCTGTAGACACCCGCATCTGGTCAGCTGATCTGCACCCCATGTTCCACTAATGGTGCCAATAAGATTTAAATTATAATGGGAATCAAGACAACTAGTTCACAGGTAGATATCTATAAACACCAGATACTATAAACCTTAAGGTGACATCTAAACTAGTTGCCTAGGTTCCATGAGCATTGGTGAGGAGCGGGAACCCTCACGATGTTACTTATTCCATCCTAACAGATAACTATAAAACATTGGGTATGATGTGATTTTCCATTAGCTTCTAAGGAACCACAGATGAGTTTAGTTACCCACACAGATTTAGAGGACCAAAATTCAGTGAGATGAAAGAAAGAAAAAGAGGTAAGTACAAGCCCTTCAAGCCCCCAGCCCTTTGAGCCCTGAGTTGGGCACTGAAAAGAGAGCTGCTGTTGGCCAGAACTGGGCTGAACCACTGCTCTCCAACCAGCCCTTTTTTATGGGGAAGTGATGTCAGGTGGTGTGGAAAACAGCCAGGGCTAAATCAGCTCACCTGTGCTGCCTGCTTGGGGAGGTTAACTCTGGCCTGACCTGAACCAAGACACTACTTTTTTGTTAAAGAATAGCACCATTTATTGAGAACTTATCTAGTCTTTACTGGCATTCTTAAAGAACAAATTCTGACTTGCTTTAAAGCAAGAGATCAAATCAGGATCCAACAACTTCAGTTTTCCCTGTGCTTTCATCTGGATGTTTAATGATATTCTTCTGATCAAAAAGCCTCTGCAATATCACTCCTTCAGTATCACACTTCACAAATGACTGAACGTCAAAGGTACATGAGGCTGTATCTGAACCTTCTGGACTCTTGCAGTCTGAGGAAAATTACATCAGAACACCACAACAGCAAAAGGTGCCCAACATAACTCTGCCAAACCCTAAGTATGGTGGCCACTTCGTCTGGCTCTTAATAGCATTTCTGCTGTGCGACGCCAACTAATGCAGGGCAACTCTAAAGCCAACAAGGCCAAAGGAAATCAGTTTTTGCAGTTCGTTGCCAGACCCTTTCAAAAGACAACTAAGAATGTAGCAAAAGTGATCAAAGGGAAAAGAGCCTGACAGGCTTTATTTACTCTCTACTCCCTGGCTGTTGTGGATTGACATTTTTTATATTTTTATTTCTTTTTTAAAAACAATAGTTTAGACAAATGTGTCTAGACTGATGGTAGAGCAAATGTGACATTAATTATGGATTCCTACACAGTGGCTGAGTGCATGTGGGCAGTTGCCAGTTCCCAGGGAAACAAAGATTGCCAGGCTGCCAAACTGGAAATAGCTGCTCATCTTACCATGATCACGTCTCTCAGCATGACTGGTATCAGATGCTTCAGAAGAGGCTGCTGGCACATTGAAGTGGACAACTGGGGGGAGGGGAAAGCCGAGGGGCAGCCCTGGAAAGGTGCTGCTTCATTTCCATGAAAAGGTGTTAATGGAGAGGAGCCTAAGAGGAGATTTGGGTTTACAGCTCTACAGGTGAACTTCAGATCTGGTTACCTGCCAGGGGAAAGCTAATTTGGTTTGAATAAAGGTTTCTGCAAATGTGGTGAAGCTATTTCTGCACCCCAACCTAGCCCATTTAGTCATACCCCTAAAGTCAGCTCCCACAGGATTGATTTTCTCAGGCATGACGATGGGTACCCAGAAAGTAGGCAATACTGAAGGTCGTTTGCAAGTGTTAAAACATGTGGGCAGAGAGTACACTGAGAGCAGCACTGAGGAGAAGGACTTGAGAGTGCTGATTGATGAAAAAAAATCAATGTGAGCAACCAGTATGCAATTGCAGCCCAGAAAGCCAACTGTGTCTTGGGCTGCATCAAAACCAGCGTGACCAGCAGGTTGAGGGAGGTTATTCTTGCCCTCTACTCAGCCCTGGTGAGACCCCACCTGCAGTACTGTGTCCAGCTTTGGGGTCCCAAGTACAAGACAGATAGGAAAAAATCGAGAGTAGGCCATGAAAGTGATCTGAGGGATGGAGCACCTCTGCTATGAAGACAGGCTGAGAGTATTTGGAGAAGACCCCAGGGAGACCTTACTGCACCTTCCAGTACCTAAAGGGATAACAGAAAAGCTGGAGAGGGACTGGTTACAAGGGCAGGAAGTGATAGGATGAGAGGTAATGGCTCCAAGCTAAAAGACAGCAGATTTAGACTAGGTATTAGGAAGAAATCCTTCCCTGTAAGGGTGGTGAGGCCCTGGCACAGGGTGTCCAGAGAAGCTGTGGCTGCCCCTAGATCCCTGTCAGGGTTCAAGGCCAGGTTGGATTGGGCTTTGGGCACCCTGGTCTAGTGGAGGATGTCCCTGCCCAAGGCTTCCAACCCAAACCATCCTATGATTTCATGGTCTTCCTCACTGAGAATATTTTCCAACCTGGAAAGACTTTTTTGTTATTCTGGTTCCATTACATTGATGGCTCCAAAAAATGTGTTAGCAGGTTACAAAACAATGCCTTTCCCATCTCTGCTTCCAGTTGATGGTTCATATATTCCAGCAAAAGTTTCAATTATTAATTCTCAAGTGAAATCCTTGTATTTTTCTCTATTGAATATCATCCTATTCCTGCTTTTCTTACCCTCAGGGCATCAGTTCTGCCTGCACGATACCCAAGTCCTTCCCTTTGTGTCATCAGCAACTCTCAACAGCCTTTTGTGCTAAAGCAACTAATGACCATATTAAATATGCTCATTCTTAAGAAATGGTTAATGACAAGCATAATTCTCAACAAAACTAATCTAGTAAACTCCTTCCAGATAAATACATTTTTTTTTTCATCACATGCATTTTTGCTCTCTATTGAGGTAATTCCTTACACATCTTCAAGTTAATTCATATTTGATCACTGATGAACTATCACATATATTCTGATTTCTTGCAGAGCTTTCGGAGGGCAGAGCAAGATATAAATACACTATAATAACAGGGCAATGTCACTTAGAGCAGAATGCACTGCTGACCATACCCTTCTCAGTTTATACATGAAAGTCTCTATTGTACCAGTGTCCCAGACATGGTTGTCAGCTTCTGCATGAGTTTATAGGCACTATCTTTAGCAGGAAAAGTACTTTTTAATATTTGGGACTATGGTTGAACCTTTTTTTTTTTTTAACAAAAAACTCTTACAAAAATAACTAAATCAGGGGAAAATGTGTTTGTCTTTTAATAAAGACCCAGCAGTATAATTTTTAGATCTTGCCAGTGACGCAATCCAATGGTTTGTCCATATTAAAAACTTCCTGGTTTTATTTTTAATTAAAAATAGCTCTGACTGGCAGAAGTGCTGAAGGCTGTAACCTTCTGGTTATCCACAAAACTAGAATAACAAGGGCAACAGGGCAACCTCTCCTCACCCTGCCTCTTCACACTGTCTCTGTTCGCCCAGAGGGTCTAACTCTTCCCACTCGGTCTAGGGGCTGTTTTGCTGAGTCTGACACCAAAACTGTGGAGCTGAATTTCCTGTAGGGATGCCAGGGACAAAACCAGAGTTGATGCGTAGCCGCAAAAAAATCCCTTAAAACTTAAGACTCAGAAAAATGACTCAGACTGGCTGAGGAAGCCAATTCATACAGATAACTGCTCTTGGTAACATTCAAGCTAGGGCGAAAGAGGCAGGTCAAAACTACTGCCCTGTTATTAAAAATGCAATTTCCCTGAATTCTCCCTGAATTGGATTCTCCATTTCCCCGAGTGATCTGCTGGTGAAAGTGTGGCAGTCAGCTCCACCAGTGCCAGAACCACAGGCGTTAGGCATTGCTAGATCATCACGCGTTCTCTCTGGAGACAAGGCTCCTCCCTAACTCCCTAATTTTTTTGTTCCCCACTATTTTGAGGGGAAATCAAATGTGAATATGTGTGAATAAGTGTCAATATGGAGCTTCTAAAAGGACAGTGGGTGGGGGTGGACTGTATGTTTCCTTGCTGCTTCTGATCCATCAAAGATCTAAGTCAAATTGTTATGGCATATTCATAGATAGCTTTAACACCACCACATTTAATGGCCAAGAGGCAATCAGCATGCTTTCATGTAGTGTGGCTATGTCCTCCAGAGATGAATGAATGATTTGGGCATATTTTGACACTTTTGACTGGTGCAAGTGGCAAGGCACATAGAAAGAGCTGAAAAACTCAAGAGTTTTTCCTCCAAGAGACATGCCAGTGGCAATGCCACCTCACATGGTCTATATCACCTCCACCTTAGACTCCACCATTGCTAGCATGCAATAAATTTTCTACATCCATAGCCCTACTGTATCCTCATTTATTAACTGATGCTGCTAGTGGAGGTGGGTTTGTGTGAAGACACCAGACTGTAAGGGACCAGGGTGATGACCCCCAAAAGAGAGGCAGGGTGGACAGCTGGGAATGATTTCACCTGGACCCATCACTGCCAATTCCAAGAGTTTGTCAAACCCTTGCCTCCCTTTTTCATGTGGTTTGGCTCTCAAGGCAGAACATGCTTATTCCAATCAACTCCCCAATACCAGCAGGGTGAAAAAAATGTCCCTTTGAAGTCAGACCTTGCCAATGAAATGTTTCCTTTCTACATGAAGAAAGCAGTCCTTGAAAGAACTGCTCCCAGCAAAGATTTACCCTGAAGAGAAACTTTTATGGATATGACACAGAGAAAATTGGAAAGCCCTTAAAACTGTGTATCAGAAGGGATTTCTATAGGACAATTCAAAATGAGGTCTTTTTTTTTTACGAAGTCCAAGGAGCATTACCATACCTGCTAAAGCGGCCATGCTCAGAAAGAACAGCAGGAGCAGAAATGGGGATATGAAGTAGCGTATAGGGCCAGGCATTTGTTCCCAACTAGAACATCAACTCATGGTTCTTGTTTCCCTCAAAGAAAAATCACAATGCACAACCTTCTTTCGAAAGTCCATGGTGTAAAGGCACTAACTTGATGAAAAATCGTTTCTTTCATAAAAATTGGGTAAACATGCCTGGTGTGGTAGAAACTATCAGCCTGGGCTAGAGTAAGATGTACCAAGGGAAAGTGAAAGACTAAGTGATATTTTGGGCTTCCTAAGCCACCAGGTTCCATAAGCTCTTTCTCCGCATTTGACTGGCTGGCACCTTTAACATTTCAAGATTTTTTTTTAAAGTAAGTTAGAATAGTATTAATTTTCCATTAAATCTTGGACCAAGAAAAATATCTCTTTGGTGACTGAATCCATAAGCAACAACAATGCATGGCTTATGGAAACGAATGCATTGCTTTGCTGTTCCCTCTGTGCAGTTGTACTAGTTTACTTAAACTTTTTCAGCTACTGCCAGTAGTCAAATCCTTAATACCAGTGTGCAGCTGAGCACCAGTGACTTTTGATCTACTTTCCATATCATATCTCTAAGCACAGTATAAATTTAAGTAGGGGTTATTGTCCCATGGATAAATCATTAGTGAAGAAGCTGGAGAATATACTCTGGATATTCTGTATTATAGGACTTGTCTTATTAATGCCTCTCTGTGCCTCAGTTTCCTTACCCTTAAAAGGGTATTAATGTATCTTGATGTATTATTGATATGAGGTACTACAGTAAAACTAACCAGTCCTGTTTATTTAGGAAATTCCAAAGCAGAAGTGATATACATTAGTAAATATGCACATAAGTCTAATTTTAGTTTTCAAGAATGCCCCAAAAGATTAAAGCTCTGCAAAACCGTTGACTGAGGGATTGCTCAAAAGTGAATTAAACTATTTTCTTCTGCTATCTACTCTTCCATGCATCCACACTGCTACTAGAAACGGTCCCTGTTCTCTGCTAGCTCCCAGCTCACAACTGGGCCCTGCTGGGATCAGGCTGGTGTATGCTGGGGAAAATTCAGGCAATTTAACAGCAGAGACAACCAAGGGGCTGTACCTGAGAATGATCCTTGGCACTGTCTGATCTATCAGCATAGGTGAAGACATGGTGTCTCTGGGCAAAAATACCCCAAAACCCAACAGCAACATCACCAACATAAAGACATGGTTCAGCCAAAGTAGTCAAAACCATTATTGGTCTCCCAAGTCAATGCATTCCACATTCACACTTCGCTTTCACAGCCCCTCTTAAAACGATGCCTTGAGTCAACAAGTTATTTACTTACTTGTTTATCCTAAATTTATCGCAGGGTTAAGTAGCCAGCTTTTTACTGATTTTCTTCCTTTCTTGAGAACGTTGTTCCTCCTTCCCCGCCTCCTCATCTCTGCCTCTGATGATGATGCTGTCATATAACCATTTCCCAAACACTCCCAGCATGTGGACCTCAAGTTGTCACTTCTTCAGAGCAGGGCTCAGGACTTGTTTTTATGCACATTGAGGGGGCAGGAAAGGAGAGAAAACTGAGCTCCCTTCACATTGCCATCAGCTAATTTTCACTGAAAAAAAACCCAACCAAAGAAATGTAGAGACTTTCAAAGAGAGTGCCAACAGGCCTGATTTCCAGAGCTCATCTGCATAGGTACTGCAGAAATGGAATGAACTTGCAATTCTCTGGGACCCAGCACTTGCTATTCACAGAGGTGGGGCAATGACCTGATAACCCCAACCACTTCATGTGGGTAACCTACATGCCCAGAAGGCTTTTAGCATGAACTGCAATCACTCCTGATTTGTTTGACTCCAGACTGGCCTCCTTTGAGAAGTCACACAACATCTCACAGTGTTTCAGCCACAGTGATGGCAAACACCAGGAAGGGGTTGACCACCTGGGGTACCACCACTAAGCCATGGTTTGGCTGGAGAGGCAACTGTGGAAGATTGGCTTCCACTCAGGTGGGGTTGGACACACAAGGTCAAATGTCCAATCTGAACTAGGACCTTGGTGTCTCACTGCCTAGAGAGCATGTGGGCATGTACCACATTCGAGTGGCTGAGCAGATGCTTAAAATAAGAAGAAAACACTTCGAAAATGTCATCTCCTCCACTGCCTTCAGTGCCCACAACTATGTTTGTGCAAATGTATCTGGGGTATCAAGAATTTTATAATGATACTCCCTCACCCATGGTTCCAGTTAAAACCACTGTAATAAACAAAACATACAGAGCACATCATTGGCACCAGAAACTATAATTTTCTCTGCGCAAAAGTATTACCAAGAAAAAAAGGAGAGAGAAAAAGAAAGAAGGCAGAATCTCATCCAATTTAGGAAGAAATCTATGCAGATTTCTCCTTTCATTAAACTTCTCAACTATTATTAAAGGAAAGTCAGTAGCCAAAAATTCTTTGATGGTGACATTGAATCATTTGATGATAGAGTGTTTTGGGAAAGACTGCAGATGCAGATCACTGGTAAAAACCTTGAGTCCCAGGAATAATAACCTTTCGAATCCCACAGTACTTTCCCTTTTTCAGGGGAACACTTAACCCTCTTATTCAGGTGAGCTTGATTTTTTCACTTAAATGCTTTGGGTTTTCAGGTATGAGGAAAAGGATATATGATACCTTTTCTTCTGGAGCTGCAGAAGATCTTGCCTGATGACAAAGAGAAAGCAAGTACCAAGGCAAGAAGACTTGGTTCTGCAGATTATGAAGCAAGGTATGCTTCAGCATACTGGGAGCAAAGGTGTTTATTTCTTATATTCCTGCTTAAAGCTTTTCATAGAATAGAATCATAGAATGGTTTGGGTTGGGATGGACCTGAAAGATCATTTAGTTCTAACCCCCATGTTGGGGGGTGAGGGGGGGTTCCAGAAAGAAAACATGGGCTACATAGTGAGTAATTCTTCACTACATAACTCCTCCAAATTCTATTGTCTACATAATGTTTCACTAGGTTTTTAGTGCCTGGTTGTAGACACTGATTTTAAAGTTGATATCAATGCTGTTCAGAGGCTGGAGCTATCTGAAGGTGCTTCTCTTCATATCTCACTCCCATCCAGTGACATTGACCTTCTCCCTCATCTTGGCTTTTTTGTTTTTAATCAGTCACTCTCTTTAGACTGTGTGGAAGTGCTCCCATTCATTAAACCAAATGAGAATGTCTTCAAGTCCACTTTAAACTCTATCAGATCAACAGACCATATAATCCCCTAAACTTCAGCCCTGGATTTAAGGATAAGTATGTGACCATGTGTTTTTCAAGTGGGAGTCAAAGAAATAAATGTCCTATCCAAGCTGCATCTGGACAGTTTTGAGTGCCGATGAAAAGAAGCCAGGGGCTGCCTGTGCCCACCCCTCTGAGACTGAAGAGGAAATAATTTCTTCATCCTCTTCATTCCTATCAAATCAGTAGTAAATTGTAGGTCCCCAGTGTTACGTGCCACAGTACCCACAAATGAAGATGTTCACCCAGCCCATGTTTCAGAGGACAGCAAATGAGTAAAGCAAGACAGGGAAGCACAAAGTGGCAATGTAAGTAAAACATTTCCCTTTTCAGTGCACTTGAAAGAACAATTCCTTCTGAGCTGCCATCTGACCTAACAAGGTAATTTCATTTCCAAATACCAACTTTAGACAAGATATTTAAATTTGGTATCCTGGTTAGTAAATGAAGATTAATTGTTTTGGTGAGGATTTGAATGTGTGTCCAAACCAGAATTTTATATAGCAAATTTTTACTAGATTACATTTTTTAATAAGAATTTCCTTTTGGCTGAAAAAACATCTTTCATCTGGGACAGACATTCCTCAGAAGAACCCCTAACTGAGGAGACACATGCCAAAGATGAGCTGTGCATTCAGATTTTCCAAAACTGTTGATTAAAAATGAGTGGTGCCCTTGGAACCCCAAGTCACCAGTGCAGCAAGAGGCACCTGGTTGGGTCCCCTCATGGCTCTCAGGGGTGGTATTGGGAGACATTGGGATTTCACCAGTCTTACCAATGAGTGGATAAAGGTGGGAGAGGAGCAGTTCATTCCCTTGTCTGCTGTAGGGTTGGCACTAAGGAGATAAATGAATTTCGATCAGTATTATTTATAGGTTTCATTTTTATCTTCAGTTCACAGATTCACAGAATTTTAGGGGTTGGAAGGGACCTCAAGAAATGATGAGTCCAACCCCTCTGCCAAAGCAGGTTCCCTAGGTTCTGAGCATGGTGGGCATCAATCTGCTACATGACATGGGAAGTCAAGAGTTAACGTGGGGCATGGCACAGGTAGAAGTGGCAAACAGAGCAGGAAGGAAGAAATAACAATGAGACTGTCATGGTTAGTCAGTCTGTGTAATGTTGTTACTTCTTGGCTTTGGCTTTCTTTCCCCAACCCACTATCTGTAGGTTTCACTTGTAACTCACAACCACACTTCTCCTCTCCCTTTCCTTTCCACAGAGGACAAAACCCTCCTGCAAGCCCTTCTATGTATGCCAGGAATGGGAAGGCTCTGATCATTCTGTGCTTCATACACTACTTTCCAGGAGATGACGACTAACCTGGCCATCTGAGTGATGAGTGAATATGTCTGGACAACGCCCTCTCTGCAAAGGCAGGCTCCAGTAAGACATCTTTATCCCATTTGGATTGCAAATTCATGGGAGCAGCACAGACACCTCAAGCACAGATTACTGACACAGAGTGTTATATGCTTCATTATTATATTGCTACATTAGTATAATAGGATGTCAGGATGTGTAGAATACCTCTTCCAAAGCTTCCTGTACAAAATGATGCTGGTTTTACCCATACGCTATTTGTCACCATCCCTTATGCTCCCCTGTATTTTTCCAAGATGAAGGGACTACACAAGTGCTCCACCATCAGCTCCTGACAGAGCCAGGCAAACCTGTGCATAGCCACCCTCACCGCTCATTCAAACTATGCCAACCACTGCCATTGACTTAAGGAGTGCTCAGGCAATCCCTTGCCCACTGGCAGTGTTATGTAGGTTGTAGCAAACACCTGAGGCAAGCACATCTTCCAGGGGCTCAGCGGTTCACTCAGTAAACCGCTGTCCACTGTGTTAGTTACAGCACCCAGGTGCTATGTAGATAAAACAGGTCTGATGTACTGGGCAGAGAAGAGATTGGGGAAGCAGGAACTGCTCTGCCCAAGGTGGTTCATGCCACCATGGTCCCACTGGGACGCTGTGGCTTGTGGCTACTGGGCAGTGCAGTCAGTGTAAATCAGGTTGTGTCTGTCCCCAGAAAGCAAATGGTAAAATTATGTTGAAATGTGGTTTGTTGGATGGCAACCGACAGAACAAAACTCCCCGGACAGCTGCTTTCCCCCAGTGCCCTTTCCGACAGGCAGCTGGAACCCATAAACTGTAATTGCCCCTTCCACTTCAGAGAGCATCCTGGGGAGGGCTGTACAGAAAGCGGCCTCTGTCCTACCTGGTAGGCACAAGAGCCTCATGCAAAGCAGACCTTTGAGTGGAACCAGTGCAGGGATGTAGAGAAAACATTTTCCTTTTTTATTTTTTTAATAACATCTAAATCCCTTGATCCCCCTGCAGCTTACAGAACTTCCCAGTCCCAGTCCTGCTGGTCATGCCTGTAGGACCCCGGTGCAGGAGAGGAACAAAGCCCCATGTTGCTCCTCTGTGCACAGCACAGATGCTTGGCAGCTGGTGGTTCGGCTGCTGGAGGAGCCCCAGAATCAGGCTGGTCTTGGTAGGAAACAATGGCATTGTTGCCACTGGAATAAACATCCTGGTGGCCCATTTGTGTTTATCTGGTATTTCCATTCTCTGCTGATTAACCCAGCCAAGCGGGGTCTTCATGTGGTAATTACAGCACAGCTCATTTGTGTGTGTTTTACAATGGTGTTGATATAATCCCACTAGAACACCCCAAGCATGTGCAAGGAGTTCCCACCAGAAATCTAAATAACACCCCAGTGCTGCTGACAGCTTAATAACATGACAAAGTTCAGTCTCACTGGATGTCAGGGACAGGAATGTGGCTCAGGCTGCTCTGACCTGGAGCTTTCAAAATACCGTAGAGTTGAGGCTGCACGCTTGACAAATAACCTTTTCTTTGCCTGCCTGAATCCATCAGGTGCCACCAAGAGGCCACATGCCACTGTTAACATGTTAAATTGAGTGGCATGGCCATCGAAAGCTCTGGGGAGGGACATTTATCTTTATTATTATTGTTATTAATAATGCAGATATTGCTGTGCGTTGCATTCCAAGGTATTTTTGCAGCACTAAATCACCCAAACGCCCATCGACAGCCCTGATAAATCACACAATAAACCAAAATTCAATACAGCTGTCAGCCCAGACCCCAAGCAAAATCTCAGTGAGCTTAATTATCAAGTTCAGGCTGGGACTAAGCCTGTTTGTGAGGGGCCGGACAGGAGCATGGCACTGCCATTTCAGGCACTCAGGAATGGCTGTTTCAGCCCTCTCCTCCCACTCCTCAGTATCTCCTTAGAGGGATGGGGATGGCTGCTAATGGTAACATTTCTCAATGTTTTGCTCTTTCTGCTTTTTTTGCACCAATTCTTTACTTTTGCCTCTTTATTTTAAGCTGTGTTATTTTCACTTTTCCTTTCTCTCCCCTCTTTCCCTCCCATTCTTTCCCTCTCCCCCATCACTTGCCTGCCATCTCACCACCCCTTTCTTGCTCTTTCCCGCTCCCTCCCCTCCCAACCCACCTCCCACCCCCCATCAAAGCAAGAAAACCCTAACGCAAAGGAAGAACAAGAATTGAACCTGTGCCAACACAATGGGCCAAGAGGCTACATATGGAACCAGCAAATCACAGAGCCATGAAGGATGTTAGTGATTTAAAGTTATGTATATTGAAGTCTGGATCTTAAAATGAATCCATAATGGTAGAGGTAACTAATGGAGAGACTTAACTGACAGCAAGCAGAGTTTTTTCTTTTAACATTGTTACGTTCCCACAAACTCCTCTTTTCCGATCCCCACCCTTCCCCTGCTCTGCTTTCTGATTAGTTCAGCATCCCCGTTGACAATGAAAAGCTAAAGCTGCTGCTTTATGAATAAAGATTGAAGCCCATACACCATAAACATGAGCGCTACGCTGGCTGGATGCAGAGCAAGGCATGCAGCTGGCTCTGATGGCCCCAGAACTCTCCCCGGGGAATCATGCCCTGTGTCAAGGGGCACTGAGTTTCCCCATCCAAACAGGCATCACAACTCTCTCTGCAGTGTGATAAATAACCTCCCTAGGACTCGGGCTCCAGCAGAAACACGTACTGGTTTTACCCTCCCAAACTGGATGGCTGCCTGCAAACTGCTTATCAGAAACAGGCCCCGGACAAATGACTTTCCAAATGATGCTGGGGACAGATAGCTTGGGAGGGTTCTAGGTGGTCTTGGCCAAGAGGGCTTTCATAGGCTAGGCATACATACCTAAATTCATATATATATGGTATATATATACATATATGCAATAAGTAGCAAATGCAGGTATTTGACAGGTATATTTCCCACTGCACCTGAGGGTGCTCATTGCTCCTGCACTTCAACCATTGCCACCTCAAGTCCCAGTGCTACCATAAAAAGTAACAAATTTGGCTCAGATGAGCAGTATTTGCTCTTTCTTAAGTTTAGAGTGTGTGACTTTGCAAGTATAGTAATATTTAATGACTTTTTTCTTGGTATAACATTGTGTGTGTTTGTGTGTGTATATATGTATACTTATGCACATCTATTTACACAGCCAATATTCACAGAATCACAGAGTCACAGAACGTTAGGGGTTGGAAGGGACCTCAAAAGATCATCTAGCCCAACCCCCTGGCCAGAGCAGCATCACCCAGACTAAATCCAGAGAAGGAGACTCCACAACCTCTCTAGCAGCCTGTTCCAGTGCTCCATCACCCTCACAGTGAAAAAGTTCCTCCTTATATTAACATGGAACTTCCTATGCTCCAGCTTGCACCCACTGCCCCTTGTCCTATTGCTGGCCATCCCTGAGAAAAGCCTGGTTCCATCCTCCTGACTCTTGCCCTTCACATATTTATAGACATTAATAAGGTCACCCCTCAGTCTCCTCTTCTCTAGGCTAAAGAGGCCCAGGTCCCTCAGCCTGTCCTCATAAGGAAGGTGTTCCACTTCCTTCAGCCACTAACAGTACCTAGCCTTTCCCTGGTGAAGCCTGGAGGGCTCTTTTGTGCCAGTTTGTCCTGGATATTGGGAGTTTTCCCAGCACATTAACTTTATTGGTACATCAGTACCCTGAACTTGCTGTGCAGTGCAACATACTGCAAAAAATCATGTCTTAAATAGGTGAAACCCAACATCTGAAGCAGAAGCTCGTATCCAAAGTTCTCAGCCTTGGTTGCTATGCTGTGAAACATCATTCTTCCCCCTTAGAGATATATGAAATGATCTGCCCAATGTTTGTGAGGCAGTTACAAACAATGCTGCTGTATAAACCATGATTGTTTTAAAGAGCTTCCTTAAAGGCTGAGTAGTAAGGAATAAAGGGGTAGTGAATTTTCCTGTCTGAATGGGCATGGCTTGACACCAGGCATCATAGAGAAAACAAATTGCATCACCCATTAAGGATGCTGATGGAGGCAGAACCTGCACAGGATGTGGCACACGAGCTGATGACAGCTGGTACCACAACCCATCCATGTGAATGAGGATTACAGGGATGACCTGCACTCCAACAGGCTTTTAAAAGTCATTCTATTGGCACCAGTAATGTTCTTTAATATTGTTCAACCAAAGGTTGAGGGAAAGGGGAATGTGCAATAAATCCTTTCCCATTCTTCTCAATGCATATACCTCCACCCAACTTTTCCCCAAACCTGTGGCTTTCAATGCAAGGGAACTAGAAGAAATCCCCACTATCTCTGCCCTAGAAATCAGAAGCATGAGGGTTACCAAAGCACTAGAGAAAACATCCTTTCTTTTTGGTTTTGGCAATTAAGGCTTTCCAGGCTGCTGCACCTTCTTCCCTGTGGCATAAAATTCCCCTTTGCATACCGCAAGGCTGATTTAAAGTGAGATTTAAACAGCTTTGAGCCCCAGGAGTGCACACACAACACATTGGAGAGAAGGGCTGTGTTTCCCTCTAGTTGCAGGCAACTGGGTGGACTGGAGACTGGCCACCAGCCACTGGCATTGCCACGTCCAGCCCTGGGGTGATGGTGCTGGAGGAACCAGTCGCAGTCTGGCCACGGAGTAAGTAGGCTGTGGGTTTTTCCTTTCCCTCCAGGCTTCACCAGAGAAAGGCTAGATACTGTTAGCGGCTGAATATTGGCCAGATTATGGGGCATGTGGGTATAGCCCGTATTTATTTTTTTAAAGTATACATTTGTTTGATGTTTTGCAAGCATCTGCTTAAGATTTCTGTGCTTATCTAATGGGAGGAAAGAGCCCATTCTTCCCAAAGCCAGTTCAGTGCAAGAAAATGTCATAACACTGCTGGGCCCCTTTGTTTCATCCTTCGCCAGAGGGACTCCATAGTTCCTCTGCTACTTCTTGAAAAGCCAAGAGCAGTGGCTGGCAATTAAAGGCATCTGCTGGGCTCATGAAAGGGAAGGCATGCACGATATATGAAGGATGGATGACACCTGAAATGTCTAAACTCTTGCCTGGCGCAGACTGGACGGATTGCAGCGTGTCTAGCAGGATGTGTAAAGTGTTACAGCAGGTATTGAGATAAAAAAAGAAAAGAAAAAACCGGACAAATGAAACAAAGCTCCCCCCTACCCCATCCCTGAAGGAAGAGGTGCCAGAAGCTCTCTGGAACCCACTAAGGACTCCTTTTTTTCACATGGCAAGCAGGGAGAGACAACAGTACAAATCCTCATCAGATAGAGTGATTATCTGGGTAAAAGTGATCCTTCAGAAACCAAATGACCAAAGAAAAATGACCAGCAGCATAGAGACGCGGCTGTGGAAAGGGGAAAGCTTTGGCTTGTTGAGAGCAGATGCATAAGGAATGATAAAACAAAGACAGGAAAAATAATGAGAGATCCAGGTTGTCACTCACCACATTTTTCATCATTCAAGTCTGCAATCACAATCACTTATGCACAGATATCTCTTATTCTACAGAGTGCTTAACGGCTTGGCACACTCACTACTGCAGAACATCACCTAGGCCACTGATGTCCGAGACCTTTGCCAGGTTTTTTTATTTTCTTAAGTACTAAAAAACCACCACCAGTGTGGAACAAGTTTTGTGTCTGGTCAATATGTTAAACCTCCAGTGCAGGAGCTCCTGGCACCACCCCGTGAAGCATTCGGCACTGGTCATTCTCGGAGGTGCTCATCCGGATGGCACAGTCCCACGTGTGTGGGTTGGCAACAGGGTGACACAACAGAGCTGTGCAAAGTGTGGGGTTTTATGAGAAACTGCACAGCACTGCACAGCACCCACAGCAGACCTGGCCAAGGTGGACCTTCATGCAATTGAGTGACTGAACAGCAAAGCTGTGTTTCCACTCAGGACTGTTTACAAATGAGAAAAAAAGGGTATTGTACTACCTAATTTAATCAGTCTTTGATATGCCTGATGGTGAGTCTTGCAGATATCCTGCTTTCCCTCCATGCTGCCATGATCAGAGAGAGGGGAAAGTCCATATCTGCTATGAAGATGCACCTCAATACTGGCACAGTGAGAGCTTAGTACTCTAAGGCCCCAGATGTCCACAATTCTGCACAACACTTACCAGCTTGGGTTTGAAGACTTGAAACAAATTTTCGTTTTTATATAGAATCACAGACTGGTTTCAGTTGAAAGGTACCTCAAAGCCCATCTAGTTCAAACCCCTGCCATAGGCAGGGACACCCTCTACTAGCTCAGGGTACCCAAAGCCCGATCCAACCTGGCCTTGAACCCTGATAGGGATCTAGGGGCAGCCACAGCTTCTCTGAGCACCCTGTGCCAGGGCCTCACCACCCTCACAGGGAAGGATTTTTTCCTAACACCTAACCTAACCCAACCTTCTTTCAGTTTAAGACCATTTCCCCTTGTCCTGTCACTCCCTGCCTTTGTAACCAGCCCCTCTGCAGCTTTGCTGTAGCCCCTTTAGGTACTGTAAGGCTGCTGTAAGATCTCCCTGGAGCCTTTTCTTCTCCAGGCTGAAGTCACACATCACATCAAGAGAGATGCAGTACAAGAGAGATGTGGCCCAAAGGGTGCAGTCTTTGGTGACCAGAAGAAAAGTTGAAATTTAAACTAAGAGGAATCCTGTTTGTTCCTTACCAGTTGCAGCTGTTGGATGATGAACTCTTGTTACTTCAGATGGATGGTGATTCCCTCTCCTTTGCTGTGAGAGGGACTCTGAGCCTTTGTCTCTAATGCCTCTCTGGAATTGGTTTGCCTTGGGGAAGCTAAATACAAAGTTTTTCACTGCAATAAAATTTACAACACTTCACAGTTGTGCATCATGATATCAGAAAGGACATTCTGGAGCCAAGCCACCCAGTCCTACCTCAGCTGTGTCTATTCTGTCAGCAGAAGCAACACAAGGTGAGAAACCTACTTCTCCCTTGACCCTCTCTCAGCCCAGGTATTTAGGGACTTCTTGACCTGGGAATTGCATCCAAACTTCCATGTTTAACAGTATTAATGAATCTGTTCTTCATGAAGTTATCATATCCATACTTGAACCCTGTATTCATTTTGATCTGGATAGATCACCAGTGAAGAGCCCTAACGTTTGTTATACTCTGTGTAAAAAGACACGCCTTTCTGTTTGCTTTAGACTTGCTGCTTGGTTATTTCAGAAGGAACACATAACCTTTGATAAATGAAATCCTGTATAATCATTCTTTGTTTCTCCCCATGCATTATTTTGCAGACCTGTGCAACCCCACCAGTTCTTGTATCCGTCTGCTGCTCTCAGACACTGCCTCTGAGAGTGCTCTCTGGTCCAACACAGTGCCACCAGCTCCACTAACTATCAGGTACCAACATCTGGGGGCAGTGCATGAGTTAAACCCTGGCCATGTTTCTTCTTCTTCTAGAAGTTTCTTCTTGCTTTTTTTTCCCCTTTTTACATACAGTGATGAGTAGGGATACATTCAGGCTGTGAGCATGCTTTTTTCCTTACAGCCAAGGGAAGGCTGCCTGTTTATAAAAAAAACCCAATTAACAAATTAAACAAAAGTTCAGGAATAACCCAATGAGAAAATAAACTACTTTTATTCAAATTGTCAGGTGTTAATCACTCTTGAAATATAATAGTATAAACAGCTCCAACTCAGGAAGGTGTGTTTCTTCACTTAACACATACCCATTGCAAGGATACAAAAGAAGTGTTTGCTTATTTATTCAAAAAGCTTAAAATGAAACACTGAGCAGATACTTTTTTTAGCTTTTAAAAATTAAATTTAACCATTTCTTCAATATTAAAATATATACTGAGTATTATACAAAAGGACATTGATTTTATTCACGGTTGACAGAATATAGTTGCACAATCATAATAGTAAAAGTGAACTGCAATGACATTTTAATTACATTAAAATACATTAAAATACATTCCTATTATTCTATATTATGAATGTTAAAGCAGCACACAAAGGCTCCAATCACACTCCTGCTGTGTTAGGAGCTGCACATACAGAGAAGAAATATATAGTTCTTACCCCAAAAGGTTACAGTCCAATCTAAAATTACTCATGAACACAGGATGTGCCACAACTAAAAATCACAAGTGTGTGAAGGGATTTATCCTGTCCGTCTTTCTCATCTGAAGGGAACCCTAGATGTGCAGCTACTTTTTCACAGTCAACAACTACAAAAAACTTGTTCACAAATAAATGACTTCGAAGCTCGCCAGGTTGCAGTTTAAAGATCATTCCTGCTTTTTCTTTATGAGTTTCTAGTTTTGCTTCTACCTCAGCAAATCAAGTGGCAACAAACCCAACAGCCGTTAGGCATTTCTGAGATTAAGGATGGTTTAGAAGAGAAAATCCAGTTCTGAACTTGGATCTGGGCCAATACCTAAAAATTGTAGTATCCTTTTTTTTTTTTAATTTGCCTACATAATACCCCAAAGAAGCACTATTCCTGACAGTCATGTCATTATTCACATCCCAAATTTTGCTTTTTAACGTCATTGCAATTTTTAAGTAACTGTGGGTCCATTTAGGGCCATTCAGGTTTCCATACAGGTTGCTTTCACACTGAAGATGGAAGATATGTCCATATACCTCTTAGAACTTCCAGACTTTCTTACAGTAGTCTCACAGTGGAAGTTCAGTAGGAAGTAAGATGTTCAGTGGGCTCCCCTTCCTCTCTTTCAACCTCAGATCCCTCTCAAAGTAACCAGGATTGTGCTCAAATGAGTCAGGGTTTGAAAATGTGTGGGTTTTGAGAGGGAAAAAAAAGCATTTCCATTCACCCCCAAATCTCACTATGCAGCTTGGATTTGATCTTCAGGCTTTAGAACCAAAAAGAGTGACCCTACAAAAACACATCAATCGTTCGCTGGATCACGTATTTCAAGGAAAAACAAACCAAGACCCTTTAAGGAAACAAAAAAGAGGGACGGGGGGGAGGGGGTGTTACCATCATGGCTACAAGGATTTACATACCTGTTCTACAGAAAACAAGCCAAGCAGCTACTGGGAACTGATTCACGGGCTCTGAAAATACAGTCACGGGCACAAGCAGTCAGCTTTTGCACTAGGAACGAGGGCTGGGTTGGGATTCAGACATTTTTCACCCCAAATTCTTATGGTTAATAATGCCTGGTAATTTCCAGCCCTAAACAACCCAACGTTCCCCTGGTTTATTTGAAACCTAGGGCTTAGACCCGAAATGGCACTGGAAAGGAGAAATGAGGCAGGGTGGCAGCTCAGCACACTTGAGGGAACATTTCTAAGCCATTCAGCAGGAGTTTATTGCTTCAGCGCAGGAGTCTTTGAGCATTCAAGCACGACAGGGTGTGCATTGTTGTGCCAGAACTGCCCGCCTTGGGTGTGTGTGGTGTGCGGCACGGGGCCAAAGGCTGTGTTTAAACGCACCCGCACGAGAAATGCGATTTAGGCAGAACAAAGCCCACTCCTGTTGTGCCTCCCCGTGATTATAAAATAGATCTGTGTCGTTATAAATAGAAAATGACTTGGTGACAAAGATGCTGCTTTGGCTCACGGCTGAGGCCAAGCTCTTATGCTGCGGTTCCTGATGTCAGACCAATTTAGCGGCTGCGCTTGCAGGCAAATGTGTCTGGTTCAGGGTTGGCCAGGCCACATCTCATGATGGCTTAATCTCATTTTATAACAGCAGGGGTTTCACTGTGGTCCTTCACAAGCAGCACTATTTGTTCACCCAAGGACGGTCCCGGACACCTTCCGAAATGCACTGTGCTCACTGCAAGACTCAGACTGCTGAACAGCAAATTGCCCTGTCCTCCACCAAGACAGCCAAACTGCCCAGACCTGTGATGCTGAAATCCTGCTTCTACACATAAACGGTGCCGCTCTTGTTTAATTCCAGTGCGAGCAAACTCACACAGACAGCAATAATTGTGCTGTTTGTTTCAAGAGTGTAAGTTTTCCTTTTTATGCCACCTTCCATCCACACACACTTTACAGCATTATTGAACTAAATAATGCCATTAAATAAAGTGAATATATAGATATAGTTTCTGTTGTACAATAAGTAATTTTTTAAAAAAACCACAAAAAATTGAGATTAGAATTGAATCTTAATCCCTATTGCAGTATCATCCTAAGCATGCTCCCGAAAACAAACCGTAATCTTCTTGCTTAAACTGTTTAGTCATAATCACACTTCTATATATATTTTATACCACACTTTATTCCAAAAGCTGGGGACAACCTTTCATTTCCTGAAAGCTCTTAAAAACTTCCTTAATGAAAAAGTAGAGACATTTTGCTGTTTGCAAATTCTATGTATTTATCACTTTGTTCCAAACTAAAGTAGTTAATTTAATGAAGGGGGTGAAGTGAAAAGGAAAAAGATTAATGTGGTGCCCACAGCCATTTCCCAAATTCTTCAGAGTTTATAGACCTTGGGAGACAGGGAGAGAGCAACTTCTCAGCAGTGCAGCAGAACCAGCTGAAATGATCCTGTGAAACCCAAGTGATTCTGGGAATTAAAGGATGTTCACTCCTGTTATGGCTCTACACTGCAAACTGCTTTTAGGGCTCCCAGTTGTACCCATTAGCAATAGCCAAGCTTTTCTGTTTTAATTTAATTTAATTTAATTTCCACCAACAAATTCCACCCTGTGGTGAGAATTGACAGTATCGTGTTGAGAACCATTAAAGCATATTTGGATTGTTTTTCCTCCACGTATATATACAAAAACAAAATTCCCCTGCCCTTCTTAGCTTTCTTTAGACAAGCCACTTCATAATAAGAGTGAGGCAGACACAGTGGAGCATCGTTATACTGTGGGATACCACCATAGGGAGTGTGGTTGGAGATAGGGCAGAACATGCCTTGTCAGCGAGGTGGGTCCCAGCTTTGCTCTGAACCTCCCCATGATAAACCAGAATGGAGTCTGACAGCATTGGTGGTGTCCCTCCAGTTACCACCAGGAGAGAGCTGCATATCCTGTCCTGCTTCTGTAGTAAGATTCTGTATATCACTGCTGCTGCCTTCTCTCCTTGAGTGTTTTCTGTTCTCTAAGGACATCTTCACGCTTGAAACATCTTTGTGCTTATGTAGCCTTGGGCTCTGCTGGGAATTCCTATTGGGAATTCCCCCACTGGGAATTCTGCCACTGGATTTCAAAGGAAAGAGAATAATAATGCTCTTCATTAATATAGGCTTTTCTGCCATGACTTTTAGGCCCCTATCCAGGCAAGCAGGCAAGCACATGTTTAACATTAAACACATGAGTAGCCTCCACTCACATGCTGCAAGCTAGAAATGTTCATTAGCGCTGGATCACGGCCCCAGCTAAGCTGCTAACACACTTCAGCTAGAGAGCAGGGCTGGAGAAAAGGTGGCACTGAAACCTTCCATCGTGGTTGCCCCGTCGCCGGCTGAGCACTTTCGGGGTTTCCCACCTGAGCACCGCTACTCCAGCGGGTGATGGGTTGTGGGTTTGGCAGCAGAGGGCATGACACGTTGGGCTGCCACAATGTCATCGTTCAGAGCTGGTTAGTTGATGAGCACAGCTCAACACACACCACATTTGAGCGCACCCACTGGAGTATTTTCAGCTTTAGCATCTCTCCAATAAAAGGTGAAAAGGGTCCTGTAACGCTGTGTGGTGACTGCCTGAGGACTTAGATCTTTATGTCATATGTTGAAACATGGACTGACCAAGCTTTGAAAACCAGCGTTGGACAGGGTTTCTGTTCTCTCCTAGAGATGGAGTGTTGCTTGGGACTGGGGGCGAAGGAATAAAACAGGTTAATACTTGTGAGCTACAGGGGGAGAGAAGGGAACAAAAAGGACCCTTTTTTCACTGCCTAGCACCGAGTTGGTGAGCTGTCACAGGTCACTGCCAACACGAAGCAGCAGATCCCTCCTGACCAAGAAAATGGGGAATTTTGTGACTCAGAAGGAACATCTCTATGTAACCTTGGGAGATCTCTGTGCAAAGCTATCTTAAAGATGGTGGCTTGCCCAGGTCTGTGCTGATAGACTAAACAGTCTATCACACTTGCTTGAAGTATCCCAGATGAAAAGACACTTTTTTTTTTTTTTTAAATGCTTTTAATGCTGTTTTCTTAAAAAAAAAAATATAATCATTGCCTCCTTCGACTTCTCAAGTATGTCTCACAGCCTTCCTGCCTTCTCTGGAATTACTAGGTCATTGCAGGTATCAGTCTGCTGAAAGATTCAGCAGAAAAGCAAATTCTTACAGAAAAAATATTTCTTAATATCAAAACCAATTCAAGAATAATTAATATATCTAGAACAATAATAAACAATCGCAAACTCCCTGATGCTTAAAAGAATACACATGAAGGAAGGCACAAGATTTTGGTCTTTCTTTTTCTTTAGACCAACAATTCATTTTTTAAAGTACATGTTTCCACATGCTGCTGGGGCTTTACATCAGTGGGATTTCCACTGCCAAAATTTTTGCAATACTTTAGAGCCAGCCAAATTCAGTCAGTGCAGAAAGGGGGTTCTCTCTGGTTCTCACCTTCGTGAGTGGTGGGAGCAAGCAGCATGTCACACTAAAGCACGCTTCCCCACGTGCCCCTCCACAAGCAAGCTGGCTAACTTAGCACCAAGGAAATGACAGAGTGGTTATGGCTAACTTGGAGTTGACTTTGAGCAGGGATGCAAGAGGTGGCTGGGGGTTAAAATAAAACAAGCACATACACAAAATTAATTGCTAAATGCAGTTCATCTGAGCTTGCTTGTAGGATCAAAGATGTCTTAATTTATCTGTGATATAGACTTTTCAGCTGATGCAAATATAGAAGAGCTGGTAGCCTGTAGCTTTGTATTCCATGCTAGTCTACCAGAACATAAGAGTAACTAACATACCAGATCCTCTAGCACTTTCATACCACTGCTAATAGAAAAATCAATATTAGTTCCAATATGAATGGACTGTTGGATTGACTGAACAGGGAGCTTTGAAACAAATATCTAAGAAATGTTTGGATGAAATGGACATCTTTACAGACATTTGGTCTGCATTTCTGAAATGTAGATTATTAAATCCACATTGTTGGCTTTTTCCCCCTCTGCACTATGTCTTTCTTTACATCTTGCAAAAAATTTATGAACAAAGTTATTGTAAATCTGCAATGTCTGTCTTGTCACTTAGATTCTTTTCAGAAATGCTGCCTTGCCAATGTAGACATACAATCCTGTATGATTAATATTTATTACTTACAATTCTAAATACAATGGAAGGTCACCAGAAATACCCTGCCTAAAGGAGTCTGGAGCCCTTTAAAATCTCACTGGTGATGGATCCCGAGTCTTGAGAACTGAGCTCAAAAATCTTAGCAAAACACTTTTCTATGTAGGATTCCCAGTATTGCCTTCTTCTGACTATGGCTAAGGCCAAAAAGCACAAAGGTTGAGTGAAAACTACTGATCTGCAAGCATGAGCTTGGATTTCAAACCCAAACAAAGGTCAAGGAATGCCTGAACCTGTCCATAATCTTGGATCAACCTATAACAGAGTCATGAGTAAGATGCGAATTTAGGATGCAGAATGAGACTTGAATTCACAGCGAGAAGGCATGGTAGTTGAAAACTGGTTCATTTTCCTCTTATGCTTTCTCATATCCATCAATATATTATATTTATATGGTGGGGGGGGGGTGTTATTAGAAAAATGAAGATATTTAGGATTTTTATTTTTATTATTAATTAAAAGGTAAGTACCTTGGGGATTTTCAGGTTTTATAATGAAATCTTAAACAGATTTTAAGAACGTGCAAATCATCTTACAAAAAGCTCATTTTCTTTTTTTTTTGTGTAAGCCCAGCCACTTTTAGCCATAGTTTTTTAAAAAACACATGCAATTTGAAGTCGCTGAGATCAACTGTGTTTTGGCCCTTTTCCAGCAAAAACTACAGTAAGACACATTAGAACATTTCAGGAAAGTGGTGAAGATTCATGGAGACAGAAGAAATCAGGGCAAACCTTAAACTGGTTCACCTACTCTGCCTGAGATCTGCTGATGTTTTGACAATCTTCTTTTAGGCACTAAATATAATAATCACAGAGGAAGAAGTATCTGCCTCTGTGTCTTCAGTCAAAGATCCACTGCAACTATGATTAAGCAAATCCACTAATTCAAGTACAAATCTGGAAAAAGACAACTAAGAAAAATGTAGACTCTCTTGATTGGCATTCTCCTAGCCAAATGATACTGAAAATAAAACCAAAAAATCCCAGTGACCATTAATCAGAGCAAAGACTTTTCACTAGAAATTAATTCTCAGAGCATTGCTAACACTTCACAAAACAGACAGAGCCCTCTTGACCAGCGTGCTGAGTGAAAACAAAACCAGAAAGACAGATGGAAAGGACCGAGTCAATTAAAATAAATAAATAAATAAATGCCTTAATTTAAGGAAAAAAAAATAAAATATCACAAATAATTCCAATCTCGTGAAGAAATGTTTTTAACAAGCCACATGTGCTTCTGCAGACACTTCTAATCTCATTAGATTTTTCTGGCTGCTACTTGTGTTCTCTGAGCCAGCTGATTTCTCAGCAATATTTTAAAGAGAGCAAGCCTTTGCCCTCCAGTCTAGCCGTTGTTAAAATAGCCCATTTTAGGGGAGCACTTGGGAGTTCATGGATTTTCTTGTTTTGGAAAGTTCCGAATAAATTGACCATTGCATGAGAAACAATAGTCAACCACAAACTATCTTCACAGTCAACTAGTAACATTCTGCTCCCAGCTGGGTTTGTTTGAAAAGGAGAATAATCACACCAAAGCAACAGGACGGCTTCAGATTGTCATCAGCATCACATGGGCAGTGGCTGGCTTTCAATGCCGTCTCCAGTCTTCCGTCTCTCTGGCTGCAAACAAGCTTGCTGCGAGGTTCCCCTCAGTCACAGCTCACCAACCTGGGGTTCCCCTCAAATCAGCGCAGCTTTTTGCAGCTCTGATCAGAAGGGGAGCCACATTGGGTTACAGCTCAGCTTTATTTTGTCTTTGAAAACAACGATAAATCCCCCCCCGAACTGAAAATCAAGAGCCATGTGCACTGTTATACAGTGAGTTTCATGCAAAAGAGCTGTCATTTTGAATTTGCTAAAGTAATGTGCAAATAATCACTAGCATAAAGCAGTTTGTGTCAGGCAGACGCTACAGATACAACAAAATAATCAGCTTTAGAAAACAATCCTAACTCAGAATCGTGTAACCTGGATCAGTAAACCCTGGAGGAGTGGGGCTTAGGCATCACACAGGGGTTTCTGCTAGCATTCTTGCTGAATTTCTGCCTGGAAATGTGCCTCTCTCTGCTTTATCCTGCTCTTTTTGAGGCTTTTAGAGCAAACGTCTCCTGGGGTGAGATGATGAGTGCTTGAAAGTGACCCATCTGGAGCCCAACGTGAAGAAAGCACTTCCTCTGCCTGGAATTCATGTGCAACAACAGCTTTCTCCTGCCTATCCAAGTTTCCCAAGATAGCAATTATAAAAGAACTGGCAACCACACAGTCAAGACGACAATATCCTACGTGGTTTGGTTAGCTGTGCCAAGTCCCTCTACTCGCTGGAGTCAATATGCTGCCACCATTATTGCTATGTCTGTGTGTCTCTACCAACTAGCAGATCCACTGGGCATTTTGGCACTCGCCCCACTCAATTGAGCAGCCTGCTCAATTGCTCATTCGCTCTCTTTCATTTTACACATTCGGATCCAACAGCATCATGTTATGCAAAGTAGCATCTGCAAATCTAACATATTCACTCAGGCTTCCCTCTCTTGCACCAAGTTAAAAATAAATACCCTATAAACTCTTGGGCCTGCTGAGACAGAATATGCAGAGTTTTCAGCATCTCTAAGAACATCTCTCCTTTAGGGTCAAACTTCTTTTTTTCCCCTGTCTCTCTCTCCTATTTTGCTTCTGCCTCAAGGATATCTATAGCAGTGGAGGAAAAAGTGTCCTTGAAACAACCTACAGAAGAACCAGTTCTATGTGTTCCTAACTCTCTTACTTGAAATTTCAGTTAATATCTAATGATTGAAACTCCAGAGAATACAAGTGGTGATATAGCCCCTCACCACGAAACAAGAAACTAGTAAAGTGGACTTATTTCCAATACTCATTGTGAATAATCCCAGTTGAGCTAGATCTTAGGTTCAGATTTCAAAGGGTCTCTACCTCCCACTGTAGAGCTGCCTTCTCTTTTCTCCAGGGAGAAGCATATTTGTCCCTGACCAATACAGTTGAACAGGTGAAGTCATAGAGATGCCAACCAGATAGCATAATGATAAAATATATCTTAAGGCAACAAGGAGAAGAGTCTGTGAAAGGGGATACTGAGCCACCGCTGAGGTCAGTTAGGACTTGCTGAGCCGCTTGGCCACGTCTGCGTAGGCTTGTTCGATTTCTTTGTCTGCTGCACAGGTGTTGGTGAATTCATCCCTGGAGTACGCGTTCTTCAGGTACCGCCACAAGCCCGTCATCTCCGTCGGGAACTCAAAGTTGCGGTATTTCTTTGCAACAATCTAAAGCAAAGATAAAAGAGGGGGAAAAGTCTTGCTAGTGGTGCATCTCCAGATAACTTTTTAGAGAGCTTCTTTAGGAGTGAAATATTTGGGGACTCCAGGACTTACAGAAAAATCTGAAAATCATAGAATCATAGAATCATAGAATGGTATGAGTTGGAAGGGACCCCAAGGATCATAGAGCTCCAACCCCCCTGCCACAGGCAGGGCCACCAACCTCAGGCCTGGATCTACCCTATGTTGCCCAGGGCCCCATCCAACCTGACCTTGAACACCTCCAGGGACGGGGCATCCACTACCTCTCTGGGCAGCCTGTTCCAGCCCCTCACCACTCTTGCTGTAAAAAACTTCCCCCTAATATCTAATCTAAACCTTCCTTCCTTTAGTTTTAATCCATTCCCCCTTGTCCTGTCATTGTCTACCCTTTTAAAAAGTTGAATCCCCTCCTGCTTATAAGCTCCCTTCAGGTACTGGAAGGCTGCAATGAGGTCCCTCCACAGCTTTCTCTTCTCCAGACTGAACAAGCCCAGCTCCCTCAGCCTCTCTTCGTTAGGCAGGTGCTCCAGCCCTCTAATCATCTTTGTGGCCTCCTCTGAACCCTCTCCAACAGTTCCACATCCTTCTTGTATTGGGGGCCCCAGATCTGAACACAGGACTCCAGATGGAGCCTCACGAGGGCAGAGTAGAGAGGGACAATCACCTCCCTGTCCCTGAAAAAAAATACTATTGGTTGTCCCCTATCTTGCAAAGATGCTACTTGGACACTCTAATTCAATGGCCTGGATATTATCACCAAATTATGACTTTTATACTACCTAAAGTTTATTAATTTTACCCTATTGTTTTTTTGTGGTTTTTACCAGCCTTAAGCATATCCCTTAAAGCTAAGATATAAGAAAGAGCTGATTAGATGAATCAAAAACCAACATAGATTTTAGAGAAAGACATTATTAAAAATAATGTATAATATTTTCATATTAATTATTATATTTGTACTTTTAATATACTGTATTCCTGTTTTTAATACATATTTTATATATATATATATATGTTGCCTGGCCAGCGGTGTCAGAGGACGTAACCACCTACAGCTGCTGAAAGGCTTTACCTGTGTTCACGCAAAGAAAAAAAATCAGGGTGGTATGGGTACCATGATTGAGAAAACAAGACAATTTAGCAGATATTAGAAACAGGAGTGTTAGGATAAACTAGGGAGAAAATGGCTATTTCAAGACTTTTTGGACTAGGAAATTGTCTATCAAGGGAAATTTTTGATTTCTAAAAACATTCAGGCCCTTATTCAGGAAAACAGTTAAGTTCATACTTAACTTTAAGCACCTGTATAGTCCCATTGATGTCAATGGGACTAATCTGTGCTTAAAGCTAGCTCGTTGGTAAGTAGCTTGCTGGATTGGGATATTTCAGTTCTCCTGTAAGAATATACCATATAGAATAATCCTGTGGTGACAGAATGAACTAGCTGATAGGAAGGGATGGATTAGCTGATTTAATGAGTGCTTCCAATCTCTAATTTTTCTGACAGTATAAAATTGTTCCTGGGCATAAATTACATACATATGTGCCACAGAGTTCCCCTTTATTTTTAAAGCACATGGTAGAGCTGTTTTCCATCTCAGATTTCTTAGGACACTTGTGTTCTCAGGAATGACTGTGATTTGTTTTTATTACCAGGATCCACTTGGTATATGCAAGTCCAAATCCTGTGCTAAACTGCATTTAATTAAACATTCTTGCCTTCAAGGATGCTTCACACACACATGGGGAAGATAAAACCTGCTGGGCAACTTAAGTCAAGATTTTCACAATTTCCAGCACACATCTTCCATCAAATGAAAAAGTCTTAGTAATTTACCCTTTCCTTCCATCTTAAAATGCTTTTCAGGCAATATACTACGGCTATGCTTGTCTGAAAAAGATTTTGATTCTCTTTAGACACCTTTCATTTCATTCAAAGAAGACAGGAACCAGTAAGGGGCCACACATTCGTTTTGCATTGTCTGTCTCCAACGTCAACAATGAAGACAAGCCAAAAAACGATCTAGGCCTGTGAGGTTATTATCACATTTCTCACCTGGTGACTTACACACTTCTTTTTTTCCCTATATTTTTCTATTTTTTGCATGTGTGCAGTCAGCTTCCAAGGTTCAGTTTATGTTCTGGCTCATGTAGCCAAATTAGATGCATGACTTGGCCTTAATTCCTAGCTTTCTTGCTTGCCAAGGTCTGCCAGGTACTTGCTTTATTCTAAAGAATCATGTAACCTGATAAATTAAATAAATGCAACATTTAGAAGCAAGATGATGTACACCACTTGCACTACACCAGTAACCATGGTACATCTTAAATCCTGGACCTCAGTGGTGACTTTAACTTGTTAACCTCTCTGTGTGAAATACCAGCTGGAACAAATATTCCCCAAAAAGATGGACTGCTGCTCTTAAGTTACAAGTGGGTAGGAACTGACTAAATTCTTGACATGTCTCTTAAGAATAATGGGAAATAATTAATATGAAATAATGCCGTTACCTGCAGCAGGGTAATAGTAGAGATGGGATACTTAGATGTTAATATTGTCTTTGCTACTAATTAGTGATGAGACCATTCCCACTTGTACTAAATACAAAATTGCTGAAGTTAATCTACAGGAAGCACCAAGGAGGGAAAGTATGTTTCAGACTCTGCTTTTCTAGCACTTAAGATGCCTTTGCTGAAATACATGTTGGAAGTAGCTCATGGTTATTAGAACAGGGGACCTGATTGTTAGATAAGGTCTCTTCAGCATTCACGTGACATCTTTTACCTTGACAACGTGGAGTTTGGGCAGAAGGTTGCAGTCAGCAAGAGTCAGGTCATCTCCATCCAGAAACTTGCGTTTAGATACTTTCTCCTCTTCGGTGCTGTCTGCATCGATCTCCTCTGGCAGAGGGGTTCTCAGGTAGTCATCCAGCTTCTTCAGAGCCTTCACCAAGCCTCTTTCAAGGGCTTTGCCAAGAAAACAATGAATAAGTGATTAGGGCAGAGTAAGAATTATTTAGAAACACTCACTGTCAATTGCTATGGTAGTATCCAGAAAAAAAAACAGAGCCAAGGACCATTTCTTTGTTGTTAAATGGTGCTCCCATGCCTACAAAATCCAATGACAAAGTACCCTAGCTAGGTCTGCCTGAGGGTAAAGCTCATCCTGCAATAGAGAAACAGGGTCACAGGAAGCTGTTGTGCCATGTCTTCTGACTAGCAAAGAAAAAAAGTGAAAGAAATCACAGAAGGAAAGAATAGCTTGTCAGTACAGTATACCAATAAAACACGTTCACCCTATGATATTTTTTCTGCTCTGTTGAGACCATCACACAGCAAATTGGAGACCTCAACACTGCTACATTATTTTTCTAAGCAGCTAGGTAGGACTGTAAAGAAGAGGAATTTTCTAGCATTACTTCAGCTCTAAAAAGTTGTAGTTTTACTACTTTTAAACCCCCTCCAGAGTAATTAAAGGCAATAGCAATAATTCCAGAGATGATAACCAGAGCTCAGTGGAGCTGGAAGGTAGACTACAACTGAAATCAAAGTAATAAAACAATAACTGTACAGAACACCACACAAAAGAGATGAGTTATTCAGCCACAGTTAAGATTCCTCTTACATCAGGTTCAATTTAGGTGTAAATTCCCCTTTTGATATGTCTCAAATCAGGTATCATAATGGAGACTTTGGACCTCTCATTTCAATTACTGAAGACCATGTCCCACACTGCTGCTGGCTCCGACAAAATCCAGGCTTAAAATGCCACTTCGACATAAGGCAGAGTGTAAAGTTTTAATTAAAAATATCAACCCAGGCACAGAATTTGTCTTCGTATGCTTCACCAGCAGGATAATTGAGAAACTTGATTGTAATAATGCATGGAGAGAAAGCTGAATGACCGTACACAGGTTTGCATGTCATTTAAACTGCAAACACTCTGGGGCAAGGAGGGTCTTTCGCATCTCTGAAGGGTGACAAGCATGATGAGGTCCTGGCCCCTGACAAGTGCCCCAAAGTGCTAAAGCAATATAAATAAGAAACAGCAAGAATTTACAATGTGAAAAAATAACAACATGACTCATGGGCTTTAGGCCAGAATTTCAGCTGGTGAAAATTACCTGCAGTGATTTATACCTGCTGCAGATCTGGCCCAGAGTCAGCATTTAAGGCCTAATCCTGTAAAATCTTATATCTCTGAGTAACTTATGGCCATTTAACTTAGGGGAGACTACTCAACGCATCAAGTGGTTCAGTTAGTGTAGCTCTACAAGGCCTGCAGAGATAAGTATATTTATGAAGCACAAGGCAAGCTTCAAAAGGCTGCAGCGATCGCCCTGCATGGAGCAGCTTGCTGGCACAGGTAGCTCCGCTGGCTCTGCTGTCAGCCGCCCCATGGTTTTGGCACAGAGAGAAAGGCGGCACATACAGGGCCATTGAGAGAGCAGGAGCTGAACACCACAGAACATGATTTCTCTGCTGCCCTAACATCCATTAAACCTTATGCCAGTGGTGGAAGTCAGATTAAGCTGCCTGATGTCTTGCTCCCGCTGAAGCCTCTTGGCCAAGTACCAGGGAACCATACCAGCTCTTTTGTGGCTGGCTGCTAGGCACAGTGGCAAATCCCAGCTTAATTGATTGACGGGAGAAATGACTGTGATCCAACTGAAAACACCCCAACAAACATAGCAGGGAGAGAAATAATTCTGTTTCTGAGAGCGGAGCATCTAAAGCGACTGAAGTGCTGCCATCCATAAAACAAAAGTGTTGCCATCCCTTATTTAATCAATCCAAATTGCATTTTGACACTGACATGCTGCTGTCAGATGCAGGCAGCGATGTCTTTAATCGTCTGCAGCTGTGCTTCGCCGCGCAACTTCCACTGACGGGTAACAGCCGCGTAGTGTGTAAAATACCCCACGTGGCAGCACACAGAAGATTTAGCAATCTCTGTTTGGTTTGGCCTATAACACCTGCTGAATAGAGAGTTGTCCATCTCCTGGTCAACCTCAGACCATGCACTCTTACAACAAATTCCTTTAGAGACAAAGGAATTGAATTACTGCGATTTAATTGAATTTTGCACATTCAGATTTTAGAGAACTGGCTTAACGCTCGGCATTTTCCAGGATGCCCTTCACCCAGCAGGACTGTCGGTTCCCTGAGTTATCTGTGCAATGTTTCCAGTGCCAGTATGACATTAAATACTTTGTGCTAGCCCGTGGGGTGTGTTAAGTGTGTGGACAAAGACAGGAGCATCAGGTGATATGTGTTTATGTAACTTTTCTGGAACTTATTAGGGTTGGGGTGGGTTTTTTAGCTCTTATTGATATGTCAAAGTGCGTCATGGCTGTCTCAAAAACAATGCCTGGAGTGAAGCCTATTTGTGACAGTGGGAAAAACATCTATCTGAATTCATACTTGGCGCTTGCACACAACAGCTTTAGGCCAGAAGTAGGCGTATGTTCAGGGTTCAACGCATCTGTGACCTAATTCACAGGCTCTGCTGGAACCCACAGGATCCTAAGATCTCCCAGTGAAGTCACCACATGGTCAGGACCATCTCATAGCCTGATAGTCAAGAACTAGACCACTACTTACAACTCCAATGACCTTGCTTAATCAAAACTCTTATAATCCTAGCAAATCTCTCAGCCATGTAAATAGAAGACTTGTGAAAAAGGGAGAATTGTCTCTCTTCCAGATGAAGTGACAGAATTTCAAACAGAGTTTAGGTTCATGGGGGCAGATTTTTAAAGCCTGTCAATGGGTTTTGAGGTACTTTTTAAATCCATATGAAAATATTCATGTTGCAAATCCTAATCTCTGGGTGCCCTGTAACATTCAGATTTATCTATATGATAGGAAATCTTGGATTCCTTTGAGAATGCACTCAAATAAATTACCATTCAAAGAGTATGTGTAGAAGAATCTCAAAGATACTGAAGCAAGAGGCTTCTAAGCCCCACATGTCAGAGAGAGACACACTGTCTAATGCTGGCTTGAGTGGGAGCACCCACCTCATGTTTGAGTTCACCACTGATCCCACAGAAGAGAGAGGTATCAAAACCAGGTCAGGTCAATTTTTAATTTCTTTCAAAAAATTTGTGGGAAAATGCAGGGATTTTACCAGTGGTATATATATTGCTCCACTGCAAGTCAATCAGTGGGGTTAATCTTCCCTGAAATGAGTAAATAAAATTAATAGGTTTAAATTAAACAGTCTGAGATTCCCCTGTAGTCAGTGGACTCTTCTATATTTGGCTTAGGTCAGTCATAAATCAGCTGTGTGGAGAATTCCTAAAGCATTGGATATTAGGAAGAGGTTCTTCACTGAGAGGGTGGTCGGGCACTGGAACAGGCTCCCTAAGGAAGTGGTCACAGCACTGAGCTGGGCTGAGTTCAAGAAGTGTCTGGACGATGCATTCAGTCCCATGCTCTGACTTGGCTGGGCCTGTGTGGAGCCAGAGTTGGGCTTGATGATCCTTATGGGTTCCTTCCAACTCAAGATATTCTGTGATTCTATGATTCTATGATCTAATCTCAGCCTTACATTGTCTTGGGAATGTCAGGGCGGAGGATTCAATATTACAAGGCCAAGAGGAACTATGCCCGAGAATGTGGCTCTGTTCTGCTTTTGAAATTTCTACCTCAAATTGCTTCCCCACCCTGCAGACTTTCAGCAGGAACTTAGAGATTCCAAATGGGACCAGCTCTGCAAAAGGAGCCCTGTCATCAATTACCTTTTCAACAGCTACAATGTCTGAACTCCTGGAAATCATCTTTCTGGACAGCGAAATCATGAAACACAAAGGCACTAGCATAGTATTGCCTCCAAAGTGATGTGTTTAATATAGCTTCAAATTCCAAGAAGTTCGACCTACATAGACACAAAATCCATGGTGGAACTGTCTCTCTTACCCTTCACTACTCCACTCTGGGCTACTCCTGCAGCCAAAGGCAACTTGCAGCAATTGCAGTCCTGCCATGTCATCCCCTCAATAGCAAACAACGATATTAACAGGAAAACATCATAAGCTCTTTGTGATTTTCCTCGTCCCTTCAAAACTATGCTTTCATACAACTTTACTTAAGAATCCTGAGTTAGAAGCCAGAAAAATAGCACTTTCCAACCTCAAAGCAACCACAGAATGCTTAATGAATATATTACCATCTGTCAAATGCACAGGGTGAGGTTCAATTTAGCTGATGATACCTAATTCACAATGACGCTCTGTTTTCAGCAAAAGGTTACTTGATGTTGAACAATGAGATTAACAAGTCCTGACATGCACAGAAATACAAATAATGTAACAAAAGTTAATAATTGGCAAAATTGTGCTCTTGGTTACACTGACATAACAGAGGAGTAACTCCACATTGTCAACAAGCTTTTCCATATTTACTCCAGTTCAACCAAGAACAGACTTTGGCTCTGTTGCTTAACTCTTCAAGCAAAAACGTCCTTAAACTTTGGTCTGTGAAACTATTTTCAGGGGACAAAGAGAAAACCTTGTGTCTTGAAGTACTTATACCCCAACTGATCAAAACATTGGAACATGTAATGCATGGAGCAATCCTGAAAGTCAAGGGGAGGGCCAGATGACAAAGATTCATTACTAGGTACCCTGGGTAAAATTTTGGCCATATCGAAGCCTGTGGAAGTTTTGCTGTTGACTTCGGTAGGGTTAGGATTTCTCCAGCAGCTTTTAAAGCCAAAGGAGACTTACGATAGCTTAATCTGACCTCCTAAATAATAGCAGCCATAAAACTTCCAGCATCTTGGTTGTTTCCATCTCTATTTTCTGTGGGTCAAATAAGGCTGAAGCAAAATGGAAAGTAACTAGAAAGTAGTAAAAGAAAAACGTTTGGAAAAAGTAACTGATTCAGACTACCCACACCCACAGCATTTGCAGAGGTCAGACAAGGACTCTTCTTCCCCTTCCTTGAACTCCAAATATTTCCTTCCTTGTTTAACACTGGGATGAGGAGAAATAGCAAAGCAGACAAAGCACATAAATGCCAATCTCTGTGGCCTGAAGGAGCCACTGGAAGGCAAATCGTTCCATCCTAAAATAGTAGCCTAGGAAAAGCTGAATTACCACCAGAGGAACCTCTCTCTCTCTTTTTTCTTGAGAATAGGCAGACTGACTACCTAAATTTAAAATAGCTAAAATGAAGTGAGCTGATTCCTATTTTCTGTGTCTGAGTGTAATAATCTTCAGGATGAAGCTTTTACTTGATAGCTATTATGAGAAGAGATATAAAGTGTAGAGGGCACCATAAAAGCAGTAATAATAATTGATTCTTTGGCCAAATTGAACATAAAAATTATTTGATTTACATTAAAAGAGAGAAAAACTAGTTCATTTTTAAAAGAACCAACTTCAAGCAAAATAACAAGATTTCCGAACAAACATGAAAACAAAAAGAAAGCTGTGTTTTAGGATGGTTGGTTAGGGAAGTTGTACCTTGACATTCAATCATTTTTACATCCCTTTTTAAATGTTGGTAATCTTCAAATAAAAAAGAGAATAAATTTTTGTTTAAAGAGAAAATACTTTTACTTTTCAAAACAAGTGATTATTCACCCAATTAAACCCACATTTGCCAATAACTCAGGTTACTCCCACCACCCATGGCATTTTTTTGTCAAATAAACATTTGGTCACAAAATATTTTCTCCAAGCTGGAGTAAAATATATGCAGCCCTTTTCAGAAATGAATACTATGGAAAGCACAGTGACATCAAGGTTTCAAAGTCATCAAATCCCAGGGATGCAATGGCTTTTGTAGCCATCGTCTGAAACCACCTGGGACTGACCTCAGCAGAACTCCAAGTGTCTTAATTGTCAAGCCCAGGTAAATTCAACAAGCAATGATTGATATACAAAACTTGATCAACGAATCCTACTGCTACCCTGGATCACTGATTGATGCTTTTCCTTTTTACTGTTTTCTTCCACTGCCCTGCAGTAAGATTTATCCTGCAACACACGCAAATGAACTTGGTGAAATACGCAACGAGGGAAAAGGGGGAACAGTACATAAATATTCACAGTCTCGCACAAACAATCTGAGATTTATTTTTCCTTTAAAAAAACAAACCACCTTTCCTGATCACTTCCAGATTCACAGAGTTTGGTATTATATGAGACCCAATACTGTTTTCTGGTAGGAGAGGGAAACCAGCAAAGAAACAGTAAATAAAGGTAAGAAAATAATATCTTTCTCCTAGTCTGACAGTCTGATTAAAGAGCAAAGATTCACATTTCCAATCTCTTTTTCCTCCACCCTGCCCATTTTGTTCAAGCAGGCTCAACAGAGCACTGTAACTTCAATCTGTGTAGGATTAATCCTTCTCACATGGAGGAGCTGTGACTGCAATATGCATGCCACTGTATTCCATATTGAACAGTTTATCTTCCCCCCCCCACCAATGAGTTCAATATAACCCTGGAGATTTGAGTGCTGCCTTGATTTTTTTTCCCTGTTTAGCTGTTTAAAAGTCAGGTGTCTTGTCTAAGCTGGTTATGTAGGTTCCCTCTCTGCTCAGAGGTACTGAGTGTCTCAAAAGGGCAATTCCTTCCAACTGCCCGAGACACCTGATTCAAACTTGGTGTGACTCACACCACCTATGCCCTTCTCACTGAGTGAATTACAAAGACTGAAGGACTAGCTCAGACTAGACACCTAACAGGGAGGTGAAGCTAGGCGAGACGAATCCTACCCATTGAATATAATTTCATGGTTCACCTAAGTGATGTAGGATAATACCTTTTTTTTTCTAAGATACTTAAATATTAGGGCTTATGCCCCAAAGGGCAACTACATTGCCAATTTGAGCACTGTAACATTCTTTCCGGGCGTGTTTCTGCCTTGTAAAATCCCCAGCTCTGAGCAGCGTCTGTATTGAGAGGCAAAATGAGTGGGCAGTCACAGAGAGCCACTGGAAATGCAGAGAAGTATGGAGGTTGTATGCTCCCATGCATCCAAGGCATTTCGATGCTTAACTTGGTGCCAAAGGGAGTTTCTGGGGTGAGTCACTTCTCCTATTAAATATGTTCAGTTCTAGATAAATAATTCGATATTCACTGGAACAGAGACTTGAGCATGTTCCCACAATAAAGGTAAATGCCTGCACAACCACGCTGAAAAGTTGTGATCCATCTGTTTCTACTCAGTGAATCAACAAATACCTAGCTGTGCATATAGAAGAGAAATAGGTTAGTGTCTCTTATTCCTCATCTCTTCTTTCCTGGTTAGAGGTTTCTCTTAGGCGTTCATATTCATCCTCTAGATCAGTCAGAGCTGGGACCTGAAAAGGGATTTTTAATCCTGGACATTATTCTGAGTTTACACCAGGAGTGGGAGAAGTCACACAAACACAGGTACAACTTTGGTCAGGTCATAAGCTGCTTCTCAGACATGGTCTAAACCAGGCATACATAGGTACATATTTTCCATATATGTTCACACATATGTTCTGTGTATGTCCAGTGGAAGAAATAGAGGTGCTAAACCCCAAAAGCACTTCATCCATGACTCAGAGGCACGTGGAGCTGAAATACAGCTGTGAGATATCCAAAGCAACCTTAGGAACCCAGACACAACAAAAATCTACTGATTTACTTATGGATAAGGTTCACCTTGCCTAACTTCATCCATCTAAGTGCTCAGCAGTTACTTCAACCTAGTTGTCCAAGTCTCCTTCATAGATAGCAAAGAAAGATAGGCACCTCTAAAGGAAGCTCTCCCAGCTTTAGATCCATATTTTATGACAATTAAAACTGCCCTTTAGAAATAGATTTATGTTCCTCTCTATTGATCAAAAGACAAGATTATTAAATGACTAATGTATAACCTTTAGACAGACGCAAGTGAGATGATCCTTCCCATATCCCTCTTCCCTCCCCACCCCATCTACAAACCCTTGGTGATGTCGACAGATTGATTAGATCTTCATCCCTGAAGTCTGGGATATTTTGACAGGCCTGACTCAAAAACTCCACAAAAGGTCTGTCTCAGTCTCGGAGAGAACTTGATTTCCCAGGTACCCTTTCCTAAGTAAGAGCACAATGACCCAGGGGTTAAGAGTTTACCTGGATTCAGGAGACCTGCTTCTCCTCTCAATTTTTTCTACATGACTTTATACAAATTATTTAAATTCTCTGCCTTCCAGCCTCCTATATACAAAAGAAGGACAATATCACTCTGCAGCCACAAACTTTACATTGGTAAAAGCAGTAATGCACCAGCCATGGATTTATATTTCAGTTTAGAGGGGGATAAACAGTAAATGTAACAAAAAGAAGAGGTATCTTCTTATTTTTGTGATACCATCTGTCCTACTCCCAAATTAGACCTAGTGAAACAGATGAATCTAAAATGTCTTTAAAAATAAAATTAAATGCATCTAGAAAGCTTGTTTTGACTTGTTTCTAGTTTTGGACTGAAAACTCAAGTTTCTTCCTTCCCTTATTCAGTTTTGCAATGGAGGCAAGAAATAAATGCAATGCTTGTTACCATCAAGAATGCAATTTGAGCACCGTCAGATGCTGGTTTTTTAAGAAGAAAATCCAGGTGTTAAAATAACACCTAAAGAAGGGTTCATTTCCAAGTCTCTTAGGACTCTCTCACTTGGACAAGTGACTCCTGAGGGCAGGAAGCAAGTGAATGTAAAACTACTGGCCTACAAGTGCCCCGGAAAGAACAGTACCTAACCTGCATTTCACAAATCATCCTAACTCTGTAGCAGCTCGTAAGGGACAAGCACCATTTCTAGAGTGTGTCCCTGAGGGCCTAATCCTGACCTCTGTGATGACAGTCTTGTGCAGGTGTCCCTAAACCAACTGCAGACAAGCAGCAGCTGATTTACATCAGAAACCTAAAAAAAAAAAAAAATTAATAAATCAGCCCCTGCAGATTATAAAACCACATATTTATAGTATGTGAGTATCACTCTGGTATCTTGATTGTTAAGATGCTTTGTGTTTACTCAGAGTGTAAAGTTTTGTTTTACTACCAAAAAGCAAACGAGAGGTTTCTGAGACTAACAAAGAGGAACTAACTGAATGTTTCGGTATTAAAATAAGAGTAAAGTTAGCTCCTGGCAGGGACTGCAACTGGGCTTCAGTGACAGTGCTGTGGGGACCCCTTGTGTTCTCATATTTAAGCAAAGTTTGTTTCTCCATAGGCTGTTGGTGCTTAACATCAATTTATTCTGATCCCAGGCACGTAAGGGAATAAAGCCTGCTTTTGTTTACATCAGGATAATCCCAATTGCACTGCACTGATCTCAACTAAGTTATTTCACTTCAGCAGTGGTGGAATGAAGTGAAATGGGAGAGGGAACCGCAGCAATGCCTAGCAAGCAGCACCTGAGGACGATGTTTTAAAGGTTACTGAGTTCCCAAACCCTCAGTTCACTTAGCAAATCTCAGTCTCAAATAGTTTTATTTAATGTTTCCAGCATTTTCTGTTCTTTGTGTTCAAAAATTGTTACTCAGATACAATAAAACATGAGACAATGAGATTTAACAATGACTCATATCTTAATTCTTTTCCATTGTTTCTCTACTCTTGAGATTATTTTTGTTTTCTTTCAAGCTCCATGAAAAAACGCAGGGACCATCATGATTCTGCCTCAAGTTAACCTCTCTGAAAGGAGCAGAACAAAAAAAAAAGTTATAATTATGTCTGGATGCATGAAAATTTTTCAAGTAATAGTTGGGAGGTCATATTCTGTTGTACTGTTGCAACAGTACCGTTGTGACAAGTATTAAGAATATTTTTCACAGTTCTGGTACCCCCATTTAAAAAGGCACTGGAAATTTGAGCAAGAGGTCAAGGGAGAGAGGTAATACAGTGCTCAAGGACTGGAAACAAGCCTCAGAATGCCAGGTTTGAAGAGTATTTGTTCAGCTTATTGGAGAGAAGACCGAGAGGCTAACGTGCCCAGATGCTCACTCTTGGACAAAACATCTGGCAAATGTGAGAGAGTTCTTCAGCCTTGCTGTGAACAAAGCTGATGAAGTTGTGAAAAGGTCTAATCATTGGAAGTTGGATGAATTCGCTTTCCACATTCCCCAAGTAATGTTTAAGGACCAAGAAGGAGAGAGGGGAAGTGAACTTATTTTTTGGGGTGTTTATAATGAGACTAAGAAAAGGTCGGCTTTAATTCAGTTCTGGCAGAAATAGGAGAAACTAGGCTGGAAGGGGAGAGAGTGACATGGGCAGGTCATGGCATTTTAAAACCCCAAATATCATCCTTTAGGTCTTGCAACAAGCACTGAGGTAGGATGACTGTACCACCCTCGGCGTCACGGAGAATTTGCTACTCGACATTAAGACAGTAGCTATAATTAAATCTCATGCTTCAAGACCTGCAAAGATCACGGTATATTTTCTCCCAATATGCAGTTAATCACATGTGTTATGGGGCTTACTCATGGCCCTAAGGTCATTCTCTGCTAGAGATGGGAACAGTTGGATCAATGCCTTGGAGTGGTGCAGAAAGTCGTGCTGAGCAGACGCCTTCCTCACATGTTCAGAGTCATCCTGATTCCAGGTTAAGGGCCAGTTGGTTTTCAGCTTTGAGTGGCTGAATCATCAGGGATTCACCTTCCTCTGCAGTGTGAAATACGGACCAGCTTATTGCCATCAGGTGGGTGTCTTCCCACTCCCCACCAGCACTCCCGCTTAGCGGGTCACTGTGTATCAAAGACCCTTCAGTTTCTCCTATTTCTGCTCTGATGCAAAACAAGTCAAACTTGCAAAACAAGAAATACTATCATGTTTGCTCAACAGCCAAAACTGACTGGGATGTGATTTGCAGGAGATCAGAGTAAATAACCCAAAGTTGCTTCTTGCCTCAGACTTCATGAAAATCTCTTTCTTTCTACAATCAAAAGAATCAGGATATTTTAAAAAGAATTATGTCTCCAGTTCCTGCTTAATCACCTTATTCCCAGCACTGTTTTGATGCTAAAGGTCAACTATTTAAGATCTGATCTAATAGAGAAAATTAGCAACACTGAATTTCAGTTAGGCTTCATTCTCCTCTTCCCTGTTATTTTATGAAGAACATTTGCATGCATAAAACAAAAAATCTGTTTTGGGAAAAACAGATTCTGGGCCAATCCTTCTCCCTTTGAAGTCACCAGCAGTTTTGCAAACTGACTTTCAGGAGCCAGTCACTGGGCTGTCTATCATGTGATAGCTTGCTCTACTGTTGCTAAATACAAGCGTGTGAACAATCCTCTCAGGACAATAAGAAAAGCCGGGTGCTTAAATCTGGACATTTGCTCATATGAGATTTGGACACTTCACTGAGCAAGGCCGTAACTTCATCTAAGTCCTTGCTGCAGGGAACATACTTCAGATGCACCAAGTACATTGCAACGAAGGGAGTTGCCCACCAGTGCGAAACCATAGAGCAACGAAGTTAAAACTCAATTCTAAATAATAATGTAATTTAGGCCTCCCATTCCAGCAGCGAGGCGCTTAATTCCTCCCAGGACTGCTGCCGCCAGATTGCTCTCATCCACTTCCAGCTGTGCTACTGCTCCTGTGTGTGAGCATGGGAGCCCGGCTGGGAAACAGAACAAAGCATCCCAGTAAAGCCAGCAGCACTTGGAGGAATATTCAAACACACAGGGGAAATAATTCCCTCTTAAAGTAGAGTGTCTGCCAACTACTGTTCCCCTTGCAAGTGTTTTAGTCTAGGCCTGGCCTGTGCATATAGGCCCTGATTCAGCAAAGCTTGAGAACATGCTTTGATTTGAGCATATCATTAACTTCATTGACTTCAGTACATATTGTCAACTCTTTTTTAAGGTTCTGCATATTCTGTGCCTTGAATTTATATATCCTTTCATTTTTCCTCTCCCTCCCTATGTTATACTATAGTTTCAAAGCTATTTCAGCACAGATGTGTCAGAAAAACATGTCTGCTAGTACATTAATTGTAAATATTTACTGTTCCCAGAATGGCTGCTTCTAAGTGTGCTAATCAGGCACGTTAAAATCCCTGCCTTGAAGGGCTTGCAGTCTGCTCACATCTGGACTTACACAGAGTTTTAGTCTTGTATTGTTTTCAAAGAGTATTTTTCACATTTCCATCAGGAAGTATTCATATCTTAATTAGCAAGGTCTTAAAAGAAGGAAAAACCCAAAATGATGGGAAAGTCCAGAAGCATTCCCCAGTGAGATACATATTTCTCAGGTTAAGGTAATGGTTTGTTATCATTTTAGGGAACTGAAAACTTCTTCCTTTCAATGGCATAAAATTCTAGTTCTTAGTTTTGGCAGGTCTAAAGATATTGGTCCTTAAAGCTGTCACTGGTACCAGACAGAATATTGATGGCTCTGGGCCTCCAGCCAGCATGATTTTGAGGAGAACTTTCAAAAAGTTATTTCTCCAGCAAACTTATTTTTCAAACTGCTGTTTCTAAGCGTTTTTGAACCAGTCTTTGATTACTGGGGAGAAAGCAGATAACAAAATTTAAGACAGATGATAAATGCAACTTGCAGCACTGTTTTACAAGTTAGCACACAGCTATCGCCACTGGTTTAGTGGTCTTTATATGTGTGTTTTTATAAAGAGACAGAGTGGGGAACAGTTTTATTAACATATCATGAGTGAGTTATATGGGTCATCCCAGATGAATGGCAATAAAAGCTTTATATCACACTCACCAATATGTATTTGGTACTTTATGTGCCACAAATGTTGCAGAAAAGCTATTTTACATATGTTTTAAAGACTGGTTATTTTTTATATTAGGGCTGGTTTTGTAAAGCTGCCAGGCCCTTCAGCTACCATGAGCCCAACAGTGCTCAGCTCAGAGGGAGCCATAAAAACTTGTTTAAAATGTTCTGAAATAGCATTTTTGTGCTTGAAAATGTAAAAATTAAAGAACTGTCATTCTAGTATGTTCTGGCACAAAGCAATTCTTTTTCTCTAAAGCAAGGTTAAAAGCTATTTCTAGTCCTGTCTCGTCGTATGACAGAGAAAAGTTGGTATAATCAAAAATTGTTCCTCATGCTGGGCCTTGGACAGGTGTGGGGGTTTGGAATGGAACAGGGAAATTCTGCAACTAAAGAGAAAGAAGGAAAAAAAATAATGGCAAATTGATATGCAGACATATATAAGCACACACACACACATACATAAGTACACACATGCTACATATTTATATGGCACCTTGAAAATCTGTGCAGAAAGCAGAAAGCATTAATGTTGGTCCCATTCTTTAAACTTGTTCCAGAAAAGTCCAGAGGAGCTGCCCCGCAGCATCAGGAAGCTCCTACCCCAGCCCCATGCATCAGCTCACGAAGGGTCTGCACCACAGAGCTGTTATTCCACTAAATATTCCATGTAGGGGTTGGGAGGGAACTGATTTACTGCTTATTTAAGGAGATACTCAATGGCTTCTAGACAGCTTCAGAGCACGCTGTCCAGTCTCTGCACATACCTACACTGTGGCTCTGACTCTCTTCTCAGCAAGAGTAACTCCACAGTGTAAAACTGATGTAGGCCAGTTTTAATTCCAGCCCTGATTTGCGTGTGTGCATGCCTGCTGTATACATACGTACACAGCACACCAAGAAAGACGTTTTCCACCTCACGCACTTAACCACAACGTGTGATGTAGCTACTGAAAGAGGTGAATGGCATTTAGTCACATGTAAGTTAATAATTTAAATGTGCTTTTATTTTTGGCCTCTTGATGTAAATCCAAACCAGACAAGTGGAGTCCTCTGGTCAGACGGCTGGAAATTCCTCTGCATGAAATCATGTTGGTGGTCTCCCGGCTCAGCACCTTCTGAAGAGCCGTACAGTGAAATATCCTTCCGTACCACTAATGAATGCGCCCACCCACACTGGAGCTGGTGCCCCCTAAGAACTCAATTCAAGAACAACTTTTTAAACTCATAAATGAAATCAAAGGGCTCATTCTATGAGCCAAAGAACTTAAAATTTTAGGCGGGACAGTTAATGGGTGGCTACTATAGGTTGTCCCCTTGGTTTGCAACATACAGTCTCACAAGAAAAAATAATAAGCAGGATACTAAACATGTACAGAGCATTCCAATCAATTAAATTTCACCCTCCTCCAATGAATACGTAAATGGTTGCTACCCTGGTTACCGTACAGAGTTTGAGTGACTTGCTCAGCATCAACCAAAAGAACCCAAGTAAACTCACAAGATCCTGGTTTACTTTGCTGTGCTCAGACAAAACCCCCTTCTAGGTATTAAACAATCACTAAGTAACCAAAAACACTCAAACTGACCATAAAAACTTAAGCACGAGCATCCAGGAAGTAATTTTTAAGACTACTGCCACTGAACTCTCTCAAGGACTCCTGTTCTTGTGTGAATGGGTGCTTGTCATTGCAAGTACGAGCAGCGAAGCCTGGTGGCAATGGCTGGAGGACTGAATAACCCAGTTGTGCTATCAAAGCGAGGAGCAGATCTGATCCCGTGATGAGGACAAGACTCCTTCAGAGAGGCCTGTTATAAAATTATCGAGTGACACGGGGGGTGGAAGGAATCAAGCCCATTGTAATTGAACTGACTTGAAATAATAAATGCACACACTTTCTTTAAACACAGCTTGCCACATCCTGAGGATCTGGAATCAATTCCTCCCCTTTCAAGAAGCTTAAAAGTGGTGGGACTTTGATATGGCATAAGCATGTTTGCTTCTGGGCTTACAGCCCTCGCCAGCCCATTCCAAACCTTTCAACGTTTTTATATTATAAGACAGAAAAGTTAGGAAAACAAAGATGGAAAAAAAGAATCAGAAATTCAGGGAACTATTAAATCAGGGCAGCCTTGCTGCCAAATGCCTTTGGTAAGTAAATGAATCATGATCAATAACATATTGCCATACAGACTTAGAGAAGAAGGTTATCACCTGCTTCTGTGCCAGGCATAAAACATAACGGTGTGTGGCTAATGAAGTACTGAAATAATCCAGAAAAAAAGCACTATTTTTCTCTGCACTGTTAAAGCATTTTACTTCAAAGTAATTTTAACTCATCCAGAAAAAACATTATTTTTTCCATGAAAATTTTGTCAAAATTGATAGGTTCCTATAAAAGGCTTCTCTTTGGATAATGTTGTATTTGTAAGAAGAAACTGCCTCGATAGAAGGAAACCTGTTATGTTAAGGGGATGTTTCAGCCCTGATCATAAAGCTGCTTGCTTTACATATTCACATATTTGCCAGCAGAGGGTATCACACTCTTAGAAACAGACATGTATCTCTGCGTCTATTCATTTACACACCAGAATTCAGGCACACCATAAACCAGGAGATTACAAGTCTTTTCTTCAGTAACTTTTTCACTACCTGAAAAAAAAAAAATCATTTATCTACTGAAAGTCTCAGAGTCTGTTATCAATGCCTTCCCACCACCTCTCTCTGGTTAGGAAATATTGCAACAATACAGCCAAGTGATGTCACCACTTGAAGTCTGAAACTGTTGCAGGATGCTGGCTGTAAACTCCAGTTTGGGCTTATCTTCAGTGTGCATTAGGTACTCATTAATTCTCACATCCAGTATCCTCATACCGCATAAATCTCATTAATTATCCCAACCACTTCACGCCACTTTTCCGCAACAATGTAATAGCCACAGGCTGTAGTGAGAGCTCATGTTACGTAGACCGCATGATCTCTGCTAAACCACTGCTCTGCACAGAGGAATGATCATATATAATTACACCTAACCCACACTTCTCCCAGATAGAGATAGGCTGATGCTACAAATTCCCAGCCTGGTACCCCACGCATTAATGAGTTCACCTCCCTGACTCCCAAGTCAGGAGAACATGATTTAAACAACCTGGTATCTGGTGCTTTAGCTTACTTGGTACTCAGCAAATCTCCTATTCCCAAAAAACAAGAAATAAAAATTATTTTTTATGCACTGCTCTGGATTCTGTGTTTTGTTTTGGATTTACTAACAAGTCTTTTTTTTTCTATTTGTGTATTTTGATCATGTGCATCTGATATGCTGGTTACTGGTGTGGCTTTCCAGATTAACCCAAGCACTTGAGTCAGCTGGAACTAAGAGCAAACATAGAGGATGAGTGAGACACCTTTGTCTGACAGCTGGGGCATACAGAAACTGCTTAAGATAACCACAAGAAGCAATCTCGGATCTTTCTGGATCTTTCTGACTCACATGGAGCAGGGAAAGGCATATTCGCTGAAGTAATTATATTTTCATTTATGAAATGCTTTCTGTTACTACAGAACTATATGCAACTACTTCTGCTGGTATATAGGAAGGCAAAGGCATCAGAACCTGCTGCAAAGTATCAGAAAGGGATCAGGTCAGGCTAGAGCACCAGATCCCTTTCTGATTGGAGTTGCAATTTTTAAAGAATACTGATCAAAATGCAATAGGTTTATTAGGAAATATGTACACACTGGTGTGCTGTCTATTCCCCTTTGCACATAGGTTTTTCACTGCTCAAGTGATCTAACACAACTACCTTTTAATTAACTCAGCCTTCAGAATAACTGCTGTAGGTTCAGATTAACTGGATAGGAAAGTCGGTAAAATATCCCTGGGATAGGGGAAAAGCTGTTCTTGCTCAGCCCTTGAAAACTGAAAGTTAATTACTCTGCAGAAATTGAGGTCTGCTTCCCGTAAGTCTGCATTGACAGTCCCAAGGACTCCAAGGTCCTCAGGTACTTTGTTGATGATGGAAAGAACATGGAGGTACGACTCACACTCTGCTCATCTCTGCTTTGTTCTCCTGGCACTGCAGCACTTCAGCTGTAAAAAATCAAACTAAAAGCTTTTCTCTACTTCAAAGGGAAAAGCCAAGTATCAGTGTGTTCAGAGATTCCAACGTGTTTTGCGTATCACAAGAGTGCAAACCGTCAAACAAAATGGAGTGAGGACTTTTGCATGGAACAAAGCTTTTTGCTCTCCTGCAGCTTAACATCTCTTCTCTCTATAACCTTGTTGTTGTCAGTTGCCATTGAGAAGGATTTTTCCTTTTATTTTCAAGAGTAGCTAACCCAAGAGTTTGTTAGGCAGAACACTATGGCTAGTAAAAATGTGGAGGCACGGTCATGGGCACGTTGTGAGGTCAGCTTCATTATCTCACAGTAGCAGATATCCGACCTTGAATTCCAGCTCTGGTTACCGCCAGATGCAAACACATCTAGGACAGCCATTTATTACCAGCTAGAGCTGCCAGCCCTTAGGAGTCCAGGGATTTGCATATTGCAGAGTCACTGTGAAGGGACGTGTTGGGATTATGCATGAGGACAGATCCCATGGCTGTTTCAGAATGCAAGGGGGAGCACAGCTGAATTTACGATTTACAGTTGTGGAGCAGACAATAAAAATCCCTTGTAAATGGCCAAGATATTTTATTCTCACTGTAACATCTATTTAATCTAACTCTTAATTTATCTTCCATTTACAACTTCCTACAGAGGTTAGCTGAGCATCCCTTTAGCATTAGACAAAAAAACCAACTTCTTAGCATCCCTGAGAAGTGAAGCACTATAATTATTTCCTTCTGTTAACTACATAAAAATATTATGGAGCAGATTGTTATCTGACATAAATCATCATTTACCCATTTTCATCTCATGGGTCAGCCCCAGGCAATGAAATATAATCACACAGAAGAAATCTGAGCTGGAACCTAAAAAATCTAGTCTTTTCTGAGTGATACAATATGAGAGCATGGTGTTTAACACGCCTTAGATCTCTTGTCTGTGAAACTGGTGATATAAGGTAGGTATATAAGGAGGTACATCAGTACCTCCTTGATCGTCTTGATCATCTCAAGGGATACAGCAGTGTAAATCCACTAACTTTCATTGAGTAACAGGAGCTCAGACTGGCTGAAGCCTTGCCTCTCTGAGGGGAAAGGAATGTGGAGAAGAAAAGCAATTTCGTTACAAAGACAGTGCAGGGTAGGTGTGAATAGGTATGGCATCCAGCTTTGGGGTGGAGGGTTCTTTTGACACACAAACCTGTAAGTGAAAGTCTGGAGCTTGCAGTGTGCAATTACCTCTCTTAAAGCCCCTTTCATTTATTTACGTTTAATGTGTTGATACAACTCAGTTTATATGAGTAATGACATAATCGTAAGTGGGTCAAGAGTCTGATGGCCCCACCTAGCACGTTATGAAGGGTCAGGGCATGGGCTGCTCTCACACAGACACTCACTGATAAATTTTTAGTACTAGCACACTTTTAGGTCCAGTAAACATGCACTGCTCCTCTAAGCAGTGTCTGGGCAGAGAAGATACAGCACGGGCCACCAGCCTCTTCCTGTAAGCAGTATGGGATGCTGTTTTGGTGAGGGAGCTGGCCTGTATGGACAGAGCACCATGGCACAGCAGTTGATAAAGAGGGTCCTGAGCACTCTGTGACCTGTTTTATAATAATACTAATAATATAAAATATATTATTTATATAATATAGCTGCAGTTAATTCAGCCTTCGACATGTGAACTGAGTCCACTGAACTTACCCTCTCAAACGGATTAACGATGGCACCTGATATCATATGAACTGAGTTTACAATAAAATAATGGGAAAATGGCAAAATTATTCCCTTTCTAAGTGCACAAACTCCCTGAGACATTTGCTAATGGTCTTACTCACCAGCATTATCCTGCTGCTTGGTATTTTTGATGTATGCAGAAAATTTGGAGAAGATATCGATTCCAGCAGTGTTTGATTCCCTGTGCTTAGCAGCCAGCTTGGGGTACCTGAAAAGGGAGAAGCAGCAGCACAGCGATGATTACAAATATAATTTACAACGGGAAAAAAAAACCCAACAACCCTCTACCAGGAACTGCAATTAACAATGCCATTTATCTCAAAACAACAGCTTGGCAAGTCTCTCTTAATAATATCTGTGTCTGTCAAGGCAGGCATTTGGAGAGTTACACAAGGGTGGCTTCATGACAAAGGTAATTGCTCCAGTGTTTTATGTGACCATGATCCAAGATACAGTGGCTTTAAAGAAGAAGGAAGCATAAATTTCCAGAAAGGTGCAGGGGAGTTTGGCAGCCATCTCTCTCTATTATGAATGGCAGTCATGTCTAATTCCCTATGCTGAAAATGGACTCCAGAATATAATAGCAAGGCATGTTAGTATTACCCAGGTGAAGGAACATAAAGTTTTCAGTCTGAATTGTTTTTTATAGACATCTGGTGCAAAGGATTGTTTTGGAAGACCAACAGAAACTAATGATTCCTACTGATTTCAGTTGTCTTGAACCACAGTATAGAAAATTTAAATATCTGATCTCTTGCCTCAGGGCTGGCCCATAGCTGCTGATTCAGTTGGAGGTAAAACACTTCACAAGGAAGCAAGCCAATTTTCATTGATTCATAGATTTTAAGGTCCAAAACACAAGCCAATGATTCCACACACACACACACACATTATCCTTGTATTTAGTCCAAAGTGTTTGACTAACAAAAGCATATCTGGTGAATCTGAAGCTTTCCTTGGTAGCTTGTTCCAATGGTTAATCATCCATGCTGAAAAAAAAATTGTGCCTTGTTTCTAATCTGAATTAGTTTGGTTATAACTTCCAGTCATGGGCTTTTGTCATTTCTTGACTAGAATAATGAGCACTTTGCTGCCTCCAGGGCCTCTCGTACTCTGTAATCAGTTCCCCTTCCAACCTTTCTAATACACCATACGGTTCAGAAACCTCCAGTTATTCACTGTAGAATGCTTTTTCTGGCACAGATATTTTGTGTGGCAATTCTCGGCATCTATTCCAAGTTATTTTTAGCTTTGCAAATTGTGGACACCAGACCCCTACAAAATTTTTCTGCTCTTGGTCTCCTTAATTCTGCATACAAGGGCATCCTGAAATGTGTACAGAGAAAACATTCTGCAGTTATTAGTCATATAAGTAACCTTCACACATGGAAGTCATCTCACTGAAGCCAGCAAGTTTCATAAATAAATATTACTCCTGTAAGTAAAGATTGTAGGAGGGAGTGCTTTTTAGGAACTCCTCTTAGGACATCTTTCATTCCTAGGAAATGGATTATTGACTGAAAAATATTCCAAGTTCTTACTTTGGAGGTGCAAGAGTCTCTTCCAAGAATTCCTCAATCTTGTTAACATCTGTCTTGACTTCTCCGTTAAAAGTCAAGAAAGGTGGGTGGGTCCCAGGAGCCAGATTGTGTAGGTCAGCTGGCTTTCTGCAGAGAGAGAAAAAGTCATGAAATCACTAATCATTATGGTCAGGTAGTTGCACAGATATTTATAGTTCCTACAAAATCAGTTGACCTTTTTTTTCCTGCAGTTTGTGGTTAGAAGACTTTGAAACTACCCCAAGCACTCTGTTTAATATAAAAACATTCCACAAGAGGAAAAAAAAACCCAACCCAATCCTGAATCCCAACTATTTTGGTGTGCACCACAAACTCTCTAGGCCAGATTCAAATCTGAACTTGGTGGGGCCTTTCTATAACGCAAACACTGGATCGTATAACTATTTTCAATTAAACTGAACAACTCTTACCTTTTCAGGTCAACAGTGGTGACGTTGAACACAACTCCTTTGAGCCACAGGATCATGAAGAGGCGCTGGGAGAATGGGCAGTTCCCAATGCTTTCTCCATCTATACCAGCCTGAAAGAGAGGAAAAATTAAGAGTTTAGGCACAATAGTCACTTTTCTCCCTTGATGTTAAAATAAAAAATAACCATTTCAAAAATAAGCAACGGTGCCTGTTCAATATATTTTATCATCAGTGCAAGAATAAAGTTATTCCAGGATTCAACCTGTGTCAGGAGCTTAAGAAAGTAGCCTGGTGCCTCCCCTGAAGGCAGCTCTGGGTAAATAAGCTCTGTCCCTTGTTGATGGTAAGCAGCATCTGGCAGACTGTATAATCTATCGATTACTTTCATCTCTACAGGACTGCCTACTTCATGGATGTGCTGTAATACTCAGGCCAGGTTTTCTGCTTTCTTTAGGTCTACAGACTGCAGCTTGTATCAGTTCAAGATCTGCTTCACTGTTTTGGCATCCAAAAAGTGGATTTTCAGATCTAGATTTAAACCCAAACTCTCTGGACATTCACTCATTCTTGTTCACAAGCAACAGCCTCAGACACAAAGAACAAGACCCAGACAGAAATCTCCATCTGAATCCTTCCAAAGTTCAAGGCAGATTTCAGCCACCACTCTCAGTCTGTTCCTATCACTAGTACCTAATGAGTTGCCTAAAAACCACTACAGAATGATAAAAACCTGCTAGTGTTAGCATTAAGGAAACAGTCTGTTTTTCCCTCTAAAAATTTATGGTCATGCAAATTCTGACTTTGAGCCATGGAGGGATACAAATAACACTAGCTGAACTGAGCCAACGCTGCATCCAAGGACAACATCCTTCTACAATAATTATGCTTGTGGCCAAAGCTTTCAGGACGATAATGGTTTTGATAGATTTCAATTTTAATTTGTGGTACCATTGTGTTTAAAAGATTCTTATAATCCTGGTGAAGCAACCAACCTTCCGTTGTTGACCCACATGGGTTGCATAACTATTTTATGCACACAGTGTGTGTCCAAAAACAGCTGATGAAAGAGCTAAGCAAATACATGCCCTTTTCCTTTGGTGAAAATATTATATTACTCCGTTTGTTCTCATAAAATTTATCTTCTTAATATTCAAGCTGTGAGGTTGCATTTCTCTGTCTTGAAGAAGGAATCTTGTCTAATTATTGCAGCTCTCTGAAACTCACAGCAGAACTAGAAACATTTTGAGATGTGTCCAGTTGCTATACATTCAGGCCTTGCATGTGAAATGTTTTCTAGTAGGTACCACGAATCTTTATCATGACTTGAACAAATCTTTTGATGATTATGGGTTTAAAAACAAATTCCAGATTTTCCCATCTACTGAAACATGGAGAAAGTGTGGATTCAAGGCTCAGAAATAACCTGTCATAAAAGTTAGTTCTATGTAAAGAGTTTTTCCAAGATTCATTCTCAAACACTGAGATTCTGGATATATTTGGATATGGGGGTACAGTTTGGCTGTACTTCTACCTGAAATTATGGATCTGCAATATGTCTGGCACATGGCATATGCAAGAACCAGCAAATAAAGTGTGTGAAAGAGTTGTGTGGCATGAGGATGAGCAAGAGAAGATGCACTTTCCCATCTGACTGAGGTGTGAGTATCCTAGTTTTACAAAATTATTGTAATTAAATATTTAGCTCTGTTCTGCAAGTTTCATGGCAAACCAATGACAATGTTACTATGGGAATACCAAGAACCACCACATAGCATGCAATAATTACTGCAAAATCACATTTATTGTTTTGGCTTGGGCTTCTTAAAACATTGCCAGGAACTTTTAACTTCTTACCCTTCCTGAAAAGAGGCAAATGCTGTGAGGGAAAACAGCGATATGACACCCAATTTCCCTTTGGCTTTTTCACCATCTCAATCATAAGCATGTCCTTCATAATGGAGTTGGCTAACTGAGCCTACAAACAATATACATAAATGTAAAATTTGAAGAAAAACAGACCAACGACTGAACATGAGGGCAAAAAAGTGCAGATAGAAGGGCTGATTCTCATCTTGCCTTCTCTGGATTTACTTTGGCTTATAACTCCATTGAGTCTGATTCAACTCTTCACCTGACTCCCTTCCAAAGTGAGTGTAAAGCCTTGGTTTGCCAAGTCCTGTAAATACTTTGCAGCAAAGGGGTTTTGTCTCACACTAACATGCAAAGTTCCAGCCCTCCTGCAGGTCTCCATCCTGCATGGAGGCAATCTCCTGCCTGACCTCATCACCCACTTCTTGTGCTGCAAGTAGTGATTTCACTTTTTTTCAGGAAGGAGATTCAGGGAGACCATTTCCTTGCTCTCTCTAATTACATATTCTCACTTGAATGCTAAGCATTAGTTAGATCTGCATCTCTTTACACGTTCCCCATCCTGCAAGGCAATCTTCAAGACCAGAAAGGACTACTGGTGGAACAAAGCAGATGAATGGCAACGAGGACACAGAAATTATGGGTCATGTGAGGTTAAGGGATGCAGAAGGCAATGGGGACAGCAAAAAGATGTAGAGTCTGGAAGAAATAGTATTTACTTAGACATCAATAATAAAATTAATTGTGGAGGTCAATCAGGGCCTCCAACAGACCCAAATGGCCCAAATAATTTCCTGACACTTCCAGAAGAGTGGGAAACATTAATTGCTAGAGACATATTGGGAATAAACAGAGGAAATTCCAGAAATGAAAGATAAACTAAAGGAAAAGTACGGTATGATCCCTGTTCAAAGCTCCTGAATCTGGAAGCCAGGCTCATGATTTGGGTGGAGTTTGATTCATGGGGTTTGATCTCATGTGACTGGCATAACTGAAAACTTTACCATAAATCACAAGGCAAACTGGTGACAGAGGAGGGAACAGAATCAAAATCTCCCCAGCAACATAATTTATCCATTAAATTCAGCTCTTTTTCTGCAGAAATTATAGGCAAGGCTTTGTCAGCTTTGTGAATCCTTTCTCATTGCTTCTAACAGCAGTCAGTAATTCGATGTACAGCATTCAGAAAGAGCAAAATCTTCATAGGTAATAACTTCAAAGGCTTATCAGACTTCAAGATCCCTTGTGAAGTCTCATAACTACCAGGAAGTGATGAGGAAGAACAGAGAACTTCCCAGGCTTAGTCACTCTTAGCTTCAAAGAAAAACAGCTTGCTTAAAGCACCCCAGTAGTGCCTAAATAGCAGCCTATTATGTGTCTGTCCAAGGTTAAGGGCTCAGAAATGCAGGAATTAAATAATACCTTCATCAAGATCAAGACTCAAGCAGTGGATGGGAAGAAAAGAACAAATAATTGACAAGCTGAAGAAACACCATTTTTTCCTGCTGTTATTCACAAATGAGCACAGAAGCTTTTCTTAGCTTCCCTGAAGCACAGCAAAACTGATCAACCACTTATAAAAAGGAGCAAGTTGGTGCTGTATGTGCTCTCCCTGGAAGTACTGACAAATATTCCTGATTTAATGATTGCAGCTAGGGTTAGACTTGAGGTTTAATGGGCACTAGGATCAGGGAAACAGAGTTTTTTAAGTGCACTGTAACTCCCAAAGCTGTGGAAGGGTTTCAGAGCCACCTTTTCCCTGTAGATGAGCAGACCCTCCTCTTCCCTGTGGAGAAGAATCTCACCTGAAAAGGCAAATACATGGAGTGACCCTGAAAGAGCAAAACAGATTCAAAGACTTTCTGGGTGAGACTCTTCAGCTGCTGCTTGTCCCAGTGAGGTTTAATTGCGAAGCCTAAAGGCTTGTTCCTGTGTAGGCAAGGCCAGGATGCATATCCAAAAGATTAATCTGGCCACTGTTCACTTTGACTGAATTTGACTTCTGACTGAATTTAGGTGGGATGAATCTGGACCCTGGAGATAGAAAAGCCTGGAATCTGTGGAGGCCTAATTTCTAGAGAATTATTTTACCTCATCTTGGAAATACCACTTTCTGCTCCCAGTGCTTCACACAAACTTACTCTTACTAGTTTCGCTACTAAAAAAAAACAAAGAAGAAGAAGATGATGATGCTTTTCTACTTAATCTCCAGCTGTTTAGATATTTCACACCAACTGATGAAAGGCCCTGCCCTGGAACTTGGTATAATCACATCAGGAAAAACCTACTGTCATAACAGCTGCTTGCCTTTATCTGAGCAACAGCAAGAATGAACAAGATGTACTCCTTTATTATTTCTAAGGCACTCCTCCTTAAATACTTCCACTATTTTTAGCGAATTAATTAAACCTTAAAGATATTTGTGTGTAGAAGTGGGGAAAGTACTGATACATAACCAAGGAACAAAATTAAGAGGGTTTCGGGGGAGGGAGAAAAGTGATTTTATGAGGTTGTGCCAAATATTTTTGTAAAGCAGTGGTAGCATCCAGAGCCTCCAACACAGCACAGCACAGCTGAAAAACGTGAACAGGGAGCTCTTCTCAAGTTCAAGTTACCACTTTGCTATAAATGAAATAGCTAGAATAAACTTCCTTACTTGTTCCAAAAATACTCCAACTCCACAGTTCCTGCAATGCACAAGGACAACTGTATATTATTTTAACCAACCTTAAGGGGGGGGGAAAGAAGCAAGTCTCATTTCCAGTTATTCCCCAAATATAGCAGCTTTAAAGAAATATACCATCATGAATAATGACTAAGCATCTAGGTTAAAAATGGCAGTGCTGGAAAGAGCTGCCTATCCAAAAATGCTGTGGGTTTTTTTCCAGGAAAATCATATATTTGGTTTTATCTATTCTCCTTCTTCCATATTTTACTGCATCAAGGCCGCTCTGCACAATGGTCCAGTGTTCTCTTCAGCTCTGGGGTAAAGTAGGGAGATATTTTTGATGACACTAAAACACATTTCTTTTTCAAAAGGATTTTAAAGAGCTAGCAAAAGCAGGCAGGGCTAATTCACCTCAGTGTTTCCCAGTAACGATTAAGGAGGGATTTGATTTCATCATCCCCACAATCAAAACCTAGAGTCGCATTACACATGGTTACACCCTCTCTGTTTTAAAATTGGGAAAGGGCCTGCCTTTTGACACTTACTCTCCTTACTCTCAGAACCCAAAGGGGAAGTGAAAATCCTATTGGAAATGCAGAGCAGGCCAGGAAATATCCTATTTATTGTGCCATTAAAAAAAAAAGTCTGTCTCAGTAATTATACCACACACACAATAGCACAAATCTCCATTGTAGGGAAAAATCATTGGCTGCAACACGCCATCAGGCATGCCAAGGTATTGCTTTAATAAGGATCCTTCTCTTTTTTTTTTTTTCCAGTTTCTCCTCTCTTTTCTTTCACAACTTCTCATCCAAATGTAAAAGCCAGTAAGCTATTTGGAGTGCCACCAACGGAGAGGCAAGCTAAGAAGCGTGTATTCATAGAGCAGCGCTGGTAGGTCTCGAGTAAGAAGTAAATCTTGTAGCACAAGTCCTGTGCATCACAGGACACTCTTGTTGACTGTGGCTCCAGTTCAGGAAAGCATTTAAGCATGTGCTGAAATACATCCCGATTCAGAGGAAATATATGCTTCACTTTAAGCGTGTTCTTAAGTCCTGACGATTTCAGTGGGACTTAAGCACATACTTAAGTACTTTTCCGAATGGGGACCTATCACAACAATAATAAATTTGCTGTACAGCATTTCAACTTCATTGGGCTTTTCCCGAGATTTCATTTTGCTGGGAGAAACTCTGAGCAGCAGCCTTCCAAGGGAGGGCAAGATGGAGCAGGAATATATTCCTAAGCACGCACACACACACACACACACACACACACACACACGGAAACAGACCATGTTCATATACATCAAATAAAAACAGAGCGTTTGCTAGAAAGACTGTCAGGCTAGTAACAAAACAAAAAGGAAGTGGTGAAATTCTTTAGCCAGCTCCCCAAAAGCTAGCCAAAACGTTGTCCAAGCTTGGCATACGTACAGGTATATATTACAGATGCACATAAGCTAAACTTGGTCTGCACTGCCGGCCAATTTGAAGGGAACTGGCTCAACACACTCGCTTCAAACAGGCTGAGCAGCATGTCCGTACAGTTGAGGATCTCCAAGAAGCTGCCATTGCACTCCTCAGACCTCTGCAGTTTTGAGAGGGATGCATTTGGTCTCTTGAGACATGCAGGATTTTCAGGAGGTGGAACTGCAGGTTGGAGACCCTGTGGGCATCAGTAGTTAATATATGACAAAATATTTTCTTTCAGTTTGGTAAATCAGTGTTTCCAACTTTTATATCCACATGAATGGCAGCATGGGCAGGAAGGGATCAGTCACAGAGGTTAGCTTCTTCCTAAGGATCTTCTCATGATTGCTTGGGATGTTTGCAGTTAAAGATCAGTTGACTCCAGATGGTCCATGCCCCTGGTAGGTACATCTGACACATCAGCTGAGGTCCTGGCACAGTGGCCAGCTTGTGGGCCTATGTCCTCAAGAGCTTTGTTAGAGCCACTGGCTACTGCATATGTTCTGCATGAGAGACATTTTCTTCTGAAATCAACTTTGTGATGCTTGAGAACTCCCATCAGTCATGCAGTTTGGATTTAGGCAATTACAGACTAGTCACAGCTAGATGGACTCAGCGTGTGAAAATGATTCTTGCTATTCCATCATCGCTTCTGCTTTCAGCAAAGAGCTGAAGGCCCATGACTTGATGAACAACACCACAGCAGGAAAGCACAGGCTGGTTTGACACCCAAGAAACTATTTCATTCACATTTATATATACATATATATATATAAGATGCCTTACTTATCATTACATGTGCTCAATTTAATGAGAAGACGGCAGTAAATAATCAAAGGAAGTAAGAGCTATAATGAAACTTTCTACACCAGCAATTCCTGAATGGGATTAAATTCCTGATGGGACGAGAATTATTTTTTTTTTAATCAGACAATGTTCCATCATGGTTTGCTGTGAGGCGTTTCTGCCCACCAAAGCTGACTTTCACATCGTGATGTATAAGGGAAAAGCCCCCAGAGGAGTGAGAGTCATTAAATAGCATTAGCAGTATCACAGAGACAAATCACATCTTTCTTCTATCAGGATTCTTTTAATGTCAGCAAAGTACCAGCTAAAGGATGGGAGGTAAATGCAGCCTGACTTCTTCAAAGTGGCTAGCAGTTTGAGATCACAGAATCACAGAATTGTAGGGGTTGGAAGGGACCTCCAGAGATCATCAGGTCCAACCCCCCTGCCAAAGCAGGCTCCCTAGGACATATTGCACAGGTCAGTGTCCAGACAGGTCTCCCAGATCCTGTGAGACAATTTGAAGGCAGCTGATTTCCCCCAAATATCAACTCTCCGTGCCTGGAAAATCAAGCCATGAGCCACCCAGAAGAAATAACTGGTTTTAAAAGTCTCAGTAAGAATTTTCTAGATCTGCTCTGGGAGTATTCCTGGCTGTGAACTTCTTGAGCAATTGTGCAAAAAAATAATATGAATTTGTTGAAAAAAAAAAAGATGCCTGGAGTCCTGGTCAGTGCTACCCCCCTCAGTCCAGCCAGAGGATGGGCAGTGTGCTGGGATCACGCAAAGTAAGAGCCCGTGGTCAGTGTGGCCAGGACTCCCGGGGCTCCGTGCTGCCTGGCAGCCCACCCACCAGCCAAAATTTCCTTTCAGAATTACTGAGACTATTTCAATTTTCCTCCTCACAGAAAACCCACAGTTTCAGTTCAACAGCACCATGAAAGTTTTAAAATGTGGGGTTTGAACTTAGAGCAACTTAGAACGAAATCTTGAAATTCTTCAAAACCCAAAACTGCCATTCTCATCTATAGCTCTCACCTACAGATTACACCCAAAGTTTGAGTGCTTCTGGACATAGTGGATTGGACATATATACACTTCTTTCTTGTCTTCATGGACAAGTAACAATCCTTCCTTGCACTTCCTCCTGAGCCTTTTCCAACCTAATAAAGACATGATGCTTCCATCATGTGCCATGTGCCACAGGACTCTGGGTGTCCACATTAGCTACTGTATGTAATCACAGAGAACAGCTTTTCAAAACATTGCTTTTGGGGGAATCCATCAATAATCCATTGTGAGTAAGACATCACAGGAACAAAAATAACTCAAGAAATTACAGATAAATAAGCTCAATATATAGAAAGATACCAGTACAAACATTTAAACAGTAAGCTCACAAGCACATATAAAGTTGATAAGGAAAGACAATATAGACTTATCAGGAACAAATGCCATTAACCAAGCAAATTTTGTTCTCTGACACCCAGCACATCAGGGAGGAAGGAAGCAGCAGGTGTCCAACTTCTGTAAAGTTTCTGGCATAAACTCCAGATTGTATTTTCATAAACAAAGTAGGGAAGTAAGATCTGTATGAAACCACTGCAAAGTGCTCATATGAGTGGTTGAAAAAATACTGATGGAGTAGAAATAATCAAGTTTGCTGTTAGTCTAGAAACACATAACACATAGAGGTACCATAAAGATCCACGACAAGATGAGTCATATTTAATGCTGCTGTTAACAAAATGGAAAAAGTAATAGACAGAACCCTGCAAAATTTCCTGATGGCAACGAGCATGGAGATGTTGTTGCCAGCACAGTATTTCCCAGGAGAGGAACAGACTCCAAAGTGACGCTAGAGGTTGGAACAAAGTGTCTGAAATCACTTAAGTGGAATTTATAGAGAAGTAAACCTCGAGGTGTAAGACGTAAGAAGAACAAAATCTAATGTACAAATGCAGGATGGGGAATAGCTGGTGAAGCTGTGAGGATGAAGTGAAGGAGGTTTTACGTAAATCACGAACAACATGAATCATCAGCAAACAAGCAACAGCAAAAAGATCATGCGATGTACACACTACGTTCTACCACTAAATAACAGTCCTCAAGCATGTGGAAGACTCTTTTACAAAGTGGATGATGATCCATTGTTGTTTCCGCCCACAGAGGATAGGATTAATTATTTTGCTTAATTTGCAACAATAAAGCTTTGGGGGCGGGGAAATCCAGTGTATTTATAGGAATAATGAAACACAAAGGCAGCTTTCTAAGGAGCTTGTGCAATCTGCATTAGTGGAGGCTTTGAAGAAATCAAAAGGGAAAAAAAAAGTTGGTAAAACTGGTCTCGATTTATTTCAGCCTGCTGTGGAGCAGAGAGGGTGCATACAATTTTTATAAATCTTTTCCAACTGTATATATATTTATATATATTAGTGAGTCTGACAACAAAGCTGTTCTTGCTCTCAGTGCTAGACACTTGGTGGCACTGAGTTTTGCTTTGCTCTGACCTGCACAGGATGAAGTCTGGCCCTGGTAAAGTCAATGGGAATTTCATCCATGACTTTGACTGGGCCAGAATTTCACTCACAGGTTTAATGGCCAGAAGGGACAATTATAATAATCTTTCCTGACCTTTTGCATAATGCAAACCATAGATTTCACTCAGCCTGTAGCCAACATCTTGTGGCTGAGCTAGAACATATGTTTCAGGATAGACATAAGCCAGGCATAGAGTGGTAGTAAAATCCCCTCTAGTGGCATAGGTTTGCATTGCAGGGTGAAGTTCTTGCTCTCATGGAAGTCGACCACAAACATCCCACTTGTAGGATTTTGCCCCATCACTTATATATGTTTTGGGTTGTTTTGGGTTTTTTTTTCCTGATATATCAGTTGCATATATATGCTTTTAAGTGCTGGAGACAACATTAGTCAAAGCATCTGGGGAGTCGGGCCATGACAGTGCTCAGAAAATCACCACATTTTTAGTAGAAGTCAAGACATGTTCAAGCATCTGCTGCCAGTTGGTTACCTCAGATACATCAGTGTCTCTCATGGGAAAAGGTAATGACTTTGAACAAGAAATCCACAAAACCTTTTTGAGGCCAAATAAACTTGTCCTGCAACATATTCATACTGGATGGCTGTTCATGCTCTGCATGTACATGCCATATATTTTGTACAAAATGTATGTACTTGTCAGCTTATGGCTATAGAGTCTTATTCTGGTTTGGCCCTTTTGTGTCACAGATATTAATAGATTATATTCCAATACGCTTGGACTAATTCTTCTTCCATACCAGTCAATATTCATACAAAAGGTTCCCACTAATGACAAATATTAATTCCACTGCCTTCAGTGAGAGCACAGCCATATTTTGGATTCACTGGGTTTTTTCTAAGAAGTGGTTAAAACCACAGGTGGGTTTATGGGCTCTGGAGAAAGAATCTGGGAATTAATCTGGTTTAACTATTCACAAAGTACCAATTATAGTAATTTCAAATATTGATGATTCTATATCCTGAAACCTGATTAGATATGTAAAAAATTCATTCCCCCCGGGAAAGCTGCAGAAAATAAAATGAGACAGATCATTGTCAAAAAGTGTCACAGGCAATGCAAATTACAGTCAAATTATTCCTGTTTCTAGCAGAGATGAGGTGCAAATAAAGGAGCTGTTTCTCCAAAGCAAGCTCCAGTTCCCACTGCAGGACCAGCAGCCCTCACACATGCAGCTTTTGTCGTAAGACTTAAATCTCTGCACATCTGGAGTTTGAATGTCTGTATAAATCTCTGGGCCAGGGACAGTAATCTGGTCGTGTAGTATATTCTGCAAATGCTGATGAATTGCAGCCAAATTTCCATGCCTCTGAGCAGTGTATCAGGCTAACAAATAATAACAGTAGCCAGGTGCTGAAAGTTAATGCTGAACCTGAAATCAGATCCGTGGCTGAATTATTTATTGAAATTCCAGGACTTTATTTGCTCTATTAGAAGAGGGAGTCACTTGCAGGCACTGAAAATAAAGGTCTGCATGGGGGAGGTAACACTGCTAAGGGCCTTTTCTACTGCATCAGCTGACCCCAGCACAGGCCATAATCTGCCCTCCGTGGCCTCATTTGTATCTTATTTAACATCATGGAAATGCTGTCCATTGGTGACTTCTATTGATTTAAATGATGGAGCAATCAGCAGGTCTCAGGAGGTACCCTGCAGTGGGCAAGACTCAGTCTTCCTACCTCCTTTTGCATCTCCAAAGTCAAGGGTGCCGCAGAGGGAAGGTGAGAAGCTGCATCCCAAGATGCGATGAACGTTTACAACTTTCACTGAAAGCAGACCTAGTTGCATTGCAAAGGAGCAGCACATTCCAGGCTCAAACCAGTCTTTGGTTTGATGTTTGTATCTTGGTATGAATTCCCAATGCAATCTTTAGTAAACTATTTATCAATACAACATTACCAGCATTCGGACCAAGCCTTACTGCCATGAGAACACAAATGCAACTTCAACCAGTGTTCTGGTTCCCAATTACTCACAGAGAAATCATTACATACTTTAGTGTTTAGGGGATGTTTTTTTCACCATTAATTATTTCTTACTTGCCAAAACTGCTGCCTTTGTTCATCTGATCATTTACACACTTATAGAGTTAAATTTAGCAACAAAAGGGGGTGTTAAAAGGTAGTCTTTTCTGATAGTCATCCACAAAAAAAATGGAATGCAACTATATTTCATTAAACAAGAAACAGAGAGCAAGTTCTGAGCTTGTAAAAGTAAATACCTACAATGAAAGCAGGAGTCTAAGACCCACACAAGAACAGCAAGCAAACAGTCCTTGTGACTCATCTAAAAGCAAAACAATTTGTGTTTTCAATATCAAATACTGAAGGAAAGAAAAAAAAATGATGTTTTCCAAAAGCTACTGAGAAATTTTGAGTAAGAGTGTATGCTAGTAGAAGTGCAATTTACAAGTATTTTACGACATAGAATTTTGAAACTAATGTATGATAAATGTTGTAAATAGAAAATAAATGTTGGATCTGTGAGTGGAGTTGAGATTATCCCATTTCTTGTCTACTCACCATCTCAATGCAGGACAATTTCCTAAATCTCTGTATCTATACAGTCTCTGTATCTATGCAATCTCTGTATCTATACTGTTTGGATCAGTTTTACATGCTCCAGTTAAGGTGCTTCACAAACTTCCCATAGGAGACGGTTTCAATGATTTTCTCAAACATATTTTAACTTGATGCCCAGTCTGAATTTCCTCTAATTTCATTTTATCCTGTTAGCCCACATTAAAAAATGTAATTTATTCAATGTTGTTTATAAAAATAATTCTTATTTTTCTTCCCTTTATATAAAATATTATTTAACTATGCTATTGCAATTTCCCTAGCACCTCTTATTGTCCTCTTGCTTCTGGGATCTCTGGATGTGCTACTTATTCCCAGTATCATCTATTTTTTATTATTCTCATCACTCCTGAGCCCCTTTCCCACCCAAGTGGACCACTCTCCAAGAGGACCAGCAGTGATCCCAACATGGTCATGCAGCAAAACCCTTCTCCAGCCCATCCTTTCTTATCATGCATGCCTCAGAAGCAATCAGTAACCTTCCTCTCCCCAAACCTCTTTTGTTCACTGGCTTACCCCCACAAAAAATAACTTTCCTGACTTTTTTTAATTTTACACCCTCCACCATTCAGCCACATACTCTGTTCATTGGCTTCACCAACCAAATTAGTGACAGCAACACCAAAATCCGCCCCCATCTCCCAACCCTTCATTACCTGGCCGCTTTATTTCCCTGACATTGTCACCCAGTTGCCTCATTCAAATTAAACAAATCCCATTTGATATAGTGGAAATGGAGCATGACACAGGGATCACGCCCTGTAAATATCCTCAGCCAATTATCATTGATTGCAACCTTCTTCTCCTCTTAAAACAGTCTCCAACCATAGTCTGTAATCCAAAGCTTTACTTTGTTTTCCTTTGTTGCCTCATTTTCACAATCCTTCCTTGATCTGCAACACTCAGGACCTAATGACTCTTTGGCACTCTTAACAAACGAGTCTTTCTCACGTTTCCCTCTCTCAGGATAAATCTCATCTACACCTTCTTCCTATTGTCAGTTCTACAGGAAAATATTAAATGAAACTGGTCACTCCAGTTTAACTTGAACACTCAGGTTTGGGCTGATAGAGCTCGTATTTAAAGCAGTGCAAGCTGGACATCTTACTTCTGTGCCTTGCATGTGCCAAATAAAGCTTGTCAGGACATCTAGGTTAACAAGGTGACTGAAAAACTAACATTTAGCAAGAGAATTTTTAAACAATCTATATACATCCATGTACAGCTAGGCCAGATTCACTCGAGCACCTGTACAAGATCTGGCTGGGTCTTGAAAACCAACAAATATAGAGGCAACATAGGATATTGCACTAACAAAGGACTAGTTGGGAGTACCCAGTGACAAGACAAGGGGTAACAGGCACAAACTGGAACACAGCAAGTTCCATCTCAAAATGAGGAAATACTTCTTCACTCTGAGGGTGACAGAGCACTGGGACAGGCTGCCCAGAGCGGTTGTGGAGTCTCCTCTGGAGACATTCAAAACCCACCTGGACATGAACCTGTGCAACCTGCTCTGGGTGATCCTGCTCTAGAAGAGGGTTGGACTGGATGATCTCTAGAGGTACCTTCCAACCCTGACCATTCTGGGATTCTGTAAAATCCTATAAATTCACATTTCTGATGAACAGCCAAATATCAGTCAGTACCAAAACCCTCTTAGTGACCACAGGGTAGAGTGTGATTACTACTAACTGTACTTAATCTCAGAGGCCCTGGATATGGACACAAATAAATTTAATAGAAATAATTAAATAAATTAATATTAATAAAATGTTTAAATACACCTTTACATAAAAAAAAAATCCTTCATGCCCAGTAGAAGAAATATCCAGGAGCTAAAAAAAAACCCCTTCTGTCGATGGAAGCTGCAGCAAGGCATGACCACACGTGCAGACAGGGCTGGAAGTGGTGGTCAAGGTCAGAGGGGAGAGGTGTTTCCTTCCTCTGGAAAAGAAAAATCACCTTTTCAAGGTTTGTCTCTCTGTCAGGGGAGTGGGACAGCGCTTTGCCTAAGTTCCCCTCCCAGTCACATCCTTCCCAGGCTCTCCAAGGTCGGACCTGAGTATCTGCCTAGAATCAGCACTTTTAAAAATACTATTATTATTATTATTATTATTATTGTTATTATCATTATTATTATTATTATTATTACAGAATCATCTCTTTTGAGATAAACATTGGACCATCAAGCCATCAGGCAGAGGTCCTGTTCAACCCAGTAAGAGGATCAGTTGTCCCCACAGACACAGACCATAGGGCTGCTGGTTGCACCATATCAGGATGGGCACGTAGATACTTCCCAATTTGAAACAAGTCCTCCTGCATGCATGTTCAGCTGCCTTTATTACAGACTGAAGTAAGAGAAATATGCACGTGGAGATGAACTAAGCCCCAAAAGATTAGATCCATACACTCTGAGGAGATGCTTGTAGCTTCACCTTGGAGCAGGGTAAGTGCTTAATGCAGTGGAAGCAACAGAACCTCAAACAAGACCCAGCTCTAAAACAGGATCTAGAGTTTGACTGGAGTCAGATTTACTGATGTTAGAAAGAAAATTTAAAAAATCCACAGTCAGAGCACTTCAGTACAAGAAAGGGCAACCATTTGATGCCAAACTGCATGTGCAAGTCAACAGTCAGAGAAGAAAATAAAATTATAAGTATGCAAATGCTACTGGGATTCTGTGGGGGGAAAAAAAACCCTCCAAAACTTAATATCAAAGGGGTTTGGAGCACTGAATCCTGTGGGCATGTCCTGAACATTTAAAAGAACCAGCCATTCTGAGGTATCCTATAGCCTGCAAGAATATTCCATGATTCAACACCTCTTGGAGGGCAAATCCTCTGAGAAGCGGCTGAGGGAGCTGGGGCTGTTTAGCCTGGAGAAGAGGAGGCTGAGGGGAGACCTTATCACCACCTACAACTATCTGAAGGGAGGTTATAGAGAGGTAGGTGATGGTCTCTTCAGCCAGGTGACAGCTGATAGGACAAGGGGGAATGGCATGAAGCTGTGCCAGGGCAGGTTTAGATTGGATGTTAGGAAAAAATTTTTACTGAAAGAGTTGTGAGGGCCTGGAACAGGCTGCCCAGGGAGGGGGTTGAGTCACCTTCCCTGGATGTGTTCAAAAAAAGGGTAGATGAAGTACTTAGGGATATGGTTTAGTTTAGGATGTGAATGGCTGGACTTGATGATCTTAAAGGTCTTTTCCAACCTTGTTATTCTGTGATTCTATGATTCTGTGATTCATCCAGGAGCAGCTTTATAATAAATACCATAAATAAAGTAAACAAACGAAACAGGTCTGCAGTTGCACACTGAATCAGCAGCGATGGCTCATCACAAAACACAGGGCAGTGAGAGAAAATCATTTCCTCCCATGATATGCATTCGTATCTGTTTGAAGCTGCCCATTCAGCAGCTAAAAGCAAAAGGGAAGCAGTAACACTTGTTGACCCACACAAATTGAATCAGAATCTAGAAAAACACTGGCAACAATAGTGATGATCCATCAGGGCTGGTTTCTCTGATTTCCACTCGTTTCGGACAATACACAGGTACAGACAGGCACCAGCACCCAAAACAAAAATAGCTGTATGCAGTGGGTGGCAACGTTCAGGATGTTTATTTGAGTGTTGAAATGTTTTGGGGAGGATAAGCTTGGTAAGTGATACAGAGATGTACCTGCCCAACCTGAGAAATAGCTCCTTATTTTGTGAGGAGTTAAACCTTGGTGCTTGAGCAGCTTTTACATTCATTCATCCATGTGAAGAGGAAAGAAGGAATGCAATTTTAGCTGGACAAGATACCAGCTGCACAGAGATGAAAAAAGATGTTGGTGCAAAAGTTTCATAGGAAATGAAGTCAAGGCTCAGGGATGTGGCATGACGTGGCTCCATGACAGACAGAAAGGGAATTCACCTCTTGTATCTCCCAATTTATCTCTTCCTACACCTCAGCCACAAGGTCTGACCATACTGACACAGCATTCAGAGCCTGAACAAGCCAGCACCTGCTTCAGCCTTTGGAAGACATTCCAAAGTCTGGACCTTCCATATCTAGAGAGAGATAAGCAATTACATATCTATCTCCTATCCGAACTAATCCCTCCCAGGACACCAAGAGACATTTTAAGACATGCAAGCCGTCCCTGAACATTATTTCCATCAGACCAGCTTTGACCAAATTTGTGCTATCTTTTAGAAACACAGAAATCAAAGATTTCCTCTGTGCTTGAACCAGGCCCTGGTTTGCCAAGATATCCTCCATTGCAATGCCTTCCTGGTCTGTACATTTTATGGCTTGTTTATTCCTTTATTGACTTTTAACTATAGGTGGTTCATTACATAAATGATACCTAATCTTGATCTGAACCAGAAGAAAGGCCATGACTTCTTTGGTGGTTCCTTCCAATGGTTAATCACCTTTACAGTTACTATTAAACTTCTTTCTAACTTGACTATATCTGACCTTAACTAACTGCTGATATTTCTTGTTACACTTGTTACTAGCATATTAAAAGCCCCCCTACAGCTACATTTAATATTGCAGTCAAGGGACATTTGGTCTTTTACTTGAACGAGAAAGAGTTCCTTAAGGATAGCAGTGAAGTATTTTTTAAGCCTTATAGTTATTTTTCTCTACGTCTTTTCCAATGCCCTAACATGTATCAGCTCCATGTGCATTTAAAATAGCCAGCCAAAAGATATTGTAAGCCTTGACCCCTCTCTAGTAATAGCAAAGGGGAAAAAAATTTTAAAAAGTATAGTTGTGACTAGTATTAATTTCTGTGTTTATTATTGGAATGTTTACTGTGAACTACTAAGCAGGTGTGGCACATGAACATGGAATTACTGGTGCTAAGTGCTATACAAAACCCCCCAAAACCACAAGAGCTAGACCCAAAGGATGGAGCAGAGGACCAGAGCCATGTTGTTGCTGGACCTCCTTGCACAAGGCCACTACTTAACTTCTGCACCTGTAAGGTGCTGAACATGACTCTAAAGTGCTTTGGAATTGCTCTAAAAAAGCCTCTGTGGCTTTTTATCTCAGAGACTGGGTTTTGCAAAGGGAATCATGTTCATAGGTGGCTGCCAAGGCATGGGGCAGCCTGCCCAAGCCTCCTTTCCAGAATTGGGGTCTAAATGTGCTTAAAAGGTATCAGCATCCAGGAACATTCTAGATCTTCTATTATCGTGACATGTTTTATTAGTAATGAGTTGTTTCAGGTTGGGGTTTTTTTTCAAAACTGCTGAGCATTTAAAACCTCTGCTAACCTGTCTTTTCTGAATTGCAGAGTTGTCAAATGTTTTTTGAGATGGGGCATACATCTCTGTGGACTAGAACATCATACTTTGAACTCCACTGCCAGCCTGCAGCAGCACACACTTTTTGGAGGTGATTAGCCCTTTTCCAAAGAGTAGAGCATGAGGCATCTTTATTAGCAGCAGAAGTTAGAAAGTTTTATATCTTTTTTGGCATCTTCATGGTGAACAAAATGGGAAACTAAAACCATACCTAAATGAAGCCAACTTTCTTTGCATGCAAAATTCATTTCCAGTATCATGAACAGTTATTAACACCTGAAATATTGGTGAATGGAGAACTGGATTTTTTTTCTTAGTCCAGAGGAAACCAACAAAGGCAAAAAAAGCAACAAAATTAGTAAAGAAATGGGTTTTTTACAACCTTACTTAGGTAAAAAGGGGGAAAAAATATTATTCCCATATATAATCTTTGAAATTTTTTAATTAAATGAAATTCAAGTTCCACAGAATTTAAATTAAATGGAAATCGGCTTTGGCTTTGAGCATTGTTCTGACATTTTGCATCAAGAACATACAGGTAAATGCCACAGGCTTCTGTCATCTGCTCTGTACACAGTCGTGGCTATCAAGAATGAAGATTTAGAAGAGCTATCTGGGCCACATCATCCTTAATATAATGTCATTTACACCAAAGTAGCTACAGCAGGGATAGTTTGACTCCTACTGTCCTACAGGTACATAAATGAGTTAGTGCAACGTACCACCCCTGAAAAAAATTTCTATCAATCAGCGTGTTATCTGAGTTTATGCAGAGTTGCCAGAAATACATATAAAGGAGCTATTTCAACCTCAACTTCTTTTGGCAATCAGGTACAAGGAAAAAAAAATTGGAGAAGCACCTGAGCTCCTGATACACAATACTTCTTAGGCAGGAGTTGAACCAGGGTACCCTGGGGACCAACATAGAAATCACAGGGATAAGGACACTGGTATAAACTCAGGAGGCTGAATGCCTGTGAGAACAAGCAGGAAAAGAAACCCAGAGGATTTGAAGAAGACAGCAACTCAAACAAAGCCACCACCACACCACTACCTGACTGGGCACAGCACAGTGCTAACATGGCTGTAAGCGGCACAACCTGCACCAGAGCTGGCTCATGCCCAGGCACGTCATAAAGCACCCAACAGCCTGTACCTGAGAGCAGGCAAATGTCCAATTTCCTCTGGTTTGATTTTTTTTTTTTTATGTCCAGGAAATGGAGATTTTTCAATGTACTTTGTCAGGAGACAGTTCTATATCTGGACACGCTCCCATCATGTATTTCTCTTCTATTTTAAGCGCTGTTCAGGACACCATGCTGGGAATAAGGGTGGAGAATGTTCCCTGCTCCCACAATGAGTCCACATCTGGTGGAGAAGGACCAGTGTCAGCAATTTATCAAGGTGATGAGAGCCTGAATAACTTGCCTAAGGTCGCTGAAGGAGACAGAAAAGAAAAAAAAAAAATATACATATATATAAAGCCTCCCAAGCATTTGGGTGGTAACTCAGGAATATTACTGGGTTTAACACATGTCAGAATTTGCAGGTGTTGGACCTTTTCATATTTTGATTAGAGCTGGACAGAAAAACAATCAGAGCTTCTACCTGGTGGGACCTGTGGCTGTTGTTCATTATTAAAATAAAGTGCTGGAACACTGAATGGAAAGCAAAAAAATGTGTCCACTTGGATATTGAGACTTGGGGCCATTGCAACATGGCAAAACTTTACTGTGGCGTCTTACCAAACTGTATCTCAGGTGCTTCATGTCCCAGTCTCTTTTCCAGCACACCTTCTCTCATGACACCCAGCCACATAATGTCTGTAGTGCACCAAGGTCGCTGAATCAAAGAGGAACCTGTGTTATATCATGGGTGATCTACTTCCTCCACTGACCACCACCATTAAAAAAGGATTTGTACAGAAGGATAAAATCAAAAGATAAGTTATGGAATGATAATTGAGAGGGACAGAATAATACTCACTTACAAGGAATCATTTAATTTAACAGAGTCAGAGGAAACATCCTATGGGCCAGTTCTACATGTATGTGTGAACTTTGCAATCAAGTTGCATAGCAAACAGCAATGACATGCCATAAATATAATCAGTAAGAGAAAGCTTTACCCTTAGGTATTATTAAATAAAGTTGCTGGCTTTGGACTTTGAAAACACAACTGAATACCTTTTGAATTCTTTTTGTTGCACTGTAGTAATTTCCAATTCTTAAGTCTCATACAAAAATCATGCAAGGAATACATGACACTGATTAAACATATCAGACCTATAAAAATCAAAGATTTTTCAACTCGTAGCTCCAGATGAACATATCTGTCGCTGTTATCACAACTAGATGAGGTTTACTGCACATCAGCAATACAGCAGTGCAATCAAATGGGAAGAGCAAGGGACAAGGAAGGATAGAGAATAAGCATCTGGTTTGGACTTTGTCAGTATTAAACTTCACTGTGTCGAACAAGCCACAGGAAGCTATTTTCAAAGTACCCACTTTAGGTGCCAGCTCTGATTTCTTAGTTCAAATAAGATTTGTAGATTTGAATACAGTATGAGTTGAGCACAAAACCAAACCTTTCCTTATGCCGACTGATTCTCCCCATGACTTTGACTCAGACTTTGCTGGAGGGAGGAGAAAAAAGTGTCATTGAAACTTTCTTTCATTCACATGTAAAACTAACAGCACTTTAATTTTCAGCTCTTTTAAAAAGAGGTGATTTGAACAATCAACCAGAGCTCTTAGCTGTAAAATGGAAACATTAGCGTTTATGTCCCCTCTTTGCAGTACTGCAGGGGTAACTTTGCTGAGATCTGCTGGATTTCAAAGAGTTATCTGTGGCTGCAAGAACTAAGTGATACGGTTGCTGTAGTGATCCGTATGTTATCCTACACAACCCTTACACAGCCTTTCACCAAAATGTATCTGTCACAGACAGAAGAACTGATACTAGCATTAAACTCCGGGGCAGAGGCAGATGTACTTCCTACTACTGTCTCTCTTGGAAAGGATCCCTGTATATTTTTGGGATGTTATGTCAAATGATCCCTGTGACATTTGCTGTTCTGGAATAGCTGCAGCAGAGCCATGTATTGCCGATAAAAGTTTCCTGGGGACACTTACTGGAGCTTCACTGTCATTGCTGAACCATGACACAACAACCTGTGAGCTTGATGAGTCGTGTGCTGACAGAGATGGAAAAAGAGTTCTCTGCAGCTAAACATAGAGCACCCAAACCACACTGGTGGCTGTTTCCAAGTATGAGCGATAATAATTATGAATACCACTAGTTCTTCATGGTAGAATTAAAATACCTTATTTCCCTGATTTGACTCTGTGGCTCAGAAAAGCTGGAGTAACAAAAGGAGTTAGTAAGTGGGGTTTAAACAAGATCTCACACACACTTAAGTTGGCCCAATTCTGTTGCCACTGAACTCAGCAACACAAACCTCCTCAGGTTTTACAGTCATGGGAGCACATCCTGAATGTTTTGAAGTCTCACCCATTCAAATTATGGCTCCGATTTATGAAGACATTTTAAGAAATAAAGTCTAGGCATATTTAACAAAGCATTGGAATATGTTTAATTTTAATGAGTTGTTTTGGATGGTTGGATTGGATGATCTTGGAGGTCTTTTCCAGCCTTAATGATTCTGTGATTCTGTTTTGGATGCAGTTAACATCTAGTTAACAAGTTCAATAAAAAGCAAGTAGTCACAGCCATTTATATGAGAAAAAGAATCCAAACCATGGCAGACAAGGTGTCATTCACCTTTAGCCATAAAGTAGTGATTAGATCATGAACTTAAGCAGAAGGAGACATAGCTGAGAATCCCTCCTTAACCTGAGATCCAGTTTCCCAATCAATCCTAAATGCATTCCGAGCTAGGTTCAAGATGGCAGGGATAGTGATTATATCCCTGCCAAGTCCTTTTATAAATTTGGCCTGCCTACACCATTCACTGCCCATCTCTAATATTCCCACCAATGAGGCACTTGTCCTGATGCAAAACAAACTCTGCAGATGCTCGGAGAGAAAACAGACACACAGACATACAGACTCTGGGTTATATAACTCAGGCTAAGGCTTCTGTAAAGCATTGGTTTTCTTCATCACAATGAAAACCAAACAACTCGTAATTTTAAAACATTTGCTGGGCAGCTGTTTGTTAATTTATTGAATTATTTTCTTTTAACAAGATTAAACTAAAAATGAAAGCTGACAAAGTGGATGTTTGTCCTTCAACTATTCTTTTTCTTAGTTCACTGAAAATGCTTTGCAGACCAGAGAAGTAATTGTCAGTCTGGGTCGCATTTCCCTGATTTAACTGAGTCTGCAGTGGGTTACTATTAAGTTTCTTGTTTAAACAGTGTGATTCCAACTAAGAGGCCTGGCTCTGTTCTTGTGCCCATTTAAATACATATAAACTCTACAGGCTTCAACAGAGTCGCTCCTGATTTGAAAAGAATAAAGCAAGATAAGAACTGAGTCAGAATTACAGTGAAACACCTGAGTTCCCCTGCATGGAGCTTATGAAACATGTTTATAGATGTTTAAATAAACCTTTTAAAACTATTTTTCCCCAGTATATATGCTGTTATTCAGACTACCAGTAAACTTTCTAAGTTTGGTGACTGATACTGAAGCACAAGAGTGGTACACCACTAAGAGGAGACTTATGCTGTCTCACCAAAATGAGTCTGCAGGAGACATGAAGCATGATGCCCACCACCTGCTTGGAAGCTCTGAATGGATGAAAAAGGCAAAATCCAGGGCGACAGCTGGAAAGTGTCAGAGACTGCATGCACTGTACATGTCTGCTCTGTAGGGTGGCTAAGTCTCTCTTGAAATGTGAAAGGCTTGACCAACCTCATGAACAAGGAACCAAGAAAATGTTAATGTGAGTCTTGGACCACTAGACAGGTTAAACCAGATGATTCAGTATCATTATTCTTCCTCATGCTTTTCTGTATTATTTCCTCTTTACCTAGAAAGTTTCCTTGACCATAGGAGTGATTTTGTATGGAAGCCAGAAGCTGCATTTGTAACATCCACTAAAATACCTGCACTTCTCTAGAAACAGATACGGACTTTGTACCTTCCAGATCTGATTGTACTTGCTACTCATCATCAAAACACTTCTCAAGGGCAGTCTATGAATCAGATAAATTACAGAACCTGTATTGTTTTAATGGGTTAAAAGGTTCCTGTCATGTTCTCTCTCCCAGTTTATAAAGCCATTATAGGTTTTGATAGCCCAGAAATTCTGAAACTGAAATCAGTTTTCTTACCAGACTGACTCTTTTACATTAAAAATACAAAAGCCTGAAAAGCGAGGAATGATTGTTTGTACCAGGAGTAGGACTTTTATTTACATCTTCCTTTCAGGTAACGTTGCAGCAGTTCACTAAAATCCAGACTAGGATATAGTTTGAAATCACCCTGCAGCTGAGATAAATATTAAAACTTAAAAAAAAAAAAAAAAAAGCACAAAAATAAATCCCAGAGTGCATAAAAATCTTGTACTTCCCTGGGATAATTTCCAGGATAACTCTGGCCAAAGGAAAGGAAAAGGGCAGCTACACCATCCTGAGAGCGGGGACTTCTGGGCTTCTGAGGGTACACACAAAATTGGCAGGATGACTACTTCGTCCTGGACAGCCAGGCTCCCTGATGGACCCACTCATTCAGGGATAGTTCTTTTGGTGCCAAACCTTCCTATTGCTTTTAAACACACTCCTAACAGACACGCAAAACTCTCTGAGATGAAACTGCTGGAGATGACACAGGGCTCACGGGTTCCTTGCATGGCTGTTTGCTGCTCCAGGACACTGGGAGCGCAGCAGGGCTAATCTCTTCTCTTTGGAATAATAAGAAGAAATGACTGCAAGGGGCCCTACAAATACTACAGTGCTGTTAGTGCCTGAACCTTACCTCAGCTCATCCCTGAGACATGTCAGATATACCATCGCTGGGCCTGGTCACACACAACACAGTAAGTTCAGTGTAAGAGTCAGCAAGTATGGAAGATCAAGGCCTTGGAGAGGTCTCTCTTGCTTTGTACAGTTGCAAGCACTTTCGTGTCTTCTCCAGATGGATGCTGGGTGTGACTGTGAAACTTTGTGAAGTGGAGGGTTACGCCTTTTAAGCGAAAGCTGATGAACATCTCCAGATACCAGAGTGACTCCCTGCAGAAACTGCCAGCTCTACTTGTTCTCCTACTACCATGATTATACTACTGTCTTTTGGTTGTCACAAACATGGATTATTACACATCTTGCTATAGAGTATTTCTAGAGCAGGAATTTATTTATTTTGTTTTAAATTAAATGTACTTTGGATCACTTCTGCGGTTTGATTGCTTGCTCGTTCTGAGCAACGCAAACAGGCAGTTGCAGGCTCAAGTCCTGTTGGCATCGTGCTTCCTTCTCCATGTATACAACGCATCCCCACAGTTTCTAGATACTAGGCACCGCTCTAATTTTGAAATGCAAGGAATGTACATCCAAACACCTGTCTCTGCTGCAAGCAGAAAGAAGCCATAAAAGTTCTGTGATCCTCCCATATGGATTTTAATAGTTTGTACATAAAAAAGCACCATTTCAGTTTAATCATTATGTTCCAGCATACAGGTGCAAGCTAAATATACCTTCCATCAGGGTGTCATTTATACAGAAGCACTTTGCTTCTCCAGCACACAAAGAATTAAAATTAACCTGAGTTACAACAAGCTGGGTTAAGCACAGAGCAAGCGCTACCTCCCGATGCTGCTGCCAGCATCTCACGCCACCGCGTATCAAGCCTTCTTCTCTGGCAGCCTCTTCTGATTCCTTGTCAGACAAGTTTAGAGGGGGAATTTGCTGCCGGAGAGTTTCAGTGTTCGCCAAAGACCTGCTTACACAAACTGCAGATCTGATGAAAGCGGTACCATCTCCCTGGCAGACCTCACTGCAGCTCTGCCTGTTCTCACCATCAGCCCGCTTGTGTCCTGCCCCACATTTGGGCTGCGGTGGGAGGGGGAGCGTGGTGTTAATCTCAAGCATCTTTTGGGAACAAGAAAAATATCTCACAGATCCAGGTTAGGGCACCGTTAAGGGAAGAGTACAATCAATGGGGATGATAACAAATAGGAGTGATAACCGCTTAACCTGTGCCGTAGCAGTTAGCTGGCTGTGTCCTGGTGGTGCCCAGCCTATCTGCATAGCTCAGGAGATCGCTAACCTGCATTAGGTTACAGCACAGCTCTTTTGTTTACAATCATCTCTCTGCTTGCCTTTCTAAGGCTCCCGCTCCCCTGCTTGTTAAAAAGACAAGGGAAATAGAGCAATTGTGTAACACCTTTCTTTTTTTAACCTGAGACAGAAACTGCTTTTATTAGAGACTCTATGTCTGGTGAAAAATAGCCCTTTCTGGTTTATTCGTGCTCAGGGAAGACACCGTTTTCTCCAGGCCGCATCTACTGCCCTACAATTTTCCTCCCCGATCTCTGCAGTTTCTGGCTGTGTGTTCATTCAAGGATGCAGAGCCGAATACTTTACCTCAAGCAAAACATTTGTGCCACAGCAGTCAAACACTGAAATGCTCATTGACCCCCAAGTTATCTGAACTTTCCTCAAGTGCAATCCAGTATATTTACATTCACCACTTGTCCCAGCATCTGACTCATCCAGGAGTTGCCACCTTTCTGTTCTTTCCAGCCTTAAACCAAACAAGATCTGCCTTCTCCTTCACGGATTCTCTCCTGGATCAGTCTTCCCCTTACTAATATCCCGTTCTTTTACATTTCCATACAAGTTTTCACCTGTTTGTATTTCCCTTATAGGTTCCTCTTTTTCATCTTTTAGCTTGTGTTGTGTTTGGATGTTCTTCCCATTTTTTATTTTTGACTTCCCAGCTGTATAACTAAATACTCTGGTTACATGCTTTATTGTACAACTTTTTAGACTTTTAATTAAATTGATGGCACCTTTCCAAAACATCATGAATTGCAATTTTTCAACCTAAATGGAAAGTCTTTAGGAAGATACCAATTAATTCTTTTGCTCCAGCTCTGCAAATCACGAGTTATACGTGACAGTCTCTATGCAATTCTGTAACATGCATTATGCAGGAAGTCACATTACTAAAAGTGTTCTTTCTGGAGTTATAAATCTTCAGGTGATGTCATGGCTGAAATGAATGCAATGCAATTTTTTCCAGTAACTTATGTATCTGAACTTCACACACTGAATCTGGGAGATGACCTTCGCTTTAACAGTTGATGCAGTCAAAGAACCGTATATCACAAGCATCCATATCAGCCTCAATAAAATAGTGTGGGCACTAAAATATGTCAGTACTTAAGGGTTTGCATTCCAATATACATTTCATAGAACCACAAGTTGGTTTGGGTTGGAAGGGACCTCAAAGCCCCTCTAGTTCCAATCCCCTACCATGGGCAGGGACACCCTCCACCAACCCAGGGTGCCCAAAGCCCCATCCAACCTGGCCCTGAACACTGCTAGGGATCCAAGGGCAGCCACAGCTTCTCTGGGCACCCTGTGTCAGGGTCTCCCCACCCTCACAGGGAAGAATTTCTTCCTAATAGCTCATCTAAATCTACACCACTTCAGTTCAAGGCCATACCCCCTTTTCCTGTCACTCCCTGCCCTTGTAACCAGTCCCTCTCCAGCTTTCCTGTAGCCCCTCCAGGTGCTGTAGGGTCTCCCTGGAGCCTTCTCTTCTCCAGGCTGAACGAGCCCTACTCTCTCAGCCTGTCTTCACAGGAGAGGCACTCCAGCCCCCTGACCATCTTCATTGCCTCCTCTGGACTTGCTCCAAAAGCTCAGTATCCTTCTTGTATCAGGAGTCCCAGGTCTGGACACCGTACTATAGGTGCAGTCTCACCAGAGCAGAGGGGCAGAATCAGTCCCAGACCTGTTGGTCACACTGATTTTGATGCAGCCTGGGACACTGTTGGCCTTCTGGGCTGCAAGCACACGCTACCAGCTCATGCTGAGTTTCTCATCCCCCAACACACCCAAGTCCTTCTCTGAAGGGCTGCTCCCAACCTACTGTGCTGTATTTGCAATTTCTGATAGTAGAGCACACAAAAAAAATTCCCACTAACCTATTTTTTTAGCCAACAAACACCTCTATTCATTAAACTCACTTTGGTATAAACAACTTGTAGAGGAAAGGTATCAGGATGCATGGACCCATGCAGGTCCCTTTTAATATATTAAACTCTGTTGGGCAGTTATGAACCAGGAATTCTTGTAAAATCAGAAAAAGACCTTGGCACGGGCTCAGTCAGAAAGGCTGCCCCTGAACTGACTGGTTTTAGAAGAGGCGTGAAGAGGCCATGTATACACATCATGGATGTGGCTGACATTTCAGCTTACAGCCCAAAATATCCATCAGGGAGTACAAAGCAATTATATACCCTCAACTTGATGTAAGGGAGGGACTGGAATTTGCTTTCCCAATCATTCAGTACTCTGTTTGCAAAGGGCCTGGTACAACTCCCACATATTAATAATAATAATAATAATCTTGCTGATTTACAGTGATGGTATAGGATCAGAGAGACTCAACACCCGCATTTTATGTGGGCATAGTGGATTTCAGCCTTAACTTACATAGAGGCTTTGAAACGTGTCCTGAAGATCAAAAAATCTGAGGTCTTCACTGGGACAGAGTTTGCATGAAGTTTGCGATTAATACAGTTTTCAGTGTAATGGGTTTGAGCTGTGCCACGAATTCTAATGGTAAGATTTTCATAGTGTACTCGAAACATTCTGAAAACCTACATAGAACAGGTATATTTCTTTTTCTATATTTTCATTAAATCACTTTCTGTTCTCAGTTACCCTTGGTATAAAATCAGAACAGGATTGGGGCTGAAGAAACAAGAGGGTAAAAACTGATTTAGTTTTTATTTTTTTTCTTTTTAAAACAAAAAACTATTGCAGGAAATAATCAGAAGACCGCCAGCTTAACTCAATCCTTTTTGTTTTACGAGCTGTTAGCGTTTCAGACCTGACAGCCTCTGCCGAGGTAGCGAATATGGTACTCCTAAGCTCTTCATCTCTCCTCCCAAAAATAGAGAACGAAGTTGGGATTCTTAGCGAAAAACCTGGCAGTCTAAAGTTAGGGTACAGCACATTGCAGGCAGCAAGCTAAGAATACTAGGGCAAACTCACGAGGAGAGCAGTAACAATAACATACAGGAACTCTGACTCTCCCTCTGCAACATTACCTAATTCTAATGTCACGAAGAAGAAAGCAGTGTGAACATGTGTACATGAGATAACAGGCTGTCAAAGCACCACTTCTGCTCAGTGCCAGAAAATTAAAGTTTGATTATAGAAGCCGAGCTGATCCGAGCACCGCACCAGTGTCCAGTTCACAGTGCAGCTTACCTTTACGAAGAGCTCGATTTCAGGGTCCTTTCCTTCCCCGTTAGCAGGAACAGAGTCTGTCATTTTTCAACCCCAAGGCTACCAGCTGATCTCCTGCTATTAAGTGGCAAAAGGGGGGTTTCAACTGTGCAGCGGGTTGGTTTCCTCTCCGAACAGCTCTCACAAAGCTCTCAAAACATCATTTGTAATGATAACGCTGGAAACCGGGGGAGAAGTTGGCAGCTTAATAAATAAATAATAATATTTTTTTAAAAAATAATGAAAGAAAAGAAAAAAAATATGAGGCAGGCAGCAAGCAGTCTCTGTTACGTTGTGTAGCTCTTCAGAGCAACAAGTGCTGCTGTGCTCTGGTACAGTATCCTCATCTGTCAGAGCCGCAGTTCTCACTGCCTGCCCAAAATAGCCCAGAGCATAAAAAAAAAGAGGGTGGGGTTAACTCACAGGGGAGGAGACAAGCTCCTGGTACCTACGGCAGGATCGGGCTCTGAGCAAATAGTTCCGCTCTTCCCTGTTGCCTGTGTTTCTATCGGTACTCAGGGCTGAGAGTACTGGTGGCAGGGAAGGAGGAAGGTGTGCAGCACACTGGTTTCGTTGCTTTAAGCAACAGTGATGTTGTTTTCCTTCTTTCCTGAAGGGTGTTTGCCCTGCTTCTACCTGTTCTAATATTGGTCTTGGTAACAATGGTGAGGTTAAAAAAAAGAGCCTTTCTTCCCTCCTGTGTTGGCTGGGGCAAGAGATGTGCAGAAAGGCAGACCTTTGCCTCTGCAAAAAGCCCTGCGAGCTGCACTGTGGCACAGGAGCCGAAACTGAGTGTTCTTCAGTGAGAAAAGCACCCGTGGTGCCACCACTCCCGATGGAGCTCAGGAGCAGAGGAACAGAAATGGGCTTATGGAGGAGAACAAATTGCTTCAGAGCCCTGGAAAATAAAATAAATGGGTGTCCTGTTTCTCAGTATGTCCCCAGGGTGCTGGTTATAGATGGGGACACAGGAGAGTGATGATTTGCTGGGGTGGAGCATGGAAGAGAACTCGAGGGCCTCAGCCTGCTGTTGACACACATCACCTGTGCTCCCTGTGCCCTGCATTCCTTGCGTGACTCAGACATCCACACATGGCAGCCCTGAGCGAGAGGTGGCACAGGGCAGGAAGGCCTCACACTGCTAAAAGGCGTGGAGGCATGGGAGGGGATGGAAGGGCATGATGGCCTGGGAGGGGAGAATGGGCAAAGGCAAAGGGATTGCATGGGGCCTCCTCCTCATTGCCACAACTGTCTGGACAAACCAGATACCATCATGCCCTCCTGCCCTTGAAAAGTCCTTTCCTTCACCTCTGCCCACCCCGCCCCAGCTCCTGCTTCAGGACTGCAATAGCTCTGGATCCCAGTCTGTGGGAGTTTTACCTTCCCCCTCTGACACAGACAGGCCTTCCAGCACCTAAAGGGGCTACAGGAAAGATGGCAGTGTTATTAGGGAGTGCAGTGACAGGACAAGTGGGAATGGCTTTAAGCTGAGAGAGGGCAGATTTAGATAAGGTATTAGGAAAATAATACCTGAGGGTGGTGAGGCCCCAACACAGTGTGCCCAGAGAAGCTGTGGCTGCCCCTGGATCCCTAGCAGGGTTCAAGGCCAGGCTGGATGGGGCTTTGGGCACCCTGGTCTAGTAGAGGGTGTCTCTGCCCATGTCAGGGGGTTGGAACTAGATGGGCTTTGAGGTCCCTTCCAACTCAAACCAGTCTGTGATTCTATGATTTTGGCTTTGGCTTTGACACGAACAAACACTCGCCTTTCCCAAAAGTTCTCTTAGCTGGGGCTTTCATCTTTAATTCCCGCCCCGTGACCTGTAAGCATTTGACAGGGGTCCAGAACAGTAGCAGCCAACATCTCCCTGTCGCTCTGAGTTAAGCTCTACAGGAATTTCCCACAACAGCTGTTTCACATGCACTCCATGAAGCGATGAAATGGTTAACAAGTAAATCTCATTATGCTGTTGCAGCTGTAATTACAACATAATCAATGTTATAATTAGTGTAAAAGTGTGCTTATGGGTTTTAGATCTAATTAGTACTCATTCAAGTAACTGGAAGGTTAACTATAAGAAAATTAAGTGTTATTACTCCTTTGATTTCAAATTTTTACATGTAATTTTTGGACTAGGTACATTAATTACCAAACAGTATAATTATTCTTAGGCCCACAGGCAAACTTCCAAGGACACAGGCTAAGTGTACTTACATGTAGCAGAAAGAATCATTGCTTTGTAATTATACATTACGGTTATAAAAGTCTGCCAAAAACCTAAGTATAGTCATCATATCACTAAAATGCATCCCTAAATAATATATGAGCAGGTATATGATTATAAGCTGGTTTTGGTTCTGGGGAAAAACTGTTTTGCTTGAGCACTTCATGTGACAACATAATTTGCCTTTAATGAGGGCTCCTGGAAACAACGGGAAATGGGTCATCTTGACTGAGGTTACCTGTCGCTCCAGCCTCATTGAAAATGCTGTTTTGATATAGACACGTGCTTTGAGCAACTTATATCACAAAAGTGTATATAACAGCTCTGGAAGAGAAGATACTTCCAGCTATGAGAACAGTGAGGAGGTAATACCACTAACATCTAAACCAAACCATTTAAATAAAATCAGCCTTCAAGATACCAGCACTTAAAAGGCATGATGCATGTGACCTATTTAGATGTCTATTTTAGAATAAAAAAATGGGCCCCAGAAGTGCCTACTTTTTTCCACTGGTAATAAAAGCAACCCAGGGAAACAAGCTCAGATAAAGGCATTACAATGGTCAGACAAATCCCACTGTAATTATTAAGTAAGAGAAATCTGTGGCTTTAGTGCCCGATTTCTACACACATGGCATCTCCCAGCTCCGAAGTTGTGCATGCCTCGTGCTTCCGAAAGTTAAACTCTAGATGTAGCAGTTTTGGTGGAGATTCATCATGTCAAAACATTTAAATCCTTCTGTCCCAATTACTTCCTGGCTTTACTGGTGTCTTATTATCAGTTTGCAAGATGAAGATTATTGTGCTGAGGCTCGGCAAAGCAGAAGGGAAACTGTGCAGTACAGAAGGAGGGAGCTAAGATATCCTGAAGCCATCTCCATCCTGACCCAGATAGAAACTACCACAGGAATGGGCCAGAGCCCATCTGGTTCAAGATGCTTCTAGGCAGCAGTGCCCTTGGAAAGCGCCTTCACCCCTGAGTTATGACCTTGCACTCATCCCCTGCCCCAGGACTTGGTTAAGAGGTGCTCAGAGGCTACAGAAGCCGTAGTGCAAATACCACATATCTCATATTCCAGATGTGCTTTTAGGTATCCACAGAAAGAACAGCCCAGCCCACCCCAAATGAAAAAAAACCCACTTTGATTTTCCAAAATCTCCCTGTGGAACCCCTAGAAGAGATGAAGCAAAACAGAGTCCTTGTTCATATAAATGCTGTGGTTTTTTTTAAATCGATACTGAAAGCTGGATTTAGGATAAACATTGCAGGAGGCAATGAGTAGGAGGGAAAAAAAAAGCATATATATATATATGAGGAAATATATATATGCACTATTTCAGGAATCTATTCATGCATTTACTGCTTCGCTGTCATATAAAACTGACTTATCACTTACATCTGGGTGGAACCTTTTTGACTATAATGGTTATTATTGCCTCCACAGTTCTGCTTTGTGTCATGAAATCAGCTCCTTCTTCAGCCAAATTAAGGGTAAGATACTAATAAATAATTAGTACACTCTCATTTTACTGCAAAGAATGAGTTGCTTAGTTTGGCCTATCATTTTCTTACAAGTCAGAAGTATCAGAGGCTTTGAGTTACGTACATGAACATTAGACATTGAATTATGAACTCTTTATAAGGCAAGCCATTATGGTTTGAGTTTTATGAGATATATAAATGAATATGAGCACGTCATCCCATTAATAAAAGAAGAGGACAGCTTCAGAAAAGGAACCGCCACATCTCCACACAAGACCTCTATTGTAGGTGAACTCTGACGCACTATCAGCTTTCACAAGCCTGATCCAAGCTTCACTTCCAGCAAAGATTTGTCCCGAGGGGGTGAATCAGAGGCCAAGCATCCAGAACGTAATTTTATCCTGGAGTTCTCCAGCAGACCGCTAAGTTACCAAGAAGGATCAGGGCACATAGCGCATCAAATCCCCCGGCGCTCACTTGGTGCTGCCACCCAGCTCATTCTCAGAGAGGGGTATTACAGGTTTTATAGGACACAGGTAACATTCTTCATATTGTGAATAAATTTCCCTTACGGATGACGAAAAGAAGTGAAATCTTAGTGCAGCTGCAGTGAATGGTATTTAGGGCTATAGTTTTTACATGGGAGTTACTTAACTGCTTAGTTGCCTGGAAAAAAAAAACAACAACTAAGCAGCAACCAGGTACTAAACCAGCATGTTTGAACAGGTTATGAAAATATATCTTCTGGGGATGGTCCTGCATGACTGGTAATTTGCAACTGAATTGATTGCATCCTAGTACCTTTGGCATGCTACTTATTCAGCAAGTTAACAAATGCAAGGTATCAATCCCAGAATTTTGAGTTACAAAGCATCACTATCAAGTTCTTACTTAATCTTCAGAAAAATCAGAAGGGATTTGTCTCAGATATTTGGGGTCAGACTGCATATTCCCCTCCCCAGATGTACAAGACATGCAAGGATGTACAAAGCTCTTCTCATTAGCCTCATGTCAAGGCTGAGTGAGCAGATGCTTTCCCTCAATTCCACAGACATACAGTGCCTCAAAACCTGTTGGTTTGATGGAGGAACTGTGATTCTGTTCCTTCTTGTCCCATGCTCAAGGGCATGGAACAAAAGACATCAAGTGATACAACAGGCGTACAGCCTGAACATCCCAAAAACCAGGAGGGGATGGCAAAAGCTATGCCAAAAAATGCTGCACTCCCTTTAACTGGCAGATTTTTGATAGCTTGCTCTAGATCCATCCCCCAGATATTATGCATGTGCCATAGCCACGAGCCACACAGCATTCCTTTACCTTACTTTTAGCTCTAAAGGCCTCTGGATGAAACTCGTCTGTTTAACAGAATGGCAGATCACTGGAACCAGCTCAGGCAGGAGTTTGGCTAAGTAAGTTCTAGCATGGCATTATTTTTATACATAATTACGTTTTCACACGGATGCAGAACCAAGCTTTGCTGTAACATTAATAAGCATTACTGACTTCAAGAGAAAAACCCACTGCTGTTCAGTGAGAAGAGGGGCTTCATTACAGGTAATTATCTCAGCAGTTGCATTGAGGCAGTCACAGCTAACCATTCACAGGGAAGTGGTGCTTAAAAGGTCTAAAATCAACTCCTGATGCCGTGTTCAGTAGAGAGGCTTCTAGAGGGCAGTGATTTATTCCTTTATTTATTTATTTTACTATCATTCCAAAACTGTCATTTCAATTAAAAACAAAAGATACTTCCAAACAGGGCTGAGACCGCTCTGGAAAGTGGTATTGTAGCGAATACAATGGGGAGTATTACAGCCTGTCCTGAACTGTGGGCTGTATGGATAATGCAGCTGATGAAAGGAGGAATGCAGATATCCTCAGCCCTTGCTTTTAAAAACAAACCCTCCGTACTGTTACATGTGATGAGGAAAAGCACCCCGAGGTAAGTGTGATGTACCTGTTATTGTTGACGTACTACTGTCATAGAACTGAAATATGTCAACATGATTTTACTTACAAGTTTGCAACAGAGAAGCAGTGCATATCCCTGTCTGAATTTGGAAGTGTTCTCAGCACAAGCCCCTATTTAGGTTATTTCTGTTCACTGCTTGGTATGCTTCTTGTCATGAATTAAGCCTAAATTAAATAGGATTTGAAGCATGTACATGCAAATTGGATTAAATCCCCCCAAGCAAAAGACCAACACATCACTCCAATCTCAATTTATGATTATTTACAGAAGGTGTTCAAAATGGCATGTACAACTCACACCTATCTCAGGCTAGGTTTCAATTCCTCCCCCAGTTAATAAGGCCCAGAGAATGCGTAACTGCTGCTGCTTTTGTTGGATACATTTGTGTTGTACTCTGCTGTTTAGCAAACAGTTTGGCTGAAAGCAGAAATTACTTTCTATGTTCTGGTGCACAGGATTTAGAAAAGATGAAGCCTTCAGCAGCTCCGTTTGAAACGATTCGTGACTCAGACTAGTTCCCATGGGTTTATATGGTGGCATCAGAGCCATTTAGCTGTGCAGATCACAGAATCACAGAATCGTAGGGGTTGGAAGGGACCTCGAGAGATCATCGGGTCCAACCCCCCTGCCAAAGCAGGCTCCCTAGCTCATATTGCACAGATAGGCATCCAGACGAGTCTTGAATATCTCCAGAGAAGGAGACTCCACCACCTCCCTGGGCAGCCTATTCCAGGACTCTGTCACCCTCACTGTGTAAAAGTTCTTCCACATGTTGGTGCGGAACTTCCTGTGCTCCAATTTGCAGCCATTGCCCCTTGCCCTATCTCCACAGACTACTGAAAAAGGGCTGACCATTTCCCCCTGCATCCCATACTTAAGATATTTATAAACATTAATTAGGTCCCCCCTCAGTCTTCTTTTCTCCAGGCTGAACAGTCCCAGCTCACTCAGCCTTTCCTCATACAGGAGATGTTCCAGGCCCTTATGGAGCCATAAAGTATCTGCACAGCAGATTACAGGTCCCTCTCTGGTGTTAAGTACTATTTGGCTTAAGAAAAGGGCTTTTGGCTCCCTGAGAAACCCCTCCTTGTTCAGTATGAAATAGCAGGGATTGACATCTTTACACCTCTCTTTATGACAGTGAAGTTTAACCTCTGCGTGCATTACGGTCCACCTGATCAATGGCAGTGCTGTACACCTGGATTAATGCAGCTGCCTGACCTTGGGCCTGACAGTGAACTGTAGAACTCTTCGTTCTCCTTAGAAAATTGCCCTCATTCATTTTTCATTTCACCTTTTGGTACATCTGTGATAAAGTTTCCACAAAGTTTGCCAGAGAGCAAGCTCACTTTCCTTAGTGCATCACCTCAAGCTGTCATCAGATGAATGGTTCTTTGGGTTTTTCTTCTTTCTTCAGTGAAGAACATCACTTGGTGATACCTCATTTTAGGTTTTCCTTGCTTGAGGACCCTTTTCACTGCAGAGTTAATGCAGACAACCAGGACCAACCTGAGCAATGTGGTTAGTTAAGCACAGATATGAACCCCTCCACTGCAACTACACTTTCAAGTTAGCAGATTTTCACTGGTGACCACCATGCACAGGGTGTTAGGACTTCAGAGCCCACATCCTACATCCTTACATAAAAGATGGTGGTAATTTTTAAAGAAGAGTTTACCTTAAGACAGAGAGTAAATCTTAGTGTGAGATTCAGGTCTGAGCAGAGTCTGAATAGCAATGGGGTCTTGTTTAAGTCTGTCAGAACTGGAAGTACTGGGTAGTCTAACTAGAAAGATGCAAGATTGTTTTCCTCTTAAATGGAAGATTTTCCAAAATATTCCATCCTTTCCCAAAATCACAACATTTTCACAGAGCTTGTAGCTCTGAGGAAGGTGTGGGCCCTTGGTCATACACAGCAATACCTGGGAGCAACCTCATAGATCACCAGAATGTCAAAGCCCAGAGTCCTCTTTGAAGTCTCACTGCTCTGACCTTGGTGACAACTATGATGCAGCTCTGGGAAATGGGCTGAGTTCTCCTGGGAAACCTTCATCAGTTAGAATATGTTAATGAGATGTGGAGCCCTTTAGCCATTATTAGCAATTTCTACCCATTCCTAGCCAAGCAGCAAGTGAGAGTTGATACCAGACTAATTCATAAATATATATAAAGGTATCTCATGATGTTGAGAGAAACCTAAATCCCCCTGCAGAGGATGGCACCAATAAGAGAGTCTCAGGTTCTCTCTTGGCTACACATTAACACAGCAAATTGACTTTCAGAGAGGAAAGGCAAAGAGTTCTGAAGGGTGGAGTTAGGTTTGCTGTAAGGATGACTCCTCGCAGCTCTGTATCTCGACTAGGTGGAAGCCACTGTGTTTGAGTTTCTACCACCATTGCTCATGCTGGGTCTTCTGGCCTGAAAAAAAAGTCTGGAGACTTTAGTCTACAGAACTACCCAAACCAAAACCATTCTCTGAAGCTATCTCATTTGCCATGAGAAATGTCTCAGTTGAAAAATAAATTAAAAAGTAATTGAATGTTCGTATGAAAGGGAAAATGGCTAAGCAGTTATAAGTGACCTTTTGAGAAAATTAAGAATATCAAATCAAAACTGGAGGCAAGTTAGCCAGGTCATCTGTCAATCTGGCAGGATGTCATAAATCTCGCAGCGTATTATTATAAACCATGAAACAAAAATGCTATAGGTAAACTGAAAGGAAATCCACCCATACAAATTCCATAGTGAAATGCTTCGTAAAATCAAAGAGGAGGACTTACAGCAACTGGAATTAATACACGAGAGAATAGTTTACCATTGATAGGGCTGATACTGCCACCTATTTTTAAGACTTCCTAATGCTTTCCCTGATTAAACCCTATTTTTAATTCAACATAGTTTTTTCCAGGCTTTCAACATGGGGTCTGCCGCCTTTATTCATCCAAAGCTCTTCAAACATCCAAAGGTTTATCTTTCATGGCAATCCATCAACCGCCAAAGTCACTGTTCCCCCAAAGTCTACAGTTTAAAGCAGAAGGCAAGCAGAGCATGAGAGGGAACAAAAACACAAGGGAGCGGCTGTTTCCGAATAGACTCCTGCCCTCCTCAGTGCCAGCTTAGTCAAACCATTATCAAATCAAACCAGATTTGTTTTCCCAAGTGTTCAGAATTACACTGGCACAGGCTGTGGTCCCTATACAGGTGATTACACACAGGTACAGCATTCTTGTACACAAAAATACAGATACTCTGCAGGTACTTGCACCAGCCCACCGGTCACGTTCCGCTTGGGAAACCTGCTTGGAAAATCTGGCCTCCAGTTCGTGTGTTTTTATAAAGCAGAACTTAGGACATGGTTACTTCTCCATGAGTCACACAGTCCAGCCTGTGTCTTTACTTGACAAGTTAATTGTTAAGTGGAGTTCAGCAGCAGAATGTTCTCTGGTCGCATATTTGCTGCAGGGACTTGGAGAACGCCGCCTCCTCCCTCGCTGGCAGGCAGGAGGGAATGCCAGGGCAGCTGTACTGGTCTCTGGGCTTTTATACCAGGGCTATTTTTAGCTGTTATCAGCCGCGGTGGGCAGGGCCAATCCTCACCCGATGACTGTAAGAAACTCTGCTCCCGTCCAAACTTCATTCTCTGCAATCTCACAGGGAGGAGCCAAATGACTGTGAATTTGCTGCTCTGAACTCCTGCTCTTGGTTTGTACAGGCTCATTAACACGCAGCAAGGCGTCAGCACGCCAAAGTACACCCGCAGTTGGGCCCACAATGAAATTACTGGTTGAACAGATAAGCACCTCGCCTACATTTGGTGAAAATAAGTGAATTCACAGTGCCTCCAAGTCCAGTGAACTATGCAGGATGATGGACGTACATATACATATATAATCTGTATGTTACAAAGGAGTTCTTTTTTTATGTCACCTTGTAACTGTGCGCTACATAACCAGTAACTACTTATTGCTGATCATTTACAAATCCCTGTACTCACCAAAGGGAAGAAAGACTGGAGCCTCCTCAGAACACGTCACACGGTGCATAACAAGTTTTTTAACCAACACCTTTTTCAAGTGTATTTCTTTAGTATCTTTGCATAGAAGTATGACCCTGTAATAATGTTAGGCTTTGAGGAATTGATGATGGGGTCAGACTTCTCAGACATTGACCTCCAAGGCCATGTTAGAAGCCCTGGAGTATCCTGCCCATAGAATCATAGAATGGCATGGGTTGGAAGGGACCCCAAGGATCATAGAGCTCCAACCCCCCTGCCACAGGCAGGGCCATCAACCTCAGGCCTGAATCTACACTATGTTGCCCAGGGCCCCATCCAACCTGGCCTTGAACACTTCCAGGGACGGGGCATCCACTACCTCTCTGGGCAGCCTGTTCCAGCACCTCACCACTCTTGCTGTAAAAAACTTCCCCCTAATATCTAATCTAAACCTTCCTTCCTTTAGTTTTAATCCATTCCCCCTTGTCCTGTCATTGTCTATCCTTTTAAAAGTTGAATCCCCTCCTGCTTATAAGCTCCCTTCAGGTACTGGAAGGCTGCAATGAGGTCCCCCTGCAGCCTTCTCTTCTCCAGACTGAACAAGCCCAGCTCCCTCAGCCTCTCTTCGTAGGGGAGGTGCTCCAGCCCTCTAATCATCTTTGTGGCCTCCTCTGAACCCTCTCCAACTGTTCCACATCCTTCTTATATTGGGGGCCCCAGATCTGGACACAGTACTCCAGATGGAGCCTCACGAGCACAGAGTAGAGAGGGACAATCACCTCCCTGTCCTTGCTGGCCACCCCTCTTCTAATGGAGCCCAGGATACCATTGGCCTTGCGAGCTGCAAGAGCACACTGCTGGCTCATGTTAAGTTTCTCATCCACCAGAATCCCCAAGTCCTTCTCAGCAGGGCTGCTCCCAAGAAGCTCTTCTCCCAGTCTGTATCTATGTCTGGGATTCTTCCGGCCCAAGTGCAACACCTGACACTTGGCAGTGTTGAACCTCATTAGGTTCACCCGGGCCCATCTCTCCAGCCTGTCAAGATCCCTCTGGATGGCTTCCTTTCCTTCTGGGGTGTTGACCACAACACTCAGCTTGGTGTCATCCGCAAACTTGCTGAGGGTGCACTCAATCCCATCATCGATGTCATTGATAAAGATGTTAAAGAGAACCGGTCCCAAGACAGACCCCTGGGGGACACCGCTTGTCACCAGCCTCCACGTGGACATAGACCCATTGACCACCACCCTTTGGCTATGGTCTGTCAACCAGTTTCTTATCCATTGGATGGTCCAGCCTCCAGCTGTTGCTTTTCAAAGGGACATGTAAAAACACTTGAATCACTTCCCCAGCTTGGAAACTGCTCTTTTTCAGATGGCACCTGGTCAGATTTATCAGGTTATCTGAGTTCCCTGTTAGTTGATCTGCTATTTAATGACTGACCTCCTAGAAATTTAGACTGGATGAATTCCTCAGGACAGCCTATGTTGCGTCCGGGGGGGTTAATTCAAGTAGATTGTCACTGAGGTTTGTGAATGGCCATTTCTAGCCAAAGTAAGAATTACTCCTTCTCCACATCTATTCCAATCTGAAACAAAAGAGAAAATTTCTGTCTGACAGACAATCATTAAAACAGACCAAAAATTTTATACAGATGAATCCCCAGATCCAAACAATCTTCAAACTGCAGGTACAGAGTACGCATCAAAGTATCTTTGACAGGCAGTTAGCCAGACAGTACTGAATCAGTGCAAAACATTCTCAGCATGGCTTACATTTACAGCCTGAGCATGCTGCTATTTAGAATATCCCTGAAATCTCAGAGAGACCCTCTGAGCAGACAGCACATTAACTGTAATCCACAGTGAAACACTTCTTTAAAAATACTTGGCCTGTAGCCCTTTATAATACTCCTCTGAAGGGACAAGTTTAATTTTCTTTAGTCCCCAAAAGGACACAGAGAGACTGAAACTTTAGACAATGGAATTAACATATCACAATTAATTCTTTAGTTTCATACCTTCTAAATTTAGTCATGATTTCTCTACAAGATAACATTTTAAATTAGTTAAGCTCTCTGTAGTCATAAAGGAAAGGACAGTATTTTTGTGTTGCCTGCTGAACTTCCTCTTCTTCCTCTTACTTAAACACCACAGTTCTTCTCTACAGGCTCATCATCTTAAAAAAAAAAGTCCTGCTTTCTATTCTTCCTTTTCTCACAGCACTGAAGTATTTAAGTAGAAACATAATTTTAGTGATTTAAAATGACTCAGAAAAATGTGAATTAAAGTTATTATATGCTAGAACATTTGGCATGAAGTTTATACTTTAATGGATAAGTATCAGGGCAGCTTGCTGCGGGATAATTTTGTTTAAACAACTGGGATATGAGTACAGTCTTCATTCTTAACAGGCCTTCTTGATGGCCTGCAAAAAACCCATGAGGTATATAAGAAAGGATATCTTCCACACCTGAATCTTAGTATTTTTTTATATATATATTTATGTGTGTGTGTATATAAAAGCTAGGAAAGGACTCTTAGCTCAACAACTCTTCTCTATGAAAGTCAGGATGTCTGAGTTATTTTCTACAGTATTTACCTGAAAATTCCTAGCTAATAGACATTAAAATTGGGAGGAATTTCTAATAACATCAAGGAAAAAAAAAATAAACTATTTCTCCTGGCATTTCTGTTTACTGAGGACTTGCTGGTATTATTTAGACAGCTCACTGACTGGTCATGTGGCACTTTTAGCTAACAGAGACCTTCTTGCCTTGAGAGACCACCAAGATATCAGGCTTACAGATAAGGATGCACATATTTATGGGGGCAAGTATAAGACACATCCACTAGCCAGATTTTAAATCAAAAAATGGCATCAATACAAAGTGAGCAGAGGTCAGAAGAGACATTAAATACATATAGATTCAGGTGCAAAGTTTCCTTCCATTTACTTCTCAAGCTATGGGGATAAGTGTTCAGCTCCAAACGCTGAGATCTCCCAGACAGCAGGAAGACAGACAAGTGAACAACCCCATCTAAATGTCAGTTAAGGATCCAGAGAGAAGCCCTTCAAAGCTGCTGAATTTAAGACTCAGGAACCTGTGAGCACTCTGAATGCCAACAGGAGAGAGGGAATTATGCCCTGCTGGTGCTCTGCAACCAGACTAGGGAACCTTACATTGTTGTTGCTGAAAGGAAAACAGGCATCAGGACAAGTGAAAAGCTGTGTAAGACACCGCAAAATTAATCAAGCTTTTTCTGACTGTCTCTGATGCATTTATGTCAGGTCATTTAATCTCAAATAGAATGATGTGTCTGTTTAAACAACCATAGGTATCTTAAACCAGGAGGTTATTACAAGAATCGTTTTTGCTGCTTGTTTAGTCTAGCTATAAAAGTAGAAACAACGTGAGACAGGATGCAGCTGTGGGGAAAAAAAAGCATCTTTGTGGAAAGACGATATGTGCAGAAGGGAATTCACAGAATCACAGAATCGTAGGGGCTGGAAGGGACCTCGAGAGATCATCAGGTCCAACCCCCCTGCCAAAGTAGGTTCCCTAGGACATATTGCACAGACAGGCATCCAGACAGGTCTTGGATATCTCCAGAGAAGGAGACTGTGATGACTTGGAAGAAATGGAGGAAGAAAGGATGCACTGGTGTAGCCCAAAAACATCTGAGGATGCCTAAGCCTAAACTGATTTTAAAAAGCACTGAGTGAAAAGATGAATGCTAATGAGCCACGGCACAAGAACAAGGATGCGTGAGCTGCACATGGGTAAATGTCATTTGGAAATTAGAGGAAGGAGTCAAACCATCAGAGCAGTGATGTTTTGAAACAGATTTCCAAGATTAATAATAATGGCCACTTAGTTTTTAGGTCAACCTTGATCATGTTATGAATTATGTATTATATGATGAGACTGGCTGTAACAGAAAATGACTCTATTTCACTTGCCAAAAGGTCACCTCCAGTCCTGTGGGTTGGGGTTTTTTTCAGATTACCAGGAATAAAATAAAAAATCACCTTGGCAAGTGTGCAAGAATTTGTACCTTTCTGTGCCACATATTTTATAAATACGTAAATGGAAAATAACGCCCTTCTCTGGGAAGATACGTTCTCAAGTTTTACTTCATTAGCAGTTGTAGACTGCTCTGAGGGGACTGTGTGGAGGGCACAACAGAAAATCACTTCAATCATGAGTCAAAATCCTGGTTTCAGACACCGCCTGCCTGTACTGAAACCAGACCTGTGCACTAACCAATCCACTTCTCATCTGTCCCTAATTGTATCATTATAACTTCATGAAGGTCACTGACATCTTACAACCTAATCAGAGATTTACTGACAGTAAAAAGTCAACCATAATTTTATCACTAATTAACGTGAAAAGGATCATCTAGAGGTCTAAATATAAAGTGCACACCTGCAGATAACAAATTGATGACTTATTTTAGAATCCCATGCTGCCTCCTGCTTTTTTCCCCACAGAAAGTAGTTTCATGCAAGTTTGCAACATTTACCATTAAGTAGTTTTAAGTATGAAAAAAATTCCCACTAACATGGAAAGATATCACATTCCTTTTCAGCCATAATCACAGTGTATGAGAGAACACCCAAAATATTTCTAGTGGACAAGTAAATACAGTTGCAGAACAGAGGAAAATTTTTCTACACACAATAAGCTGCTCTGTTGATGTGGGGTGAACCCTGGGCATCATCTACCTGGATTTTTCCAAGGCTTTCAGTACAGTCCCCTACAGCCTCTTCCTAGAAGCTGGTGTGTTATGGTCTAGACAAGTGGCCATGCGGTGGGTGGGTGACTGGCTGACAAGACACAAACAGGGGGAGATGGTAAGTAGCTCATTTTCAAAGTGGGGTCTCCCAGGAATTGATACTGGACTCAACACTGTTTAATATCTTCATAAGCAATCTGGATGATGGGATCAGGTACATTTTGATGATGTTTGCTGATGATACCAAACTATGTGGAGAAGTAGACACTTTGGAAGGGAGAGCAACCCTGGAGAAGGTCCAGAGAAGGGTCACAAAGATGGTGAAAGGACCAGGAAGCCTGCTATATGAGGAAAGACTGAGAACTGGGTTTGTTCAGCCTTGAAAAAGAAGGCTTAGGAGAGATCTCATCACCACGTTCACCTGAAAGGGTGGCTACAAAGAATATGGAGACTCTCTTCTTACCAGGAGTCACATGGAGAAGACAAGGCGTAACAGGTGCGAGTTACTCCTGGGGAGATTCCAATTGGACACGAGGAACATTTTTCACAATGAGAACAATCAGACATTGGAACAATCTTCCCAGAGAAGTGGTGGATTCCCCAACAATGGACATTCTTAAGATTTGACTGTTTGGGGTGCTGGCCCATCTTGTCTAGACCATGTGTTTGCTAAAGAAAGACTGAACCAGATGATCCTTGAGGTCCCTTCCAACCTGTGTTTGTATGGTTTTATGATTGAATTCAGTTCACTTTGCTCTTCTACTATGATGTCTAACATAAAAAGTAACTACAAAACAGATAGAGTTGAAAGAAAAATATAGGGGGGTTGCTGTTAAGAAAAGGACAAAGGTTGACTGAAGTTAAAGACAGAGCTGGTTCTCACTCTCTGAGAGATGCTAAAATTACCAAATGATTTTATCTAAATTGGACTGTCCAGTGAACAGCTGAACTGTCCAACATTGCAATGGTTGTCCATTGTTGCTGAGTGTGGATGCTGAAAGGAAAAGGAAAATTAAATAGTGTAAAAAAAAAAAAAAAAATCAGTCTGGAGTTTGTTTCCAGATACCCATTATCAGAACGAGCTCCTAGTGCAATCTAGTAATCCAGACTTTATTTAAACTGTCACTGGTGGCATTCAGTTTATTTAACTTCAGCTGACCGTTGTATTCGGTGAAAGTTTATTGCTTGATTCAGTTATCTAAACCTAGATATCCAGCAGCATTTGAGACACCCTTGGATAGCTGAGGATCAGGTAAACATGGATGAGAAAGGATCTATGGGAGACCTGTGGCCTTCTGCAGAGGAGGCTGGGAGGGAAGGAAGCCTCGGAGCACCTAAAGCAGCACTGGATGCCTGTGGTTGGAAATCTGATTCAGGTCCCTACCTGAGTCAATGAATGGAGTCTACAGAGAACTAACCTCACCCTACAGCTGATGCCTATGCTTGGCTACATGAATTAACATCCCACTGCACTAATTCAGATGGCTGCTTTTTGCTGCAAAATGAGCCTAGCCACCCTGCAGAGATGTAGTTAATAGCTGACAGACACACCTTAAATCAGGTGAGACAAATCCAAGCATTGATACACAAAGAAAACAGAGAGCTGAACAGAAAAGCAGCTTTCCTCTTCCAGATTCCAAAATAATTTACATATACCATCACCAGCTCCTCTGCAGGGACTATCTGTGTTTGTAAAACATCAACCTCAGTAGAGGTACATCTCTAATAAACAATAAAAATAATACAAATCCCTCTGTGTTGGTCAGAAGCCATTGAAGTCCTGCTGCATAGAGAAGTTGTCAGGGACAGCAAAAAAGTAATCGATTCACAAATTCAAACCTTTTCTTCTCCTAAAATGCAACCAAAGGAACAGAGATGTTACAAAAGAAAACAACAAACCAGCCTGGGATAAGAGTCTTATTTTCAGAACATCGAAGAGGGAGTCACAAAAAGAAAGTGGTAAGAAAAAGAAATGGGTAAATAAACCCCATCTTAATTTTCCCTCGGTATGACCTATATATTTACATTGTATTTGCTGTTGCTGCAATCACAGCACAGTAATGATTTCCTGGACAATACAGGTCCATATTTTGAAGCTGTTGCTATGTTACTGTGCTATACCCAGCCACTGTCGCTGCTGGAGCCAGAGGCTGAAGGTGGCACAGGAGTGTCAGCTGAAAATTGATTCACAGACCTTTCTGGAGGCAGAAAAGGTACACAGGCAAGGCACAGGCTAGGCAGAGGTCAGAAGCAAGACCTTTTACCCTTTGTATTCAAAGGATTAAGCAAATTGCTATACCCTGCTGCTAAAGCACATGTTCTGTTCGTGACTGATAGGCAGGGAGTCGGACGTTACCTGTAACAGAGCTGCCACTCACCAATCCTTTCACACAGGCACATGCAGTAATTCAGATAAACATAAATCAAGCTAGGGAGAGACCCACAACACAGTTTTCCTTCTCAGAAATAAGGGTTACACAGCTCCTAGGTGTACATGCTAAGACTGAAGAGACTAGCAGTCTCCATGGTCGGGTGTGAGGGGTAGCGTACCCAGCAGGACCAGGGAGGTGATCATCCTCCTGTACTCAGCTCTGGTTTGGCTGCACCTTGAATACTGTGTTCAGTTTTGGGCCCCTCACTACAAGAAAGACATCGAGGTCCTGGAGTGTGTCCAGAGAAGGGCAACAAAGCTGATGAAGGGTCTAGAGCACAAATTTGATGAAAGGCAGCTGAGGGCACTGAGATTGTTTAGTCTGGAGAAGAGGAAGATCAGGGGAGACCTTATCATTCTGTACAGCTACCTGAAAGGAAGCTGTGGTGAGATGGGGGTCAGCCTCTTCTCACAGATAACTAGCAATAGGACAAGAGGGAATGGCTGCAAGTTGCACCAGGGGAGGTTCAGGTTAGAAATGAGGAGAAATTTCTTCACAGAAGGTGTGGTTGGGCATTGGAACAGGCTGCCCAGGGAGGTAGTGGAGTCACCGTCCCTCAAGGTGTTCAAGGAAAGGTTGGATGAGGTACTTAGGGATGTGGTTTTGTAAGTCATACGGGTGGTAGGGGGGCAGTCAGACTAAGTAATCTTGGAGGTCTTTCCAACCTTGATGATTCTAGGATTCTGCAAAGCCATGTTGTGGACAGGTGTATCTATTTTCTGAGTTAGTAGGTGAAAGTATCCTTCACACTGGATTTATATCAGAGCAATTCTCTGCCTTCAAAACCATACTGTTTTCAGTCATGGGTGAGCAGACTCTGATCATATCACTAAAGAAATGCAATGCTCTTGATGTCAAATGGCAGGCACAAACTGTGCAATAGCATTGCATCACAGCTGCTTGCAAATGGGCAAGGAATAAATGTTCAGGCCATTACAGAAGTATTTATTGGGAAAACACCAGGGCTAGAAGATTAATTAAACAAACTGTTAAAGGATACAAAAATGTGCTAAAATACAGCAGATAAAGTGCCCCAACTAGAGAGCACTTGCTGTAGTAATTTTTATTCTCACTGTTAAAAACCCTCCCAGTACCTGAAGCCTAGAGCTTAAGAAATTTATAAACTATAGAGAATCAGGAAAAAGTTAAAAAACCCACCCCTAAAAAAAACCCCAAACCCTCCACAACACACCAAACCACTCAAAAGTTTAGAAATTATGACCCAATTGAAGACAGGCTGAAGGAATTGAATTTCTTTCGTCTAGAAAGCAAAAACTGAAGGAAATTTGGTATCTGTCTTCTAATTCATTAAAAAACCCCTATCTATTAAAAAGAAAATAGCTAATTCAAAGAAAAAGAATTTTATTAAAGGAAAAATACTTGTCTCTGGGAAATAATGAAGCACTAACAGAGACTCATTGGTGTGTGTGCTGAATCTGCATCACTGAAGGTTTTCAAAGAAGGAGCTGTTAAGGATGGTCTAGATAAGACTGAGAGCAGGAGGACAAGTCTTATCACTTGATATTGCAGACTTGTATTTCTATTCTTAATTGTACTTGTAAGCTATCTTAAGTAAGGCTATTTGCAGGGAAAAACATCTATTGATTTCATAAAAACTATTTTAAAAGGTATCACTTTAGGATATCTGCTCCCCATTAGTCATTTCTTGCCATGCACAGGTTAGCTTCAGCATGTTGCATCTTGGTCTGTAAATCTGCCATAACCAGAGAAGTCTAAAAATAGATCTAGGATCTTTTCCTTGCTCAAGTTCCTCAGTTAACACTGTTGAAAAGGTGGATTATGAATCACTTTTGTCCTATGAATAAGCTTAGAAAAAGGTTATGTTTGCTTACTTCCATTACATTTATTATAAAATATTTTTAAAAGCAAAAATGTCATAAAAAGCCAAATTACTATAATTTTGTGTACATATAGAGAGTTACACCTTCCAACTCACTCCAGTTAGAACTCTTCCTACTACCTGTAAATTTTGTTGGAGAAGATGTGGTTTAACACCAGCCTTATGTGCTGTACTAAAGTCCATGAAAGGACCACCAGCTTCCATTGCTAAAAGGTATTTACATACCCAATTAGACTTGCAAATATCTACTACCCCAGCATTGCAAGTACAGGTGTTGGACTCTGCAGACTATGAGTGTACTAAGAAATTTCCATAGTCAAAAATCTGAAAAATATATTCTTATCAATGTCAATATCCATTCCTTTCTGTAAAAGCCCCTCAGAATTTCCTACTGAAAGCTGCAACTGTTCATCTCTGGTGGGTACTCTTATTTTTCATCTTCTTCTACAAAACACTCAGTTCTGCTTGGCAAAGCACCAGACTAAGTACTGACTGACTGGGCATCCACGTGGTTACATTGCAATTTCATTCTGCTCTTTTCAAGTAATACATGCTGAAAATTCACCATGTCCTGTAACTTCATGTTCTAAAGCATTAATACACGTTGTTAAAACTTTCCCAACAGATACCAATATGCTCCATAAAACAACAGAAAAGCCAACTCCATGGGAAGGAGTATGATTTTTGCAGTGATACAAGTGATTGGAATCAGAATCACAGAATCTTTTACTTTGGAAAAGACCACTAGGATCACCAAGTCCAACTGCCTGTCCTATACCACCATGTCGACTAAACCATGTCCTGGAGCAGACAAATTAATCTCACTGTCCCTGTCAAGAACATGGTCTGTCATTCATAAGAGTTCAGTTCAACTTCATGAGTCAGTAGGGAACTAGCACAGGGTTGTGCCATCAAGTTAGAGCTCTCAGACCTTCCTGACTTGGAAACAAGGGAGTGGGAAGCATCCTGCAGGAAAGAACAGAAGTATCCTTTATTTGCCAGCTACTGACTTAAAGAAATTTTACTAAAGGATGCAGTAAACCAAATGGAAAACCACTAAAAGTTTATGTTCTGATGTATAGAGAAGTTTAAAGCAGTATCTTTCTTAAAAGCAGCATTCTTAATTGTGAGCACTGCTATCCAGTGAAAGGGCAGGAGGCAACAGCACAAATTGGTATACATTAAATTCCATTTAGACACAGGAAAACACATTTTTACCATGAGGGTAGGCCAGTGCCAGAGTTGTACAGAGAAGCTGTGAATTCTTCAGCGTTGAAAATATTCAAAACCTGACCAGGCATCACGTTCCTACCGAAAGCTACAAAATGTTCACCTACACCTGCTCCAGGTGATTCTGAGTAAGGGGTTGGGCTAGATGATCTCCAGAGGCACCTTAGAATCAAAGAACCATAGAATCACTTAGGTTGGAAAAGACCTTTAAGATCAAGTCCAACCACAGCCTAACCCTGCCTAGCCCACCTCTAGACCATGTCCTCAAGCACAACATCCACAAGCCTTTTAAATCCCTCCAGGGATGGTGACTCCACCACTTCCCTGGGCAGCCTGTTCCAATGCCTAACAATCCTTTCAGTAAAGAAATTCTTCCTGATATCTAACCAAAATGTCCCCTGGTGCAGTTTGAAACCATTTCCTCTCATCCTATTGCTTGTCACCAGAGAGAAGACACTGATCCCCACCTCTCTACACCCTCCTTGCAGGTAGTTGTAGTGAGTGATAAGGACCTCTGAGCAACAGCTAGAGTTGGGTCAAGCTGTCCTATGCACCCAGTAACACAGCCTCTGTGCCGGTCATATTTCTCTTCAAATTTCAAAGGCTTTTGTTTGAAGAAAAGGCAATGTTATTGAAAAGGCATTAAAGTGGCTGTGACAAGCCTGGACATGCTGGATTCACACAAACATCTCCATGTTGGTACATGCTGCATTCTTCTATTAAAGGTATGGGGAATTCCTTGATGAAACCCAATTTTTTATTTATTTTTAACCTTATGGCACATCCTGAAATAATTCACTGAAGATTACAGAGTCATCAAGTGTTGATACTCAGTGAAAGATGAGTTAAAGTGGTGTAAAGATTCTTCATGGTGGCTCGTGAGACAGAACAGACTACATAAGACATTATCCAGTCAGACTGAAACTGTGGTCCTAATGCAACAGCACTTACAATGTTCCAATGAAGTTAAATTTCTGTTCTAGACAGTGCACTGCAACTAAGCCAACCAGACTGCAAGTTAGACACCATTTCATCTTCCCACTTCCTCTGATTTTCAGTCAGCAGCGACCTCTGCCTGACGCGTTCCCAGCCACTCCCAGAGACTTACTTAGTGCTTCTAAGGAAGGAATAAATACTGGGAGGATTGTCATTACCATTACTGTCCCATAGCAAAAGATCCTGCTGTCACTGTTAAGTTCTGCAGAAAAGAGCAAATCCAATAAGATGAACCCAATTTCAGAGCAAGACTGGCCTCAGGTGGACTGGAAACCACATGAGAAGGGAACTGTCTAAAAGTAACAGTCCTTGACACAACTGAGAGACTGGGTTCCTATGTGCAAGAGTGATAGCCCTCAGGTATCTTACAATTCTTGTTACATATTACTCCATGACTTTCCATTTTATAGGGTGACTTTTGCTTTCTAGATAATTAAGATAGTGAAGCTGGGTTTGCAGTCCATGGAGTTAGTGCTTTATTACCTTGATACCAGACAGAAAGAAAAGCAAAAATCAAAAAATGAAATGTCATCAATTTTCTCAAGGACTAAAACCCTGTCATAGGAGTTCAGTTCAGCCACCCGTGCAGAAGTATCCAGTGCCCTGTCCATCAGGCCTCCAGCTCCTGCTAGAGGAGGATCACAGCATGGATCACCCAGAAGCCTCATGTCTCATCTTCCAGCCAGGTAGGGATGTCTTGGGGCTCCAGGACATCTCAAAGGCACTTAGGTTTTGGCAAGTAAATTGAGTCCCTTTTTATGTTTCTCTCTAGACTATCCGATAAACCCCTTTTTGGGGATACTCAGCTACTCTGAACAACAAATGTAAGGAAAAGGATATGGAATATAGATGATTTTAAAGCCAAACTACAACACTTAACATTGATAACACCATGAAGCTGCTAAAAGCCAAAATATACTCAATTGTTGCAACTTTTAAACCATGCATGAAGATAACAAGGAGAGATACAAACCAGAACCAACACCATAGATCTTCCTTTGTTCATGTAATTTTACCATATTATTAGCACCAACCATGACCCAGTCACAGAAACAGGGCAGCTGCCACTTCAGAGTCATACTGTGAAAGTTCCATAAAGGTAACAAAAAGGCCAAGTGTCCTCACAAGTGGCTCTCGTGGCCCACTTCTACAGAAATCCGTAGCAAAACACCCTTGTGACAGTACTTGTGGACCCAGAATGACCCAGCCATTAGTAGGTACTCCCTCTCCTGAAGGACACACACTGTTTTACAAAGAGTAGCTGCAGTTATACTGAAATTCAAGAGAAATGACTGAATACCACTAAGCAACCTGACAGACATTTCTGATCAGTTTGTTTATGCAAAAATTAGATCGTTTATGCAAAAATTAGAACAGCAATCACAAAGGACTGTCACATAGAGAAAGGAGACATGAAGGGGGAATAACATCCACTTTTCTTCTACAGGAATTCATGACACAAAGGAAGAATATTGAAATCATAACTTTCTGAATGCATTCCAAAGAATCTCAAGATTGTGTTGACACTTTATGGAAGCAATTTCCTTTATGCTGCAAGTAAATGTAGGATAACTTTTTAACTAACTCCATTTTCCAGGGAATCCAAGATTTATAACCAAGCCGTTTAATCTCCCCTAACTCATACAAGGTCATCAGCATCTCACACCAATGCAAAGGTTATAGTGTGTTCTTGCTTAAACAAACTAAATTAACCAAATACAGGCATTGCTGAAAACACTTCTCACAACGTGTGGCAATGAAACCTGTTATCCTGCTTACAAAGCACCTGTGGAACTTAGGAACAGATTCTGATAATCTTTTTTATGTTAAAAAGTGACAAAGTTCACAAAGCTTCTGATGAAATAACAGAGTATTACACTCATGGTGTATGGTGCTATTGAAGGGAAACAAGAACTTGAGAATTTCTCTCTCACATAGTTAAAGAAGGAGCAACTGTCAGGTCAGTGTTACAGAGAAGAAATACTGAGAATGCTTGAATACAAGAGCTGTTATAAAGGGAAGTTCAGCAGTTATTTAAGAACACGGGTGTTTATGGTTCAAAATTCAAGTAACATTAAACAAGATTAGAGAAAGTGTTAAAGCCCCCTCAGGAATTTCAGAAAACTACATGCTAAAATAGCCACAGAAATACAGTAATCTAAATATCGAAAGAAAGAAAAGCAAGACCTCTTCCAAGGATGAGAATCTGTGGAAATTTTACTGCCATTATTTAAAATACATGTTTTGTTTTCTTTGTAGCATTAATAACTATCACTTTTGAGCCATTAGCTACTAGATAGTGAAAGGTAGGGATAACTGAATTAGCTTAACTAAACCAATTCAAGTAGTAACAGTCTAGCTGTGACAGCATGGAGATTTCGCAGAATAAATTAACTGCAGCAACAATTAGAATATCTTCACCGTACTCATAGTTCCACTTGAAGTGAAGAAACGCTGGGCATCTCCACACAACACAAATGTTCCCTTTGCATGCCTAGAGATGTGAGAGGCAAGTGAATGGCTTGGCCCCTGCAGCACACAGGCAGCAGAGTTAGGAACAAAGCAGCAGATCACTGTATTTTACTGATTTGGAGGACACATGGATTGATTTCAGGTTTAATCTAACATATAAGCTCTTACCTTTACAAACAAGAAAATGGTATAATCTTCCTGAAAGTTGTCGGTTTCTCTGAAGTTATTGTTAAGGGGGAACCTGAGGGAAGTGGAAGTGTTGGAAGAAGTGTTCTGGCTCCGACGCAACTGGAAATGCATGTTCTCAAACATCATGCCCTCTGTGTGTTCATCTTCCGGAGCTGGGCGCGTCAGATCCATCTCCTGGTCTTCTTCAGCATCATTATCAGATGAACCATTGTCCTCATCATCCTCATGCTGAGAGGCCACAGAATTACTACAGCTGTCTTCTGAGCTCTCTTGAATACTATCCATGCTCTCTGGGATAGCAGCGATGGCAGGAGATGCTGGATCTTCATGGACATGATCATAAAGATTATCCCCTTTTTCTTCCTCAGATCCTGGCATCTCATCAATATTGGTGGTGTTAATACTTTGAAAAACATTGATATAGACCTGATCTTCCATGACTGCTGGCTGGGGAGTTTTGTCTGCCTTCTGGTACCTTAAAAGACTACAATTAAAGCGAGATGTTGACAGGCAAGTGCTCTTTAGGAGGAAGCAGAGTCTGTGGTATGCTTTCTGAATGCTCTGCTACCCATGGCAGATCTCCAACAATCATTTACTGAGAGCTTTAAATCAACAACTACACTTCCACTGAAATAAAAGATAGGGCTGTCTCACTTTTAACCCCTTTGTCAACCTGATGCTGGTAACTGTATCTTAGGAGCTGCAATCACTTCTTGTTCTTCTGAATACAGCCTGGCCATATACAGCAAAAAACAGCTAAAGCACCGATCAGTACTAGAAAGCTACAGTAAAAAACATGTATTCTTTCACAGGAAGCCAAAAATAATTCTCCTGAAAATCTTACATACATTTTGTGTAAAGAGAAGGAAATACATCCATTTACTCATATTTTCCACACACAAAGCCTAGCTCAAGGAAAAGCAAGGCAAAACTGCCTCAACAATACAAGCAATCCTCAGTGGCCACAACATAATAAACAAACAATGATTATTTATTTTTTAAAAAGTAGGAATAACAAAAATAAAGTGGCATATCCACAAGAAAAAGGCATCAACGTTGAACTCCTTTTATTTAGGCCAGAGGTTCACTTTAGGGCCTCAAACCACTCACTTCACATTTAGTGACTTCATCCTCTTATCTACAAATGAGGGCCAAAACCATAGAAAGCTTTGTGAGCTGCCTTGAAATCTAGAAGTGGGACACACTGAATAAGCATTACCTATTACTGCATATACTTAAAATATCAAGTAATTAATGCATCAATTACTTATAATCACATTTAGGTTATATAATTTCAGGTCATAAGACACTGACCCAAGTTTCCAAAGCTGGATTAATGCCATTTGTCTTTACCAATCTGGTCAGCCACCTTGTCTGGACAGTTCTTTTTCTCCCAAAGAACAGAGGGACACAGAACTCACAGAATCCAAAGCAGATTGATACTTCCAGCTTTAGCCCTCTAAAAGACAAACACACATTCCAGAGCATCTGTAATCAGTGCAGCTAAAAACCATTACAGATCCAAGCCTGAACTTCTTAAAGTCATGAGAACTTCAGACTTTATTGACTAAACGACTTTTTATCTATACTTTTATTGCATCTGGATTAAGTAGATTATTACAAGAATTATTAGAATCTAACTCTATTTAACCTTATAGGTTAGAGCCAAAAAGGAAAAATAAAGGTGTTCTCCTCCTGACCTCATCCTTGTAACTTCCTGAGAGGTAACTGCCACAGCCAGGTTGGATTTCTAAGAGAAACACAGAAGAGAGGTTAAAGAGAAAGCCAATGAGCCAACTAAAAACATTCATAACTTTAACTTTTTTTAATGAGTATTTTCTGCTTTTAGGAAAACACTTGAATGTCTTCACATTTTGCAGAACTACATGTGTATTTCTACCTGTGTCTGTTCAGCTTTCTCTGAACATGGCCTGGACAAGCAACTCCCACTGCTCTTCAACTCCTTACAAAGAATGCTAGCAGGATTAAACATTCTGGGATCACAAAAATTCCCTCTGTAGTCAGTCTGCTGACAAATAGCTCAAGGAAGGGAAGAGAACACGGACATATTCATGACACAAAACAAAGAGCAAAGTCCGGTCACATAGTATTGAATCAAACGACTGATCTTTTTTTTATCCACAAAGAAGACATTAGCAGGATGCAGCAGCACCTGCTGGAGGGTATAAAATATCACAGGTAAAACAAGGAACAAGAGCATAACGTGTGAATATTATTCCAAAATAAATAAATACTGTTGATTTGGATTTCATCAGTCAGAAATGTGAATTACCTAAGTGCTCCTTTCCTCTTCCCCACTTGATGAGCAAAGAAAAGGACCATTCGGACCCAAGATCCAGACTTCATTCTTGCAACCAAGCGATAAGGCCCCAGAGTAAACCTGACTGCTTAAGAATTCATCCAGGTGGAAATCAGGTGCATTTCAAATCACATCATATGAAGCCACCCCTGGTCTACAACCCTTGTGTTTCACCTTCAGGGAAGAGAGAAAGAAATTTAGTGCCACAATTCAAAAGTTCTGAGATCAAAACTGAGGTGCCCACACTGTGACCTGGGACACTAGTGTCCTGGGATGTTCTGCATCCTGTGCTGCTCCCTCCCTGCTCCCTCTGCTTCAGCAAAGGAACAGGTCAGAGAAACTCTGTGCACATGTGTCCCAAGAAAGGGGACTTCTGTTCTGTGGAGAATTGAGAAGAAAGAGGCTGTATGAGGCAGAAGAGCAGGAAAAGATCTTGGCACTACTTTGTATCCTATTTTCCACTGGAAAAATGAAGCCCCCTGAGTAACAGTCCCAGCCCACAGCCACAACAATGAAAGATTAAAGGAAAGCCAGGAGATAATCTATTTCATCCATTCCCTAAATTCCTCTGCTCCAGAATCCAGAGGTGTTGAATTACTGTGATAGTTGTAGCTACACTTTCCCCTGTTAGTTCCGTAATTCAAGTTGTGTCGATCACCATTGCATGTATCATCCGTACCCCCATGAGCCACCCAACAACCCTGATTACTTGCTTTGCACAGACACAAATGGAGAAGCAAGAAAACTAAACAGTTAAAACAAAACACTGAATCTGAAACCAAATTATGGTAAAGAGTAGGGTTCGATGCAAGGGATGCGAGCACCCCATACGGTCAGACCCTTTGCACCTGAATATTGAATATCACTGCAAAAAACATGAATATTCCCGGCAATTCAGGATGCTGATTTTACAAAGAAACCCACCTTTTTTTCTTTCTAAAGCTCAAACCTTGCCAGAGCCTTGCAACACGCCGTTCAAGTACATTATGGGCCCCTCAGTTTAAGAAGGGCATCTCCTTGAAAGAGTCCAGCACAGGGCCACCAAGGTGATGAAGAGAGTGGAACAACTTCCTTATGAGGACAGGCTGAGGGATCTGGGCCTCTCTAACCTGGATGAGACTGAGGGGTGACCTGATCAATGTCTATAAATATGTAAAGGATGAGAGTTAGGAGGATGGAGCCAGGCTCTTCTCAGGGATGGCCAGTGATAGGACAAGGGGCAACGGGTGCAAGCTGGAGCAGAGGAAGTTCCATGTGAACATAAGGAGGAACTTTCTCCCTGTGAGGGTGACGGAGCCCTGGAACAGGCTGCCCAGAGAGGTTGTGGAGTCTCCTTCTCTGGAGACATTCAAACCTGCCTGGATGCGTTCCTGTGTGATTTAGTCTGGTTGGACTAGATGATCTTTTGAGGTTCCTTCCAACCCCTAATGTTCTGAGATTCTGTGATTATCAGAAGTACACCATGAGCTCTGGGTAAAAGACTGTTTATGGTTTACAGACACATTACAAGGGAGTTGCAATAAAATCACATCACTTTGTTTTCACTCCTGACTGCACTAAATACCTGGGTGAAATCAACATCAAACAAACTTTCTTGCATCATTTCCAGCCTCAGCTTTTACTTTTGTGGTTAGCAGACCCTTATTTCTTCCCAATTCACAAACAGCAATGCTTTATTCACTACTAATCTCCCACTGAACGACATGAGGAAAAGACCTTTACCCCAAATGCAGATTTTTGGGAAGTCTCCATGTAGGTCACTTTTCTATTTTGGCTCTGTGACCTCCACAAAAATGAGAGATTCATGTGTCTCTACCCAATTACTCCCACAGCCACTAAGGAAAAACCTGCATAATAGGAACAGACTGTAAACACCAGCAGTCTTTAGAGGTCTGAGCACCTGCAGCTCCATACAATTTTTCAAAATGGGAATGATCTGGTGAGAAGGAGGAACAAGACTGTTTGGTACGGCCTTGTTCTGTGCCAGCTTTCGGATCATCACCCAAGAAGTTCACTGGCACTACGCTGCTATGAAGTGCTACCTAATGAAGGACAAGAAGCTGCATAGGAATGCTAATTTTATCTATGTGGTATGCCTGCATATAGAGTGAGTTCATTTTCTGAAACGTATGCTTCAGCTGTTTCAAGGTCAGGCTGGATGGGGCTCTGAGTGACCCGATCTAGTGAAGATGTCCCTACTCAGGGGGGTTGGACTAGATGACATTTCTCCACTGGGAACTAGACAAGCAATAGAAAGTTCTTTTTCACACAACTCTCACGCTATCAACAGCTTTCAGTTCTTAAAAATACCACGACTTCCCACCATCAACAGACATTTGAAAACCTGCTTTAACAGCTGCAGGGCCTAAACAATCATTCCTGATTTGGATGTTTTGAAGCCCTTTATTTGTGGTCTTCTCGTTCCTTTGATAAAACTTCATTTGCTTTGCTCTCCAACTGCGTGGTTGGAAACTCCATTAGAATACCAGAGAGCCTAAAACCCACTATCTGCCCAACTGCTTCAAGGAAAACTTTTTTGTTTGCCCTTAAAAAATGTCATTTCAACATCCTCATTTACCTCTGAAACGAAGCACCCTTATAGAGCAGAATCCCAGAACGGTTGGGGCTGGAGATCATCCAGTCCATGCCACTGCTAGAGCAGGATCACCCAGAGCAGGTTACACAGGAACACATCCAGGCAGGTTTTCAATCTCAACAGAGATGGAGACTCCACAGTCTCTCTGGGCAGCCTGTCTCAGTGCTATGCCACCGTCACAGTGAAGAAGTTCCTCCTCATGGTTAGGTGGAGCTTCCTATATTCAAGTTTATGCCTGCTGTGTCTTGTCATGGCACTGGGCACCACTGAAAAAAGACTGACCGCATCCTCCTGACACCCACCACTCAAGTATTTGTCAGCACTGATAAGATCCCACTTCAGTCTTCTCCAGGCTAAAAAGTCCCAAGTCCTTCAGCCTCTCTTTGTAAGAGATGTTCTAGTCCCTTAATCATCTTCATAGTCCTTTTTTGTAAAGCCCAGCATCCCAGATTCAAACTCGAGTCCAGTGGAGGCTCTGGCCACCAAAACAGAGAAGACCGAGACATCACACTACTCTCTGTCACCCTGTCAGACAGCCTTGGGGATACCATTCCACAAAAAGCTCAAGAAACAGCACAGTTATGAGCCCTGTGTTGTTTATGGCCTCCATATACAATCTATTCTTCCAGTTAAACGGGCACTAAAAGCCTAATATCTCATCTATCTGTCACAAGGATAAAATTGGGGGAAAAAAAAACCAAAAAAGGTAAAATACAGAAAAATGTTTCTCTTTCAATATTCAGTTATTTTAACTCTAAGTAATGAAAGTGTCCTGCCTTTTCTTAAGTACTTAAGACAAGCATCTGAACTATTCACAGGTAACATCTAGCTTTCATCCAAATACATAAGGAGTTGCTTCTCCACAGCACTGCCAACAGGGGGGTAGAGTTTCCCATCTAGAAATTGTTTTACTAAACCTAGAAAAGTTCTGGGAACATTTTAAGGTTGCCTACACTTCACTTCCTGCCATTCACTAGACTCCACTGACAAACAAATGTGTGTAATAATGTCTGAGCTGCAGATGCTCAGTTCTAATCTGCACAGCTTAAGAGAGTCTGCTGCAGTCTACACAGGCAACTGAGGGGTGAAATACAACACAGGTTAAGGTGAGGAAGGGCAAACATCTTTTGTTATTCCTAGTTTTACTTCTCTAAGTATCCACGTAACTCATTGTGGTGGTTTGACCCTGGCTGGAGGCCAGACGCCCACTAAAGCTGCTCTATCATTCCCCTATTCAGCTGGACAGGGAAGAAAATATATATTGAGAGAGGCTCAGGAGTTGAGATAAGGACATGGAGAGATCATTCCACAATCAGCGTCATGGGCAGAACAGACTCAACACAGAATAAATGAAAGACAACCCTCTAATTGATGATGCTGCCCTGCACCCCCAGTGACACCACAGTTGGGTAATGAGAAGTGTGACCAGATCTTAAAGTACCTCCCCCCACCCCTCCCTTCTCAGCAGACTTCACTTTAGTCATGATTTTACTCCCTTCTCCCCCCTCATCGCAGCACAGAGAGGGGAGAGAATGGGGGTTTGTCAGTTCCTCATGAGATGTTCTCCTCCTTAGCTGGGGCAGGGGGGCATTCCTCACACCCTTCCCCTGCTGTACCATAGGGTCCCACCCACAGCAGACAGTCCTCCATGATCTTCTCTAACACGAGTCCTTTCCCACAGGGCTTCAGCTCTTCCCCAGCTGCCCCAGCGTGGGTCACTGCTATGGGTGCAGTCACAAGTCATAGAATGTCTCTCAGTCTCTCAGGCCCAGGCTGCTCCAGCCTGGTCCCCCCCAGAGTCACAAGTCCCCCCAGCAAACCTGCTCCTGCATGGGTCTCTCTCTCTTGCTCATCTCTGTCTCTCTCCACAGGCTGCAAGTGCTGGCAGGGGCTTGTTCCAACACGGGTCACAGCATCTCCTGTATGTCTCCCCCTGCTCCAGCGTGGGGCCTCTCCACAGGCTGCAGGTGGGGTCTGGGCCTTTTCCATGGGCTGCGGGGGGACACCCACTCCACCATGGGTTTCTCCACAGGCTGCAGGGGCATCTTTCTCTCCGGCACCTGGGGCACCTCCTCCCCCTCTTCCCTGGCCTTGGTGTCTGCAGTTTCTTACATCTTCTCACTCCCTTCTCTGGGGGCAAAAAGCAGCTGCTTGTGGTTTTTCCTCCTAAATGTGATTCCCAGGGGCGCTGTGACCATCGCTGATGGGCTCGGCCTTGGTCAGCAATGACTCCAGCCTTTGCTCTGTGGGGCCTGCAGAGAGCCTCTGGCTGCCTCTTGCAGCAGCCACCCCTGCAGCACCCTTCTCCACCAGAACCCCGCCATGCAAAACTACAACAGTCCTCCATTTCTTATAGGCATACAGGGTAAATGGAACCAAATCTTTATTAAATATGTGATATGCATTGGCTATCCCAGTTCAAAGTCTGGAGTTGTTATGGTATGGTGCCTTCACGATGTGTCAGATTGGAAACATTATGCAGGCTGGGCTCATGAGTATGTGAATACACTACTAGGTTTCAAAGCACATGGACAAGGGTAAACAAGAGATTACTCACACCTTTTAGAGCTGAATTGCTGTGCAAGTATGTTGCCAAACTAGCTTTGTTCCCATATGTTAGGAAACGAGCCTTGATGCTTAAAATGTGTCTGTATCTCTGCATAAGGTAGGAGCAAGACGTCGATCCTAACTTCATGAAATTGGCTAAAAGATTGTAGCTCTTACATATTTCCTTGACCTCTAATTCACACTGTATAGTAAATATTTTGAAGGAAATACAACCAAGTAACTCCTAAAGGTCACTTTCCCTCCTCCCTGTGGCAAACTCCCATGTGCTATCTATAAAGCTGAATTAGTGTAAACACCCACACACACACACAAAAAAAAAAAGGCAGTAAGACCTTGACTTGAACTTGACATACAACATGCAAATAGCTGCAAGCAGGCTTATCTAGGCTCTCCTGGAATTATATTTTCCCCCTCTTTTAAAATTCTGTGCTTTGACACACCTAATACATTCCATAAATCCATAAACCCAAGGCGAATCAGAGGCATGTCACCTTATATAGCCTAGTGGGTCACATCTTTAAAGCCACTCTGCAGCTGGCATGCACAGGTAGCACAACCTGCCAAACTCGTACATACGTGAAAGCTATTAGAAAGAAGCAGGCTTGAATCTATGCAGCATTCAGAATAAACATACTAGCAGGATACACAGAATCAAACACAGACCCCCTACTTGAGTCAATCATGAAGCTATAGTCATGTCTTCTCAGTTTTTCTGATGAAATTTAAAATGGAGTGATGATCTCTGCTCTCTGCTATTAAATGACACTTGTTTTCTCTACTTACACAGAGCTGATTTCATTGTTACTCAGCACCAGTAACTCAACAGGTTTTGCAGAATTAGTAATCCTTTTGCATAATAAAATGCAAAAATCAAGGGAATGCAAACTATTTGCTTTAATTTATGAAGCAAACCTACACCCCAGGACCCGGAACAGATCTCAAGCTATCTTAGTACACACACATGCTACCTTCCTAAAAGCAGCACTGGCCCTCGCAGTACTTACATGCGACACCACACACTATTCCCTTCACATACTCTGAGGTTTAGGGTAAACCAGTGTGGTCATAAGACAGCACAAAAAAGGACATAGGCAGGAAAGAACATGAACAGTCAGCTCTGAGACCTGCGTGGCTGAAAGGGAGCAGAAGTCACAAAGCGCAGTGGCTGTGCAGTCACACTGACAGCCACTCTTGCCTTGCCAAGGCCACAGCCTGGGGCTGCCACAACACCTGCAAAGGAGGCAGGCTAGCAGCATCCTGGGGAAACACGGGACAACACCCAGTAACACACCCTGTCACAGCCTCGCCTCACCCCATGGCATCCTTCTGCAGCTGCAGGACCCAGCTCACAGCCTGTACCCCAAGCAGGCCCTGACCCCTCACCAGCAGGACCCACTGTCCCACCTCGGGGCCAACCCACTCACATCCCAGCCTGGGGAGGGCCAAAATGCTTCTCAAAAACCCACACTCCCCTGCAACCTGCCACATCTCCCTGCTTGGTACAGCTCCCATCAGCCCTCCGTGGCTCCCTACAGCTCCTCTCACCTCAGCTCCCCTCAAACCCCCATGGCTCCCTGCAGCTTCCATCAGCCCTCATGGCTCCCCACTGCACCCCTCAGCCCCCACTGCTCCCCACAGTGCCCCTCAGCCCCAGTGGCTCCCCTCAGCTCAGTCCCCAGCAGCCCCCTGCAGCTTCCCCGAATCTCCTCCCGCATCCCCATCCGTGTCTCACAGCGCGACGTGTCTCCGCTGGAACCAATCGGAGCTCCCGCCAGCGGGCGCCCAGCCAATCGCACCCGGCGGAGGCTGGTCTCGCTGAGGAGCTTCCCCCGCTAGCACACCCTCCGTGAGAGCCGCGCTCGCATCGCCGCCGTTAATGGCCGTTAGGGCCGCGGGTGCGCAGGCGCCGTACGTGTCCCCGGTTCTCGTCCCACCTCCTCCAGCAGCCGGTCACCTCCAGCGCCGGGCAGGAGTGGGCCTTCACGGTGGGGTTGGGGCGGAACCGCGCCGGGGAAGGGGGCGGCGGGAGGGTGCCTGTGTTGAAGTTGGGGGGGTGTTGGGGGCGTCTCCCGCCGGGGCAGGGACACGGGACCCTCTGTGCTCGGGCTTCGTACGCCGGGGTGGCTGCTCCCTTCCCGCCGGCGGCTTGGAGGGGAGGAAGTCCTGTAGGCTGCGTGGGGCTGGGGCCGTCTTCCTCCCTCGCCCTGGGGGAGCCCGGAGCCGGGACCCGCGGCCGTGCCTGGCCGGGGGGCACAGGCGCCGCTGCGGGGCAGGGTGACCCGGAGCCCGGGTTACTTCGTTAGGAATAGGGCCCAGCCTCCCGCACCGCACCCCCAACCCCCCCCCCCCCCCCCCCCCCGCTACCTGCGCGGCGGCGGAGCCTGGGCAGCGCGGGCCGGGGCCGGGGAGCCACGGCGGGCTCCGTAGCCGGGGTGTCGTTGCGGCCTGATGCCGTAGTGCGAGGTGAAAATCCCTGGTTCTGCTTCTTAAAGCACCTGCCAGCGTGAATCGGGCGAGTCTCGGCTCCGCTCCTCGTTTCGCCGCTCCTTTTTACACCTCGGGGGCTGCTGCAAGGCCTCGGCGGTGGGAGATAACCGCAGTGCTGGCTTCGACAGCCCTTTCTTCCCCCTCTCTATCTTCTAAAGACGTTTTAGCTGTAACCCTGGAGATCATTTCCCGTGCTCTGAATTCCCCTCGCTCCTAAAGCTCTGGCTAACGTCAAAGGTGCTCACCTTTTTAAATCAGTACACTCGGGGTTTTAAAAAGTTCGGGGAAAGGGGTTGGGAGAGACCAGAAGATACTACTACGGTGAGGAGCATGGCTTCTGTACCTCCTAGAATCACCCGTTTGTGTAATTGAGATAAAAGAGAAGCTTGATGGAGCAGGGCTGCTCTTGAGAAGTAAATACGGTGACTTAATGGGGGCTATCCCGTGGGCTACGCTGTTTGAAGGAATGGGAGCCTGCGAGAGCTGGCTAGCATTCAAACAGCACTTCTTCCAAGCACAGGAACGATGCATCCCTTTGAGGAGGAAATGGGGAAAGAGAGGCAGAAGACCTGCATGGATGAACAGGGAGCTATTGAGCAAACTCAGAGAGAAGCAGAAGATCTATGAATCGTGGAAAAAGGGTCTGAGCACCTGGGAAGAATACAGGAATGTGGTCAGGGCCTGTAGGGATGCAACTAGGAAGGCTAAAGCCCTCTTGGAAATTAAGCAGGCAAGGGACATAAAGGATAATAAAAAGGGGTTTTTTAGACACGTGAACAGTAAGAGGATGTCCAGGGATAATGTAGGTCCCTTGCTGAATAAGGAGGGTGTCCTGGTTACGGGGGATGCTGAGAAAGTGGAGATATTGAATGCCGCCTTTGCTTCGGTCTTCACTTCAAAGGCCCCCCGGGACCCACAGACACTGGATGAGAGTAGGACTGATTGGGAAATGAAGAATTTCCCTCTGGTTCAAGTAGGGGAGGTCCAGGAGCGGCTCAAAGGGATTAATGCACACAAATCCATGGCCCCAGATGGGTTACATCCACGTGTGCTGAGGGAGCTGGCGGAGGTGATTGCTGAGCCGCTCTCTATCATCTTCGACAGGTCTTGGAGGACAGGAGAAGTGCCTGAAGACTGGAGGATAGCCAATGTCACTCCAGTCTTTAAAAAGGGCAAGAAGGAGGAACCTAGTAACTATAGGCCAGTCAGCCTCACCTCTGCCCCTGGAAAGGTAATGGAACAGCTTGTTCTGGATGCCATCTCCAAGCAATTGGAAGAGAAGAAGGTCATGAGGAGTAGTCAGCATGGATTCACTAAGGGGAAATCGTGCTCGACCAACCTCATAGCCTTCTACGATCTCATGACAGGCTGGGTAGATGGAGGGAGAGCAGTGGATGTCATCTACCTTGACTTCAGCAAGGCCTTTGATACTGTCTCCCATGACATCCTGATAGCAAAGCTGAGAAAGCATGGGATAGATGAGTGGACAGTGAGGTGGGTTGAGAATTGGCTGTCGGACCGAACCCAGAGGGTTGTGATTCGTGGAGTAGAATCTGACTGGAGGCCTGTTACCAGCGGTGTTCCCCAGGGCTCAGTGTTGGGTCCAGTCCTGTTTAATATCTTCATTGACGATCTTGATGAGGGAATAACATCCACCCTCAGCAAGTATGCCGATGATACAAAGCTGGGAGGAGTGGCTGACACGCAGGAGCACTGCGCTGCCATCCAGAGAGACCTGGACAGGCTGGAGAGCTGGGCAGTGAGAAACCAGATGAAGTTCAACAAAAGCAAGTGTAAAGTCTTACACCTGGGAAGGAACAACTGTTTGTATCAGTACAGGCTGGGGGATGACCTGCTGGAGAAGAGCTCAGTGGAGAAGGACCTGGGGGTCTTGGTAGATGACAGGTTGGCCATGAGCCAGCAGTGTGCCTCGGTGGCCAAGAGAGCCAGTGGGATCCTGGGATGCATCAGGAGGAGTGTAGCCAGCAGGTCAAAGGAGGTGATCCTCCCTCTCTACTCTGCCCTGGTCAGGCCCCACCTGGAGTATTGTGTCCAGTTCTGGGCTCCTTGGTATAAAAAGGACAGGGATCTCCTGGAAAGAGTCCAAAGAAGGGCTACGAAGATGATTAAGGGCCTAGAGCATCTCCCCTATGAGGAAAGGCTGAGTAAGCTGGGACTGTTCAGCCTTGAGAAGAGAAGACTAAGGGGGGACCTAATCAAAGTTTATAATTATCTGAAGCAGGGGATGCAGGGGGAATCAGCCAGCCCCTTTTCAGTGGTCTGTGGGGATAGGACAAGGGGCAATGGCTGCAAGTTGGAGCATAGGAAGTTCCGCACCAACATGCGGAAGAACTTTTTCACAGTGAGGGTGACTGAGCACTGGAATAGGCTGCCCAGGGGGATGGTGGAGTCTCCTTCACTGGAGATATTCAAGACCCGCCTGGACGCCTATCTGAGCAATATGAGCTAGGGAGCTGCTTTGGCAGGGGGGTTGGACCCGATGATCTCTCGAGGTCCCTTCCAACCCCTACAATTCTGTGATTCTGTGATTCTGTGATTCTGTGACTGGTAGCGTTGCAGAACTGTTTGTGAAACATTGAGCTCCTCTTCCTCTTTCTTAAAGGCTTCTAGAGTAATTCTCAACCGTCCTGCACAAACTGCTCCTGTCACACATAACGAGTTTGGAGAGGGGGTAGAAAAAAGTTTACAAGTCATCATTGCTTATGTTCATAATAATTAATTCCTTGATGAGAAATACTTGCCTCATAGCTGAGGTTACTAATAATTTTTGTATTATATTTTTTAGAGAGAAATACAATACATAACAGCTTTTAAACCTGTTCTTTATAGCAGGTGTAAAACAGCTTAGAAGGAAAACAGAAGTAGAAGTTACTCTTGGAAGCCCTATGCATAGAGTAAGCAGTGAGTAAATAGGAGCATTGAAAGGTTCGAAACTCTTCCAGCAACTCGAGAGGGTGGAAACTGTGGAAAATGAAAGGTGGGATGAAGAAAAATTATAATTTCAACAAAAAAGAAACTTATGGTGATGTGTAAGCAGGATTTAGAGCTATAAAGGACTCGAATGTGGAGCCGGAGTTGTTTGGATGCCAGTGCTTGAGCATGAGAAAGAATACTGGTCACCTGTCATGGAACGTAGAATTGTAGTAAGGCACGCAGAACAATGGAGTAATTGCATAAAAGAGAGAAAACAATTCTTCCTTTCATTTTGTCTGGAGTGAAAACAACCTCATTGCCCGTTTGTTTTAATATATGAGGAACTTTGACAATGTATGAGAAATGTCTCAAGCCAGTAGGGAATTACACTGTGGACTTCAGTGGTTGTTTGGATGGGTTATTGTGCAGTTAACCTCTATAAGGAAGACACACACAACATATAGCTAGTTAAACTGGTTTCAGTACAATTATTTTGAGTTACATGTCTTATCTTTTTTTAATTTTTCAGGTGATTAACCTGCTGGAAATACTTTGAAGTAGCAACAATGACCTGGATGTTAATGTTATTTTTGTCTGGACTAGTTTCCTGTCACGCTACTGGTGATTTGACACCCAAGTTGCTCCTTGTGTCCTTTGATGGCTTCAGGGCTGATTACTTGGAGACCTATAAACTCCCTCATCTTCAGGAGTTCATTGAGGATGGTGTGCTTGTAAAACAAGTTAAGAATGCTTTTATCACCAAGACTTTCCCAAACCATTATACCATAGTGACAGGTTTATATGAAGAAAGCCATGGCATCGTGGCTAATGATATGTATGATGCAGATGCCAAGAAGAAGTTTTCACAGTTCAATGACTCGGATCCCTTCTGGTGGAATGAGGCCATTCCAATTTGGGTAACGAATGAACAGCGGGGAAAGGGAGTGAGTGCTGCTGCAATGTGGCCTGGTACTGATGTAAGAATTAACGGTACCACCCCTCAGTTCTTTATGAAGTATAACTATTTGGTGCCGTTTGAGGAGAGAGCGAAGAAGACTGTTGCATGGCTGAACAGCTCTGATCCAGTGGTCAGTTTTGCTACGTTATACTGGGAAGAACCAGATGCAAGTGGGCACAAGTATGGACCGGATGACATCAAGAACATGCAGAGAGTATTAGAAGAGGTGGATAATCATATTGGTTTCCTTACTAAGAAACTGAAGGAATTAGGTCTGTGGGACACTATTAATATTATAATAACAAGCGATCACGGAATGGCCTCCTGTTCTGCAGAGAAGCTGATTATCCTTGATGACTGCATTGGTCGCAATAACTACACTCTGATAGACAAGAGTCCAGTTGCTGCAGTGCTGCCCAAGCAGAGTATGTCTTGGTTTGGTTTTGTGGGGTTCTTTTTAAATCATACACAGATAATTAAATCTTGTTTGTCTTACTACTGAAAAGTAGACATGTGATAGACTACTTACCTCTTTTGCAAAAGCAAGGTATAAGTGACGTAACTTAATGAGCTAAAGAGTGTTTGTTTATTTAGGAATTACTTTGTTTAGGTAATCAGTGAGCTCAGTTTCTGGTCAAGTTGCTGTTGGTGGTAAAGATAGTCCTGGTACTGCTTGTGGAGAAAGTAGATTGCACAGAGGTGGTAGAGGCCCCATCCCTGGAGATATTCAAGGTCAGGCTTGACAAAGCTCTGAGCAACCTGATCTAGTTAAAGGTGTCCCTGCTTATTGCGGGGGGGTTGGACTAGATGACCTTTAAAGGTCCTTTACAACTGAACATGTTCTGTGGTTCTATAATTCTGGATGCCTGCTCTCTTGTTCAGTTGTATAGACTGAGCATGAAATAAATCCTTGTGTTTATGCAGAATAAAAACAATCCAGTGTCCAAGCTTCTAAGTAAAAACCTAATCCCAACTTTGATCGCTTGACCACTTCTGTTTCTGTGGATGAAACTTCAGTTTCCATGCTGCAAACTCAATTTGTGTAGCTTGGAGTAGCTGCTAACAGCCATGTCTTAAATTGTGATGTTGCTGGTCTCAGTTTCCACAACTGTGACCTGACTGAAGCAATTTTAATGAACAAAGAGATTTACAAAGTAACCTACAGCTTTGGATAAAATACTGGCTACCTTGGTGTGGGATTGCTTCTGGTGATTTCTGTGATGGAATTTTGCCCTTTGCCCCTGCAAGCCCTGAGGGCACGTTGAATTATAGAAGTGCCTGATTTGAAATGAGAGAAAATTGTGAAATCCCCCTTGATAGCTGTAGCATTTCTTAGCATTTGTGAAAAATTCCTTTCTACATGCCTTTAAAAAAAAAATGGATCTTAGGTTTAATGAAGGTAATTGTGAGGCTGCACCTCGAGTACTGTGTCCAGTTCTGGGCTCCTCACCACAAGAAGGACATGGAGGTCCTGGAGCGAGTCCAGAGAAGGGCAACCAGGCTGGTGAAGGGGCTGGAGGGCAAATTCTATGAGGAGCGGCTGAGGGAGCTGGGGGTGTTTAGCCTGGAGAAGAGGAGGCTGAGGGGAGACCTTATCACCGCCTACAACTACCTGAAGGGAGGTTATAGAGAGGTAGGTGATGGTCTCTTCAGCCAGGTGACAGGTGATAGGACAAGGGGGAATGGCATGAAGCTGTGCCAGGGCAGGTTTAGATTGGATGTTAGGAAAAAATTTTTTACTGAAAGAGTTGTCAGGGCCTGGAACAGGCTGCCCAGGGAGGTGGTTGAGTCACCTTCCCTGGATGTGTTCAAAAAAAGGGTAGATGAAGTACTTAGGGATATGGTTTAGTTTAGGATGTGAATGGTTGGACTCGATGATCTTAAAGGTCTTTTCCAACCTTATTATTCTGTGATTCTGTGTAATTGCAGTAAACAGGACCTAACTTCCAGCGGTTTCACATGCAGTTTCTTTTTTCCTGGCAGACAAGAGAGATGTGTATAACTTACTAAAAAATTGCCACAGACACATGAAAGCATATCTCAAAGAAGAAATTCCAGACAGATTTCACTATCGTCATAACAAGAGAATTCAACCCATAATTCTGGTTGCGGATGAAGGCTGGACAATTGTACAAAACGAGTCGCTCACGAAATGTAAGTGTATTTTCCTTATTCCTGTTCCTAGGGGCTTATGTTGGTAAACTCTTGGTTTTATTCCAGCCATTGGTAGGATGGTCCTGCTGAGTGGAACCTCAGCACTGCGTGTCTTTAGGAACAGCTCAGCATTTTTGTTGTGTTCCCACCCTGAGCGGGGAGCATTTGAGAGGGTGAGGAGGAGATGGGGGATATTCGTTGACTAAAACACTTTGTCACATTCAACTTTATAGCCCAAGGTGTGCTTGGAGAACTTATTTAACGGTTTCAAGCTTCCACCAGAGTGTGCTTTAACTTTTTGTATATAATACATGTAGGAGAGCACAAATGGATGAGCACAAGGCACAACATTTAATGTTACAATACATGTACTAAGGGAAAGAAAAAAAGGAAGAAATACAAAAAATAATAGGAATGCCATGATAATGGTCCTATAAGCCAGAGTTCTGCCTGTTTGGGACATCAACTGGCATGTTCTAAAGACATTGCTGATGTGTCTGTAGACACATCAAACCAAAGCAGGTATTTTTACTTCATGCAGCGCATTGCTAAGCCATGTGCTTTCTTCCTGCTCGGTGCTATGAATAACAAATGACGTATATATATGCATGTGCTTGTGTATGCATGTTCCTAGGTGTTTCACATTTAGGTGGGGTTTTTTTGGCAGACAAAAGAGGGCTGAAAAAATGCAACAGTCACATGAAAGGATATCTGGAGGAAGAAATTCTAGACAGCTTTTGTTATTATCATAGTAAGATAATTCAACCCATAATTCTGACTGCAGGCAAAGGAGATGTATAAAAATAAAATACAAATATATATCTATAATCAGAAAGTGATTGAATGAATTCTCAGAAGAAAAATCCATTGATAGAAGTTAAATACCAAGGTACCACCGTCCAGGAAGTTTCTGGCAGTCAACAGCTCCAGACTGGTTGGTATGTCAGGGCTACTGCTGCTGGAGAGTTTTCAGAGGACCTGATCTGACTGCTGTCAGACAAAAGATGCTGGGTGGTGTAAACTCCCAGGTTCATCCAGTTTGGCCATTCTTACTGTCTGCCCTTTGCACATTCAAGTTCAGATCATCTCATTATTGGTACAAAAGCACTGCTTATAAAGTAAGGCACAGTTTATTTTAATGTTCCCCCGGATTCGTTCCAGTCATCTTCAAATTGACAACAATTAGCATACATGCTCTCTAAAAGAGGCTTCTTGTTTGTGGTTAGATTCAATTTCATGCACCTAAAAATAGTTCATAATATATATTTAGAAGTAGAAGCATTGTACTGGCTGAAGTGAATCAGTTTCCAGAACAAAGGGGGTGGCTGAGGCTCCCCGGAAGCAGGCAGGAGAGGTCACAGCCCAAGAGGCTACGTCAGCTTTTATTGTACTTGTCTTGATGGACAAGCAGCAGCATAATGATTGGCAGCTGTACCTACCGTGTCTACACCGTGTCTGGCAATGTTAGTACACGTCAGCCCTCCACCTTCAGAGGGGAAAGACAGGAAACTTCACTGGGGAGGAGACTGAGAGCTGTGTCTGTCAGAAAGGGAAGTAGTAGAAGGGGAAAAAAATGCAATCAAGAACCATAGGGCTGCATTAAAACAACTAAGCAGGATGTGGTGTGATAGTGTCTTTGTGGTAACAAGCTTAATGGTGAAAAACTTCAAAAAGGAATGATGGAAGTGTACTGAAGTGGTGACTGTCACCTAATCAGTAGGAATCTCTACTTTTCATATCAGAAGCTTCAACAGAGTCGCCAAAGAGAGAGTTCTGACAACACCTTTGTTAAACTGTTACTAAGAAATTAACTCAGAACTTAAATGCAGTCACTCAAATACTGTGCTGCGTGTGCTATGAAAAATTTTGGGCATCTTAGACAGATGTTTCAGGCATGTTATCAGGAAATTTCATTATGGTTTCTAGTTAGTTGTGTATATTCCACCAAAAATCAGCGGTGGAAACCCGACACATGTCCAAATAGTAGTGACCTTGTAGCCACAAATGTTTTGTTGTATGCTTGTCACAGGTGTCATAATCCTTTCTGTGTTAGTTTTGACTATTTGGGTAACCCTTCACCTGGAGCACCTGATCCAATAAGCATGCCTTGAGGGGAATTAATATGCTCAAACTGAACACCATCAGGGGAAAATGCTTGGCTTTTAAGAAGTGAAGTATCTGCTTGACAAGGGGCAGATCTTTCCAAAACCTGAGAAGTACAGATTTACAGCTACCAACTCATGGATCAGCAGCATCCTTTTCAACTTTGGCATGAGGAGTGGAAAGGGGAAAACTGCACATGTTGGTGACTGAAAGGATAAGAGATAACGGGGCTGTGACCCATGGCAGAAGATGGGTGTGGGAAAAGGCTTCTGGGGATTGGGGTAGAGGGAAGGAACTCTGGGTCCCTTCAGTGTTCGATCCAGCAGCTGCTTTATGTTCTGTATTAGTCCTTGGTTAAAATATATTCCTTTTGGGGGTGGGGAAAGATGGGGTGGGGAATAAAGTCACAGAATCCATACAGGATACTAATACTTAATTAAGGGCAATTAGAATTCTAGACTGGTTTGGGCTGGGAGGTACCTCAAAGCCCATCTAGTTCCAACCCCTGTCATGGGCAGGGACACCCTCCACTAGCCCAGGGTGCCCAAAGCCCCATCCAACCTGGCCTTGAACCCTGCCAGGGATCCAGGGGCAGACACAGCTTCTCTGGGCACCCTGTGCCAGGGCTTCCCCACCATCTCAGGGAAGAATTTCTTCCTAATATCTAGTCTGAATTCCCCCTCTTTCAGTTTAAAAACATTACTCCTTGTGCTGTCACTATGTGCCCTTATTTTAAAGTCCCTCCCCATAATACGTCATACAAACTGTGATGTTAACCCTTACCTTTGTGTTTCTCCAGTAGGTGACCATGGCTATGACAACGCTCTCCCAAGCATGCATCCGTTCCTGGCTGCTCACGGGCCTGCTTTTCGTCGGGGTTACAAGCAGAGCACGATAAACAACGTTGATATTTACCCAATGATGTGCCACATCCTGGGACTGACACCGCAGCCGCACAACGGCACTTTCAGTAACATCAAGTGCTTGCTCACTGACCAATGGTGCATAAACCTTCCAGAAGCTATTGGAATCGTTATTGGGGCTTTTATGATCCTGACTACTTTCACCTGCATTATAATAATGTCAAAGAATAGGGTAGTTCCCCCAAGGCCATTTTCCCGGCTTCAGTTACAGAGCGATGATGACGATCCTTTAATTGGATAGCGTGTAGGGAGCCTCGCCTCGCTTGCTAAATAGTGGTTTCAGGGAAGGAGGTTGAACTTGCACTGGATGGCATTCTTTGCACTTTAACAGTATCTGAATAAAATACTGTACAGCCAGATCTTGCAAACTTGTTTGTGTGTGCTACCTGTCCTGTAAAAGTGTTTTTGGAAACGGTGAACGGTTGGCTGTCTCCTGGAAGAGATGCTTAACATCACAAGTTTTTCATTCCAGCCTTTGAACTCTTCCAGAATGAAATCTGAGAGTCTGATCTAGCCAGGGTAGCCCAAGTGAATTTTAACATATGTAAATGGTAATTATTTTTTTATTAAATTTAAATTAACGTTGACTTATTTTAGTGTTCTTGTGCCTGTATTGGAAAGAAAATATTTTTTATGAGAGTTTGAAGTTCTGTTTGAATAGTATATTCTGATTTGTTCCTAAACTTAGGAATAGAGGGTGTAGAGAAGATTCAGTACTTCTATTTCCACCCTAAGCCAACAACAGGACAAGAAACTGGTGAGAAGAACAGAAGTCAGTGAGGAAGGAATTGGAGCGTATCACTCCCAAGCCATGAAGCATGTGGTTCAGCAGCTCTCACACTGGGCAGGTGGCTGACATTCTGATGTGTCTGTGGATGACTGAGTTTTCCACAGCTCTTCCAGTCAGAGAGCTGGGGTGCTACTACTCCCTTATCTTGAATGTTGATTTAGTCTGAGAATCCTTGGATTACACAGTTTCTTGGTCTGTAGTAGTAAAATCCTGCTTCGAATCCCTGGGAGTTTTTGGGTGTGAGCTCTGCTGAAGGTGTTCATGCAACGAAGGAGGTGCTGCCCTGTGTGCCAGCTGACAATGACCTTCTGAGGGCTGTCCTGTTCTAAAAAAGCAGCAAGTGAAAATCTGTCTTGCAATCACCAAGGAAGGATTCCAAGCTTTTATTTTAAACCCCAGTAATTTAAAGGGAAAAGTTAACGTTCTTTTTGAAATAGGATCTGTTGTCTGTAATGTCTACATTGTATAGACGCAAAGGTCTGGTGAAGACCAGTGTTACTGGTTCTCTGAATTAAAACTCTTAATTCCTCGTTAATGGTCAAGTCTAGTAACTTGCCACTGAAAAAAATTTAGAAAGCCTTAGTGGTACCTTATATTTTAGTGAGGAAAGAATGTGAGGATGTTAATGCTAATCCAAAGGTGAGCTATAGTTATGAGTCCTTTTCCTATGCGTTTGATGGTTTTAAGAACTGATAATTTGGAGTGAGAGAGCTGAGGTACTCGGTAGCAGGCAGTGTGGTTTCTTGTGTGCAAGCTCAATGCAATTTGGTATTAGCCACAGATGGCCTTTTAATGACCCAGCTGGAAGTACAGACTTTGGAAAGAAGGGTTACTTTTAACTGCCCACTGGGTAAAAAAAAATAAATAAAAAAGGTGTGTGGAGGTTTTACTAATTTCTGTCTTTCTCTCTGAGGATTCTGTTGTACTGATTAAAAGCCAAATACAAAAAACAAACGTGTTCTGGTGTTGCAGTTTGTTGTTCCCCTGCCCCCTAAACTGCTAATTTGTATTTATTGATGTTTCTCTGGATTAATCTGAACTTGAAAGAGGCTCTGGCCCCTTGAAGAATCTGTACTTTCAGCCTTGATACAGCAATAACAGGACTGAACACAGAAGGAACTTTTTCATCCTGCTGGAAGATTTAAAAGAATTAATTGCATACAATAAGAGCTCAAGTTAATGAGCAACTGTGACATAAATGTTTTGCGGAGTAGAACCCAGGCTTAGAGATGCTGTGAAAGGGAGGGTAATGAATTTCTACAGTGGGAGTTGTTAGTTTTTTGTAATTTTGCTAGTAAATGCTACCATCTCAGAGGGTGGGGGACTTGCTGGGAGGTACTTCATGTCATTTCTATATGGAAAGGCTTGACTCAGCTGATTTATCTTGCTGGCAGACTTTGTAAGACTGAACTGACTGTCCTCTGCCTGCAAGGGTTTTTCCTAGATGCTAAACCAGATTAGCACAGTATATGCTGCACCCTGTTCTTCCCTTCCTCCTCTTCAACCCCCAGCACTGTCATACACTGTGAGCAATGGGGCTTTCAGTTCCTCTGTGGTTCACCATCGTAGGCCAGGTGTCAAGTTTGCCACCAAGACTTTAATTACCAGAAATGTGAATGCTGACTGAAGTGCCATGGCAGCGCTCTGAGCTGTGGCTATTGTCACAGATGGAAAGTCTAGGGCTAAATGCATTTCTCCTCCTAGCTTGAGGTAGCTCTACACAGTGCTACTGGCAACTGAGGTCCTGTGGAACCAGAGAGCAGGCGGTAGAATCTAGCAGAAATCCTTATTACCCTTCCTCTTTCTCCCTTTAGTGTTGAGACTAAATGGTGCTATTCTGGGAACAGTTTAAAGAGGAAGTTACTCTATATTCCAGTTACACTGCCGATTTACTTTCAGTTCCAAAGATAGGGTGTAGTAAGAGAGCTGAGTATTCTTAGAATCACAGAATCCCAGGCTGCTTTGGGTTGGAAGAGATCTCAAAGATAATGTAGTTCCCACCCCTGCCAGGGACAGGGACACCCTCTACTAGTCCAGGGTGCCCAGAGCCCCATCCAGCCTAGCCTTGAACCCTGCCAGGGATCCAGGGGCAGGCACAGCTCCTCTGGGCACCCTGTGCCAGGGCCTCACCACCCTCATAATAAAGACTTTCTTCCTAACGTCTAACCTAACGCTGCCCTCTTTCAGCTTGAAGCCATTGCTCCTTGTCCTGTCACTGCACTCCCTGGTGAACAGTCCCCTCTCCCACTTTCCTGTAGGACCCCTTTAAGTATTGGTAGGCCGCAATTAGGACTTCTCAGAGCCTTCTCTTCTGCAGGCTGAACAAGCCCAACACTTGCAGCCTGTCTTCACAGCAGAGGTGCTCCAGCCCCTTGATCATCTTCATGGCCTCCTCTGGACACAATTCTCCTCCTGGCACAATTCTTTGCTGTGGGCAGGGAGGGTTTTAAAGTAGCTCTTGTACATCAAGGATTTCATGCAGACCACATACAAATCAAGAGAATCTAGAAAATCACCTCTTTCTCCTTAGAGACATCTAAAGATGATTGTTCTGAAAGTCGATATATCTACAGGTGATTATTTTTAAAAGTGCTAGTGTCTTAAACATGACAAAATACTTCAACTACTAAATTATGGTTTGTGTGATTTACTGGCTGTGAAAGGCAGCAGCTGATCTCGTTTTGAACAGCTAGCTCAAGAACAGAAGTTGTGGCTTCCTCCTTTCTCAAAGCTGGGATAAAGGAGGCATCCTACCGCAGCTTGTGGCAACATTTAATAACTTGCTAAATATACACAAGTCTTCATAGGGGGTGTATTAATAAGCAGAAATTCTTAACACTTCAACTAGCACTGAAGTTTAGAAAGGAACAGGGAAAGTAGTGTTACAGATTGCTGCTTCACTGTTGTGGTGGTTTGACCCTGGCTGGAGGCCAGACGCCTACTGAAGCTGCTCTATCACTCCCCTTTTCAGCTGGACAGGGGAGAAAATATGTATTCAGAGGCTCAGGAGTGGAGATAAGGTCAGGGAGAGATCATTCTGCAATCAGCATCATGGGCAGAACAGACACAACACAGAATAAAAGGAAGAAGACTCTAATTTATGACACTGCCCTGCACACTCAGTGACACCAGAGTCGGGTAATGAGAAGTGTGACCAGATCTTAAAGCACCTTCCCCCACCCCTCCCTTCTCAGCAGACTTCACTTTAGTCATGATTTTACTCCCTTCTTCCCGCCCAGCCTCTCCACAGGCTACAGGGGTACACGCGCTTCACCATGGGTTTCTCCACAGGCTGCAGGGTCATATTTCTCTCCAGCACCTGGGGTGCTTCCTCCCCCTCTTCACCGGCCTTGGTGTCTGCAGTTTCTTACATCTTCTCACTCCCTTCTCTGGGGGCAAAAAGCAGCTGCCTGTGGGTTTTTCTCCTAAATGTGATTCCCAGGGGCGCTGTGACCATCGCTGATGGGCTCGGCCTTGGTCAGCAACGACTCCAGCCTTTGCTCTGTGCAGCCTGCAGAAAGCTTCTGGCTGCTCCTTGCAGAAGCCACCCCTGCAGCACCCTCCTCCACCAGAACCCCGCCACGCAAAACTGCAACTACTGTGTTGACTGTCTCCATAAACGAACTCTCAACACTGGGTAGAAAAGCCTTAAAATATCCACCCCTCTGGTTTTACGCCTTTATCTCCATCTGCACCACAGAAACAGGTACCAGAACTGAGCTGATTTCAACCAACTATTGGTCCCAAACATTTACTATAAATTGAAAAGAATGTTCTGCCCATGGAAACAAACCAACAGCATCATGTGTCTCCAAAGATCAGACCATGGGGGCATGGAGCCACCTTTTATTACAGAAGAAACAGTAACAGAGATTTGTTAATGAGACTCAGATTAGGCTTTCCCTAAGGAGAGGCCGACTAGTTGCAATGCTGCGAATGCCTCGATTGAACTTACCATTTTCATGTGCTTGCCACGTTCTTTGCTGTCCAACATCTAATAAACACATTAACTTCACTGGAGTACAGATGTGCCTCATCTCAAGGGCTCTGTGCAGCAGCCTATGGCACGCAGCCTATGGCACAGCCAAGTCTGCATCCATGGACCTTATTTAAAGAGGGGAAATTCATTAGCACACTTGCTCCATTTGCCTTTTACAAACCAGCAGCACTCAGCAGCCATACAGTTGTCATTCCTCCTACACATAGCTCAAGACCACGTTGTTCCACACTTTGGAAAAGTCCATTTAGGCACAGGTTCCTGCTGAGGGCTGTGTAATGGACATCTCACTGTGGCCAGTGACGTAACCACTCAACTGAAGGTTCCCACGTGCTCTGTGCTACACTAGCACACAACTCTGTCAGAAGCTGAGCTCACTGCTAGCCTCTGCAGGCCAGGTTCAGCTCTACAAGGTCTGAAACGCAGATGGAAGATGTCTAGATGTCTACCTCTTCTTTGTGGCCAACACTGCCATTTTTAGCAGATGAGTGGGATTTAAACACATCCTGTCATTTTGACTTGCCGCTTTTTGTGCTGCCTTCACAGCTAGCTGTACATCCCATGGTGGGTGTTGTGGTTCAGCTCTGCTCTGACTGCCCTTCACAGCTAGCCGTACAACCCACAGCGGGTGTTGGGGTTCAGCTCTGCTCTGACTGCACATCACAGCTTGCTGTACAACCCAACCCATGGTGTGTCTTACAGTTCAGCTCTGCTCTGACTGCCCATCCCAGGAAATGACCACCTTCACGACCACAAGCACAAGGGCTTAGTTTGACCTGAGACACCTCCTGAAGTAAAACAAGGGAAACAAACAAAATAATAATCTGGTCTTCCATCTGTCCTTAAAGAAAGAGTCTTTGCTTTCCCTCTCAGTTCCTAGGATCCTGTGCCAAGGGAACTGCAAATAGTTTACTGGAAATTGGCATTTAAAAAGCCACTAAGCTTAAGACACGTCTGAAAGGTCAAGATGAGACAGCTAAGTCCCAATATGACAGAGATAGCAAGAAGAAAAGAGGCTCCAATCTAGTATTTCCAGGACTATCCTGCTAGCAAAATTAATTTTATTATGCCAGTTTTCTACATGGGATAACAGGGAGGAGAAGCCCCAAATACAGAAAAAATATTTTACACTACATTAATTATTCAAATTAACATATTTATATTAAATGCAAGAAAAAGGCCAGCATCACCAGGCATGCTACATGTATCACCTTCCTGAGCATACTAGTTCCACCCAGACTAATAGACTGGCATGGCTTTAGTCCAACTTTCAGGGAAGAAATATTCAGCCAAACAGTTAAAAGTAGTAGGAATTGATGTATTTTTAAGCATTCAAAATTTTTCTCAAGTTCTCCCTAGGTTTCAGTTGCTTCAGCAAGACAAATGGAGCAACTGTTGAAGAATCAATCTTATGTACTTAAATATATGTTATTTCACAGCTGTACTTAAATATATGTTATTTCACAACTAAACTGAGAATGAAGCTCGTTGTTTTATAATGAAGATGACAGCTGATGGAAGGAATTGTAGCTGTGCTCTAAAGTAGAATCACAGAATCTCCTGTGCTGGAAGGACTCAATGATCGTAAGAATCATCGAGTCCAACTCCTGGCTCCATGCAGGACAGTGTGCAGTTTAAATTCTAATTAATTCCTGTTTACTGGTAAAGTAATAACTATCCGAACTTCTGGGCTAACCCAAATCCAAGGTACTTCTGAAATCCACTGACATAGCTTTTTTACTATTCTAATTGCTGCTGAGTGACTATTTCTTTTCAGCATTTAGCAGACAGGAGGATCGGGTTATGCATCTCAAGCTCTTATTTTACAGCATTAGGGATGTCTCAGCACTGAAGTTCACTTTTACAGCTCCTTTATTTGGTGATGAGAACCAGCAGCTCTTGGCAGCAAATGGATCTGTTTGGACACGCTAATATTTTAGTCTGGATTAACAAAAGGAGTATTCTTCAAACTCAGAATGACAAGAGACGTTTGTTTACACATTTAAAAGTCACTTAAGTCTGCAAAAATACCCTTGCTGCTGGGGCATTAAATACAGAGTGCTATCCATCAGTGATGCAAATGTTATGGAAATCTTAAAATCCACCTTTCCAGAAGCCCTCTTAAAACTCAGCTTCCGAATCAGCACCCCTGCCACACACAAAACAATTCATTTTCCAGGTTATCGTGTTCCCACCAAACAGTTGCCACTTTCAATCATCAAAATAAAGCTCAGCACCTCTACATCAGTGACACTGGCACTTAAACAACCCTTCAATGACTGCAACCAGCCCTCAGATTTCGATTCCAACAGTATTCTTGCCCATCACTATCTCAATAAAAATGGTACAAACATAACTGGCTGCCTGTTCGTGCAGGATGGGGAGAAAACAAGGCTGAAGTGAACGACAATAGCTGGCAGCTAATCAAATAGCCAGCACAGGCTTTCTTTTTATCAGAGGTCCCCATCTGGTTTCAGTTTACTGTTTGAGCTAGATAACAACTGAATGTTACACATCTTGCTTTTCATCAAGATGCTAAAGCCAGGGTGGAAGAATTAGATTTCTATCTAGAACGCCATTCATCCTTGACAAAACTGTTAGATTATCTTACGTCTCCTAAGAACTAAAGGCTCTTTGGCAATATTAGTCAGCACCAGACAGATTCGCTCACTTTTCCTTTCAGAAAGTCAATCCAGGCTTCTGGCAGAGCTACAAAAAGAACAAAGAAGCAATCCCACAAGGACTCCTCGTTAAAGGCTGATGTCCTACCGGCATCAGCGCTGCTACCACCGCTTCAGTTAAGGGACAAAGCCCATGAAGTTTTGATATTTGAGTATTTTCTTTAGAGCAATGGGCAGCTGTAGCTCCTACCTTCTTTTGGCAAAACAGCTACTTTAGGAGAGGCCCATGACTGTATAGAGCTCTCTATGTGCATACCAAACAAGCTCAACAAGCCTTTCCGAGGAGGCCTGTGACATTCCATGATCACTTGTGATTATGACATTCATGGCATCCCACAGCTTCACCTTCTTCAGTTCAGACATAACATACCACAGCTTTCTCTCAATTACTAGTCCCATAAGTGGGTTTTCTGGGCCCAGAATATGGCCCATTTCATCAAGCTGTTCCCAGTACAGGAAACACAGAATCACAAGGTTGGAAAATACCTTTGAGATCAACTGTTTTGTCCTCTGCTGAACCATATCTTTAGGTACCTCAGCCACTCTTTTTTTAAACACATCCAGGCTTGGTGACTCAACCCCCTCCCTGGGCAGCATATTCCAGGCCCTGACAACTCTTTCAGTGAGGAATTTTTTCCTGACATCTAATCTGAACCTGCCCTGGTGCAGCTTAGTGCCATTTCCCCTTGTCATAAACTTTGAGACCAAAGTTTATGGGTTCTTCTGATATAAACCACTCAATCAGCCTAGCATCTGTCTTCAAAGGAAACAGATTCATCATAGGGCGTATCACATGTAGCAAAGACTCGATGTATTTTCACATCTGTTTCAGGCCACACAGCTGCTCTGGTTTTATGCCCTCCCCCCTGGTTCGTTACCCATACCGAGCTGCCTTTTCCTCAGAACTTGGAGTTACGGATATCAGCTTTGTTCAGAGAGAAAGTTTCATTCAGAATCAGATTGTACATCTCATTAGGCACTATACTGTGGCTTTCTGCAGAAAGACCAGTCACTATTGCATGACTAGGATACATTTTTGTTAAAAACACATTAATGACCTGTTTGACATGAACCACCACTCTCCATCACATAGTGAAAACTGGAACATGAGACTTTATAGCTGTAATCCCATCAAAATCCATCAAAAGATACTAGCAACAGTCTGGGCTGGGCTGGTTGGAGTGACAATATGCTTGGAAGAAGTAGTAATAAAATTGCCAGGATGCTTCAGTAACAGCTTAAGGCTATTCTGGAAGGTATTTATTTTTCCTCTCTTTCGAGGATGACATGGCACCTGTGGGGCAGAGGCAGAACATCATTTGAGTTAACCTGTTTGTTAAGGTTTTTTTAAGAATGAGTAGATTAAATATTCCTCAGGTGTCATACTGAGAACTCCAAACACAGGAACGAGACCCTGGTACCTATCAATTCTATTGACATCACAGTTTCAGAGATGGGAAGCAGGATGCTGTGATTAGCTGAACAGAACACAGCTCACAACTTTATCCAACACCCCTGCCCAAACTCTTCCTTTATTCTCCTCATGCTCAATATACAGGAACTCCTGCTCTTGCAGTGTGACAAGTTTTCAAGTATTTTGTGTACTCAGCGTTATAACAAACTGTCCTATGAAAGAGCTTCTGCTTGTTGAGAGTTACCATGTAAACAGGGACGGTCCTCACCTTGAGAATAACAATGCCCATCTCCACCAGAACTTTATAACCCTCATTAAATCCTTTTGCCTCATCTCTGACCTGATCATAGTTTCCCTACATAACCAAGCTCTTATAGATCAACTGATTCTGATGCTTACTACAAAAGGTCACTTCTAGGGCACAGACAGCTTGTACAAACAAGAATACATACAAGCCATGCAAATCAGAGTGCAGTTCTTCTAACTGCTTATGTCTCCGAATGAGTGGGAAAGGGGTGATTGTGGATCAGCAAGTCGAGGGAGGTGATTCTGTCCCTCTGCCCTGCTCTGATGACACCCCATCTGCAGTACTGGGTCCAGCTATGGGGTCCCCAGTACAGGAAAGATATGGAGCTGTTGGAGTGAATCCAGAGGAGGCCATGAAGATGACCAGGGGGCTGAAGCACCTCTACTATGGAGACAGGCTGAGAGAGTTGGGCTTGTTCAGCCTGGAGAAGGCTCTGGGGAGACCTTACAGCAGCCTTCTAGTACCTAAAGGTCAGGTAGTGATAGGACATAGGAATAGGTTTAAACTGAAAGTGGGGAGATTTAGATGAGGTATTACGAAGAAATTCTTCCCTGTGAGGGAGGTGAGGCCCTGGCACAGGGTGCCCAGAGAAGCTGTGGCTGCCCCTGGATCCCTGGCAGGGCTCAAGGTCAGGTTGGATGGGGCTTTGGGCACCCTGGGCTAGTGCAGGGTGTCCCTGCCCATGGCAGGGGAGTGGGACTAGATGGGCTGTACGGCTCTTCACCGGATAGAACCCGGGCACATTCAGCACGGGCTCCATGAAGGGCCTCCGGCAGGACGGAGGCGCCTGCCCGCCCCGGGCTGGGAGCCGCCACATCCGCGGGCAGGCAGGGAAGCGCCAGACACCTGCTCAGCAGCCCGAGCGGCTCAGCATGCAGCCACAGGACGGGGGCAAGCCGGCACCGCCTCACGCAGCACCGCGGCCGGACGCCCCGCTCCCTCAGGCGAGAGAACACCTCTCCCCGCGGGCGGCCCGCACCGAGACCCACACCGGCCTCTCGCCCCCGGAGCCCCGTGCCCACGATGCTCCAGCGGGAGGCGAGGGGCGATGGTGGGGGAGGGGGGGCGCCAGGAGCGAGGCCGCGGGAATCTCACCTCAGAGGAGCCCCAGCCCCGCGGCTATCTCCCGGCAGTACCGGAGCGCAGGCAGGGCAGCACCGCCCCGCCCCGGTCCGCCCTGGGAGCGGCCAGGAGCCTCCTCGGGACGCGGCGCCGCGGCCGTGTTCGGGCGGTGGGTGCTGTGAGTGCCGGTTACCGCCGCCCAGCACCCCGAGCGAGGCAGCTCCCGGGGGGCGCCGGGCCCAGCGGAAACGAGAGGGCGGCACGGGGGGAGGGCGCCGCCTCAGGGGCGGTTTTGTGCCGCTCTGAGGGGAGAGCGGCGGGGCTCGGGCCGGAATCCTTGGGCTCGGGCCTGGCTGCCGAGGCAGGGAGCCAAACTCGCCTTCTGCCTGTCTGCAAGGGCCTCGGCAGTTCGGGAAAAATAAAATGCATTCGGGTGATTTTCTGCCTTCCCCCACCCCTCCCACCCCCGGTGTTCTGAGGCTGTAAACTCTCTGTTTCTTTCGTCCTGGCACATTCGCAGAATCACAGATTAATTGTAGGGGTTGGAAGGGACCTCTAGAGATCATCGAGTTCAACCCCCAGCCAAAGCAGGGTCCCTAGGACAGGTCGCACAGGTTGGCGTCCAGACAGATCTTGAACCTCTCCAGAGGAGACTCCACACCCCCCTGGGCAGCCTGTCCCAGGGCTCTGTCACCCTCACTGTGAAAAAGTTCTTCATATTGGTGTGGAACTTCCTATGCTCAACTTGAAGCCATTGCCCCTTGTTCTGTTCCCACAGACCACTGAAAAGAGGTTGGCCATTTCCCTCTGTCTCCCACACTTGTTTTTTTAATGGGTTCTTCCTCCCCCTCCCCCCCCCCTCCATTAATTACTGTTGTTCTGTTAGAGATCTGACACTGAAGTTGTGGTGAGCTGGGGGTCAGCCTCTTCTTACAGATAAGTAGCGACAGGACAGGAGGGAATGGCTGCAAGTTGTGCCAGGGGAGGTTCAGGTTAGAAATTTCAATTTTCTTCTCAGCAAGAGCAGTTGGGCATTGGAACAGGTTGCCCAGGAAGGTGGTGGAGTCACCGTCCCTTGGGGTGTTCAAGGAAAGGTTGGATGAGGTACTTAGGGACATGGTTTAGTAACTGATATAGGTATTAGGGGAGTGGTTGGACTGGATGATCTTGGAGGTCTTTTCCAACCTTAATGATTCTGTGATTCCTTATTCTAGCACAAAACTGGAAGTACATGCTGCTGTTGCGACTGGGAGAAGCTGCGTGGATGTGGTTTTTGTACATGGAAAACTGAACTAGGCCACACTGGTAGCATGAAGTTCATCACCAGATTCCTGACATTAACTTGATGCCAGAAGCTTGGGAGAAAGAGGTAAAAGGAAAAAAATGAAATCTATTATAAGTTTGCACCAGTGGGTGTTGAAACCCCCAGTCAGGCGCCCTTCAGCAGTGACACGCGGTCTCACTCTAACAGTTCTTTTTATCCAAAAAAAAGGTGCTTGCATTCATCTTGGTTCAGTTTTAATTCTTTGGCCTCAAGAACCTGCGATTCAGAGGTCACCGCTTCCTTCTGCAGTGGCTGGAACTAGTCACTAGAGGGTAGAGGTGTACATGGATTGCTCCGGTTAGCTCGGCTGCTTAGAACAGTTACGGAATGAAAACAAAGCACGGGGCGAGGCGTTTGCTAATTCCACCAAAATGTTTAATACCGTAATAGATTTTCACTGAAGTACAGAGCTAATGTGGATATTTGTACAAAATATGTGGTTAAAAATAGTATTGATTTATAATATATACAGATATGTCACAGCTGTGTCAGAAACGCAGACACCTGAATGAAAACCCGAGTATCGTGTGTTTTAAACCTACAGGAACATACATGAAATATTTCTGCAGCTACTGGTGGGTAGGACAACTTGCCAGGTCGACACTTAAGGATCGGTCAGTCGTTACAGATGGCATTCCTTTTCAGGAGTTTCCAAACAAGAACTCTGCACGAAAATAGATTCAAAACATTTACTTTCATTAAGCAAACAGTGAAGGTAACAGATCTGTGTGACACTGATATAGACACAAATTCCTTGTGCTAGATAAATGACCAGTTAGAGTAATTTATTAAAACAAGGCTGATTTTCTGCTGTGGGGAAGCTTAATCCTCCTTGCAGGGTACTCTTCCTCAGGTGAGGAAGCCCCTGACTCAGGGACAGCAAAAGGACCCTACTTAATACAGCTCTCAGTTACACAGATTTAAATCCTGACGCCTCTGTTAAGGTTCTGAATATCTTTGTTTTTCATTAGCTTTGAGGCTGCTCAGCACAGCTCAGATTTCCCAGCCTCACTCCACCCAGAATCTTACTAATGAAGCCCCCAGTTTGTAGCTACCGCATGAGTACGCAGTCGTGTGTTAAAGCAACCCACAGATCACCCTTCCCAAGGCTCTGTGTAGCGACTGAACAGATTGGCAAAAGGGGAAGAGACAAATTACAGCTTTTGGGGTTTGTTTTTTTTTAATGCTTTCTGAGCACCTCTGCGGCAGAGGCATTGGGGGTGCTGGGAGTGCTGCTGCTGCTCCACCTCTGCCAAGTGCCCGCTTCCCTATGAGCCAAAGCAAATTTACTTCAAACAGGCATGTGAGAAAGAGCTTTTACAACACTTCCTCCCTTATAATTTTACCTCTGGATGCCACCATCCACATGTATTTAAAAAAAGAGCACAGCTCACATTAAAAAAAAACCCCAACATCTCCTTTTGAGCTGCTGTATTACCTCAAGATGTGCTAGAAAAGGAAAAGTGATGTTTGGTGGTCTAGGTTTTTTTTTTTTTACTGCTATAACTAGTTATTCATGAAGGTGAGTGTAAATGAGGGTCTGTCTGGGACTTTAATCCACACCTGGTTTTGCAGAGCAGAGCTAGATGGGATTCCTTGAGCAGAAGGGCACCCAAGAAGTGCAACAGTCTGAGTTCACCCTAGTATGCAAGAGAAAGCCCTAAGTGGCTGAATGTTCAGTAGTGAAATGTCTGCCACAAAGAAGGAACAAAAATAAATTTAGTAAAGATTCTTTGAGAGGATGCAATCTGGAAGCACCATCAGAACATCCCCAGTAACCTACTTCAACCTCTTCTTCCACAGAAAGCTTGGTCCAGCTCCCCACATCCCTGGCAGACACTTCAAGCCAGCTGCTGAGTAAGTCTGTAATGAATGCCACCAGCCTCACTATGGGACTTCATCATCGGGCAGTGAAACACTGAAGGACCCAACGCCTGAGTCCGTTTTAAGAAGCCAGGCAGATCATCAGGGAGAGAGTTGGTAGCAATGGACCCAACTGCTGAGCTGGAGCCTGCTCTGTGCTTCCCCAGAGCATCCTCCTTAAATCACCACCTCGCTTGCTTGGATTCTAACTCCTTAGGACAAAGAGCCAGGGCTGCACAAGGAGTGGCAACTGCCAGACTGTCTGCAATGACACATGGAGAGCTCTAGCTGTCAGTATCCCAGGTGTGAGCTGTGGAAGCCTCAGGGCCCCACTGCAGCTGGGAGAAGTGCTTCTAGTCCCATTACTCAGAACTGGGCAGGCCTGGGTCACACGTTACCACCTGCCTGCACAAATGCCCAGTAAATGCTCATCGCCTCTCTGTGCACACAAATGAAGCATGTACCAAATTTACACACATGCAGACAGCCACAGCCCTGACCAAAGCCCTGTCTGAGATCCTCTGGGACACTCAGCTCTCTGCCATTTACACCTGAAACCTTGAAGCTTATTGCCATGTGTCCAGTGCCAAGCAAGAGGGAAGAGCCACAGTCAGCATGTCGGTCATGCAGTGTTTCGGTCACATCAAAGAACCTCACTGTAGTGGGGAAAGCTCATTTGTTGCTCAGCAGTGAGGAGTAAATCAGGCACAGAGCATTTTACCTCTGCAGTACCCTGCAAGAAGGTGGCTGTTACTACTTGTTCTAATCAAAGCCTGTCTTTTAATGGAATCTGTGAGCTCAGAGCTTACATTTCCAACGAGACTTCTTAAGCAGATCTCGTTTTCAGAACCATGAACAATCACCCTCTGAGAAACTGAGTCTTTTCTGCCAGGCACACAGGGAAAAAAATAAGTGACTTTTTCATCACACAACTCCAAGTGATCCAGCACAGGAATTTCACAAGACAGTTACTCAGCAAACTCACTGCCTGGTTTCCAATCCTTTGGAAGATCTGCCACAAATTAATGCAAGAGACTACAAACGACTCCATTTTGATTTTTGTAATAATTAATGCTAATAAAACTTTGTCCCCAGCCTGGATGGCAGCTGGATGCCACACTCCTTATTCAAACACTCGTGCCTGCTGTATTTACATACCCGTGGTCAGGAAAGCACAGTAAGAACCACGTCAGCTGTTGGGGACGTGCTGTTGTTCTCCTGTGCACACCTAGCCAGATCCACAGCAAACCAGTGCAAGTTCACGTGGCTCTGAAACTGCAGCAGTTAGAAATGCAACATGGCACATCCTGCTGGGGTGGCTATCCCCCCCATCCCAATTTCTATCAAAATAGTTTGGCCTGTGTCACACATTTAAGCATTTTTAGTTCTACCAGTTAAAAGGGCAGCGGTATATACCACACTAACCAGGTTATTAGTATAGTTTAACTCTTTAAATGTTGCTTTTTTCAAAATGCCAACACAAGCAGAAGACAAAAATATTGGTTGCCATGTTTATTTTTTTTTAAACTAAGCTCTGAATTATACAAGTGTAAAAGTGATTAATTAGCCCATAGCCTTTCAATACTCCTATAAAATATGACTAAATAGAATATTTCAAAAGTATGTACAATAATATAAGGGGAACATTAACGTAATCTGCCACAGTGCTCAGACGTACCACTGTCATCAAGCCTTGCAAGATGGTCCGTAGCTCTGTACAAAGAACAGTCTTTTTTTTCTCGCATTGAGCTTTTTCACTGTTGCTGAACGGGAGGGGAAAAGACCAAAATAAGAGCAACTCACCCCTCCCACCCGATTTAGGATCAAATAAACTGTTTATCCACAGGGCACATTCTTACAGTGTAAAGCGCTTTACGGTTCTTGTGGCTGAGGAAGGGAAGCTCTCACCATGTTTTCTTGCTGAAAACAAAGCGTTTTTGAGTGTGTCTGTGTCCATGCTCAGAAGGGGGGAGTTTGTACTTGCCTTAATTACAAAAATCAAGGGCACAGAAATTCTTTGTTGTTTTGTTCCAAAGAGCAGTTCCAGAATACCCTTCCTCCATGCACTGTAAATATTTTCGTGCTTTTAACCATCCTTGGGAAGTCATTAAAATTTTGAGGGTCAGAAAAGACAAGGAGGCAGCAGGCAACAGGAACAGCAACTGTACCCCCCTGATTTCCTTCTTCAGTTTCCAGGCAGCAGCCAGAGCAAGGTCCCTCAGCAGAGGACCCCAGGGCATCGCTGCCAGCCGCTCCCACAGGCTCCTGCTCCAGAAAGGGGATTAAAAGGACATCATCTGTGTCACTCAGCATCGACACAGGAAGGTGTAACTGAACACCAAGATTCGCTCTTTCCTATTACAGCATGAGAGAATCTGCTCTAGCACTGCGGGCACCCTGTGCAACGTGAAAGTCAGAGGGACTGAGCTTAGATGCTGCACAACAGTGAGTAAGGGCTCTGCCTGTGAATCAAACAGGGCAGTTACTCTTCCAGATGGTCAGTATTTTTCAGAAGGAGCCCCTCTTCCATGCTAGGTGAGCACCAGCCTTTAGCAAAATACAAGCTTCTCCTAAGAGTTGCAAAGGCTGTTGCTGTTATTCCATAATACCTCAAAGGTTTTTCTGTGCTGACCACTGTTTTATCATACAAAGGTGAGAGATAAGCTTTGACCATAGCTACAACGGGCTTCTTTGAGTTGGCAGGTTTGCAGTTGTGTTCCTGTTCCTGTGCTTGAACCCAGGAGGCACGTTCCACCCCCTCCTGGGCAGTAACACAGATTGCCAAAGGCAAAGAGAAGTCATTGAATGGTGCCTGGGTTTAAATCTGTACGAAAATGCGCTGTGAGGAAACGATATTTAAGTACCAGTGCTTTGATTTGCAGTAGGGTTTTACATCATCTCAGGCCAAAGTCCATAGTTAGAACCATGTCTCTCCAGACTACACAGATGCAAGGACTAGATTTGGCCTCCAGCACTTCTGCATGTAAATAACACCTGGAGTATCAACTCTGATTGGAGACGATCTTCGATCGCTTACATCAGTTGATTTCTCCCATGCAGTATATATCAACTAAAACAACTATGCCTTTAGATCTTACTCTCCCTGTTTGCACTGGTGTAAAACCCATAGACCTTAGTGGTCTGTATCTTCTGAAAAACCAGCGCTGGCACTCCTGGAATACTTTAGGAGGCCACTGTTTCCAGCTGGAGCATCAGGTTATAATCCCAGGGCAGTGAATGACAATGTATTGATTTAAACCAATCCTAAATGCACCACTGGGGAATAGGAATCGATGTGAAACCTCTAAGGAGTTACTTTGAAACAAGTTTACACAGATATATCATGAGGATACTAAAGCCCCATTTTTTGTTCAGTCTTCGCAGTATTTAATGTGCTTCTATTAGTGTAACAGGTGCACAACGATGCCCATAACGCAGTCACAAGAATCACATCATTGATATATGCTAAGTAACACACTAGGTCTCAGGAGGGGTACTGGGGGGCTGTGGTGGTCAGCGAATGAGCTACAGGAGAAGTCCTCATTCTCCGAACACCCTCACCATGCATGTTGAGAACAGCTTCTCCCATCTCCACCGACAAAGCAACGTGCTCTTCTCCTGGAAGGACTGCAGCACCAACACCCCAGCGAGGGGGACTCGACTCTGCTGAAGCTCGTTGCCTCACTGCTAACGAAGGGCGGAAGGGAACCTTCCCTCAGAAACCATTTGTGACAGTACTCTTGATTGTGGAACCTAAGCTGACTTTTCAGATCCTAGAAGGAGCTTCCAAGATGGATTTGCTTATTTTAACTTGCAAAGGATTTTGAAGTGTGTGAACCTCACTGTGCCACTTTGTGTAGCCGCTTTTGGGAGTGTAGCTGCAGCTATTTAGCTTTAAAACCCCACTGTATCTTACACGGATGCTCAGTTTTCTGCAGTATTGATTTCAGTGGAACTACTCGTGTGCATAAATTAAGCGCATGCTTAAATATATGCAAAATCTGAGCTCAAATGGCTAGAAAATATGTTCTGAAAATGACAAGTATGCATTAAAAAAAACCCCCAAACTCATCATGGAAGGTGTGCCAGACAGGGAATCCAGTGTCTGCCTGCTGTCAGCCATGATGAGAACACAGAACAGTTTTTGCAACCCAGTATACATTGCAAGTGAAAGAAACATGCAGGACAGAGTGAAAAAAGGGGGTTCAGTTGCATGCAGTCTAATTTCAAGTGTGTAATTATGGTCCTGTTTTCTTTGGCCTAAAAAAAGAGAAAGAGAAAAAAAACCAACCCCAACAAACAACAAAAGAACACCAACTAACCTCTCCTCACCTCCACAAACCCAAATCACATACAGCTCAAAAAGGGCTTTCAAGCACAGAAAGTGGGGAGGGGAAAGGTCTGAATATTAGGGATGTACGATTAATTACTGACAGTTTCAGGGCTATTCAGCACACCACTAGGAAAGCATTCAGCCATTCATCACTAGAATTTACAGCTATGACCGAGAGCAAGGAATCCCATCTTAAAGGAGCAGTCAAAGTTAGCTTCTCTCTCTTCCTCAGGCTCGGAAGTACCACTCAGACTATTACAGAAGATGAAATGACAACCCCTGTTGATATTCAGGCTCCCTCCTCCTCAGAGAGGTGGACTGAAAGACATCAGACCCTCCAGCAAGCTGCTGCCTCTCCCCTCAGCCCACAGAGCTCTCTCTCACGTCCCTGCCACTGCAAAGGACCCATGTACCCTGCAGCCCTTGGTAGGAGAGGGTGTTTTTCCGCTGCTTCTAAAGATGTTGCAAAGATAGTCTTCCTTACAGAAAATTCCAGTAGGGTGAGGCCACCAATCTGCTGGTAGACTTGTTACCTCTGGGCAGACATCAACACTTAGTCCAGTTGCTCCAGAAATAACAAACCTACACACATGCACCCCCTTAAAAAAAGAAGGGGGGAGATGTTGTGGAGAGACACTAAGTTCTGCTGGGGACCTGAGGGCAGAGGAGCCGGCTGCTTGATGGAGGGCAGTAGCAAGTATTCGGGGAGTCTTAATATCAAGCCTGGTAGCAGCCTAACTGCACACCTTGACTGCTCTCTCTGGTAGCGGTGTTTCAGCATGCAGGTTCTAGCTGTGAAAAATCCTCAGGCTGAAACCCTCCCTTGTCTCTTCAGCCTTGATTTGTCCTTTCCAGAAAAATCTTATTAGTTGGTGTGTGATATGGTTACATATACAAAGATTTTTTTTTTTTTTTCCTAGCCCTTTTATTACACAAGCTTGATTACTGTGAAGGGATTTCGATGAGTTTAATGTCCTGGTGCTCAGAAAGGCGATGGCTGCCTTTCAACAGAAGAAAGCAAACAAAAACCAAGAGCTGTGCTGGAGGAGAGAAGTGCTGCTTCTGCCGAGAGGCTCAGTTAGATACAGGAGGTGGCAGACCAGGGCGCCGAGTTTGAATGATTTTTGGCTTTGGAGAATTCTTTGGGTCCTCATCTTCTTCCATGTCACTGTCACAGACATGCACCACCACGCTGGGAGTGGACTCTGTTCCTGCATGCAGCTCATATTTCTCTCCTGGAAGCAGAAAATAGAGTTAGATCAAAAGCTGGACGTCCGAGAGGCGATGCAGGCGGTGGCACTCCTGGTCTGCAGAATGACCCTGCACCTGGATGGGGCAGGTGAGCATGTGCTGCTCTGAAATATGGGTGAGGGCACTGATCCTTTAGCTGTGAGGCATGACAAGCACACTTGGTGCCTGTAGTGGTGTTTTGCTCTGGTACTAGTGGCTCACAACACTGAAAGAATAAAAAAAAGTGAGGAAGAGGAGAGAGAACACAGAAGTTTACAGTGAAGAGGAGGAACGGGACTCATCCACCTGTCAAACATTTAGTCTGAAGTCATGCCACACCTCTTGGGCTGGGGCTAATCTTTTGGGTTTGTTGTTTTCTTTCAGCCTAGCATGGCTTAAGTCCCATTTAAATCCCATGAGATTCTGCTGCAACTTGTTACCTCTGGGCAGATATCAACATTTGGTCCAGTTGCTCCAGAAATAGCAAAGTACCATATTATCTGCTCCAGAGAGGTTCTGAGATTCAAAGCTCTTTAATTGGGCTTGTAACAAACTCTGGCTCTAAAGATGAGAAGGTACAGCCTGGGAATGCTCACTGTTGGGCTAAATGCTGAAGGAGTATGTTAGCTTCTGTAACTATGTGTGTGCCTTATTTATGTCTCCTGCAAGGAAGATGAATACAGAAAATCAGGGGCACACATAGGACTTTGAGTCCTGTGTTCAGTCTGTTGGCATTATGTGTGTGTTTGGATCATTCACAGTATGTAAGTAGGCACTGGGTATTTTATTACAAGGATTTAGGACTGTAAAGAGAAAAAAATCCTAATGGTGACAGTTCTGACAGGATGATTTGGTCGTTCAGAAGTGACAAATGCCCAGTAGCAGCACTAGAAACTAGAAACCATTCCAGACAATGCACTGGCTCCCTTTGCATGGTTTGTCATCACCTTCCTCTCCGAGACCCACGAGCTGCTGAGTTAAACTGGGCTTCCAGGGACCACATGCACACCTCACAGCTTGGATTTCTTTTTCCAAGAGATTGCTCCAGAACCTCTGCATACTGCCTGCAGAGTGTTCTGAGATGAGGAAGGTGAGGCCCCGGAACACCCATCTGAGCTGTGTGAGACGATGGAAGCAAAACAGCAGCCATACCTCAGGGCACTTGTAAGTTTGCTCCTGTTACTAGTTTGGGTTTTTATTTATTAGTAACCTTGAGGCAGAGTAATTCAGGTGAGGAGGGGGTTGCAGGTTTGGCCCTTCATTGGGACATGCAGTTCTGGGACTGTGCTCACGTGCCATTTGCATTGACAAATTCTCAGTCCAAATCAGACTGGGTGGCTCAGGACTAGAGGACACGCTGCACTTTTGCCTAAAAAAATAAGAGGCAACTAGTGAATAATAGCTATAAGTCAGGCATCTTGCTGTAAGAAATATTTTACTGCTGTGATACCATTAATGTTGACATTTAACTGCTCTATTTTTGGCAACCTTTCCTCTGAATCCAAATCGAGCAAAGCATTACAGGTCTTGCTGATAGGCTAAAATATAAAAAGAGAAATAGCTTGGTTGTGCTGCACTGAGAAATTATATGGGGTTTGGTTTTTTTTATTCTTTCTTTGCCTATTTTCCCTGCGGGCTTCAGCTAATTTCTCAGCTATGGGCTGACGTCAATGCTGCCAGCCGGCACTGAAGGCTACATTGGTCACTGTCAGCTACAAGCAGCTCTGCAGTGCTGTGCACACACAACCCCGGGCCCGTTCCTCGTACACCAGCACCACGGAGTAAATCAGATTCACTGCCCTCTTAAAAGGTAATAATCCCAGTTCAAATGCCACATTCTTTTACTGTTCAAGTCCTTCCCAGAAGGACTCTTTCTGCTGAAAAAGAACAGTGGAAATAAGTACAGACACAAGGAAAAGAATACTCAGATGCCTCTGGCGCAAGTAACTGCAACAGCAATTAATGTCACTCTGTGAATCAAAATGGGATGCGCTCATAAATTAGGTTTTTAAGGCACGCAGTTATTTCTGAGCACAAATGAGCTGCAGACTCAGTTCTGTACTCAGGATTATTCATGCCTGCAGAACTGGGGCTCAAACTGCAAAAAACCCTTTTGATGGCTGAGCTAGGAACAGGCCAAGTTACTCTGGGACTTCTGTACAGCTGCGTCTTGTTCCTAAATCATAGGATTGTCTTGGTAGGAAGGGACATTTCATATCATCAAGTCCAACCACCAACCTAACTTGCCAACCACCACTAAACCATGTGCCTATGCACTGCATCTACCTGTCTTTGAAGTACCCCCAGGGATGGTGACTTTACCACCTCCCTGGGCAGCCCGTTGTAAAGATCTGATGAGGATCAGCTACTTATGGTACAGGAAATGAGTTAAACAGTGTTACACTAATCAGCATACTGAGTTTTCTGCACAGATTTAAGTCATAAGGACTTAAAACCAGTTCCTTTATTTAAAGTACAAGCAGACTTCTCCATCCATAAGAAGCATAAGCCCTCTGAAGGAAAGAGCGGCATTTTCTTCTCTTCACAGAATCACAGAACATTAGGAGTTGGAAGGGACGTCAAAAGATCATCTAGTCCAACCCCCCTGCCAGAGCAGGATCACCCAGACTAAATCACACAGGAACACATCCAGGTGGGTTTGAATGTCTCCAGAGAAGGAGACTCCACAACCTCTCTGGGCAGCCTGTCCCAGGGCTCTGTCACCCTCACAGGGAAAATGTTCCTCCTGACATTCACATGGAACTTCCTCTGCTCTGGCTTGTACCCATTGCCCCTTGTCCTATCTCTGGCCATCCCTGAGAAGAGCCTGGCTCCATCCTCCTGTCTCTTACCCTTTACATATTTATAAACATTAATGAGGTCACCCCTCAGTCTCCTCCATGCTAAAGAGGCCCAGCTCCTTCCATGGACAGTAGGTATAGTTACTAATTAACAGCAGTTCACGCATACACAGACATTACAACCAAGGAGAGGAGACATACATATATTAAAGAAGAGATCTATATTGCAAAACCCCTCAGCCTGAAGAGGGTTACTGTACAGGTCTCATCTTCCTTCACAGTGTTGTGGATCACATTCCTGTAACCATTATTTGCAAAAAAATGCTGAGTACACAATAAAAATCCGATAGATACCAGGTTACCCCGTCCTTTCTGGTGGGTTTTTCCTGTTTTTTTCTTTCCTCTTAAACATTATCTCCAACATAAAAAACTTGAGCTAAATCTGCCAAAATGAAGCTAGAGGAGTGACAGTTGAATTACTGCAGTCAAGTTACGTGCACGAGATACAGGTTGCCCCATGCTAAGGGAAGGAAGTTGAGTTAGAGTAGTTAAACCACACAACTTCTGCAGTTAGTATCACTCAAGCACTGGTCCAGTCACGTCCTCGAGCTGTCTGGCTAGCCTCTGTTGTGTTTTCAGGCCCTTTTACATCTCCCTAGCATTCCTGCTTCTCCCACTGGCCTGGAGAACCCTTACCACTTGAGCTGAAGGACTCCTGGGGCGGGCGGTCTTTCTCCTCCAGCAGTCTTTAGGCTAGCTCTGTCCCTTATTACTAAGTTATTTAAATATTCATGTGAGATAACAGTGGAAACCTGTATAAAAATCCCACCAAATTTATCAAATATGCTCAAACGATGGCTTGGCTCAACAATGGGCCAACCTGGTTTTATGTCACTGGGCACCTTTTGTGACCGCATTAACCACAGGCAAACCCACAGCCTCAGGTGACAGAAGAAGGATGACCACAGGAACAGCACAAAAGCTCCTCCTGACCGTTCAGAATTAAAAATAATGGCACGATATTTTCTGTCCCTTTGTGAATCAGCACTGTGACCTTTCATTGATGGTGCATATCTTGTCTAATGAGGCTCTTTTGTCTAGCAAAGACTGGACTGGACTGCATTTCCTTACTTAATAATGAGGAAATGGAAATCCTTCTGTGCGGCTACCTCATCCCTGATTCTGACTCAGGATCAAAGGTTAATGGGTTCAGAGCTGCCCATTCCATGTTACACGTCGTTAGCATCATAGAAATACCTTTTCCTTATAGAGCCTTCATCCAAATGCTTTAGAAATAATATGGCACAAACAACACGTGGTCCTTCCTACGGGTGTGTATTTATGCCAGAAGAGATCATAGAGTCATATAATGGTTTAGGTTATAAGGGACCTCAAAGACCATCTAGTCCCAACCCCTGCCAAGGGCAGAGACACCCTCCACTAGCTCAGAGTGCCCAAAGCCTCATCCAACCTGGCTTTGAACACTGCCAGACATCCAGGGGCAGACACAGCTTCTCTGGGCACCCTGTGCCAGGGGGTTGGAACTCTGTGATTCTTGGGGTCCCTTCCAACCCAAACCATTATATGATTCAATGTACTTCATCAGTACTGTAAATTACTGGAAGCTCTCTTGACAGTGGAAGTGGTTTTGATCAGAGATCAACGATCACACTTCTTTATTTGCAGTGTACTGAATCACTTGTAGGCTGGTGGTCAGTTCTAGGCTCAGGCACAGCTCCTGGATCTCACTGGCCTGCGGCAATCTGCTCGTGCCTCATTTAAAGCTCTACTTCTGCATCTGCACAGAGCAAGAATATCCATCAATCAGCCAGAAACATAATTAAATATGCCACAGTCTTCTCTAAGAAGTAAATGCACCCACACTGATCTCAATTTAATGACAAAGGACCACAAGCTAGACAGTCACTGCTGCAGCCACAAGGCTGTACCTCCCCTAACAAACCAAGCCTGACCCAAACCCAAGCTTGGAACAACGCAACACACATCAAGTGTGTTAACTGCCTTCCAGCCTACTTGTTTTACTCTGGAGCCGACCTCCCAGCCTTTGCCCTGAGGGATGGTTTTAGTCCCCAGATTTTGAGGCTGTGGTGATTATGGCAGCACACTGTGCAAGGTGAGCTGTATCGGGGGAATGGCAAAGCAGCATGGGGCTGTGTCCACGGTGTGCCTCACATTTCCAGCCATCAGGTCAGTAAAACTCCTCTTACACTCAGGAGATAGAAGGAAACTGTTCCCCCTTTACACGCTCAGGTGAGGTTCCCTGGTCCTCAGATATCCATCTTACCACATCAGTGTGTTTGGTAAGAGATTCCCCACGAGTTCAAGACCCAGAAGTCAAGCTGTAACAGAATCACTAGGTTGGAAAAGACCTTTAAGCTCATCAAGTCCAACCATTCCCATCTTATGCTAAACCAAGACATCCAGAGTTCTGTAAACAATGATGCCAGTGAGTCTTTTTGGATAGCCCAGAAGCCAGTTACAGGGGGTTTTATTGTGTTATTTTGTTTGAATGAAGGAAAAAAATATATATATAAATCTAACTTAGCTGAGGCAAACAGTGTTATTGGATGTACAGCAGCGTGTTTTACTGACGCAGCACTGAGAAATGAGTTTTGGTGGGATCTGGTTTTCAATGAAATTCCAAACATAGTAAAAGCCCAGCTGAGAGCTGCAACACTATTTTAAACCCGCCACCGCAGTTAACTAAAATTGATCCCTCTAACGAGCGCTAAAAATAGCCAGAAGAGAGCACACAATGACTTTTCATATCGCTCCCTGCAGGCTCCTTAAATACGGGCGAATTTGACCTTCACGCAAAGCTGTCCCAGAGTGTGGGACAATGAGTGATATTTCACATTCCACTGCTCCAGAGCAGGAATTGATTTATTACCCAGCTAGCTAGGGAATTCGTTTACACGTTTCCATTTATAACACTGCTGCATCAGAGGGATTGGGGGGGGGGGGAAAGGAGGTTTTTGTTTTTCTTTTATTCAGCAGTTTAGAAGCAAAGTATCAATTCTGGAGATACCACTATGTGATATTGTATGAAGTGTTACACCTGACAGCCTTTTTTCTGTGGGCTTTCCTGCTGAAGGGGAATAAAACACAGGCATCTCTGATGGCCTCCTGATAGATATTTCCCCTGCAGAGATCCCACGTGGAAAAGAAATGAGCTAATCCTGCAAACCCACTGAATCGCAGAGCATCTTCCTGCACCCCACGCCCTTCAGCTCTGGGTTCCTCGGGTGCAGTTACACAAAAGCCCCAGTGATGAGATGTCTGCAGTTGGAAGCTATTCTCAGAACAAGCAAGCGGTGCTTTCAGTACAGCTGGGGAGAAAACAATTTCCTCATCCCACAAGAATTTCAAAAATAACCTGATAAATTTTCATGAGTTCACCCCCCCTCCCCCCCAACTGTTAGGAGATTGGATCTGAAGTGTTTTATTTCGGTATGAAAATAATTTTATAAACTATTTTTTCTTTGTGGATTATGAATATAAATTAACTAATTTCAAAATTATTCTGCTTAGACCTGAAACTAGAACCTCTTCCATTTTGAAAATTTTAAAAGAGGGTACTTTAACAGCTTGGAAAGAAAACTGTTTGTAAAGATGATTTAATTAAATTAATTTAATGGCCTTAAGCTGCACCAGGGCAGGTTCAGATTAGATGTTAAGAAAAAATTCTTCACTAAAGGAGTTGTTGGGATGTGGAACAGGCTGCCCAGGGAGGGGGTTGAGTCACCGACCCTGGGTGTGTTTAACAGACAGGTAGATAAGGTATGGTTTAGGTGAGATAGGGTTTAGCATAGGACAGGTACGGTTGGACTCGATCTTAAAGGTCTTTTCCAACCTTGGGATTCTGTGATTCTGTGAAATCGAAAGTAATCATCTCTTGTCAAAAGCTCTGGCTTCATTAAATGTGTGTTTTCTAAAGGAAAGCAGTGTTTTGAAAATCCCAGCTAGCTTCAATTCCTGGCATTAGCTGAAGATGGGAAGACAGAAGAAAGCCCATCTGCACAACCCACTGACACCTTATCCTACCTCAACAGTGGCTACAACTTATCCCATTCCTTCTGCATACAGTTTTCAACAAGAAAATGGGCAGTCCCAACAGAGCAACCCTGCTGGGATTGGTAGTTCTCTCACAACAAACTTGTTAACATGAGAGATTCTCCACTCTGGTGGATACACAGCGATGCCCGAACGTTTGCTGAAGGATTCTGCCACTTGGAAAGCAGTACTGAGCAGATGTGATTTAAAGCAGAAACTCAAGTCCACAGACAAGCATTTGTCCAGTTTCCACCTCAACCATCAGTTGTGTCCTCTGAGCACAAATCCAAGCACAATAAATTGTGTAGGCAAGCTGTGATCTGCTGTGCAGGCATACATACATACGGCAAAACCCATTCTTAAGCAAAGAACCAGTTGAAACACAACTTAAATCCAAAGCTTTAACACAACTCACAGGCTTTACGCCAACTTCCTCTACAGTCACATCTACACTGCTGTTTCTCATCTGCTTTGGCTGACACGTTTTCACACGAGGACCATGAGCTTACCTGGTCCGAGCTTAGAAACTGCATAAAGGAGGTCGTAGTTGATGACAGGTGTTGCATCATCTATTGGTTGCCACCCTACAGGTGGGGAGGCTGGAGGCGAGATGAGAAACTGTTTTGCAGGCTGTGGTGGTGCCAAATGAAGCTTGTCTCCATCTGTCTCAGAGGTTTGAATCTGTAAAACACGACGAGCACATTGTTTAGTATAGGATGAGTAAATGGAATGAGTACTCAAATCATACACTTTTAATACCAAGTGCCACCCAGGCAGGGTTTCAGCGTCAGTCTCAGCAGAGAAAGCCCAGAGATGAATTTCTTCTCAACCTTACAGATGGTTCCTCTACAGTAAGTACACTGGTGGGGGGGGGCTGTTATATGAGCAAAGCTATAATTTTTGTGCTTATTGTCTATGTTCTCTGAGGATAAATGCAAAGCTTTGGTATCCACAGCTGCTACGCCAGAGATTTTTGAGGCTGAAAAGATATTGCTGTGATCTACTGGTCTAAACTCCTAAATAAAAGCAGGTATTAGGCAACAAACTGGTAACTCCTGCACCAAGCCCTCAAAAGTAAATTCAGAAAGGTTTCTGAAGCTTTGGTTTCTTTCATTGAAGTGATACTGGAATCTGCAGTGTCATTTGCAACTAGTTGTTCTCATTTTGTTTTCATCTGAAGTTACCTAGTTTAATTCCTGCTCTTTTCTGGTATATTGATGATACAAAGCTGGGAGGAGTGGCTGACACGCAGGAGCACTGCGCTGCCATCCAGAGAGACCTGGACAGGCTGGAGAGCTGGGCAGTGAGAAACCAGATGAAGTTCAACAAAAGCAAGTGTAAAGTCTTGCACCTGGGAAGGAACAACTGTTTGTATCAGTACAGGCTGGGGGATGACCTGCTGGAGAAGAGCTCAGTGGAGAAGGACCTGGGGGTCCTGGTAGATGATAGGTTGGCCATGAGCCAGCAGTGTGCCTCGGTGGCCAAGAGAGCCAATGGGATCCTGGGATGCATCAGGAGGAGTGTAGCCAGCAGGTCAAAGGAGGTGATCCTCCCTCTCTACTCTGCCCTGGTCAGGCCCCACCTGGAGTATTGTGTCCAGTTCTGGGCTCCTTGGTATAAAAAGGACAGGGATCTCCTGGAAAGAGTCCAAAGAAGGGCTACGAGGATGATTAAGGGCCTAGAGCATCTCCCCTATGAGGAAAGGCTGAGTAAGCTGGGACTGTTCAGCCTTGAGAAGAGAAGACTAAGGGGGGACCTAATCAAAGTTTATAATTATCTGAAGCAGGGGATGCAGGGGGAATCGGCCAGCCCCTTTTCAGTGGTCTGTGGGGACAGGACAAGGGGCAATGGCTGCAAGTTGGAGCATAGGAAGTTCCGCACCAACATGCGGAAGAACTCTTTCACAGTGAGGGTGACTGAGCACTGGAATAGGCTGCCCAGGGAGGTGGTGGAGTCTCCTTCTCTGGAGATATTCAAGACCCGCCTGGACGCCTATCTGAGCAATATGAGCTAGGGAGCCTGCTTTGGCAGGGGGGTTGGACCCGATGATCTCTCGAGGTCCCTTCCAACCCCTACAATTCTGTGATTCTGTGATTCTGTGATTACAGAAGCCTCAACATAAATTAATTATGCTACAGCCATACCTGAGCACGTTTACAACCAGCTCGAGCCTAGAAGCAATAAACTAAATTGACATGATGGCAAGCCTGGGACAGCACCCTGCTACACCAGAGGGGGTTTGCAAAGAGCCAGTTTGGGTCTCCATGTTCCCCAGAACTTCTAGTTCTGGAAGTGCTCATTCATTCAGTCTGGCTCAGGCCCATGTAAACATATGCTGCTGTAGATACTGAGCTGCTTCCACGGGCTCATTCCCTGGACACAAGTAATAAGCTCTTTTAAGACTGTGTGTACTGGAAAGCACAGTGCAGATACTTGAGTGGCTTTGCAGGAAATCAGCTGAGATATGGAGACTAATCCCTGTTACGCACATTTTTCTTGTGTTATCCTGAGTTTTCAATTAACCTCTTGATTGGGCAGTTAGGAGTGAAATGATTCTCAGATCTGCTTAACAGCAGGGTTTGAAACCTTTCAGAAAAACATTCAGATCTAGGAGATGAAGGCATATAAAATGGGATTGAGGCAGATTTTCCACACCTAAATCCAACTGTAAGATCTTCAGAATCCATCTAACCCATTAGGCATGTTGGGTTTTTTCACGTCCATCCCGCTGAGGTTCTGCTTCTGTCCATGCTCAGAAGAGCTCCCATTCATAGAGTCATAGAATCACTTAGGTTGGAAGAGATCTTTAAGATCGTCGAGTCCAGCCACAGCCTAACCCTGCCTAGTCTACCTCTAGATCATGTCCTTAAGGACTCCATCCATACGCCTTTTAAATACCTCCAGGGATGGTGACTCCACCACCCCCCTGGGCAGCCTGTTCCAGTACTTGACAGCCCTTTCAGTAAAGAAATTCTTCCTAATATCTGACCTAAATCTGCCTTGTTGCAATTTCAAACCATTTCCTCTCATCCTATTGCTTGTCACCTGAGAGAAGACACCTCTCTATACCCTCCTTGCAGGTAGTTGTAGTGAGCAATGAGGTCTCCCCTCAGCCTCCTTTTTTTAAGACTAGAAAGTCCCAGTTCCCTCAGCTGCCCCTCACAGGACTTGTGCTCCAAACCTTTCACCAGCCTTGTTGCCCTTCTCAAAGGGCAGACCAGGCTGTAGAGGCTCAAAATCTAACTGCCTCTTGGGTTTGATACCTTCAAATGAACCCAGGAACCTCTGAAGGACCATTCTGGCAGCTCAAAGCACATTCACATTGCTTCTAAGCCCATACACTACAGTGATCTCCAAAATTTATTAAAACACATTCAAGAAGAGGGGAATGTATTCATCCCTCGCCTTTCGGTGTCCTGGCTGGGGCTTAGCACTCACCCAGGCTGCAGGACATCTGGGTTGTCTCTTCCTTGGCCACGAAGAATCAAAGCCCCATCTGACACTTCCAACAGATGGATATAATCACCTATGGCCCCAGGTGACATGGCAATAGGTTGTTCTCCCCTAACTTTCTTTTACTCAAAACTATTAAATTCCTTTTAGAAAACTCACACATGTCTTCAGTAGGGAAAACAAAATAAGGCAGGAGGGAGCCTGACTGTAGCTCAGTCAAATAAGTAATTCAACCCTACTTTTATATGAACACATGATACTTTACTGCTTGTTTTTATGGCCAGTTTAGGGAGTTACCCACAGAAAATACCCAGTGTTGTAAATCAGTTCTAAGCTCTGTAACTTCTGCATGTGGAAAAAGCGACTTGGGTCCTAAGCAGCCCTTTCAATTTACTGCAAACCCACTGGGCAGGTGCAGCTCAGGCATCATAAGGACGTTTGAGTGATCTTTTAGCAGCAAGATTGGGCACAGGGAAAACCTTTATTGCTTTTATTCAGTGCTGCTGCACAATATTTCTATGAAAGCTACTTGCTACCAGAGCAGTATAGAGCAGATTTCGTTACCTGTGCAAAATACAACTTTAACTTCTTCCCTCTGAAGGGTGTTTCATGCAGCTCTATTCTGGCACGAGCAGCTGATTTGGGACTGCTAAAATTTATCCGCACACGCCTGAAGCTTTTGAAGAGCTGGAATGTCACGCAGTCGTCGTAGGCACGGAACAAGCCTTCAAATTTATCCTGCAAATGAAAAAAGAAATAATGCTGAAGATTAACTTTGTGCTCTCTCCCAGCAGCCTGTGTCCAAGGACAATCAGAAACCTGGCAATAACTAGGTGGTTTCAGGCCGTGGCCTTTGGTGGTGGGTGTCTGTAGGCTGATAAAGGCTCTGTGAAAAGAAGCTATGGAAAGCACTGGTCTGGAAGTGCTGAGCCCTGCAAACCATGTGTGTGGGAGGGAGCCTTTACACTGATAACTCAGCAGCTATTGAACTTGTCAGAAAAGCTGAGCAAAACTGCAATAGTGGTGTCTGAAACGAAGCTGAAAAGGGCACATGACTGAAAGTACCGGACAACCCCGGCCTGGTCTGTGTGAAAGCAAATGCTGTGCTGAATTATGGTGGAGTCAGCAGCCACAGCCAGGCCTGCTGTAACTGAGGGCTGCACCCACATCAGCACCGCAAGGTTCTTGTGTATCACATATTTGACCTTATCACCAACTACTTGAAGGGAGGGTGTAGAGAGGTGGGCGATGGTCTCTTCAGCCAGGTGACAGGTGATAGGACAAGGGGAAATGGCACAAAGCTGCACCAGGGCAGGGTCAGATTAGATGTTAGGAAAAAATTTTCACTGAGAGTTGTCAGGGCCTGGAACAGGCTGCCCAGGGAGGGGGCTGAGTCACCGACCCTGGATGTATTTAACAGACAGGTAGATGAGGTACTTAGGGATATGGTTTAGCATAGGACAGTAAGGGTTGGACTTAATGATCTTAAAGGTCTTTTCCAACCTTGTGATTCTGTGACTATGTTTGAATGTTTTGTCATTTAAATACTCATCACGCCCTCGTTCCTTGAGAGTTCCTGCAGTAGCAGAGAAGCACATTGGATAACTGCAAACAGTGACCCGTCCCAAAGACAGAGGTCAGGCTTAGACATGTTCAGCTGCAGAGCTCCAGGTTAGAAAGCACGTGACGCAAACATGGATCTCTGTGTACTGCAAAAGAAGGGTGGGAAATGTGCCACATCTGCTGACCTAGACAGCAACAGAAATTCAAGCACTGGAGGATCAGGCTTGGTGATTTTGAGGTAAACTATGTGCACACAGACAGGTGGTTCCACATCATCAAATAAACCCTAAGTCCCTAATTCTGACACACACGCACCAGTCTGTTAATTTGCACAAGCCCAGACCTACACAATGTTAAAACTAAAGGGAGCAGAATCACAGAATTTTAGGGGTTGGAAGGGACCTCCAGAGATCATTGAGTCCAACCCCCCTGCCAAAGCAGGTTCCTTAGGACAGATCACACAGATAGGCATCCAGACAGGTCTTGAATATCTCCATATTTTGTACCATTTAGTCTAGCCTTTGTGTTTACTCAGATTTTAGACTGCCATCCAATGAGTCTTGCAAAGCCCTTGCATTTTAACTACTGCAACCAAGACTTCAAGGCATAGAAGATGGAGAATCAACCAGAGCAAAGCCCCTTCTCTTAAGAGTTCTTTATCCTGAAAAAAGATGTTAGGGATGATTGACCACACCATTTCATACGCTGAGGACTGGTTGGTATAATTACACTAGCCTGATGCTTTCTATGATATCTTTATATATCTGATATATATTTTCCCCATCTCTGGAGGTGTTTAAGGCCAGGTTGGATGGGGCCCTGGACAACCTTATCTAGATCACTCCTGGAGGTTGGTGGCCCTGCCTCTGGCAGGGGGTTGGAACTCTGTGATCCTTGGGGTCTCTTCCAACCCAGACCATTCTGTGATTCTATGGTATCTCTGCAAGTAAGCACAGTTTTACATGTTTTAAAACATAACTTCTTTTCTTCTCATCCAGGAAAACAATTCCTTATCCCTTAGAGCAGATAACTGGTAGGTGCTGCAGAAGACAAAATAGCAAATGCAGTTTATGTAACCTCACCAATACCTCCGTTCTTGTTGGCTGACCTTACAAGCAAGACAAAGAACCCAGAACTTCTTAGAAAAACACATCGTGAAGGTGCCCCAGGGAGCACATAGATGTGTGTGTTAAAGAGTTAACAAGGAAAACGGAGCAGTGTCATGGTAAGATCTATGGAACTCTAATGCGCATGTACCGGATCTCCTTTCATTCACTGCCAGCTCTGTGGTCTTCTTCCCCATAACTGATATTCCATCTCTGGCAGCCTTTCAAAGGAACTTCCCTGTGGTCTATTAAGCTTTCATGATTTTCATTTCATTTTGCCTGACCTCACTCACCTCTTCCTCAGCATAGCAGAGACTTTGGGGGAATTAAAAGAAAAAACACCTCAGTGGTTCAGTTCAGGGTGAGTAAAGGCAGGAAAAAAATCCCACAAACAGCATGAAGTTGGTAGGTGCGTACGAGCACATCTAGCCATACCACCCAACCTTCAAACTGTCAGCATTTCACACCTGAGTTATAGTTTTTAACCACTTATATTTTTGCAAAATTCCATTTTGCTCAGCAGAAGTCTGCAGCCAGTGGCATTTGTATAAAGGTCAGCCAAAAGCAGCAGTCATCTCAATCCTGTCCTGCTTGGAATTTTGATGCTACAACCTTCACAAAGGCCAGGGCAAGAGGGCTGGGGGGTAGGGAGAAAAGGACTGGGGACTGATGTATGCGTTAAGTAGGACTTACACAACGTACAGAAACATGCAGCACTGTGCATAATCTAAATAAAAGATAATAGTTTATGTCTTTATATGACCTGTATTATCTATTTCAGACTCCTTCAGTATTCCTTTTTAAAGCACCCTGAGGTAAACAAATGTAAATCACAGAATCATAGAATGGTCTGGGTTGGAAAGCACCCCAAGGATCATAGAGCTCCGAGCCCCCTGCCACAGGCAGGGCCACCAACCTCAGGCCTGGATCTACACTAGGTTGCCCAGGGCCCCATCCAACCTGGCCTTGAACACCTCCAGGGACGGGGCATCCACCTCTTCTCTGGGCAGCCTGTTCCAGCACCTCACCACTCTCTGTAAAGAACTTCCCCTTAATATCTACTCTAAACCTTCCCTCCTTTAGTTTTAATCCATTCCCCCTTGTCCTGCCATTGTCTGCCCTTTTAAAAAGTTGAATCCCCTCCTGTTTCTCTGCTCCCTTCAGGAACAGGAAGGCTGCAATGAGGTCCCCCCGCAGCCTTCTCTTCTCTAGGCTGAATAAGCTCAGCTCCCTCAGCCTCTCTTCATAGGGCATATACATGAAGTATCAAGGTATTTATTTTTTATATATATGTGTGTGTATATATATGTATATATATGAGAAGGTCATAGTTTTACAAAAGAAGTCACATAAGCTAAAAATAAGGAACCAGGTGAATGTTTCCTAGCTCCTCTGTAGGAGTTCCCAGTTTCCTCACAAGTCAACAAAGAAGTCACACTTCATATTAAAAACAATATTTCACCAACTGTGGAAGAAACCCTGCACGGGCTTGTCCAGGCACTGGGAGTGAGGATCTGTTACTGCTGACTATTCACTGGGGAACAGATTCTGTATCCACACAACAGTGTTTGTTTTCCTCAGCCAGGCCTGTGTCCCTGCCCTCTCTGGGCACAGCTTACGACAACCCCTTCCCAAGGGAGGACATGAGACCCCACCTGCAGAACTGCGTCCAGCTCTGGAGCCCTCAGTACAAGAGAGACACGGACCTGTTGGACAAGGCCATGAAGATGATCCAAGGGCTGGAGCACCTCTGCTGTGAAGACAGGCTGAGAGAGTTGGGCTTGTTCAGCCTGGAGAAGAGAAGGTTCTGGGGAGACCTCACAGCACCTTCCAGTACATGAAGGGGCTACAGGAAAGCTGGAGAGGGGCTGGTTACAAGGGCAGGGAGTGACAGGACAAGGGGGAATGGCTTTAAACTGGAAGGGGGAACATTTTGATTAGGTATTAGGAAAAAATCCTTCCCTGTGAGGGTGGAGAGGCCCTGGCACAGGGTGCCCAGAGAAGCTGTGGCTGCCCCTGGATCCCTGGCAGGGTTCAAGGCCAGGTTGGATGGGGCTTTGGGCACCCTGGGCTAGTGGAGGGTGTCCCTGCCCATGGCAGGGGTGGAACCAGATGGGCTTTGAGGTCCTTTCATCTCTGGGATTCCATAATTTCAAATGCAGGTCCAAGAGCACTGAGCACAAGGAATGTTCTGGGCACATCTCTGGACAGTATGGAGAGACATTCTCATTAGGCACCAAAAGGGACAGATGGGAGTATCTCTGAATAAAGCTGATTAAGTACTGGATGCCAAATGTAATACTGTGAGAACATTAAAGTGCTACGGACTTTATTCTGCTTACCTTTCAATTTGACACTGGCACAACTTTAGAGATCCAGCTTTGATTAACACTCCTAAAACCACGGTGGGGAGGAGGGCAATCAAGCCCTCTGTGTGATATTAACACAGGGCATATATCCACAGAGGGGACACACCTCCTGCACACACCGAAACTGCATCTCCCATTAAAAAAGGTTCACACATCTGAATTTTTCCCCATTTTCAGCTGATAATAATAATGACCTCAGCAAAGGTCATTAATCATCAACTGCAGTTAATGGCCCCAGCTGCATCTTGAGCCATCCCAACTCCTCCCAGCTTGATATTAATTCCCAGGAAACGCCTTCTGCCTTAATTGCTATTGCCTGTGACTTCTAATATCTGCTGAATGTACTTATCTGGATGAAAGTCTCTCAGAGTCATTCCGGCCTATAAGAAAACGGATCATATACATTTTAAAGACCTAAGCAAATTCTCTCCCTTTCAAGTTGTGTGGATAAATTATTCAAGACTCATAATCTTCTCAATTTAGAACTTTTAAAGCGCTTTTAGGGTTCGGTATTTTTAAAATGCTTTTAGAAAATAAGTCTTTAAACTTTCACAATACTTGAAAACTCCTGGGGGAAAAAGAAAGAGGAACATCTGAAGTTCAGCAGCAGGGTTGCTACTCTTAAAAAGTCAAAATGCAGAAAGCCCTGAGTTGTATTTCTGTGATTTTGGCATGTCTTCATCCATCCCAAGTGTGTCACTGTGAGACCCAATTAATGACCTGGCAAATGTGAGCATCCTTCATTTGACCAACACCGTGGTAGTTCTCATTTCTCCCTTGTGGGCTCCGTGCCCTCTCTTCATCTCCCTAGTCACATGTGGCTTAGTCCAGTTCTTTCCTATCACCTTTGTCCACTCCCATCACCCATCCTTCACCACCTCAAGCAGTTTCTAAAGTTCTCTTTTTTCTTTTTCTTTCTAATTAACAAAATTAGCACAAAGTAGGTATGTACTAACTAAGGCTGCTGATTACTCAAGCTTGATTGTTATCATTTACGACAGCCAAGGCAGAGGACAAACAAAGCACCATCCAAGGAAGAAACTGAGCACTGGAGTAGCAGACACAAGCTAAAAGCCTCTGAGCACAAGGGCAAACCTATCAACTCTTGGACTAAAACCTATTTGTCCCTACTAAATGGGAGCACCCCTAGGAACCAAGAGCCTGTCAGTCACTCAATAAAAGTGAGCAGGGAAATGCAGCCATGAGGAGGCCAACAAAATACCTGATGTATCTGGAAAGGTGTTTCCAGTGAAGCAAGGGAGGTATTAACAACAGAATCATAGAATCACAAGGTTGGAAAAGACCTTTAAGATCATCAAGTCCAATCATTCCCGTCCTGAGTTAAACCATATCCCTAAGTACCTCATCTGCCCTTTTTTAAAATACACCCAGGGAAGGTGACTCAACCACCTCCCTGGGCAAAACATTATATGGAGTGTTATTGCACATCATTAAAAATGCAGGGTCTGTTGCCTGTACCCCAGATAGATGAAACCAAATGGGGATAGATACACATCAAGACCATGGATAGGTACAGTTGGGCTCAGTTATCTTTTCCAACCTAGTGATTCTGTGACCACAGGGAATGAACAGCTTACTGAGTAAGAAATGGAAATGCTTGACTTATTTAGCAAAAGAAAGCATTGAGGTTGGACCTCTCTAGAGGTCCCTTCCAACCCCTACAATTCTGTGATACGATTCTGTGGAAGCATGAGAGGAGACAGGACTATCATCGGTAGTTTATCAGAACAGCATGCAGTGAGGGCAAAGTGTGGAGTGAAAGACTAGAAGGCTACGTTGGCATGAAACAACTGGAAATGGTTGGCATAAATAGTTTTAGACTAGAAGTTAAAGAAGGTTTCCAACATCAGATTAATGATCCAGAAACAACCTTCCAATTACAGCAGCAGCAGCAAATGATTATTTTTTTTCTTTTAAAGCCTGAATTTGGGTAGTTCATGCAAGGGACTATGACAAAGTACCGACACAACAGGCTTTGTAAAACATGACCGCCTGAATTAGCAAGTGAAAGGGGCTCTGACGCTGCAAGTTGCTGTGATTTATTTCCAAACGCTTCTCTGGTGAACAGCTCCAGTGGTATTGTGCTCGTTCAGGACCAACGCCAAGGCCCAGCTCAAAGCAGTGGAAGCCCTTCCAGAGACACCCCCGAGCTCTGGATTAGAGCCCTAGAACTCACAACACAAATGATGGTTCATTATTCAGTGTGTTTGTGCTCATTATCACCCCTGTTATGCATTTGATTTCGGAGATGGCTGTGATTTAAAACTTTCCTAGAGTTTTGCAAGCAAATCAAGAAGCATTTTCCCCCCATTTTAATTTGTTTATATAAAAGACAATCCACTGAACTAGCTGTGTACAACAGGGATGCTCAGACATAAACTACAATTTCTCTGAAATTAGTTCTGTACCAGGTACAAAATTTTCCTGTAAGAAATAAACTCATATCCCAGAGCCAAATGTTTCCCATTTCCACAGAGCCATGCTGGTTGCAACACTGCAGCTCTCTCATGCATCAGAAATATCCTGAATATGTATGTAGAACCAACACAGCAGCTGCATAATTAACTTGTTCATTAGGAGGAGCAATCCCCTGTGCGTCCAGCACTGCAATGAAGAATACCTGCTTCATAGTCACCGAGGCTGGTGAGTTGTGATTTCGGCTTTTCACAGCATCACTATGTAAGTAATACACGTTTAGGTGCTAAGAGACCTTGTTCTGCTCTTTATAGTGGACCCATCCCAAAGGGAGGAGGCGTTGGCCACTGAGCATGTCTGCACAGAGCCCTGGTCCATTGCTCACAGTCCTGCCGTTCACTAGGGCTGTTCTGGAGGCACATGCAAAGAGCTTTTAGATCCTGAAACTGTATCAAGGGTTTTGCTGTTATTTTCATAGAATCACAAGGTTGGAAAAGACCTTTAAGATCATCAAATCCAACCATTCCCGTCCTATGCTAAACCATATCCCTAAATACCTCATCTACCCATCTTTTAAACACATCCATGGATGTTGAGTCACCCCCTCCCCTGTTCCACATCCGAACAACTCTTTCAGTGAAGAACTTTTTCCTTACATCTGAGCTGACCCTGCCCTGGCACAGCTTTGTGCCATTTCCCCTTGTCCCATCTCCTGTCACCTGGCTGAAGAGACCATCGCCCACCTCTCTGCACCCTCCTGTCAGGTCATTGTAGCCTTTCCTTCTCCAGGCTGAACACCCCCAGCTCCCTCAGCTGCTCCTCAGAGGATTTGCCCTCCAGCCCCTTCCCCAGCCTGGTTGCCCTTCTCTGGACTCGTTCCAGGACCTCAATGTCCTTCTTATGGTGAGGAGTCCAGAACTGGACACAGCACTCGAGGTGCAGCCTCGCCAATGCTGAGTACAGGGGCACAATCACCTCCCCAGACCCACTGGCCACAGTATTTTTGATACAAGCCAGGATGCCACATGATTTTGTGCCAAAATCATTCTGACAGCAGAAATCCATGATAAAACGCTTACTGCTTAGAGATCCAGCGTCTTATCCCAGAGAAAGACTTTGAAAAAGCGTGCCACAACATAACTCAACATGATGTAGGTATTTGTAAGTCATCACCTCACTGGAACTTAAAACAAAAATAGGCTGGGAACTGGAAGAAGCTCGATGTTCCACCTCAGGCCAGGGCTGAGGCAGGCAGAGCCATCCCCTCACTACCAGTCCTCCTGCACAAAGACACCACTCAAAGGCATGACAGCGCTGCGCCAGTAGTGCCACGCTGCCGGTGAACACAGCAAGACAGGCGCCTCTTGAAACATCAGCTGAACTAAATAAAACACCATCCAGCTTCCAACTCATCAGCACAACAAAAGGTACAGAGATCATATCTGCCCCGGAGCTTAATGGAAACGCGCTCGCCTTTCGGAAGAGGCTGACAAATGTCAGGGGCAGCAGAATTTTGCTGCATTGCCCTTTCTGCTTTTAACCAGCTCGTGTCCCTGTTTACCTCAGTGTGACGCACGTTCCCCCTGCTTAGCTCCACTGAGCTGGAAACCAAAGGCTCCTTCAAGATGAAATAAATTGTCCCTCCGGCAATGCCGAGGGGGTGATTTAATAGTTTGCAGACTTCTCAATTCAATTTCACACCCAACGATTGAGCTAAAAGAAAAATCCACGCTTTATGTTTCCTCTTCATTCGAGCACCCCGATTTTACTGTATCACCAGCAGCAGCTTTTCTGAGAACTCCGTATTTGAAGCACTCCAGTTCCAGCCTCCCTGTTAACTCCCCGAAAGGCTGGAAGTGCTCTTTCAAACTGGCTGGCCAAGTGTGCATTATAGGACTCCATCTATTAGTTTTGCCCTGGGTGCTAGGGAGCGTTCTGTAGAGACATCAATCTTTGTTCTCTGAGAAGCTGCTGTTGATTTCCTAGTGCTGGCTACCACATTGTACAACATTGCTCCGTATGGTTTCTCTCTTTTACATTGTATTTGGTGGTGGTGGGAAAACCCCAAACAAACAAGAAAAGGTTTGTGGAGGATTTAATTTAATTTAATTTAATTTCTGTTTTCCAAATAGTGGCCTTGTATTTTGGACTGAGAATGGTAAAAATAATGCTAATAAGAAAGACATGGAGATTTATTCAGACTGTGTGAAAAAGGCCTTTTTTGTTGTTTGCTTTATTTTAAGATTTCCAACAATTACTGGGTAGATAACATATGTAGTGAACTTCAAGGAGCTTGCCTGCCTTGCATTTACGAACGTACATAGTACAATACCAGATATCGATTCTGTCTTGTTGCTCCAAACATTTAAGGACAACGATTAATCGGTAGCACAAGGAGCAAATTACTGTGTGTATGTTTAGCCGGTTTCAATAATTCCTAAAGTTCCTGTTATCTTCATTTGGCAAACAAAACTAGGGTAGAACAACAACCTTGATTAGTTTTTACCAAGAGCTGCTATGTTTCTATCAATAAGGGTGTTCCAACAGGAGCAGATCTCTACAGCAAAACAGTGCTGAGGGCTTTCTGATCAGAAAGGTTGTGGAGTCTCCTTCTCTGGAGACATCAAACCCACCTGGATGTGTTCCTGTGTGATTTAGTCTGGGTGATCCTGCTCTGGCAGGGGGGTTGGACTAGGCGATTTTTTGAGGTTCCTTCTAACCCCTAACGGTCTGTGACTCTGTGAATTGCCAGACAAACCACAAATCGAAGCACTATGGACATTACTACATAAGGGACTGGGAGTCAAACTTGTGAAGGGAACTAGGGTTAAAGCTATGTGTTATGAGAATCTGTGTGAAAAATAGTCATACTAACTCTGTATAAACTATGGGAATGTAAGAAAAGCTCCATAAATACCCATCTCCTTATTACAATAATTTTCACTGACCTCTGACAACTTTAGTTTCATCCCCTCAACCCTTCTGAGGTACACTGCTCTCCTGCGCGGTGACACTGAGGGCAGGACAGACTTACAGTCACAGTGCCCACTTTTGGGCAGCCATGGTAGTAGAACCAGAGTTTCCTTCATTCATTCGGGAGCATCTTACTTCTGCAAGTGTAAAAGCACCCACTCAGACCATCTAGACCAGCTCAGCTTCTTAAAAAGCTGTTCCTGAGCCTGTCAAAGCATCAGGGGACACCTCTGTTGCTGTCAGTGACGCAGGATCAGGACCTCACTGAACAGAATGCTAAATGCAAGAATGAAATATAGTAAAGAAAACACTAAGAGCTGAGGAACTTTGCTTTATTTACACTCGTGGAGCTGTAATGTTGTAAACCAACCATAAAATAGATACTGTTCATTCCCTGTCTCTGTTAACCCAGTTAAACTAGCAAAATAAACAAGAAAAAGCCATGGGACCGTTTAAACAAATAAAATGCTTGCCTTGCCCATTCCTGATTTACTGCTTTGCCTGCAGCCATCAGCATTTACAGCAGTTCAGCTGTTTCTCACCAGAGCCAAGGGGAGTGCTTGTGCCCTTCTCTCTTCACTGGCACAGGCTCCCCAGGGAAGGGGTCACAGCACTGAGCTGGCCAGAGGGCAAGAAGCATCTGGACAATGTCCTCAGTCCCATGCTCTGACTAGGCTGGGCCTCTGTGAAGCCAGGAGTTGGACTTGATGGTCCTTATGGGTCCCTTCCAGCTCATGACATTCTGTGATTCTAATCTCATGCTCCTTCATAAATGTTATTTAACTGCTGAAGAAAGGTAGAAGGGAAAACTACTGAGCCACCAATACCCATCCTCAGAAGTTTAGATACAAAATATCTCTGCTAAAATGTAGCTTCAAATACAAAGGAAAACAGTCTATCCAGAGACAGAAATGTAATAGTTTTTACTCAAGGCGTTACTCTTATTTTACCCCTCTGCACTAAAACATAAACCAAAGGGCCTCTTGGAGCCTCTCTTGTTATTCTCCCTGACACTGCTGCCCACAATTAGTGGGCAGAATCTGCAGCACTGTGACCACTGTCTAATGCTCTGGTTGTATTATATGAGTGTTTCTTATTCTTGCCAGTCTGTCTGGACCATCTGTCATTCACCGTCTTACACTTCACTTGCAAATTACTCCAGCAGGTCTGTTCTCTGTGTCTGTTTGAACAGCTCCTAGAAGCTGCAGCCTTGAAGACTGGAGTCTCTCTGTATGTTAAAAATACATCAAGGACAATATTACACTATCTCCAGTTGAGCAGTTGAATGGAGTTTGTAGCAAACCTACATAAATGACACTTGAATAGTATTTCAAGCTTAACGGCAAACAAAAAGTATGAGAAATAAACATGCAAGGGAGAGGGAAAAAGAAAGCTAAGAGAAAACTGTCAGCTCCCTCAGAAATTGTGGGTGCATCCCATTGGAACCCACACATTTGTGGATGTCAGATTTGCTTAAGTTTTCTCTAACCAGATGCTCCTTGACCAAGGGAAGGTTGTCTTCTCGCCAGACTTTCTCGCTAAGGTCTGGGATTCCTGAGGGCCAGTCTTAGCAGTAAAGACCAATGCGAAGGCAGCATTCAGTATCTCTCCCTTCTCTGTATCCTCTGTCACCAGGGCACCCACCTAAATATGGTGACAGGCTGAGAGAGCTGGGCTTGTTCAGCCTGCAGAAGAGAAGGCTCTGGGGAGACCTAATTACAGCCTACCAATACTTAAAGGGGTCCTACAGGAAAGTGGGAGAGGGGCTGTTCACCAGGGAGTGCAGTGACAGGACAAGGGGCAGTGGCTTCAAGCTGAAGGAAGATTTAGATGAGAGCTTAGGAAGAGATTCTTTACTCCCAGGATGGTGAGGCCATGGCCCATTGATTCTAACTCCTGGCTCCACACAGGGCCAGCCCAATCAGAGCATAGGACTGAGCACATCATCCAGATGCCTCTTGACCTCAGCCCAGCTCGGTGCTGTGAAAAAAAGGTGAAACAACCAACTTTAAAGCACAGTTCAGAAACTACATCATCTCACTTAAATGGAGAGATCTGTAAAAAAATACATTGAGTTGCTGTGATCTCTGCAAAATTATTTCCAGAACTGACTTTTGAGATTCATGAAAGTCTCCTCCTGTAGCTTGCCAGTGAAAGTCTGACTTCATCACCAATTATTTGTCTGTATTTTCTTTTCAACCTATTTTGCTCTTTGTAGACCTTCTTTTACTAATTGTTTATAAGAAAACGTTTGAGCTTGATACATTTATTTGAGAGGGAAAAAAAGTATTTTTGTTATTACATAGGTTATAGACTTCCCTAAGAATAGTGAGTATGCTATTAAAAATGGAAAGACACTAGTGGATATATAGATATATTTTTTAAAAAGTTGCAGGTAAGAGTCTGTTCCTCCTAACTTCAAAGAGCAGAACTTCCACAGACTAAAATGGTTGTATTTATCCATTGCACTGAAAGAGACAACTATAGAAGACTGCAAGTAAATATCATTCTCCCACATTCACCAATTTGGTGCCCACCAAGGAGCCTGAGATGAGCTGTAATCTGCTGGGTATAATTGATCTTAGTGCTCTTATCGCTCTGAAAAGTTTACCTGGAAATATGATTTTGCAGATCACGGCAGAAAACGGATGGCAAGCATCTGCAGAAGCAGAAATGATGTGCTCTTCCCTCTGTGCTTTTTCTGTATTGTCACTCTAACACCTGATTCAGCATTGTCCTACAAAAGCTGAAGATGGTTTCCAGTTTGAATAAACATCAGGGGAAAAAAATGCACCTGAAATATTTTTTACACTTTGAGAGGCTGTTTTCTGCCCCAACAGAGGTCACAGTCTTTAGAGGACTCCAGGATCCCAAGCTGCACAGATGCTGAAATATCAAAGAAATGCTGTGCAGCAGTCTACTTGCCTAATTTAAAAAAATAAAAATCAAAGCATATTTTAATTTCCAGTATATATCATACTGCTTGGTTAGCTTCTAGAGCATTATAGTACCTAATGAAATCACCAATTTAGCCCATTTAAGAAAATAGGGCTTGTGGAGGCCAGAAAAGAGGTTTTGGATGGAATTGGTAAGCAGCTTCCTAGCACCAAGGAGGACTTTCTGGGGTAACAGACCCAGGCTCTGTAGCAGACACATAAGGGCAGCAGAAGAAGGGATGGTTTCTATCTGGCTCGACAGCTACTAGTACTGTCCACTACCAGTCAGGATCCAGAGAAGGGAATTTCAGTCTTACAGTGATAGAATTGTTTTATTAGGCAGATGGAAGAAACCCCAGGGCGAAAAAGCAAATATTCCTGACCAAACTGCTCCCATGTCACTTTTTAACTAACTGGATAATTTCCAGTTGGCAGGGATTTTGTTTAGAAACAAGAATTGCAAAGTAGACTAATCCTATCTTACAGCTAAAAACAGCACTGCTTTTCATCAAAATCATTTTCATTTCCTGATGTGAAAAATATATCAGTAACAGCATGATATTAAAATGACACTGGACTGGCATTATGAAACTGAAGCTGCTCGTCCCAGACATCCAAGGGATCCAGAGTGATCAGTATGCTGGCAAGCAGCACGGTCACCATATCTGTTTCATTCTTTTTATGAACAAAGCTGTTTTTTAAAAAACAAGTAGGACACACAAAAATAATTAGCATCCTGTAGAGTTGTTTCTTGCCCCGTGGCACTGTTTCACACTGTCCATGTGTCAAAGAAAGGTATGTGCCTTGCGAATGGGAGATGAACGTGTAGGCTCGGAGTCTGGCTTTGAGATCAATGAGATGTTCAAAGCAGTGAAGTTTGGGGTAAATTGATTTTAAGTGATGTGAAAAGACACAGGACTACCAATCTTGGAGGAACTATCCAGCCAAAATAAAAGGAAGCAACGTGTTCATTACTGAGGTTACGTCTTCAAGTGTCAGAGGGTTTCCCAGATCACTCAGCTGGAGGATGCACGGACTGTACCTGCATCCAGTTGCACATCCCTACACCACAGAAGCAGCATCAGTTGCAGCCTCAAGGATAGAATTTACACTTTTCAGTTCCAATTGAACTGTTTAATTAATCAGTATGGAATAGTAATATTTAATTAAGACAGACAAATTATCAATTAAACGTGACCAAGTTCATCCTACGAGTCTCTTAGTGCAGTCCACAGGGGCATTTAACTCAAACACAATGCATCTAGGCTTGCTACATATAAACCTCAAATCTGATGGAAAACATTTAGAGGAGAATAAATCAAAAGAGGTTCATGTTCTGTGAAAGCAAAGGGACCTTCCTATAGATAAGTGGTCCCAAAATAGAGTAGTTCGATATATACCAATCTGCAGCTATTATCAGCCACATGCTTTATTTTATACAGACATATACACCTCCTATTAATTATCATTTTACTTATTCCCAAAGTAAATTCTCCTTATCCAAGACATTTTAAACCTTTTCTTAAAGTCCTTTTGTTTCACTATAAAACTACTGAAAATAGTTAAAGCTTAAGCAGAAATGTTCGCAAACACCAAGCCAGTAACATTCACAGAATCACAGAACTGTAGGGGTTGCAAGAGATCTCCAGAGATCACCGGGTCCAACCTCCCTGCCAAAGCAGGGTCCCTAGGACGGGTGGCACAGGGAGGCGTCCAGATGGGTCTTGAATATCTCCAGAGAAGGAGACTCCACACTCCCCTGGGCAGCCTGTCCCAGGGCTCTGTCATCCTCACATATTGGTGCAGAACTTCCTGTGTTCCAACTTGCAGCCATTGACCCTTGTCCTGTACCCACAGACCATAGAAAAGAGCCTGGCTATTTCCCCCTGTGTCCCACACTTGAGATATTTATAAACATTAATTAGGTCCCCCCTCAGTCTTTTCTCCAGGCTGAACAGCCCCAGCTCACTCAGCCTTTCCTCATACGGGAGTTGTTCCAGGCCCTTCATCATCTTCGTAGCCCTTCTCTGGACTCTCTCCAGGAGATCCCTGTCTTTTTTATACCAGTGAGCCCAGAACTGGACACAACACTCCAGGTGGGCCCTGACCAGGGCAGAGTAGAGCTGCTGGCCACACTCTTCCTGTTGCACCCCAGGATCCCATTGGCCCTCTTAGCCACCAGGGCACACTGCTGGCTCATGGCCAACTTGTCATCAACCAGGACCCCCAGGTCCTTCTCCACAGAGCTCTTCTCCAGCAGGTCATCCCCCAGCCTGAACTAATTCAAGCGGTTATTTCTTCCCAGGTACAAGACTTTACACTTGCTTTTATTAAACCTCAAAACTATTTGGCATTGCTTTCTAGGATTCAGCACCCATTGAGGAACGTCCTGCTTTGGGACAGCTCCTGTAAGCCAAGAGAGTGTTTTGATTCAGCAATACTTAGCGACACCAAGCTCCTTCCCCTAGCCCAAGAAATATCACTACTTTGGGAGTTAAAACTGTGGGTATGTATCTTAAATCGTGACAGTTCTTTCAGCAGTTTCAGTCTAGTTATCTGCTACAAAAGGAAAAAAAAAAATAGGTATCTAATCATCTTTCCTCTTTATTCATTTATTAAAAAAGTGAAACCATACGAAAATGTATCAACTTCCCAAGCCTCCGGAACGTTTTAAGTATGCCAATAGTTCACTTCCACCATAAGCAGCATACTTATTACTGCTATGGCCTGGTGCTTGGCTTCACTCCCAGCTTCGTAATTAATAGGAATTTTTTTTTAGTTCAATGACTCTCTGATCATGGTTCAAGGACTAGCAGTAGCCTGCAGAAAGCTGGCTGGTTACAAAGTTCTGGAATTCCTCTAATATAATCAGCTGCTTCTAAAGATAAAGGTACTAGCTTTCACGCTTCAGTGGGTTTCTTCTTCGGATCTGCAAACAAGATAACCAGGCTGGTGAAGGGGTTGGAAGGCAAATCATATGAGGAGCAGCTGAGGGAGCTGGGAATGTTTAGCCTGGAGAAGAGGAGGCTGAGGGGAGACCTTATCACCACCTACAACTACCTGAAGGGAGGTTGTAGAGAGATGGGTGATGGTGTCTTCAGCCAGGGGACAGGAGATAGGACAAGGGGAAATGGCACAAAGCTGTGCCAGGGCAGGTTCAGATTAGAAGTTGGGAAAAAATTCTTCACTGAAAGAGTTGTCAGGGCCTGGAACAGGCTGCCCAGGGAGGTGGTTGAGTCACCATCCCTGGATGTGTTTAAAAAAAGGGTAGGTGAGGTACTTAGGGATATGGTTTAGCTTAGGATGGGATGGGTTGGACTTGATGATCTTCAAAGGTCTTTTCCAACCCTGTGATTCTGTGATAACATGAAATCCCATTTTTCAGCCAAAAAATATGCATCTGTAAAGTCTAACCAGCCCGAAGAGACACACAGTGTACCTGCAACAGCAAGCTTACTTAAAATGGCCACATTAGCACAGAACCTCAAGTAATAAACTGCCACTCAGCACAACAATATCCACACCTGAAGCTTGACAACAGTCAGAAAGTACCTGCCTCCTGCAAACTGCTCTCTGAGCAACGAGTGGGATGAGACTTTCATTACACAAACCCAGGCCCGTAACAACATTGAGAAGCAGAATAACCCCATGCCACCAATAACTAGCTCTAGTAGCACCATCAGAAGGCCTCTTTGCTAAGCTTCTAATGTTCTTGCAGCTTTGCCACGCTCTCTCCAGTTATCTGCATTTGTCTTAGAGCACACAGAAAACTGACCACAGGAGCTCAGTGTCCATGTACCAGTGAGGGAGAAGAAGTGATATGCAGGACATGCAGATGTTGGAGTGAGTTCAGAGGAGGCCACGAAAATGATACAAGGGCTGGAGCACCTCTGCTATGAAGGCAGGCTGAGAGAGTTGGGCTTGTTCAGCCTGGAGGAGAGAAGGCACCATACAGCAGCCTTCTACCGAAGGGAACTTCTATCTAAAGAGAACCAGGACCTGTACCAACCAAACAAGAGGGACGAATTTTAAACTTCCCTGTGAGGGTGGGAGGCCCTGGCACTGGGTGCCCAGAGATGTTGTGGCTGCCCATGGATCCCTGGCAGGGCTCAAGGCCAGGTTGGATGGGGCTTCGGGCACCCTGAGCTAGTGAAGGGTGCCCCTGCCCATGGCAGGGGTGTAACCAGATGGGTTTTGAGGTCCCTTCCAGCCCAAACTAGTCTGGGTTTCAGTATTTGTTTAGATTGCAGTATGACACTGATGACTATTACTCATTGCAATTCACTAGAACTCAAGAGGTTTGCATCACACAACTGTTCATTACACACATAAATTTCTTTATACAGATGTAACTTTCTTTTCAGGTGCACTCCTTCGCAGTGGTCTTCACTGAACATTGCTGAATATTGTTCAATGAACATCCTGTTGCATTAAGTTGTTCAGAATTTTGACCCCATCCCACCAGCACAGTGTCACCCACACCATTTGTCAAAGTTTTTCTCTGTTGACTAGTGTCATGAATGTCAACCCTGTTCCAGGGAGAAGCATGTGAGCTGCCTACTGAAATGCCTTCCCCCTTTGAGAATGCACCACTTCTGGTATAGACATTTTTTAACCACCTGTGCACCCGCCTTACCCAAGTGATATTTAGCCTGTAGATTACTTATGAAAATGACATGTTGAACAGTGTGAAAGCTTTAGTCAAAATATCCACCTTCCACACCTCCTTTATTCCACTTAGCCAGCTGCCCTGTCAAACAAGGAACACATATTGATTTGACAGGATTTGCTCTAGGCAACCCAAGCCTAATTAATTCCAAAGTACTCACAAACTTATTTCCCGAATTCAAGTTAGATAAAATTATCTGTAATCATCCAGGGCTTCCCCCCCCTCCTCCTTTGAAACACAAATGATATTTCTTCCCATCTCCCATCCTCAGCAGTCGCTCTATAACCTTTGAACTCTCAAAGAGAATTTCAAATAGTGGAAAGATTACTTCAACTATATCCTAAATGATTATTTGGCAGATGTTATCAGGTACTGTATACATGTGTAACTTTATCTTACTTCTGGTTTTTTAGCAGTTTTTCTCTGCTCTGGCCACCACTAGAGTGTAAGGTTTTATTTTTTTTTGTTTATTTTAGGTTTTTTGTGGGGTATTGTTTGGGGTTTTTTTGTTATCATTGTATCTTTCTATTAGTTTAGCCAATTGGCAGGGGAGTTGGAACTCTATGATCCTTGGGGTCCCTTCCAACCCAGACCATTCTGTGATTCTGTGATTCTACCCCTCTCTGCATTGTTCATTCACCGTCTCTGTGCTATTAATATTTTCCTTTTCTTTCGGTTTAGTCTGTTGTTTTCCTTTTTATGCATCACAGGAATTTCCTTGTTCTTCTTTAAACCCTCTGCTAATTAAAATTCATCTTGTGATTTACTTGCTTTGCTATTTATATATCTAAATCCTTAAACTGCTGTAGAGCAAAAGGAGTACCTGATATAGTCGTAACAGTCTCTTAATGTACGTTCCATCTGTCCTTTGCATAATCTCCATTATGCATTCAAAAGTGCCTCGTCAACTGCTAACCCTCATGCACTTCTTGGTCTCTCAGATCTCCTTAGGAGATACTATATACCAGCTCTGTGAGGCTGCTGAAAATGACTTTTCAAACCCATATTCTTCCTCCTTCATCTGATCTCTTTCTTTATTTCAAAAGCTTTCTTCAAAATATTTTTTCACTAAAAAATACATGCCATTATTAATTTCTTCCTTAATTGCTAAGATCAAAACCTAAAAATAAATAAAATTAAATATAAATTACTCATCTCTGTTTCCTGAAAGAAGTATGCCCAAAACATTCTCATAATTTGATATGTCATGTCTTACCATATCACTTACTGTTTGGATACTCTCAACGATTTAGAATGTACAGTAATTTATTTCCAGTATCATTTATCACACTGGACAACAACAAGAAGGGAAAACACGTGATTCTTATATTCCAGAAGGATGAAACAAAAAGGAAGACTGAGAAGGTGGAAAGAAGAAATATGAAGAGAGAATAGTTTGGGGTTTTTGGTGCCTACAAAAACATATTCTGCCCCATGTATGCATATGTAGCTTAGTTTAGGCACACTCTAAGACTTAACTTCTTGTAACACTGAAAAGTTTTGAGGTGAGAATTGAATGGAAGGGGGCAGCAGCCCAGAGTAACAGTTCACAAGGGGTTTTGTTACCTGGAGTCAGAATAGAAGGCTGTGGAAGGTGCTGTAGTGAAGTAGATGAACTTCTGAGATTAGTTTACCTTAGGTTTCAATGATGCTAACACCTGCTTGGTAAACACTGTTACAAAGGCTTCTCCCTTTTTGGACCATCAACTGGTTTCATCTGACATCTTATGTCATCTTCTGCTCTCAAAGTCCTAAATCATTCCACTACACCATGATTAATCCATCATCTGTTCTCACTTGGTCTTCCATTGATTATTCTTTTCTCCATCAATTCTCCCTCCATCCTAAACTCCTCCACCTTTTCCACCCACTCAATAAGAAGGCCTGCCACAAACCTACCTCCCCGCTCCAACCTCCACAAGACCTTTCTCCACTCTTGATCTTGCACCACAGAAGCACTTCTGATGGAAAATAAACCCAAACAAAAGCCCTATGATCATACGAAACGCCCTCCTCTGAAACCCCCTGTTTCCCTTCCTCATTCCAGGCACCTTTTTGAATAACCAGCCTGTTAAAACCACAGCTCAGAGGATTTCCACATATGGCTCCTTAAAGAGACTTGCTTCTCTTAAATAAATGTTTCTCTTTGAGGAAGAAAGGCCATTTCTGATGGTTTCTGTCAGCAATAGCAAATGAAATAAGCCTCCCACAAAACCAACCCCTCCCCAAAAGCCTTCTAAAGGGACCCATGCCAAACCAACAGCTAGAGAGGTGGTGATTAAAACAAATTTCCCAGTATAATTCTAATTATGTAGACAATGAAAAAGTTGGTATTCTTATTGGTTTAGTTATTAGTTTTCTCTGAGAAACATGGAAACATACCTAACACTGAATGAGCCTTGTCATCAGGGAAGAGAACATGCTGCAAAGGTCAATGAAACTTGAGGTTGGTAAACTAGAAGTAAGCCTTATACAGCAAATGAAACAATCTTCTTATCTCTTCCATAAATGGAATTTAGTTTCTTAAGAGGATTAGCAGTCCTTCTACCACAGTTTGTTCATCTGCCTCCACACCAACACATCTGACCTCCATGAATAAAAGGAGAAACGAGATTCCTGCAAGGTTTCTCCTCTCTGGCCATGACATGGGTATAACAAGGCAGAACTCATTTTGGACCTTCAGCTATCTGAATGCCTCCACCTTTTATGGCCAACGTACCAAGATTACTCACTGCAGAATATGAAGCAGGCAGATACTTCCACAAATGACAAATTGAGCTGAAGAAATTACAGAGCACAGCTGCCTGCTGAGAGTGCTCTGAGCACAATAGGTTCATTGTGTTTTTCAGCTCAGTGACTGTTATTTCAACAGATAGGGACTGTCTGGTGCTGCAAAACTGGAGGCTCTTCCATGCTGCAGTACATTTCTTGTGCTAAATATAAAACCATCCTGCAAGGTAATGTCCATCTCTCCATCCAGATGCTGCCAGAATCTCAGGCAGATTCTGAAAGGCAGCAAGTTTGGGCTAATTAAAAGTCTCCCTCCCCTCCCCCTGCCCCAAAAACAGCAAGTTCCTTGCTCTCTGGAAAGCACCTAGAGCTAAAGAAGCATTTGAGACTGAACATCTACAGAACCAGATTATTAAAAACAAGGATTATTAATACATCAGGTCTGATACATTCCAACCCAGATTCCTAATCACAAAACTTATTTCCCGATTCCTCAGTTTTCCACCTGCAAGTGAAAATACTTGGGGTTTTTTATCCATAATGCCTCTTCAAAGGTTTTCAGCAACTGCAGGAGTGCAGAAGAGACACACACCACCATGGATTTCACAGAGACACTGAGCATGGAGACGTAAGCAGCAGCCCACAGCTCCTGCAGCACCCAGCTCTGCACAGACCCATCTCTCTGGCTTCCTACTGCACAGTTTGCTCTGTGCACATCCTGCAAGGATGGTGGGGCTCCTTACTCCATCAGAGCTGCTGCAACCAAAGGCTTCTCCTTGATTCAGCACCAACAGAAATTAGAGAAACTTCCAATGGGGTTAGTTAATTGCATCACAAGAACATGGATGCTGTAAGAAGGTGATCTGTGCTTTCAGGAATTAACATGAACAAAGCAGAAATCAACCTGGATCCTAGATGGAAAGCACAGGTTGGAGCCAAACTTGGTGGCTGTATGTGTATTGAGAAGCATCATCAGTGAAAGGGGAGAAGTTTACTTTTCTGCCAAAAAAAGCTAAATGTTTAATATCCTGCACTGCAGTTAGTGCAGACAGCAGCTAAGCTGTCATGCCTCAAGCTAGCACCAACACCCGCATGATCTACACCAAAGAGTCAAGACTCAAGACCAGAAGGTCAGTAGATGCAGTTACTCCAAGGAGGGTTGGACAGTACAATCTCAAATGTCTGCCATGAGGAAAACATCAACTCTGTTGGTATTTAGAAGGAGAAGGTGCTTATTGCCACCTAGCCATATTAATGGGGGAAATTTTCAGGAAAAATCCTGGCACCCCTATAAATCACAGAGTCATCGAATCGTTTTGGTTGGAAAAGATGAAGTCCAACTGGGAATGGATGGAAAACACATAACCTGCAGAACTGAGCACTGACTAGAGGCTTAGTTTGGCCAGTTGCTGGACTTTGGCAGCTTGTGTGTTAGCCAAGTGCTCAATAAACTGTGGAACTACTCTCGTTTAGCGTGTCTTTGCCTAGAAGAATTCACTGCTTGAGACCACACTGTCAGGGTTGTTCGAATTCTAGCATACAATTAGATAATACCTTCCGAAGCAAATATGCTGTTGAGTACATGAATGATCAAAACCAAGCAGATTATTTAACTACTTTGCTAGAATGACCCCTAGAAAACATTAAAGGCAGAACTGTCCAGCCATAAAGCACATCCATTAATCTTTGTGCAAACAAATATATTAGAGAGACACTCAACAAGGCTGGTGCAGACCTCTGCCTCAAAACCTGCAACTTCTCTGAAGAGCAAAGCTTAGCTCATGCTAAGCAGCAGCCAATTGTGTCAGGAAGGCTTGAGAAACAGTTCACACGCACAGTACACCTTCAGAGAAGAATGAGACTAGATCACTGTAGACCTGAAAACAAGTGCCCTTGAAAAACTGTTTTGAGAAAAACAAATAATTTGGGTACTTCAACTACCTAGGCTTTTCTGGGAATTCTAAGCAAAGTAATTATCTAATGAAAATCAGTATCTTTCTTGCATCTGTATTAAAAGTACCTCAATCTATATCTGTACTGATTAGTTCTTCAAATCTGCTAGAGAAAATCATCATCACTTCATTGTTCCTCACACAGTCTGGGTCATTTTTCAGTATAATTGCGAGGTCCAGCTTACCTTATTATCTGCTTTGGATTAATGCTGCACCTTTTAGCTGCTGTTTATCTTCTTTTGACCACAAATTGCCAATTGTTTAGTTATCCTTATGGAAAGGAAATACCAGACATCCAACAGAAAGGAGGACCAAAAGGAATACCAAAACCTCTGACATGCTCAGCTGTTCACTTTGTTAGTACTAGAAGGTGAAGAATGAGAAAACATGCCATATTCACAGGTGCATAAGCACCTCCCTGAAACAGCAGCATCCCCTTCCTTTGAGTGAATAAAAAACCAAACACAAATACCTCAAGGTAAGCTTGAAGAAGTCTTATCATTACCACCACCCTTAGAAGTCTTACTGCTGTTACCACTTCTTCTTTGGCAACTTCTCCAAGAGTTAAACTACCTTCACAAGAGGGGCTGTTAGGACAAAGGCAAAGCCTAAACTGATTGTGTAACACAGGCTGCTGGCACTGAGGTAGGTGAGCTCCAGGTTTGCTGGCTCAGTCTCTCGGCGCTGCCCCTGAAGCCATGCACCTGGATCAACGTGCTGGCAACAGCACTGCAGCTTCTGGGATCTTCTGAGGAACAGAGAGCACAGGGTCACTGTCAAATTAAAAGTGGAAAGTATCTCTCTGGACATGTACCTGCTTATTTAGGTACTAACTATTTCTGTTGCCTTTGAGGGTTTTTTCATATTTACAACACAGCAACCAGTGCTTTATATAAGAAAATTAATTACAAACCTCTTAAAGATGACATCTTTAACTCCCTTATTTTACATCACTTGTATCGGTATTACAACTTTATGAACACTACAGAAAAGAGGCTGCACTTTTCTTTCCAAACAGTCCTGTTTTAAAAGCATTACTACAGATATGGGAAATGAGCAAGAGAGCTGTGTTTTCATTCGTCCTCTTTGTTACTTCTGATGACCGTATGCAGAGATCAAAACACATGTCTATCCATTTCTCAAGCAGAACTGTTGGATCTTCAGGATTTCACACATGCAACGTTATGTGCAAATAGAAAGAATTATCAGGTACAGAAAATACTACCACAGGCAGTTACAGAGCAGGCCTTTCAAGCCACCCAGGTATTATGGCGGTTGTGCCGTTGGTTGGTTTCCTCCTTATAGCCCCAGTCCTTGGAATCTCAGGGCTGTGCCTCTTCCCACAAATCGAGCTCATAAGCTAAGGAGAAGCATTCTCTAAAAAGAAACACTGGAATTCTCCCAAGTCACTATGATTTCTGACATTGGGCAGCTGGCAGTACCAGAGGAGCAGTAATACTCCCTTTTTCTACAGCCTTCTTGATTTGACTCTCATCTTTGAGCACTTAAACTTTAAACCTCAGAACGTCTCTGTGAATGATCTGCTTTTACAAATGCAGAATTGAAGGGGGGAGCAAAAGACACAAGAAGCTAGTATGCTTTTGCCCTCTAGACCCCAGAATTTGAGATATGTTAGACTGCTAAACCTCTCAAAGGCAACTGCAGGGCAATGACTGATCTCCAAACCATCCATCCTAAGCAACTCATATTACTGTGTGCTCAGTGGAGCATTTGAACTGGGTAATGAGTTTAGAGACTGACAGAGATTCTGCTCCAGTGGGGATTAATCCCCCAAAGCGATATGGTCAAAAACAATGAAACTATTTCCACTATTTCCCTGTGCTGCCTGGCTCATGTCCACATTGTTTTTTCCCTGCATTAAGATAATGTTCCTACCCTCATTACTGTCTTCAGATACTAATGATCCAGACTGATGGAATTTGTATTTCTTCTCTGCTACAGAGTAGTGCCTTGTGGTCCCAAACATAGCTTGTTGTTCAGTGGAATGGTGCATCTGAACATAATTGAAGAGAGAACATGAAGAATTCATAACATGCTTAGAGTAAGAAACACGAGTTTAAATTCTCCTTCCACTGTTTCAGTGATGTCTGGAATTTTTCTATTAGAAATAAACAAGATCTTAATTAATTAATTGCTTATGTAACAAACATCATTACATAAAATTACCATCTAGAGGCACCGGAAGAAGAATTTTAATTATCCAGGTGAACTTCAAAGCAGAACCACACTGTGTGATTTCTAGGGTTGTTTCCCAACCCCTGATATCCAAGCACTGTACGGCTGGTAGCATCTTGATTAGCCTGACCCAGTTTTTGGATTGTAAAAGTCAAGTCAAAGCAACAGCTGATCAAACCAAAAGGCCGGTTGGACGGGTTCATGGATGGTAAACCAGCAGTGCCCATGCTGTGGGCCAGCTGCCAGTTTCAGGGCATCCATACGAGTCCCTGTTTGTTGAAAGGATGAGCCACTCCAAATGCTGAAACTAAAAAGCTTTGCCTTCGGTACGAAGCAATCGCTCCTGTTCCAGAGGCTAAATGGAGAAAAGAGTGTTCCCAAGCCTGTCTGCCAGATACTAAGTGCACAATGCCTACAGAATAAGGTCACTTCTATAGGTAGAAAAGCAGCAACAAGCTAAGCAGCTCACTCCAGTCCAAGCCCTGAGCCCAGCTGCAGCCTTTCCCGCTCTGTAAGAACACCCCAGCATTGAAGAGCTGTTGTTCTGGAGGAGCGAGATATGATAACTTCAGGAGGCATCACTACCTGCTCTACAGCCCAAACACACACCAAGCTCTTCCACTGCAGGCCTGGCAAACAGGGCAGCTCCTGTCCACTCCCCTCTACAGACTGATGGTGCATCCAACCCACACCCTGCAAGCAGGACAATGATGGCTCAGTAACACCAGCATCCTTCTCCAAAGCCTCACTCAAGTTCTAACCTTGAAAATGGAATTAGGTAAACTATGCTGCAAGGATATCCTAAAATCTCAAACACAACCCTGCTGACGTGAGAAAACTACTTCTAGAGTACTAACAGCTCATTTTAACGAATCTCATCACGCACCACACGTATCGTGAAACCATTAATCTTTTACCACTGAAGGGATCTTCCCATCACACAGCCAGAAGGTTTCCTATGAAAAAACTTTCCCTTGCATGACAAGCTCTACGGCAGAAGGAAACGGAAGCACAACACCTGAGACATCAAGTTTTTAATCCTGCTTGTACCTTCCCGTGGAAGGGCTGGGCAGTGAGGTGCACACAGGAGAACAGGGGAGGGGGAGAAGGCAGGAATTCTGTGCTTGCTCTTGCTCTTCAACTCCCACACCCACCTCTTCTCAGAAGCAGCTTCCTTTCCTTTTAACATTAAAGCTTGATGCTTCCCATCATCCTATCACAGTCAACACAAACATATTTATGTTGACAGTGACCATACTGTCAACAAAAAAAAAAACAACCCACCTTTAAGTGAATCCCTTTTGCAGACAGAAAAAAACATGTTAGGGTTTTTTTTCCCCCCTTGCTGCAGTTCTGGACACAAGCAAAGAGCAGTAGGTCTCTCTCCACCTTTAAATCTCAGGAGCACTGAAACTTTCTCAAAGAGGATGCCCACACTGTAGCCTGCCGTGTACGGAACGACCGGCTCAGCGCCGAGCTAGCTAGGCTTGAGCTGGGGAAGCAGCCTAGCTGCAGCAGCACTGCACACAGCCTCCCAAAACCCAGTTTGTTGACAACTAAGTGAAAATTAGTCTGCAGTGAGCTGTGGGTCACTGAGGATAGACTGCTTCGAGCATCTGAGCCAGGCAACTTCAAAGTAGGCTTACCGTTCGTAAGCTGCACTGCAGTCTGCAGTGCAGTCTGCATTGTAAATATACCTCAAGTCTTTGCACTCCAAATTTGAATTCAGATATCAGGAAAAAAAGGAAAGGAGAGGGAAAGAAAAAAGGCAGGTTTAACTAAAGCAAAGTACAGAAAGTCCAAGCTATGTGAAAGGGATTACAATTCCTGCAATGTCTCTGTAACCCTTTTGTTCTCTTTTATCCTCTGATCCTGGGCCACACTTTCCAGACGCTCCAGCTTAAATCAGGCTAATTAAAGTCTTACCAAAGTCAGTGGAAATCTTTCTGCTGATTTTATGGAAGGAAAAAATTTGCTTTTTCATTGCTACTGTCATATGAATAAGGATGTAAGAAGGGAAGGTGACTACAACTTTAATTTCTTGTGTAGTCTTATGCTGAACACAGATCAGACACTAAAAGCCAGTTGCTCCAGGTACACGTCCGTTTCACTGCAAGTATAATTCCTAAATTATTATTTTTTTAAACATGTTCTTAAGTGAAAAGGACAAAAAGAAAAAAGGAATAAGCAGACAAGCATTTTACTACTTCAAAACACTACAGGAACCATGTCCCCATGCAGGCAAGACTGCTCACCTGAACCGTTCTTATGAATTATTCCTTATTTCATCCCTACATCCAGTATTAAACTGTGAAGCTTCTTCAATTAAGAAGAATCTTTTTCTGGCAACACAAAAGCATCTGTACAAAGTACACATTATATCACCTGGTAAGAAACTAACAGGGAAAGAAAAATCATAATAACTTCTTGCAAATTTAAGTGGGTTTATTTCCAGATATTTCCACTGGCTTCAATGTTTGACTTGAAATTAAACAGGGTGGATGTTCAAAATTTGACCTCTAATTTGTAAATTCTTTTTTCCCCTCAATTCTGTTCCTGTAATACTCAGAACAGAGCAATCAGATTAGTAACTAACATTATCTGTATCTTTGTCCTTTAAATAAACTGCTCAATATCAGGATTACGCCTGTGAGCTCTTTCAAATGATGTGTGAAAAGCATTCTTAAAATTCCTTTCAAACTTCATTTGCAGTGATTTTCTTGCAGTAATATGAGAATAAATGAAAAAGATAATTGATTTCCACAGTAAGCAATTACACACACTGATTTTTCTACAGCAACTGTCTAATTAAGAGACTATGAGCCCAGCATACCAAGCCTTTTATTTAAGCATTGTTTTTGAGGAATTCATATGATATGCAAGCTGTACAACTTTTTGTATTCTGTTACATTGCAGATGCACCAAAACACTTGCTACAAACTTTTAACCCCTCACAAAAAGAAGAGAAATGTATATATATGTATTTCGATTGGATCTGAAGAAAAGAAACAGCTACTGTTCAACTGAGTAAAAATATCCGAAGAATATCAACACTGACAAATAGCATTCATGGCAAGGCTGATCTAAAAAAGTGACACAGGACTAAAAATATCCGACAAAATTAACAATGAATGATTTGTTATGAATATGAAACATGCATATGCACAGATGTCAGTTATATAACCCATTTCTTGTATCATTAAAGAGTAAATACAAGCCTATTCTTTCAGTTTATCAAAACACAGTATAAAAAGCAGGCACATTTCTCTCCTATATTTCTCTCCCCTAATTAACAGGGGTTTTTTTTTAACTGCATGTCTTCTACTACTGCAGCAGAATCTCATCTGCCTCCTTATTCTGAATTGCTACAAACAAACGCCTGCTGCTCCCAAAGGCTTTGCTAAGAAGCATCAGTAACAAAAGAATTGTAGGTGCATACCTTAACCTCTTGGTTGGCAAAAATCTCCACATCAACCCCACAGGCAACCAGAGTGGAAACATCACAGTCCATGCTACGGGCTGGCATCCCCCCCTTTTGTACACAGAGTTAGGCAACCCTCAGAGTAACAAATGATTGGAAGAAAAAAAGGAAAAAAAATAAAAACAATTCTTCAATTGAGTATTTCAACTGAACAGTCCAAAATGCTGTTTCCCTGCTGACAATAACTGCAAGCCTCCGACACAAGCTCTTTGCACTTAACTGAGTTGCTCCTTGCCTTTCCCCTGTACACCCACCAACTGAGCAGGCACAGCATAGTAACAGCGCTATTCCATCTCTCACGGCAATGACATCACCACAAAGACTGACATAAGCTAAATCTATTTTTTTCAACCCTTTTATCTCTAGGCAGCACAGTGGATAAATTGAACATGATTATGTGCTAAATCTGAACTCAGACTAAATCAATTCAAGCAGCGTTCACTGGCAACTGAGTCATAGCTGTTGTTTCAGCTGAGTGCTTATGCTGGCAAAAAAAAAAGATCGCCTGACACCAAAAGCTCCACTCTGAGCGTAAATTAACCCAGCATTTAAAGCTGCTAAGCTCAAGGTAACGTTTGTTACTTTATTATGCTTTAAAATCTACAGCAGAATGCTAATAAAAAACACAAACACACCCAAAACAAAGCACCTTAGCATTCTGCTCTCAGTAATTCCAGGTCTTTATTGGAACAGTGCATTATACAGCCCTACGCATGAGCGTAGAGAACATCCAGCCCTATTACCAAGGGTGATCAACGTGCTGCAAATTTGATCCCAGCGCTTAGACATACAAGTTGTGCTAAGACTCATCTTTGGGAAGATCAAAGGCATGTCTGTGTGTGATTTGGAAGTCAATACCCCTTGAAAGAACAGAACACAGAAATTTCCCTTTAAATCAGAGCTTCACACTAAGCAACCATTATACCATCTGTCCTCAGGGTCACTCCTTCACAAACCTAACAGTACTCAATTGCAATAAATAGATTTAAGCGAAGAAGTTTGGCACCTGCCCGCTCAGTTCTCTGTTTATGCTTTGCAAGTTATTTTTTAACAACAGAAATAAAGTATCTACAATTTGGGACTTCTAAAGTTGATCTTTATCCCAGACTTGCACCATTATTTTTTCCTCTAATGTTTAATTCTTGTGATCCCTAAAGTGCTTCTAATTGTCGCAGGCCTAGAGATGACATTTATGGGTCAAACAGATTAACAGGGGGAAGTAAAATATTTTACTATTGGTATAAACCTAGCAACAGCACATAGCTCAAGGTAAGAGACTCTTCGCTGACAGGTACTGCAGCTCACACCACGCTCTGTGATGCTGCATGTAGCCTGCTACCAGTATTTAAACAAGGCTGGCTGAACCTGTGCGCTGAACCACAGGCAGTTTGGGCTACCTTACCCTTACTGAAATTCCAAATGAGGACACTGAGGGAAAACATGCCAAATTCTTTGCACCAAAACTGAGCACCCAGACACCGAAAAGCAGACGCAGCTCCCGATGACATTCGAGACACCCAACTTCTTCCTCTTTTGCCAGCGCCGTTAAAGCGTGGTAAGCACAGGGAATTCCAGATTAACCCATGACAGAACAACCTCCACTGAGAAGTCCACTCTTTGCCCCTGCGAGCTGGCAGGAAGGTTAGATGCTGGTACACAAAAGCTGAGATCTATTATCAGAAGATGCTTTTCCAAGTTCTATTAAATTTATCTATGATTATACAAGTTATACTATCACTATCATGATATTTATTTATACCTGCCCACTTTCCAACTTGCACTTAAATATCATATAATAAACATATTTCAAGCATAATTATTTATATTTGCCTGGTTTTTAATGTGCACTTATATTCACCCCATCAGCAATAATCACAACCTACGATCCAGAACCAGGATGGAAACATATCCCAGCGCTAAAGATGTGACAAACCAAGACTATAGAGAGCAACAGAAATTGATAGGGTAGTAAAAGGCAACAAATTAATCAATATAGTTTATCATTATTATCAATTGCATTGTGCCCATGTCATTTAATCACTGTCAAGTTTTTTCATAACCCACAGGAAGACACTTTTTAGAAATAATTTGAAGGTAACATTTTTGTGTGTGTTTAGAGGAACTTTTATCCATATATTCAAATATTGTATATATATGTTATCGTAGAAACAAAGTCATAAAGGTGCCTGATTGAAGTTCTAAGCAGGCAGCAATGGAAAAACCATGCCACCAGAGAACCGAGGAGTTAGTAAGTGGTTATCAAAGAGCTGGAAGGAAACACTGAAAGCAAAGATGAGTCATGCATATCTGAGCCTAATGAAAGTTTCAGCAGTAGGGACCAATAGGACTAAAATGCCAGACAAACATTTGAAAAAAGAAAAGATGAAGAATGAGACAGTGCTGATCACTAAGGTCTGGAAAAGGATCTGAAATGAAAGTGATGCCTGGCCTGAGTGTGGTTTCATAGCAGTGCTGGGAAAAAGCTCTTACTATACAGAGCTACACGGGATAGTTCCATAATAATTACTTTCCTTTTTTCATTTTTACAACTGTCACCTATCAATTCCAATGCCCTTCTCCTTAATCTTGTTATGAAAACTGGTACATGGTCTGAGAACTGACGTGTCCCACTTCATGGTTATTCTTGCACTTCTTCTATTCATCTCCTTTCAAAGCAGAATCAGTGCAATTTTCCCACTCCATCCGACTAAGGAATTCTTACTGAGATCACAATTACTTTCATTTCTTGTTTCTGTGTGCCTATTCCTAAGCATACACAATTTTTAGCTTCAAAACCACTCTAGCTCACTAGGGTATTTTAGTGAGCTCTTTACAGAGACAACCTAGTTGCTTTTCCTTACCAAAAACAAAGATTACCCAACAGAAAAACTCTACAGGGTGTTTGAGTATTTCAAACTCTCAGGGCACTCCACAATTCCTTATAGTCCCATCTAATGTTAATTAAAAAAAATAATCATTATAATGTAATTTAAAATTGGTTAATATTGACTACTTTCTCCAGATCAGGAGCCTTGGTTTGCAATCAAATTTACAGAAGGATTTATTTCAATTTCTTTGGAAGCAAACGTTTACTCTGGTTCTAGATAGTCTTGCTAAATTCAGCAAATTCCTAAGAAAATATAAAGTCACATTTCATGCATATTTTAAAGCAGCGTATTTAACAAATTCAAATTGATACAGACTCCTAATGCACTCCAGCATACTTGAAGAACCTGCTTTTTCAGTAGGTTCTCCAGACCACCAACTGCTACTAACACGTGAGCAGGAAAGCCATTCTCTTCTCAGTGGGGGCTAAGCCAGAGGATTTGCAGACCACAAATACACTTTAAAGCTTCACCTGAAAGTCAAAGGTTAGACAGTACATGGAACATCAATGCTGGCCAATACAAGCAGATTCAAGTAAAGCAGCTGGTGCTGAGGTGCCGACATCATCAGTATTACTATTTCAAGTGGGATGGATTCTTCTCGGCTAGCTCTAGTATGCCCTGTGGACTGGTACCCTGCAGCAGCAAAGCAGAAGCAGTCCTGGAGACATCTTCTGGTGTGGGCTCATCTGAAGGGAATCCATAATGTAAGCCAAAGTGCAGTAGGTGGAAGACCGTCTCAGAAGAAAATGGCCTGAATTAGAACACTAATCCAGAAGTACGTAACTCTACTGCTGTCCCCTACCATGTTTTCATTGGGCTTAAGACCACAACCACTAACTTTGAGAATGGAGAGAATGCAGTTTTGAACAGTCCATTCAGAAGTTACTCAATTTCTTTCAGGTTTTGTCCATAGTAACCATTAGGCATGGAATTAAATGAGCACTATTCACAACATGTGAATCACAGAATCACAGAATGTCAGGGGTTGGAAGGGACCTCAAAAGATCATCTAGTCCAACCCCCCCACCAGAGCAGGATCACCTAGATTAGGTCACACAAGAACATGTCCAGGCAGGTTTGAATGTCTCCAGAAGAGTATATTTAAGGGGAATGGGTTTAAGAGCAAGTGAGATCCACTTGTATATCTGGGCTGAGTAGGGGAGTACCAAGTTTCCACAGTTGTGCGTACAGCCACCAAACAGGTTCTAGAACTCGCAATAAACTGATTAAATATAACTCCAGGTGGAATTGTTCCTCCACGAGAACCAAAAATAATCCCATAGCATCACTAGACTTTCTGATGAGTAACACTTGATGATCGTGTCTTGTACTTGAATCAGAAATCCCCTTCAAAAAGGCAGTTTTTAAAATCAGAAGGAGAGTAAGTTGTGTTGCTCCAGCCAAGGACAATCTTACATTCTGGATTTGTTCAGTGCCTGGGATAACGCAGTCCTTGCCCACAACCTTTACTCTTTTCTGCAGTGTTACCATAGCTATAGCTGTGCTTCAGCGTGATACAAATAGTGCCACAGATTCAAGACTTCTCAAGCTTTTCTGTCAAGTCATTAAAACAACTTGTGCAAAACCCCAACACACACACACACACACACACACGCACACTCACCCCTCACTTTTGCAAGCAAACTACTACTGATTTAGCCTTAGGGAAACATTACTGTATCTGAACCTCACATAAATTCAACCACATTGTAACCCCAACATACCAGCTAAATTCAGAAGCAAGCGTGACAGTTTTTGTTCATTGGATGAAGCTTGTGCTCATTACTACTAGTAACTGAGGGATTATTTCTGTAGCAGCTCTGCTTGGAGGTGCAAACCATATTGTTTAAGGCACTGTACAAACCCAGAACAATAAAAAGAAACCCTACATCAGTGACCCTTTGCTGCTTAAATGGAACACCATAAATAGACCCATAGTATGTCTGACGAGTTTTTTTAATGATGAGCATCATTATTGATGTCACTCAACCTACAACACATGTCAAAAGTATTTAAATTGTGCTTCTTTATATACCTGTTGTCCAGAACATTCTTTTACCAATATAATCCTATTTTTCACAGAATCACAAGGTTGGAAAAGACCTTTGAGATCACTGAGTCCAACCACACCTGTCCTCTACTAAACCATACCCCATCTACCCATCTTTTAAATACATCCAGGGTCGGTGACTCAACCCCCTCCCTGGGCAGCCTGTTCCAGTGCCCTGTAACTCTTTCAGTGAAGAATTTTTTCCTAATGTCTAATCTGAACCTGCCCTCGCACAGCTTGAGGCCTTCCCCCTCATCCTATCACCTGTGACTTATAATTATAAAATATAAATACTTCTAAAACCCCATAAAAATAATAAATAAAAATAACATGAGACAGCCATGAAAAATAAAATTATTTCTTCCACTTTCTCTGTCTGCAGCAGGTAAGAAAAGCCAACCAGATACATTCCTCAGGAGCAAAGCTAGCTCCTTCAAAGAGGCCTTTCACAACGACATTTATAACAAGTGGAATTCTGGAGACTGAGCAGGGTTCAGCTCAGCCACAGAAGGAAAAGAATGAGCACTGAGTCAGGTAATTGCTTTAGCATATCTAGAGCATTTTTTAATCCCCCCCAAGATGATAGATGCATTAGGCATCAAGTATCTTTTTGATAGAAAAGTTTAACTGGCATTTACAAGAAATGAGGAACAATCCACTATCCCACAGCAACAAACCCACTGATTTTTCCCAGATGAGCTTGACTCAAGCTAAAGTTTCTATACACACACTCAAAATTAGCAACAATTGTAGCAAAAAGGACTATGACTCACTCCTTCTCATAACAAATAATTTGAAGATTTTAGAGACACATAATTTTAGCCATAGGAAAAAAAACCCACCCCAAACATAAGTTTAATTAAACTTAGAATAACCCTAAATCACTAAGTTCCTCAAACATGCAAAAACTCCAGCGTTCAAGGAATTGCAAGGTTGGAAAAGACTTTTAAGATAACTGAGTCCAATCATTCCTGTCCTATGCTAAACCATATCCCCAAATGCCTCATCTACCTGTCTGTGAAACACATTCAGGGATAGTGACTCAAACCCCTCCCTGGGCAGCCTGTTCCAGGCCCTGACAACTCTTTCAGTAAAAATGTTTATCCTACATCTAAGCTGACCCTGCCCTGGCACAGCTTCTTGCCATTTCCCCTTGTCCTATCACCTGTCACTTGGAGTCTGGAAAATCCCAAGTGGAACCAAGCCTTGGCTGGTCTTTGTTTCTGGAAAGGTAACTTTTCTGTACTGTTAAGTGATACTTTGCTTTTCTGTAGGTAAGAACTTTATTAGTTGCACTTCTAGATCTCGGAACCTGAAGGTCCAAGAGCCAGAAAATAAAACTAATCATAAGCATTATGAAGGATTTCTCCCTCCTTTAATAACAACAATATCAAGCAATTAAGAGACCCACATATGATAATGTGAGAACACTTCAGTGCCTGAATAAACCCCTGTGTCATTTAACCAACGTCATTTTGCTGTCTCATTTAGCTACACACAAGTTGCAACTCTGAGTCAGAATTGTTCAATTACTTTTAGCGTGGCAGTATCATTTATAGTCCTAAGCTTCCAAGCATACGCAGGGAGGTGTGAGGGGGTGGAAATCAGTGCATGTGTCTTCTGTCTACTGGAAATGGTTACAAATCCTTCTCCGTGCCAGATCCTCACAGGATAAGAACTGTTATGGTTCCAGACTGCAGAAACTTCTCTCTCATAAAACGAGCTGCCACAGTTCAGAAGTCAAGACAGCCTTGATTCACTCGGTGAGCAGATGACCACCCACAGAATACATAACACACACATGGAAACAGAAGAGGATCATAACTCTGCAGTGTAAGCTGAACTTATTTGCAGTCTAGCCACACTGAATCACAGATAAATTGCATAGGTTTCAGTTTTAAAAGAGAACTAAACACAGATCTCCACATCCTGGTATACACACCGCCATTATAGGCAACAGATTTGGGACAACTCCACTGACCTAGCTATCCCTGCTGAAGCAATATGAGATGCCTTCGGGTATCCAAGACACATGCATGGCAAATATTGTAAGTACCTCTGGAAGGCCCTTCTCTCCTGAACCATTAGCCAGAGGACCTAAAGGATACTTTAAGACATTTAAATTAGCACTAGGCGGCTGCATTTGGGATTTGGGCAACTGAATGCTTCTTGCATTGCACTCAGTGGACTTTGGAGAGGGATTTTGCTGACCAGGCTCTTGATGTGTAGTTTGTGGGTAGGATGGCTGAATTGCTCTGTAACCTCCACTGGTTGCCAAATAGATTTCCAGCAACTTAAACAGAAACTTCAACATACAGTGCATATGTGCATGCATATAAGCTGACATTTAAATGTTGATTGTGAACTGAATCTCACAGAGAAAGTTACCACCATGCCTCAAATTCTTCAACAGCAAGACAGGAATGGTGATACTTACCTAGTGTGTGGTGAGGTTATTGAGCTTGCAGATTACACAGGCAAACTCCTAGTTGATAGATTTGTATGTTATCTTTAATTTTATGAAAGATGACAGAACAGGTGATGCTCTTACATGTATTTGCTCTTGCAGTACTTGAAAAGAGAATCAAAACTCAGTCATATATAGATTCTGTAAGAGACTGACACACACACAGGATGCCAGGGCTGTGCTCCGAGAGCTGCAAAAAGCTCCAAACTCTCAGGCACCTTCTCTGGTCACACTGGGAAGATGGAGGTGCTCATAGGCTGAGACAGGAGCAAGACACTGGAGGGATGGATTCAATTCTTCACAGATCTACTTTTGTGACCTTGGATGAAGAACATGCAGGAACACACATTCAGACAGGCTCAGAGCCCTTGTGTTTTATTTGGATTTTAAGTGTAAGCTGTGCAGGACAGGCACTCCACATTACTAAATGTTATTTAATGGATGATGCCTGTTGGAAGAGAACTGTAATAACACTGCCTAAAAATGTGATTTGCAGTTATCCATGAACCCTGTTAACAGTTTCCAAATGTATTTTTAAATCATTTCCATTTACCCTTACTTGTCTCAGCCTAACAAGGGTATTTAACATGTCTGTGTGCTTTCCTTGTCATTTGAGACGCTTCATCACAGCCAAATGCCCTTGAAAGAAGAGCCTGGAATACCAATGCTCACTGCTGTGAGAGACCAACCTTATCTCTCAACTGCAGCTCTGCACAGGACACGCAGGTGAGAGATTTAATGGCTGTGCTGAGAGAAAACAGTGCTTACTGCCAAGCCAGCAAAAGCAGTCCAGTTCAAAAGAAGGAAGAGTAAACTGTCACACAGCATGCAGTCAGACAGCAAATAATGAAGCAATGAATAATAGATTTCTTCGGCAATTGCTATTTTACCCTGATGTTATAGGATGGGCATTTATTTTGCTGCAACACTTTAAACTAGATAGCATCTTCTGTTAAATCCCCAATCCAACTGCAGACCAAAAAAAAATATAAAATAAGCATCAATACCTAAAATTTGCCATATACAGATATCCATGGGGGAAAAAAACAAGAAATCTAGGTAATTTTAAAATATTAGTGAACTTGTATTTCTAAAATGTCTTTATCAGAGTCTTTCCTTCAAGACTGATTTCATAAACAGGAGAAACCATGATGGTTTAAGGAACCCATTTAAGAGCCTGTATCTGCACTCAATATTTTGGTAGTTTTTATACAATACAATAGAGCTCTCAACAGATATTAACAGCTACAAGTCCCAAACAAAACCAAACTTAAAAACAGAGCTAGTTTCTGTATAGTCATCTAATGCATGAAGTATCAGGAAAGTGGTTTCAGAAGATGTAGATTTAATACAGTTCTAAATCATTTAGTCATTCTCTGCGTTGGTTCACCCGCTAATGAGAAGGTATTATAATGCACTGTCAGTATTAACTTGGTAGTAATTAACTAGCAGACACATAAAAAAATACAAATGACAGAAAATTGATCTTATTTGAACTTGAACTTCTCTATATTTAAACAATCAGCTTCCTTCTGAAACACAGAGCTGCAAGCAACAAGCCCAAATGTATGCTGTTATATCAACCAAAACGTTCTCTAGAAGAAAATTTCCATACAAGAATTCTAACTCATTCTACTGTTGATAACCTTTGAGAGAAAAAAAGAGGTATTTCTGATTCACGTCATCCAGATCCCTGGGAAGTCCTGTCAGCAATGGCCAAATTAGAGCTACCACTGAAACGCTTAATAGAGGCTTTTTCTTCTACATGTCTGACAGTGGAGATTCGTCCCTCTGGGACATCAGCATCAGCCATACATGCAGCTGATGCAGCAGGTCTGCACGTGCCATACAAACCTCTAAGAGATGCAAACTGTCAGCGAAGAGGACACACGTGTTATTCCTCACCACCTTAATTTGTAACTTTTCTTAATTCTAAAGAAAAGTCTAGACAACAGGGACTTTTTATGGCCTTTTATCAAAGGCAGGAGGGGGACAACCCAAATATTGCCTCCAACTAACCTGGAGCAATTCAACTGTTACTTTAGCTTTTGGGTTTGGTTTTGTTTGGATTTTTCCATTGCACTTTAGGTAACTTAGTTTTAGTCAGGAGTCTGGGTACAAACCTGAAAAAACAGGAACAAGTGTTTCTATGTGGTACTATGACATTTCTTGTTTTCTTGGAAACGAAACATTTTCTCAGACTCAGACTTTTATTTTTTTTATAGCTTCTTACGGTCTTTTGGTTCCTTTAATCATAGAATTATAAAACATACTGAGTTGGAAGCAACCCATAAGGATCAACATAAGAAGGACAACAATGATGAAATTAATGTGCCAGATGGAAAGGATGCCATCCAGAGGAAACCTGGACAGGTTGGAGAAGTGGGTCCAGGTGAACCTCATGAGGTTCAACAAAGCCAAGTGCAGGGTCCTGCACAGGGGTCAGGACAATCCCTGTTATCCATACAGGTTAGGAGATGATGTGCTGGAAAGCAGCCCTGAGTAAAAGGACTTGGGGGTACTTGTGGATGAGAAGCTGGACAGGAGCCACCAATGTGCATCTGCAGCCCAGAAGGCCAACCACATCCTGGGCTGTATCACCAGGAGTGTGGCCAGCAGATCGAGAGAGGGGGTTCTGCCCCTCTGCTCTGCTCTGACCTCATCTGGAGTGCTGGGTCGAGCTTTGGAAGCCTCAGCACAAGAAGGACATGGACCTGTTGGAGTGTGTCCAGAGGAGGCCACAAAAATGATCAAAGGGCTACAGCATCTCTCCTGTGAAGACAGGCTGAGAGAGTTGGCCTTGTTCAGCTTGGAGCAGAGAAAGTTCCAGGAGGACCTTGCAGCACCTTCCAGTATCTGAAAGGTGCCTATAGAAAAGCTGGGGAAGAACTGTTCACAAGGGCATGGAGCAGTAGGATGAGGGGCAATGGTTTTAAACTAGAAAAGGGGAAATTTAGGTTAGATAGTAGTAAAAAGTTCTTCAATATGAGGGTGGTAGATCACTGGAACAGGTTGCCCAGATTCTGTAGTGGAGGCCCCATCCCTGGAGACATTCAAGATCAGGCTTGATGGGGCTCTGAGTGACCTGATCTAGTGAAGATGTCTCCTCTAAAGGTTCCTTCCAACCATACACATGCTATGATTTTTGTATTTCTTCACAAGATCTATTGATGAATTAACTTTAATCTTCTTATTATTTTTGTAATCCATTACCAAGAATTCAAGGTAATATTCTGCTCTAGTTGAATGAATCAGTGCATAGAAGAGCTATAAATACAGCTTTAATACAGGATCTACAGCTTTCTCATATACAGGGAATAAAGTTTATCTCATAGCTATAGATCACTTAATTTTCTCTTTAGCCAGTTAAATTAGAACAAAGCAAAAAAGCCATGAAGAGAGAAAATGCACTGAAGCACTCAGAAATTAAAAAAAAATGGAGCTATTAACAGTTAATCCAACAGTCTTGATTTTCATATAATGCACAGGATCCCAGTTGAAGGGGGTTAAAAAGTTGCACCCCAACCCAACACACACACTGCATTTTGATGTAAGGTGCTTTGTACTGATGTGCACTATAAAAGACAAATTTGAGGTTATATAAGTTTGGAGGTCAGTGTTTCCTTTGCAGCTTTTCTCTGTGAAGAAATCTTTTTCCTTGCAGGATAAAGCAAGTAGCTGCAGAAAGGTGGTTGTTTCCTCAGTGTTGAAAAGAGGAAAAAAAAATACAAGTATTAATCCGTAATTAAATGTGCAATTTCAGAAGAGTATCTGTAAGTTTCAGTCACAAGCTGAGCTTTTACAGCCAGAACTTCATACTCACCCTTCCAGCTGAAGATAGACAAGCAAAATTCCACTTCAGCTCACTTGAGATATCACCAATTATATTACAATTTCCTCAGGCCATGGAGATAAAATGAGGCTCAAGTATTATAACACATAGCAAAACATAACACACATAGTAAAACAAACTACTTTGTTTTACTCTGTGGCACTGGTTTCATAAACTTGAACAAGAAGAAATTCACAGTCCAAAATATGCATATCAGGGGAAGGTCACAGCTCTCTAAATTAGCTCTTAAAAGACTGCTGATAGCATTCTAACAGCAGATAGTATCAGAGGATAGCAACCACTTCTCATGAAAGGATATGCTCTGCAGCTGATACAGGTTTATTTCCACTCTAAATTACTAAGTGTAGATCTCAAGCATGTTTATGTTTCTATGACATAAGGAAGTAATTGAAGATAGTCACAGGCCAAGAAACATTCCTTGAAGCTAACTGAATTAGAACTTGAACAAAAATAATTTATCTTTTGGACAGAGCAACCAAAAGAGTTACATATTTCCTGTTCTGTCAATATTCTTTTAGCATCTTAAAATATTATCCTAACGTCTGGTTGCTATTTACAAAATATTTCACATACACCAAAGAATGCAGCCAAGTTTCTGAAGAGACATGTACCAGACCATACCCAGTGAGTAGGTTTTAAAAGGAACAAATTCCCCAGCGAAACAATTCCTATATCAAGTTGCAGATGGTTGCAGGGCACTCTGACCCATATTAGACTTGGTATCCTGGGCTCCATTAGAAGAGGGGTGGCCAGCAGGGACAGGGAGGTGATTGTCCCTCTCTACTCTGCCCTCGTGAGGCCCCATCTGGAGTACTGTGTCCAGATCTGGTGCCCCCAATACAAGAAGGATGTGGAACTGTTGGAGAGGGTTAAGAGGAGGGCCACAAAGATGATTAGAGGGCTGGAGCACCTGCCCTGTGAAGAGAGGCTGAGGGAGCTGGGCTTGTTCAGCCTGGAGAAGAGAAGGCTGCAGGGGGACCTCATTGCAGCCTATCAGTCCCTGAAGGGAGCTTATAAGCAGGAGGGGATTCAACTTTTTAAAAGGATAGACAATAGCAGGACAAGGGGGAATGGATTAAAACTAAAGGAAGGAAGGTTTAGATTAGATATTAGGGGGAAGTTTTTTACAGCAAGAGTGGTGAGGTGCTGGAACAGGCTGCCCAGAGAGGTAGTGGATGCCCCGTCCCTGGAAATGTTCAAGGCCAGGTTGGATGGGGCCCTGGGCAACCTAGCGTAGACTGTCTTAAAAGGATGCCATTGAAGTCTTCAAGGCATCACATATCACTTTAGTGATGGCCAAAGTATTAAAAAAATGTGCACATAAAAGATTTAAAAAGAGTATCTTTCTAAGCACCAAAAGACACTCCCATCAGTCTACCATTTGGCTACGAGCCTGGAAGCACAGCAGTCATGAAACAGAGACAAGGTACAGTCATTATACTGATACCACCTTAGCAGCAACATGAACCATCAGGGAGTAAAGACATTCATTCATTAAGATATGTATCCTGACATCCATAAAAACAGTCCCAATCTGCTTCTGTACAGATACAAAACCATGGTAGATGACAGGCAGAAAGTTTTCTATATTAAGATGCACTGATATGTGGGGCTAGCTACAAAAATGTAAGGTAAATGTTCAGAAACTACTAACTATTATAGAAGGTTTGGAAGGGACCTCCAAAGGTCACCTAGTCCAAACTCCAGCAGTGAGCAGGGGCACCTTCAATTAGATTAGATGTCTCAGCCCCATCTGACTTGACCTTGGTTGTTTCCAGGGACAGGGCAAATATCTCATGGTATTTTGAACACAAATAATAAAAGCTTTTCTGGAAAGCAAAGTAGTTTCAGAATCACAAGGTTGGAAAAGACCTTTAAGATCATCGAGTCCAACTGTTCCTGCCCTATGCTAAACCATATCCCTAAGTACCTCATCTACCTGTCTTTTAAACACATCCAGGGAAGGTGACGCAACCCCCTCCCTGGGCAGCCTGTTCCAGGCCCTGACAATTCTTTCAGTGAAGACTTTTTTCCTAACATCTCATCTGAACCTGCTCTGGTGCAGCTTTGTGCCATTTCTCTTTGTCCTATCTCCTGTCACCTGGCTGAAAAGACCATCACCCACCTCTCTGCACCCTCCTGTCAGGTCAGTGTAGGTGGTGGTAAGGTCTCCCCACAGCCTCCTCTTCTCATAGATGAACATCCCCAGCTCCCTCAGCTGCTCCTCATTGTCACCAAGTACAAAATCAAACCACATTCACTTCTCAAATCACTAACATTTAAAATATCAATTTAAAAGCTGAAAAAAGTATTAAAATTAATGGCCTGCATCTTTGACATTTTTTCCAATGCATCTGAATCACTGTATGTCAATTCCCTAAATAAATTCTTCAGTTTAAGATAAACACAATTATTTTTACTTATTTGTTACTATAGACATTTCTGGAACGAAAACAATTCTGGAAGACTCATGTGCAATATCAAAAGTAGTTCCTTTGCCCCTAAAAATGTAGAAGGGATTACAGGTCAAAAACTATTTTATAGCACTACTTCTAGAGCAAAAGCTGAGCAAAGAAATAATAATTTCTAGAGCAAAATTTGTAAAAAGACAAAAAGGGAATGAGTAGATATCTTTCCCAGCATACTCAAATGATTTTGTAATCCACAGGATAGTTGCATGCTGCAACTAACACAGAATAATACTTTTAGTTTATATTTTTAACTGTAGTTTTTAATACATGATAATGGTAGAGAATGCAGTTTTACTGCATTTGCTTTATCTGGAATTGAAGTATTATTTCTTTTGGTGAGTGGGAAATCAGAGGTGCTGTTATTACCAGCCTGAGTTTGTTAACTAGCAGAACACTGCAGGGGAGCTGGTATAATGACGTGATCAGAAGTTCACAGTTTTAAATTCAAATGAAATAACAGAACCAGATCTCTGCTACAGATTTCAGTTTCCAAAATTGCAGATGACAGAGAACCCAAACCAAGCTCCTTCCATTCCACAATCTCAGACTTTCACCTTTTATCACTGTACAGAATAATCAAGGAAGCCACTGCAAATGGCTGAATTGGGAAAAGAGATTCCCATGTCCTCTCTACATCCTGCTTTTCCAGAGTAAAGTCTTCTAAGTGCTTCATCTTGTCTCTTACATTACTCTTCAGATGTCATTATTTGTGTGCTTCCTTGTTTCAGCATCTTACTTACAAATTCTAATAAAAAACATCTGTCACCTCAAATCAAAGGCAGGGGCTTCAGTCAACCTCGAGTTTGATCATTTTGGGGTTGTGTCATCAAGTCATAGAAACACATGACTGGACAAATTAAACAGCTTTCTCAAATATAAGTAGAAGCACAGTAGGCAAGCACAAGCTTACACAGTGTCAAGAGATTTTTTGAAGAAGTTTTGAAAGAGATCACAGTAAACCATACACTCAAATGCTAAAGGAGGCAGCAAAAGTTTAAAGTTAGAACAGAATCTTTAATAGATTTTGTCTAGCATGGTTTATTTCAGATAAATAAATGGAGGGGGTGGGATCACATATAATAAATAATCTGATACAGTACAGGACAGCAAATTGTTAATGCAGAGGAGGTAGGGTTGGTATAGGAACTGGTAGGTGTAGAAGAGGATAGCTCTGCATCAAGTACCAACAGAGGAAATACCAGACCAGAGGATGGCTATTAATAGCACTACTACTGAAATGGATTATTAGCAGTAATTTTAGCTGGCATATTAATGCCAACCCACGCTTGAGCCATGACAAACCCATGCCACAGACAGGCGCTCACGAAACTGCCAGTGGCTTAAACTCTTCAAAGCACAGGGAGATCAATGTTGGGACTACAAGTTTATCACAGGCCAGCAGCACGGGTAAGGAAGTGTAATTAGCATTTGGAAAAAGGCAACTCAATCCCAGGTTTCAGCAGCAGAATACTTCCAGGTAGAGAAAGATAAGTAATGCCAGTTCACAACAACTCAGTTCAATACTCAGTACGGTTTAAAGAAGAGATAGATAAAAGAGGATGATGGCATAGCAAATGAATACACACTTGTCATTAAATAATGAGCTCCAAGACACCTGTGGGAATGCTACCAGCAGCATGATTGGCATGGCTGTAGGGGAAAAAAAGGGGCAAGGGTACTTACAGAGATTTTTAAGTTAAGTGGGGGGGAAGAAATGCAGAGCAAAGGCAGCAATAAACTTGGAACTGTAAAATAGCAGCAGGAATATGTAAGAGTGTCATTGCTGGGGAGAGGGAAAAAGAAACATGAGCACTCTCCTATTTCATACTGTTTCACATCATCCGATGTCTGGGCATCATGGTTGCAGTGATTCATCAGGAATGCTGAGTTGTAAACGAGCATGGGAGAAAGTGTGGGAGTTGTGAAACCCAAGCACAGGGTCAGCTCAGCTAGGAGATGATTACAGCTGATACACTCCTTCAGCCATAGAAGCAGGGGGGAAAGAATAGTTCTTGAAGTTTACCAAGCACTGATAAAATTAGATTGTCTGGGTGTGTCATCTGGAAGTGGGACAAAGATACTGTGACATACTCAGTAGAACAGAACAAAATAGACGTCAGAAAAGGATTGGTGCTTTGGGCTCAGTCATTCAGGTTTCCACATTGTCAGCAAAAAGCACATAGAAGTGTCCATTAGAACAGGCCAGCTGGATTTAAGGAGTCAGGTAAAAATTGAGAAGCTGAATCAACTCCAGCTTTTGTGCTGATGCTTGAAGTCAGGTGAGAAAAATGACCCAAGGCAATGTGGAAGGTTCCTACCAAAAGCGACAACGAAGCACAGAGCAACAATAGGTCATATCTCATCAGTAAATTGGGAATACAACGTCAAATCCAAACCTAACAGGAGCTCATTAATAACATAAACTAAGAACACACTGGAAGCTATTTTACTTCCACAGAGCTTGATTTAATTTAGGTAAAAATCTTCAAAAAGTGCCATTTGAAGAAGTGCCCAAATTTGTGCAATAAAATGAATTTAATGAGTATTAAATCAGTACAAGCAATTGATCATTTTAAATTAACTGGTCTGCAATGATTAATTTAAGTGTGGGCAAGCAGGGACCAGAAGTCTGTTAGTAGCATATCAATACGCCTGAATCTACCAAGAAAATTCAACATGATACAGAGCTCTCACAGGAATGCTTTGTAAGGGCAGTCTGAAGTGGGGACATTTTTAATAAGGGGAGAAAGATAAGTAAGAATCAGGGAATAGTTGCAGCTGGAAGGCAAGTCTGGATGTCATTCAGTCCAACACCCTGCTCTGAGCAGGGTTGAATGACAGCAGCTTGAGCAGGGCTGTGCTCAGTCACGTTTGGGTATTTCCAAAGATTGAAGCCACAGTTGCTCTAAAAAAGCTTTTTTTCTATTATTTCTATTATTATAAACTTTTTATAATATTTAAGTGACATTTCCTTTTTTTTTTTTCCCAGTTTGTGCCCACCACTTTTCTTTTCACTAACCACCACCAAGCTGAGACCAACCTAATCATCTTCACTCTCCCCCCACTTCCCACCAGATTTTATACACATTTCATACATCTTTTTATATAAGAACCCCCTGAACCTTCTCTTCTCCAGGCTGAACTGTCTCAGCTCTCTCAGCCTCTCCTTCCTTAAGCGATGCCCAAGCCTCTGAATCACCTTCATGGCTCTTTGCTGGACTCTCATCAGTAGTACATGTGCCTGGTACTGGGGAGACCAGAACTCTAGATTTAGAGCACAACACTCAGATGGGTCTCACCAGTGCTGAGCAGAGGCAAAGAAAAGATCACCTCCCCTTTATGTCCTGCAACCATTCTTCTGAATACTGCCCAGGAAAAAAAGACAGACCCAAGGAGCTACAGGCCAGTCAGTCTCGTTTTTGTGCCCAGCAAGATCATGGAGCAGATCCTCCTGGAGACTATACTCAGGCACATGGAAAATAAGGTGACTGCTGGCAGCCAATGTGGCTTCACTAAGACAAATTGTGCCTAACAAATTTGGTGGCCTTCTGCAATGGGGTTACAGCATTGGTTGATAAGGGAAATGGAACTGATGTCATCTATGTGGACTCATGCAATGGATCTTACACTGTCCTGTGTGACATCCCTGTCTCTAAATTGGAGGTATGTGGGTTTGACAGATGGACCTGTCTGAAAGGCTGCATGCAAAGAGTCGTGGTCATTGGCTCCACGTCCAAGTAGAGAACAGTGATGTGTGGAGTTCCTTAGGGGTTGTACTGGGACCAGCACTGTTCAGAATCTTTCTTGATGACAGGGACAGTGGGATAGAGCGCACCCTCACCAAATCTGCCCATGATACCTAGCTGTGGAGCAAGTCCAGAAGAGGTCATGAGGATGATCCAAGGGCTGGAGCATCTCTGCTATAAGGACAGGCTGAGAGAGTTGGGTTTGTTCAGCCTGGAGAAGAAAAGGCTCTGGGGAGACCTTACAGCAGCCTCTGGTACATAAAAGGGCCAAGAGGAAATCTGGAGAGGGATTATTTACAACAGTATGGAGTGATGAGACAAGGGGGAATTACCTTAAAATAATAAGGTAGATTTTCATTAGGTATTAGGAAAAAAATTCTTCCCTGTGAGGGTGGTGAGGCCCTGGCACAGGCTGCCCAGAGAAGCTGTGGCTGCCCCTGGATCCCTGGCAGAGTTCAAGGCTGGGTTGGATGGGGCTTTGGGCACCCTGGTCTAGTAGAGGGTATCCCTGCCCATGGCAGGGGGTTGGAACTAGATTATCTTTGAGGCCACTTCCAGCCCAAACTATTCTGTGATCCTATGATTTTTCATATAAGGGAACCCAAAACAGGACACACTAATCCCAATGTTGCTTCATCAGTAAATAAAGGTCTCCTTCAGTCTGCTGGTTCTGCTGTTGCTGATGTAGCATATTATGCAGTTAGCTGTGACCAAACACTAGAATTTGAACATTTTTAAATACAGAGGTCTCACAGTGAGAAAATAGGAAGGAACCACAGTCAGAAACAAATTTACTCCTGCTTACTTCATCCTTAGAGCCAGGTTACCCTTCTTCGCTGCAGGAAACTTGACACATTGCCCCCGGTTCTGTGGGAAGTCTTTTTCCATTAACCCTGCAGCTTGTGTTTCTCCTCCCAGCTCTCCCCAAAACTCCAGTGTGATGCAGGTTTCTTCCTTTCCCAGACTTTCACCCATTCTACTTTGCATTCTGGAAGCTTGTTCTTCTTAGGGGTCAGTTGTCTCCAAGGAAGAAAAGCATCTTTTTGACTGTCCAGCAGCTCACAGAAGGCAACCTGAGCTTTCTCTGTAGGCCAGTCCCAGCCATTAAAATAAAAAAGAATACTTAAAAAAGACCTCACAACACGTACAACAAATAACATGCTACATACATAGGTAGCAAACCTATACAACAAATAACTAAGCATTCAAATATAATGCAAATATCACCTGTTTCATGAGCAGTTTCAAGAGTCCTGAGAAAGACTGACATCAAAATCTTTACCCAATTATCTCATTTGTAAGCTGATGATGTGTAGCCTGCAGGAACAGAATGAAAATTGTTTGAAACCTTGCTGAACTGTAAGGCAGGAATGCTAATAATCAAGTGCTCAACAACTGGCAGCAAATAACAAGTCTGATATTCCAAGGGTCAGTATCAGGGCAGATACTTTCAGTACCTTCCTAAAGACTCTGGACAACCAATTGGAAATTTGCTGACAGTGAAAATGATAGTTAAATAGATAGTAAAATAAGGGATAAAGCCTTAAATTGAAGTTTGGGAGGTCCTGATTGGGCATCAGAGAAAAATTTCTTCACTTCAAGGGTAATGCAGTACAGATGTCATATACCCAAATAGGTTGTGGAGTTTCATGGAGGTTTTCAAGAGCAGATGAAAAAGTCACAGCTGACTTTGTCTGGTGTTGGCAGCAGCCCCAAGAGTTTGGACCAGATGGCCTCCAGAGATTCTTTCTAACCAACACTTCTATGATTCTGTGAAGGTACAATATAGGAACTTCATGCTCAGGACAGAAATGACAATTTGGAAACAGTCCTAGGGAGAAAAAAGTACATCCTGAACTAAGTGGGTGCACCAAATAATGTGTTGGCCATTCTGCTCAGATAAATGGACACTTGTTACCACTCTCAAACTCAAATAGGAATTTGTTGGTTTCATACCTTCTTATTAAGGGTTCTTAATTATTATTTGTATGAGGAAAAGCAGGGAGGTCTGCTTGCTTGCATACTCAAAAAAACCTTAATTAGAAAGCAGTCAGATTGTCAATATGTTGAAAATACAATGCACTTCCCATTGCCAATAGCTTAGGACAGACACTCCTGCTTTTGCCTGACAATTCTCTGTCAAGCTGCCTCCTGAGGGCTGCCCAAGTATCACTGTAAGTACAGTTAAACACCTCACTACATTTACCCAAACTTTGAATTACAAGGTAATTCATCACATTGACTTTTGAGTATACAAAGCAATCTTCTTACATAGCTGGCTTATAGCTTATCCTAGCACTGCCTACAGAAATAAGATGTATGCAGGATTGAATTCCAGATAGAGCAAACTGTTTTGCAAATAAAACAATAACTTTTTCAGTAACAAGCTGTCTCTCTACCTAAAAAAACATTCAGTGACACCTCCTCTACACTGCTCTATACCTGTCCAAGTTTCCTGTACTTAATTGTAGTTGCCTAGGCCATTCCAGTAGCTCGTTTGTTTGAAGTCTGGCGAGAGGGCTTTTTTCTGGCATGCTTAAAATTACCTGACTTTTCTTCCAGCCCAAGAAAACCACAGGTAGCTCCCATATCATAGAATCATAGAATAGTCTGAGTTGGAAGGGACCCCAAGGATCACAGAGCTCCAACCCCCCTGCCACAGGCAGGGCCACCAACCTCCAGGCCTGGGTCTACACTAGGTTGCCCAGGGCCCCATCCATCCTGGCCTTGAACACCTCCAGGAACCGGGCATCCACTACCTTTCTGGGCAGCCTGTTCCAGCCCCTCACCACTCACTCTCTGCTATCTCATATCAGAATTACTTTTCTGAAGCAAGCACACACACGCCACATGCATATGTACATGCAGCACACAAAAAGAAAGCAGAATTAAAAAATGAAACTGCTAGGAAGATTTATAATCTGCCTGGACATACTCAGAATATAGAAAAGGTAATCACCACACTCAGTTTACATAAATATATTAAACTAATTCCTCCTACACACAGTAAAACCATTTTTAAATGCTACCTTAGAGCAGGAAGCTTGTAATTAAATTGCCTGGCTTAGCACTCATTGAAAAGTCAAAGTTACATAAATACAAAATATCATCACCAAGATCACTTAAGGTATTACAGAGGGACATGAGTCATATCTACTCAAGATAATGTTCCTGGCATCACTTGGGCTTTATTAGTCATTTTGGTTGTGTTTATTCCTCTGGGGTCTAGGACACTGTGTTAGGTGCCGTGCTAACAAGCATCACGGTTCAAAAGTACTTAAGATACAGTGTAGGTTACAGATAAGTAAATAATCATGTAAAACAATGAAACAGTAAGAAAATAAAAAATAAAACGTTATTTGCATTTGTAACTTTCTAGCTGATGAAGTATGAGGAAGTTTTTCTGTTGGTAAAACATCTGTTTAATATGCTGAGAGGGCACAAACACCTAAAAGCTTCATGCAGCACACTGCTGCTGCTGGAGGAAAGCTGTCATTCACTATGAATATGGGAATCAAATTTAGCTCCTAGTAGAGAGTTACAAAAGCTAAACACTTCTTCCCCCCCAAGTAACTACAATTCACATCAAATGAACTGCAAAAGGCAGAATTTGGTATCAGGAACATAAATCCGTTAAGAAAAAGCTCTGTGTTGGAAGTAGTGCAGTGCCAAGGGATCAGCAATAACCCCAAATGATATATTTTTTTCTTCTCCCCAGGCCCATGTACAAAACAGAGTGAATTTACAAAAACAATTTCTCTAGAGCACCTGTAAAGTGAATAAATCCCAAGCTACATGCTCAACTGGAGATCTTTTATGTCACCCAGCACTGGGGTTACATGAGCATGCAATGGAAGGAATTAAAAATGGCAGAACTTATAATCTAAGTAAAGTAAATCTAAGAAGTAAAATTCAATAATCACATAATTGGTCAAAGAGATCAGTCCTTTGAAAGGCTTGAAAAAACTATACTTTATGTTCAACACATTTAAAACTACTGATGTATTCAGTATTTCAGAACACATACTCAGCAGTCTGTTCATTTACTTAACTATCCTTATGCATCAGACAGCAACTGTGCCCATTAGTTATCAATTAGCTCTGCCAAGTATTTCTCTGTGTACCTGGAAGACATTCCCTCATCCAAGATCACTATACCAAAGATTTCTCCCCACCTCCCTAAGCAGTCAAGCAATGTATTCTTAAATTAGAAGACACAAAGACAAAACTAGAGTATTTTATCAAGTTATTTTTAACAATAACAGTCTCCTTACCAAGGCTGGGCTATGAACAGCACAAGTACTCAATCTTCCCATTTACTACTGCATATTTTAGCTGAGCCCAGTCACCTAAGACAAGCTGCAAGTTTATCCATTTTACCCATTACCTTACTTTCCAAGTAATCCTATATATTCTGTAGGGCTTTGCTAAATAAGACAAGAAACATGCATACACATGGGTCAGACTGTAATCACCTTAATGCAACAGTATGTCCCCTCTCCTCCTTTTCTTAAAAACAAAAGAAGTCAGGGTTACCTGTAACACTGAGGCATGTTAAGTGCCTTAAATGATTCTTACAATGCATTTACCCTAACAACATCCCCGGTAATGGAGCAATCCCATACACATGTAAAGCAGCCTGGTCCTACATCCCAAACAGGTCTAATCAGTCGGTTACAGCACAGACACTAAGGATTTTCCACTTAATATGTATCTTGGATCATTTCCTCTGTAGGTGGAGGACACAATGTCCTTGTCTGTGAAGAACAGAACTTGTACAACCCTCAGCTAAATGGGTTGATGGAGGGAAACACGGACAGGGAATAATAGGTGGGGGTTAGGAAAAAAGCCCCTCCAAGAGAAAGCAGTATTTGAAGGCTATTTACCTATACAGTCTGGGGTTTTTTTACATATCATGCTGAGGGCAGTTGAGAATAAGAATACAGGTAACAAGCATACATGGGTGTATAAGATGTATATGTATAAGATGATGAAGGGAGTGGAACACCTTCATTGTGAGGAGAGGCTGAGAGAACTGGGCCTCTTTAGCTTGGAGAAGAGGAGACTGAGGGGTGACCTTATTAATGTTTATAAACACGTAAAGGGTGAGAGTCAGGAGGACAGAGCCAGGCTCTTCTCAGGGATGGCCAGAGAAAGGACAAGGGGCAACGGGTGCAAGCTGGAGCAGAGGAAGTTCCATGGGAATGTAAGGAGGAACTTTTCACTGTGAGGATGACAGAGCCCTGGGACAGGCTGCCCAGAGAGGCTGTGGAGTCTCCTTCTCTGGAGACATTCAGACCCACCTGGATGCATTCCTGTGTGATTTAGTCTGTGTGATCCTGCTCTGGCAGGGGGCTGGACTAGGTGATCTTTCAAGGTCCCTTCCAACTCCTAATGTTCTGTGATTCTGAGGAATCATATCCAGATACAACATAACAATTTCAACTACTGGTTTATATCAAGTTGAAAACTTAAAGTGCTAGTAAGAAGCAGAAGTGTAAAGACAAAGCTCCTATATTTCCTTTCCAAGCCTTTAAAAAGGTCCTTATCCCCACCTTCTGGTAAGTCTATTTAGACAGATGAGAGATTCCAACTATGAAAGCATCCTAAAAGTTAGGCAAAGGCTCACATTTACAGTATCAATGGCATGAAGCAGATAGCTTCCCTCACAAAAATAAGCTACTATCTTTTTCTTAGGGCAGTAGTAGGCTCTGTGCAGCATAAGCAGTAAACAGAAGCTGCTTCAATACGGCAGCGTAGCAGTGTTCACAGGGCAAGAAAGCAAAAGAAATTTAAGCTTCCAGTTCCAATGGGGGTGGAGTGTTGACCTTTCTTGTTGTAAATAACATGCCCATTCTGACACTTTTAGGAGTACAGGAAGACTGCAAAACTAAATCTCCAAGAACAGCATTTGCATTCGTTCCAAGTGGTTTTGTTGGGGGGGGGTTTGTGCTTCTGGCCTCTTTTTTAGTTGTAATTCAAGGTTTCAAGCACTGATATCCACTGCCATTCCCCATGAACCAGATACTAAACCCTTCCAACATATTCTAGATACCTTTTTCCAGGCATTGTCCCACCTGCTTAAAACCCCCTTCTCCTCAAGTTAGAAGAATGAGATCTTTTTCTAAGTACTGAAAAAATGTTAATTTCATAAAGTTCAACCAGGCAGCCCAGTATTAACTACTTGTCTAAAGCCTCTGGTACTGTGACAGATTCAGTTACTGTTACCAGCACAGCAGCAAAGCTGTTTCATCAGAAGTTAGCTAGCACAGTAGGAGACCCGTAAAATCTTGAGCAAATACAAAAATGCAAGGGGGGGTGTGTGTGTATATATATATATAAACACACACAGAGATGAAACACTGGATATTTAAAACCACCGTATTAGGATTCTGAGCTCAGCAGACAATTAAGAAGTATTAAAAGCAATTCATTAATGTAAAGCAAGGAGAAGCAATCCGTTTCCTGTGGTGCTTATATCAATACTTGCTTTTGGAAGACTGCCTTCAGCACTGCAGAGCACTTACATTTCAGTTGCATAAAGTGTTCTGTTCAAACCTTGCAGATAATTCTTACTCAGCTTCAGTTCAGCTGCAATGTGTGAGCTGGCAGTGTTTTAATTCCAAGTTTGAGTGACTATAAATTGTCTGAAATTTTATGTGACCCGTGTTTCATGTATCCAGCAAACATACCCAGGTAATACACATCAATAATACTAACAAGCTTTTAAAAAGATATTCTTTTCCAGAAGTATCTTCTAGCTAAAGAGAAAGTAATTTGAAAATGAGAACCTAGATCATGAAATGGCAGGGAGAATACACACCCAGCAGCACCCTCTGATTTTCTAAGCTGCAAGAAGACAGGGATCCAGTGGAAAGCAAGCAAGAGGAAAGAAGTAAAAAAGCAAAGGTAAAGGAACCATATGAATTCTCATTTCAGATGTTTTCTCTAATCTTTCTGACAAAGTAGGCAAGCATCTCAAGTATTTAGGAGGCTGTGATGAGAACTCTGTAGCTTGTGGGATTTTTATTTAGTCAAAATTGGTTTCAGTAGACAGCCTCAGGTAATCAAGAATCAAATTCTTGGTGGGGGGATACTAGTTTCAGTATCATTCAACCACGGAACATTCAAATGGAATTTTAAAGACAGTGTGAGCTGAACTCAAAGCAGGAAAACCAACCTCAAGTTCTGTGAGAGAATAAAAAGAGCTGGAAAATGAACCTTTGTTCTTGTTTGCTGGGCACATACCTTCACAGCATTTTCATATTAGTGTTTCAGTGACCCCATTTTTGGTTAAAGGCTTCCAAATGTTTCGCTTTTGTCCTTACAAGGAAAGAAAAAGACCCACATCAGAATATTAAGTGTTTTGCTAGATGCAAATAAAGCTGGGTAGAAAATACAGGGGGCTTGATGGTGTCATTCCAAGGTTTTCAACTATTAATCTCCTCTGTAGATGCTGTATTTCCTACTGTGGTTTGGAAGATCAGGCAAGAAGAAGAAAGAATGTTTAAAACCTTCTCTTGACTCACCTGCTCTTTCAAGGTCAATGCATTACTGCTAGCCACACGTGGGCTCAGACACTAGCAAAGCACCTTCAGCACATCATCACTGGCATTTATATTTGTCAAGACTGAAGTCACACACGTTCCATCAGGATGTATCTTTGCATTGTTTTCAGCTATGTTGAGAGTCTCTGGAGCACGACCCAAATTAACTCAGGTGGCCCCAACCTTTGATTTTTACACAACACTAAAATGAGCTCTCCATCCCCCACTAGCTCTTTCTAGAATTATTGTTGCTATTTCATATGCAATAACTCCATGTGTAAGTAGCCTGAACCCTGACCATATGTTCAGTCATGTGTTCACAAGATATCACTTGAACAACCTCCAGTTAATCCAGCATGCTTAGGCTGGTATTGGGACACTACAGCTACTTCTACATTACAGAAGTTAAGCGGTGTGAAGGCCTGTTCCCAAGTCTTGAGGCCACTTGGACAGGGAGCAACAAAAGCAGAACTGCTCCATGAATGCTGGTGAGCTGGAAGCTGAGGGTGACCACAGTGCAGGCAGTGCCTGCCCCCACAGACCATCTGCAGCATCTGAACAGGGGGAGCTCAGCAGGGTGCTGGTCACAGTAACCATCGACAGCCGTGGCCACAGGAAGTAATGGAAACAAGGCCAGGTCTATCCAGGGAGAAAGAGATGGGACCAGAGCCAAAATTAGAAGGGCTGCAACATAAGTCCAAGGCAACAGTTCATGTCCAAGGACAGGACTTGAGACAGGTACACTGAGGTAAGGCCAGGAATGAAGGCCCCATACTGAGTTTAAATGGAGCTCCTGGACCAATAAGCAGAAGGTGAGACTGGTCACAGTAACTGGAGCCTGTCAGTGCATTTGGGGCCCTGACACAAGCCACCATCTTCTGGTCACATCTAAGCAATAATTAACTTATTTCAAGGAAACACTTCACACTCAGCTTCTGAAATGGCTACTGGGAAAGATCCCTGGGGACCATGCAGACTCCCAAACTACACCTGGAAGTTGTTAGGGAAAGTACTACTTGTCCTCAGCCAAAAGCATGTCATAGACCACTTTAACAAAATTAGTTGAAAAAATTATCTCACGTTATAGTGCTGGAACCCTTGCCAGAACATTATTTGATTTACAGCAGCAGCACAGCCTAAGACTATAGCATTCAATATTACACTTCCATGCTTATTAGGATTGAATTTCTTCTCAGTAGATACTTACTGACATTCAGCTGGGTGACTCAAAGCAATACATTAATTTAGGTTTTACAGAAAACTATGACAAGCTAAACAAAGCAGAAGTTTCCCTTTCAAACTGGTTTAATAAATATGCTAAGCTACTCTATGGTCTAGCTAAATTACACTCTCCAGTTTGCCCCCTCCCTTAGCTTTGTTACTACATCAGGCATAGCCAACTATACCGCCTTACCTGGTAGTGCTGCTGGTGTGTTCACTGAAAACAACAGAGCCTATTTTACTGGGTTTCAAGCAAGCACAATAAAGACCTTGTTTCAGTCTCACTTCCTAGCTGCATACAAGATAAGACAGATGGAATACAGCAAGCAGAATAAACAAAGAATTCAGAAATGTAGAAAAGTTGAATAGATTAAAAAGGTCATAGCTAGAAGCTGAACCTGGACAATAAGCCACAAAACACCACAAAAATTAAGATCTTGGTTCACCATAAGCAGAAACACTGTAAAAGAACACTGATAGTAACAACAACTACTCTGTAAACGTATTTTCCAGAGCCAAAATGAAGCCAGCAAGGATTAAAAATTATATTTTGTACTTAATATTCGAATGGTGGGGTATTTAAAACTACATTCCTTAACATAAGTTATCTCTCCTTCTTCCCCAATCTGAAGAGCTATGTGGTACACAAAAGAGTCAGCAGATGGCACCCATGGCACTTGATACAACCACAGCACACTCAGTCTGATGGAGCTCACACACAGTGGAGTATTCAGAGAAAGGGTGAGGTGTTTTTTTCTGTACCAGTCAGGATTCTCCTTTATACAGGATAATTTATGCCAATTTAGACTATTTATTTTCACTATTAAGGTGACTTGCTGCTTGACTATTAGGTGCAAGGAGAGATCAGAATTGAAAAGTGCTTTTCACTTTCATAATTTTAATCTTAAATTCTATAATATTGATGCTTTCCCCAGTTTTTGGAAGAGATGTATCCATGTGAGAATCCCAGATTCAAATACCCTCCTTCACCCCACCCTACACACCCCCAAGGTTTGACCTCAAGAAACAAAGAAAAGAAAAAAAAAAAATCCAACCACATACAGATGGTGATTCAGGTGTATCACAAAGCTCAAAACCATAGAAGGCATCAAGGAGATTCTAAAGTTTTCCTAAAATTCAGCATTACTGACTACCAACACAACCCATGTTTTATAGGTCTGGGGTTTGGAGCAGTCCATATGCCACAAGAATGTGGATCAAGGATAGATAAAGGTCCTTGTTCAAAAGCAAAGTAAGCTAGGAAGGGCATTACCTGCTAATTCAGAAGTAGGAGAGAAAGCAAGATAGGCATCAAATATTTCAAGATCAGCCTATCCAGAAACTGTATGCCCCATCTGTGGTACAAAAAGCACAAAAAAATTCTTAAAATGGTCATTGTCCTCATATAAGTTTCAGCTTATGAAGAATTTTCTGAGAAGCCAGTGTTTCAGTGTTTGCTTTCAGACTCCACCCCTCCCTCCAGATACACTACTAGAAAGTAGTTGATTCTCCTTTCTTTACATTGGAATAACTCTCAAAGTACAGTTCTGTGCAAGACCTACTAATGGGGAAAAAACTAAAAGAAAGAATGGGCTGGAAAAATACAGAATTGGACTGAGTATGACTTTCAGAAAGATGTCATCTTACTTTGTGGTGTGTTCAGTACAGGTATTGGTAAGGCACACATCCATCTCTTTCTGGTTTAAGACTGAGAAGCATCACAACAGAATTTAATTCTCAGACCTGAAGCGAATACAAATGCAGATACATAGTTTGGACAGGCTATTTTAAACAGTTGTTTTCACTGTCAGTACATAATGTCAATATTGTACATTTTAGATCAACACACTAGGGTTTTGAATAGATAATCTGAACTATGCCTGAGTGAGGTACCTCCACAAAAACTTATAAAAATTTAAATACATAACAGACACTCTACATCTGTGAGATATGTAGGTCATAAAACAGCAGGGAGTCAGAAAAACTTCTGTTTCAAAACCATAAGGGTAATAGACTAAAACAATCAGTAATGAATAAAGCTATTTATTTGTGAAATACTTATTAAAAGGCATAAAATTTATTATTTAAATAATTTGAAACTGGACTATAATAAAGGAAGACAGCTTATCTTCTTAAGAAAGACCTCTGTACCATTTCTGCTGTGTATTTCTCCCTTTAACTGCAAGGCAAACAGGAGCAATTTGAATGCTCATATCATAGCAGCTGTATTACAGAGCACACAGTAGATATAGTGGTATTTAAAGAGATATAGTAGATACCATATTTAAAGAAACACCTGGAATGAATTGGTTACAGCAACAAGCAAGATTTGTAGTTACACATACTGAAGACGAGGGGATTTACAGAAGGACATGGGAAGGAAGGACAGCATCACACCATTCTGTGATACATTTCTGCAGATTCTGCTGATGTCAGCAAACTTTAAAGGGATCTGGAACTGTCCATGGCCAAACCCTTTAAGTAAACCATGAGAAGCAGCCATGCACACTCACTCAGAGGAATAGGATCACCAGCAGGCAAGAACAGAATGGGTCCAGAAGCTATTAAAGTAAAAATAAATCATTGTATAAGCTGAATTTTTTTTCTTTGCCGGTTAAACACAGATTCTTAAAGGATTCCACCCAAAAGCTTTGCGAAGGCAATAAAGCGAAAGCAATTGGTGTCAAAAGACAGTAAACCTTGCTAACATATATTAAACATTTGCTATGGCATAGGAGCCAGCCTCTAGGTCAGGGCCTACACTGTGTTAGTGCTCTGTCTGTACATGGCCCTGTCCCAGACACAGAAGGAAAACCAAATAAAAACTTTGGTACTTTCCAAGCCAGCAGAAGATTGATCTACATAGATAGCCCTGTGGCTTGATGCAACACAATCTCAGCTATGTGAAACACCCATTCCCATCACCTCAGCACAGGTGGAATTTCAGCCTGAGTGAGCTGATTGTACTTTCTGTCAAGGATAACATTGATTCCAGCTGTTAAAAAAACCCCAAACAAATAGAAAACCCAAAGTTTTCAACAACAAAATTTTTTTTAATATATATTTATATATACATATATATATAAAGTACCTATCACCTTATTGATAAACAATCCTTGGAACCACTGTGACAACAGAGGTAAGAACAGGAGTCAGCCTATCATTACCTCAGCACTTCTGCTTCCAAACAATTTACTGAGAAATCGAAATATACTGAGAAACAGATGATCAACATTCAGAAGGGTCACAAAGAATAAAAAGAGACTTGACTTCATCATGGTTTTTAGAAGTCAGGCCCATGGTATGCCTCAATGTTACTGAGGCCTTAAGACAGTGACCCACTCTCACTCAGTCAGGGGCTGGTACCTCATTTCCATAAACAGTTAGAAGTAGCCTCAAGTTCCCGGGCACTGATCCTTATGGGGGACTTCAACTACCCAGATATTTGCTGGGCAAGCAATACGGCCAGTCGTATGCAGTCCAGACAATTTCTGCAGTGTGTTGAAGACAATTTCCTGCTACAGATGGTGCAGGAGCCCACAAGGGGAGGGCGGCTGCTGGACCTTGTTTTCACTAACAAGGATGGACTTGTTAGGAAAGTGAAGGTCGGGGGCAGCTTAGGGCAAAGCGACCATGAAATGGTTCAGTTCATGATCCTGGGTGGAAGAAGCAAGCCAAAAAGTAGGATAGCTACCCTGAATTTTGGTAGAGCTAACTTTGATCTCCTCTGCCACTTAATGGGGGCTATCCCGTGGGCTACGCTGTTTGAAGGAATGGGAGCCTGCGAGAGCTGGCTAGCATTCAAACAGCACTTCTTCCAAGCACAGGAACGATGCATCCCTTTGAGGAGGAAATGGGGAAAGAGAGGCAGAAGACCTGCATGGATGAACAGGGAGCTATTGAGCAAACTCAAAGAGAAGCAGAAGATCTATGAATCGTGGAAAAAGGGTCTGAGCACCTGGGAAGAATACAGGAATGTGGTCAGGGCCTGTAGGGATGCAACTAGGAAGGCTAAAGCCCTCTTGGAAATTAAGCTGGCAAGGGACATAAAGGATAATAAAAAGGGGTTTTTTAGACACGTGAACAGTAAGAGGATGTCCAGGGATAATGTAGGTCCCTTGCTGAATAAGGAGGGTGTCCTGGTTACGGGGGATGCTGAGAAAGTGGAGATATTGAATGCCGCCTTTGCTTTGGTCTTCACTTCAAAGGCCCCCCGGGACCCACAGACACTGGATGAGAGTAGGACTGATTGGGAAATGAAGAATTTCCCTCTGGTTCAAGTAGGGGAGGTCCAGGAGCGGCTCAAAGGGATTAATGCACACAAATCCATGGGCCCGGATGGGTTACATCCACGTGTGCTGAGGGAGCTGGCGGAGGTGATTGCTGAGCCGCTCTCTATCATCTTCGACAGGTCTTGGAGGACAGGAGAAGTGCCTGAAGACTGGAGGATAGCCAATGTCACTCCAGTCTTTAAAAAGGGCAAGAAGGAGGAACCTAGTAACTATAGGCCAGTCAGCCTCACCTCTGCCCCTGGAAAGGTAATGGAACAGCTTGTTCTGGATGCCATCTCCAAGCAATTGGAAGAGAAGAAGGTCATGAGGAGTAGTCAGCATGGATTCACTAAGGGGAAATCGTGCTCGACCAACCTCATAGCCTTCTACGATCTCATGACAGGCTGGGTAGATGGAGGGAGAGCAGTGGATGTCATCTACCTTGACTTCAGCAAGGCCTTTGATACTGTCTCCCATGACATCCTGATAGCAAAGCTGAGAAAGCATGGGATAGATGAGTGGACAGTGAGGTGGGTTGAGAATTGGCTGTCAGACCGAACCCAGAGGGTTGTGATTCGTGGAGTAGAATCTGACTGGAGGCCTGTTACCAGCGGTGTTCCCCAGGGCTCAGTGTTGGGTCCAGTCCTGTTTAATATCTTCATTGACGATCTTGATGAGGGAATAACATCCACCCTCAGCAAGTACGCCGATGATACAAAGCTGGGAGGAGTGGCTGACACGCAGGAGCACTGCGCTGCCATCCAGAGAGACCTGGACAGGCTGGAGAGCTGGGCAGTGAGAAACCAGATGAAGTTCAACAAAAGCAAGTGTAAAGTCTTGCACCTGGGAAGGAACAACTGTTTGTATCAGTACAGGCTGGGGGATGACCTGCTGGAGAAGAGCTCAGTGGAGAAGGACCTGGGGGTCCTGGTAGATGACAGGTTGGCCATGAGCCAGCAGTGTGCCTCGGTGGCCAAGAGAGCCAGTGGGATCCTGGGATGCATCAGGAGGAGTGTAGCCAGCAGGTCAAAGGAGGTGATCCTCCCTCTCTACTCTGCCCTGGTCAGGCCCCACCTGGAGTATTGTGTCCAGTTCTGGGCTCCTTGGTATAAAAAGGACAGGGATCTCCTGGAAAGAGTCCAAAGAAGGGCTACGAAGATGATTAAGGGCCTAGAGCATCTCCCCTATGAGGAAAGGCTGAGTAAGCTGGGACTGTTCAGCCTTGAGAAGAGAAGACTAAGGGGGGACCTAATCAAAGTTTATAATTATCTGAAGCAGGGGATGCAGGGGGAATCAGCCAGCCCCTTTTCAGTGGTCTGTGGGGATAGGACAAGGGGCAATGGCTGCAAGTTGGAGCATAGGAAGTTCCGCACCAACATGCGGAAGAACTTTTTCACAGTGAGGGTGACTGAGCACTGGAATAGGCTGCCCAGGGGGGTGGTGGAGTCTCCTTCACTGGAGATATTCAAGACCCGCCTGGACGCCTATCTGAGCAGTATGAGTTAGGGAGCCTGCTTTGGCAGGGGGGTTGGACCCGATGATCTCTCGAGGTCCCTTCCAACCCCTACAATTCTGTGATTCTGTGATTCTTCAGCATCTTCTGAAGTTTCAGTTTTGTTTGTTCCTTGTAAACCAGCCACACACTGGAAACATGGAGATAATACTATCAGGTTTCACCCCAGGACTACAGTTCCAGTTATACTGAATGCTAAATGTATAAATGATGGCATGCAGCAGTCTTACAATGTCTTTATGCTTTTTAGACTAACAGAAAAACCAATTAAAGACAACACATACTGATCTCAATCCACCCCGCTGCACTGTAACAGATGCCTTCATTACTCTCTTGCCAGGGATACTGTAATTTCTTTTTCCCATCTTACTGTCATCTTAACTTCCAGCTCATTAGTGTCTCTCATACAGAAAAGGTTTCTCTTATCCCTCTGAGAACCACACATTATATCTACCATATTTGCAATGCCTCTGCTTCTGTATTAAGTTTCTAAGCCCAGTACAAAACCCATGTAATTTAAGCAGGGTAAAGGTTCCATAAAGGGCAATCAAATTAGAGCTAAAGATCCTATAGCTAAAAGTAAACATGTTAAAGCAGACAAAAAAAAAATACAAGATACATTATTTTTTAAGACTATTCACACATTCATACTACCCTGGAAAGTAAGAATTGTAACAAACTGATAACAGTTTCCCAGCAGATCTGCTGCCTATGGATTGCACCTGAGAACACAGCAGCCCTACTGCAGCCAAGGCTAAGCTTTCCATCTACACAACGAAGCATAAGTTTAGCTGGCATAGAAGAAAACATGCTTTCCAATGCACAGAAGTAATTGATAATTCACTTCACCTTGGTTCAACTCTGAATATGATCTCTCACCTTTGCACTCAAGTCTATTGTAGAATTTGTCTCAGCTAATGACACAATCATAAAGCTACTATTTCTGCTCCACTCTCTATTACCTCAAATTACCTTCCCAAATCCCTCATTGTTTAAAACTACATTCTCTTTGAAGTGTTCCTTTTTTTTCCTACTTCTACCAAGCATTATTTGATTTGTTCATTGCATTAAACTCTGGTGCAGAATATTTAACATATATTTTGTACAACACATTTGAGAAATTCCCTTAAATAACTGGTAATTAGTGTTCTAAATTACTGTTTGGAACTCAATTAAGCCAGAGTGTAGCTTCTGTAAATGCAATGTTGTTATGCATTGGTAATGAAGGCTGACCTTCATTTACAAGCCTTTTCCTTGGGCCAGAAAACTGATATCAGAACTTGTGGCTGGATTAGGACCTCTGAAAATAAGGAACAGCTGCTGCCCTAACCACATTAGAATGGCTTTACTGCACTTTTTGATGACTATCAGCTAGAAAAACAGTATTTTTGTTTCACTCCAGAATGACAGTTTGCTAGAAGGGTGTCGTGGTTTTGCCCCGGCTGAGGGCCGCACCCCACACAGTCGCTTGTACTTTTAAAAGGAAGGGGGAAGGAAAGTTGGGGGAGGGGGAAAAGGGAAGGAAGAAAAGAGGGAACGAAACCACAACCTAGAAACCAGAACCACGCAGGTTGGGATAAGGATAGTTTACTAAACAATAACAGAAAACTAGATATAACAATAACATAAGTTTAAAGCACAAAATAGATGAAACTGGTGATACACAATGCAATTTCTCACCAAACCACACAACTCAGGCCGCACAGCTTACAGCCCGTCCCGGACAACCCAACCGTCCCAAGAAGCTGCACGTCCTGGCGTTGTCTCCTCCTCTTCCCCCCAGTCCCCTTTATACTGAGCATGACGTAACTGGCATGGAATATCCTCTTTGGCCAATTCGAGTCACCTGTCCTGGCTACGTCCCCTCCTTTCTCACTAGTAAGGAAGTATGCAGAGCTGAGAAAGGTCCTTGATTGCCCGGCAACAACTAGAAACATCAGGGTGCTATCAGCACTGTTCTCATCCTAACACCCAAACATGGCATTCCATCCACTGCTAAAAATAATTAACTCCATCATAGCTGAAACCAGGACATTATCCACCCCTTATTCCATACCATTTACGTCATGACCAGATCCAACAATTTTCTTTGGGTACAACCAGCTTCGTGTTTCACACACCCATATATGTATGTACACATGTATGCACACATACGTGCATACAGATCTTATTCCCTCAGTCTGTGAATCATCCCTCTGAAGTTGTTGAGTTCATTTAGTCCATGATTTTCAGGCTCCATTTGTCGTAACAGTTTCTCAGAATAATTGTATGTTCCATTGGCTCATTGCATGCTGCATCTCAGGCTCTTGACTGATACACCTGGCATGGTCCATGCTCATAGTCTGTGGGTCAGAGTTTATTTTCAAAGGGAAAAAAGAAAAAAAAAGTTCTTGAGAGGCCAGGCTTTAGTTCCATCATCATGGCACTCATTCTTCATTAACTTGTATGACTCCGGCTATAATGCTATGGTACAACATACAGCAATCATAACAATAATGAATATACAATAATGGGTTATTTGGCAATTATTATAATTTCTACTCTATTAATTATATTGGCTATTCTCACCCAAAATCAAATCCCCTTGAGGTACGCATTCCTGCCATTTTATTCCTAAAAACTGGATTTCTCGCGTAGGCCCCTTGACTTTACTTCGTTTTATAGCAAAACCGGCTTCTAAAAGGATTTTAATTACCCTGTTTCCTTTTTCAAAAACTTCCTCTGCTGTGTTGCCCCATACAATGATGTCATCAATGTACTGCAGGTGCTCTGGTGCTTCACCCTTTTTCAGTGTATTCTGGATGGTGGGGCTATGTTTCCACCCCTGGGGCAGACGATTCCACGTGTATTGGATGCCTCTCCAAGTGAAAGCAAACTGTGGCCTGCACTCTGGCGCCAGTGGGATCGAGAAGAAAGCATTCGCAATGTCAATTGTGGCGTACCACTTGGCTGCCTTCGATTCCAATTCATACTGGAGCTCTAACATGTCTGGCACAGCAGCACTCATACCTGGAGTGACTTCATTTAGGCCACGATAATCTACTGTCAGCCTCCACTCTCCATTGGACTTCCTCACTGGCCATATGGGACTATTAAAGGGTGAGTGGGTTCGGCTGACCACTCCCTGATCCTCCAGTTGACGAATCAGCTTATGGATGGGAATCAGGGAATCTCGGTTAGTACGGTATTGTCGTCTGTGCACCGTCGTCGTAGCAACTGGCACTTGCTGTTCTTCAACCTTCAACAACCCCACAACAGCAGAATCCTCCGAGAGTCCAGGCAAGGCACACAGTTGTTCAATTCCTTCTGTTTCCAAAGCAGCTATTCCAAAAGCCCATCGGTACCCTTTTGGGTCTTTAAAATACCCTCTACGTAGATAATCTATACCTAAAATGCACGGAGCTTCTGGACCAGTCACAATGGGGTGTTTTTCCCAGTCCTTCCCAGTTAGGCTCACCTCAGCCTCTAGCACAGTTAGTTGTTGGGATCCCCCTGTCACTCCAGAAATACAAACGGGTTCTATCCCTTCATGATTCGATGGCATTAGAGTACACTGGGCACCAGTATCCACCAGAGCTTTGTACTCTTGTGGGTCTGACGTGCCAGGCCATCGGATCCACACAGTCCAATAAACCCGATTATCCCTCTCCTCCACCTGGCTGGAGGCAGGGCCCCTCTATTGCTGCTGATCATATTTGTTTTCCACTGGTTGCATAAAGGACTTAGAGGTCCCTTCAAGAGGATCAGACACATCAGACATATAGGTAGGCCTTCCAGTTGGTCTAGGGAACTGCCCAGTAGAAACTGGTGCAGCCTTCTTCCTGGCAGAATCTCGTTGTGCGAATGTTTTACCCCGCAGCTCATTTACTCGTGCTCGAAGGGCTGAGGTGGGCTGCATATCCCATTTCCTCATGTCCTCTCCATGATCAAGCAGGTAAAACCACAATGTACGTCGTGGTGTGTATTCTCCCTCTTGGAACGATGGACGCTTTCTCCCAGTAGCTGCAACATTGCTCCATACGGGTTGGGAGTTGGACACATTGTTGTCAAGTCGTTGAACCAGTTTCTCTATTGCTGCAATGACGGAGAGGGAAACATTGTCTTGGTATTTCCTGAGTCGGCAGGCCACCTCATTTACGGTTGGTGGATCCATATCATTCCAGTCAATTGCTGCCAGTGAATTGGTGTACCCTGACGGTGCACTTCGTACAACCTTACGCCACATATCTGGAGTGCATAGGACTTCATCGGGATCAGCGGGAAGCCGTGAATTGTCCAGATCATAATAAATTATCTCCCGTACAGCTAATTCTCTCAGGTGCTGGATAGCTGTCTCTATGCTGTTACACTTGGGTGTCTGACATGTAATATATTCCTTTATGGGAGATCTTTCCTGCACACTTGACAGTAGTCGCCTCCAGAGGCTGAGGATTTCCGGCCTCCTCCCAATTGCTTTGTCAATTCCTCCTTCTCTAGCTAGGGATCCCAACTGCTTGGCCTCTCTGCCTTCTAACTCCAAACTATTGGCCCCGTGATCCCAACATCGGAGCAACCAAGTGATAATGTGCTCACTTGGGTGGCGAGTGAAATCTTTTCGAACCTCACGCAGCTCACTCAGAGTCAGGGATCGGGTAACAATCTCTGGTTCTGCCTCATCCTGATATCCTCGGGATGGTCCCGGTTGATCATCATCATCATCCGTCACTATGCGAACTGATTTCTTTGTGCATTTCCTCTTTTGTACGGGAGCAACAGACACTGGTGTGGATTGGTTTTTCTGATCATCTGCAGTGTGTGCTGTAGAGATTACAGTAGCTGCAGTGTCGGTCACAGGGGTTGCAGTAGCTGCAGTGTCAGCCCCAGTGGTTGCAGCAGCTATAGTATCTGCCAGTCTGTTTCCTTTCCCTTCTCCCTGACAGTGCTGACAGTGCTGCCTGCTATCAAGCAGTGTTTGATAAATAGTGGCCAGAGCCCAGCACAGTGCAGTAAGGTGTCCGTCTCTGGGAAACCTACAGCAATTTTTCTTTAGGTATGCAGTCACTTGATCGGGGTCTTGTAGCTGTTCAGGAGTGAAGTTCCAAACCATCGGGCGTGAGAAAGTACCTAGGTACTTGCCCATACTTTGCCACATGCCCTGCCACTCGTGATTATTCTGTCTCGGAGAAAGCTCTTCAGTGGTATTCATAAACCTATGCTTGATATATAACAAAAACTGAACCATCTGCCCCAAACCTACCAATAGCAAAATGCTAGTTTAAATATCCCAGAGATATTGAAGATTTTCAAAAACTGCCATAAGAGCTGTTGTATTTAGCCCAAAGGAAAAGAAAGCAGTGCTGTTATTAACCCCTCCCTGTCCAAACAATGGACAGGACAGCAAAACCTCATACAAGTACCAGATTAAGCTCATGGTCATCGATATTATTGTATCATAGACCGATATCATAAAATACACTATAATGAAGTATGGGAACAAATATGGGAGCCGCAGACCTGAGAGAGTAAAGAATCCTGCCAGGATTGTATACAGCATGCGGTGGTTTTGCTGCCACAGCCATGGACACAGCCTTGTGAATAAATACCACAGCATCGTGACCAGAGATTGCTTAAACAACAGTGCTTATCTTAATTGCGATAGTTAGGGTCAGATCTACCGTTATCCCAACCGTTCGTGCCCCACGTTGGGCGCCAAAATGACTGTCGTGGTTTTGCCCCGGCCGAGGGCCGCACCCCACACAGTCGCTTGTACTTTTAAAAGGAAGGGGGAAGGAAAGTTGGGGGAGGGGGAAAAGGGAAGGAAGAAAAGAGGGAACGAAACCACAACCTAGAAACCAGAACCACGCAGGTTGGGATAAGGATAGTTTACTAAACAATAACAGAAAACTAGATATAACAATAACATAAGTTTAAAGCACAAAATAGATGAAACTGGTGATACACAATGCAATTTCTCACCAAACCACACAACTCAGGCCGCACAGCTTACAGCCCGTCCCGGACAACCCAACCGTCCCAAGAAGCTGCACGTCCTGGCGTTGTCTCCTCCTCTTCCCCCCAGTCCCCTTTATACTGAGCATGACGTAACTGGCATGGAATATCCTCTTTGGCCAATTCGAGTCACCTGTCCTGGCTACGTCCCCTCCTTTCTCACTAGTAAGGAAGTATGCAGAGCTGAGAAAGGTCCTTGATTGCCCGACAACAACTAGAAACATCAGGGTGCTATCAGCACTGTTCTCATCCTAACACCCAAACATGGCATTCCATCCACTGCTAAAAATAATTAACTCCATCATAGCTGAAACCAGGACAAAGGGCAAAACTGTTTGATTATTAGCAGATATTAGCTGATAAGAACTACTTAGTGGAACAAACCAAAGACTTTTCTGTAGACTACATAAAGGCAGCTGTTTCCTTTGAAAGATGTAGCTCTTGCTTGTGTCAGCAGATATCAGAAGGGTTGACTTCTTGCCTTAATACACACTCTGCCAACTAGAAAGTTTCAATTAGATGCAAGGAATTTCCAAGAGAAATCACTGCTGTGGTTTATTCCAAGTGTGACCTAGTGTCTATCTTGTTGACTTTATATTGCTTTACAAAAGCATGATGTACTTCAGATGGCCAGACAGAAGAAAAAATAAAATAAATTAAAAACCCATATAAACCAAACAAAACAACCACCCAGGAGTAACACTGGTCAAGAATACCAAGTATCATCAGTTACAATAAATCAAACCCTCTCAAACTTGGTAAGTTGGCAAAGGCATAAAACTGCATGGAGAGATTGCTGCTATGTTCTTTTATCATCCCAGAAAGCCACGTACCCTGCTATCATCCTGGAGGGGAAAAAAAAAAAGGTTCAGTATTCCACATACACACAAACTCTCAAATATTTTCAACCAGAATACTTGGAAGGAAAAAGTCACCAACAAAACTCCTCTGTCAATAGAAGTCCTTGGTTGAACTCCACATCCCAACTAACACTGCTAGCGAGCGCAGAGGAACAGCACACTAGCTTCAGTGTTCCAGGCCAGATCTCAACTTCCTCACAGATCAAAAGGCATCTGAGTCCAGGAATCTAGTTCAACCTATTACAGGAGACAGACAACTGCAAAGTGGAATCTTAATCTAAATTTGTACAGTGTTTAGGGATATCTGAATCAAACCTACCCAGGGTTTATCCCACAATGTCCATTGTGCTACAGAAAGGAGCAATTAACAGACTGATTCTTTACTGACTTACAGAAAAGACCTTGCAAACTCTCTCTGGTTCCCAGAGCTTAGGTTTTCTCATACCACAACAGAAGGTCCTCAAAAATCTTGGCATGGATTTACCAACACCTTTCTTAAAATGTCTCATTATACAAAGCTCTGTATATTTTAGTAGAACCGATAAGAAATTATATTGCTGTACAAATATATTGAAGTACTTACCCTGAATTACCCTTTTCAAGGAAAGCTTTCCCACCCACCTTGGTTTCTTAAGATAACGTGTTGCCTCTAGACTGCAGAGTAGAGCATGACCACAGAAAGCCAATACCAGAAGAATTTTTCCATAGTTGCTCTTAAGGAAAAAAAGTACATTTCCAAATTTAAAAAGCAGACAAGTAACTGCTGTCTTGTGTGTTCTGGAAAGAACATTAATCAGTTTATTTTTGTAATTTACAAACAACTAGCATAGTTAGATGCTTTGAAGCACTACTCCAAATTTCAGCTGCAACAAATGCAGGAGTACTTTTAACCCAGTTGGTCTTTTGCCAGGCACGTTCTCCCATGAAAACAAGGGCATTTGTGCTACCAAGAACCACGTGCAGGGATGGGAAAATAACCCCAAGTACTGTATAAATTATTAGAGCAGGAATTGAACGCTGAAATGAGGAATATTTGGAGTTTACTAATTCCTGGATGCCAACAGGATAATCATGGCCAAGTATAGCTTCTACTTGCATGGGATGAAGCGGGCATATCTATGCACAGATTCAACTCGATCATGCTGTTACAGCTGCACAATCTCAGAATGCTCTTTGTGTTTCTTCAAAGGCCATCGAGTCATAAAGCTTATGCATTTTGCCAGAGAGACTGCAGAATCACTGAAGCCTTTCAGTAACAGCCAGACCCTTTAAGAAGGAAGACAGAGGGAATGCGTAAGCCAGGCTAGAGTAATGATGCCTTATAGCTCCATTAGAAACTGTGCAGACCACCTCAGAGAGAATATAAATACATAAACTGCCTTTAGTACCCTCAGCAAGGTCTTATGAACAGCAACAAGAGTAATCTTAAATAATCTCCTTATAAATGCGAATTAAAATTCTGAATAAACAAACCACCAACTGCACCAATCAAAATGAATTCACTTTCTTGCCCAAAACCAGAATGAACACTCAATAGATGGCAAATGTCAATGAAGGTTAAGGTCACTACTTCCCTTTCTCCCCTAAAACCACAGCACCTTACTGTTACCTGGTGTTAGTCCTAAGGAGTTCCAGGCACTTGTGTGCTTTGGGGCTCTTGGTACAAGTCAGGTTGAGGTAGCTCATACAGTACACTGCATATGCCTAACTGCATGAAGTGACCGCTTTTGCTGTTGTCAATGTAACCCACATGCAACCTGGGAGCAAAGCACTGAAATGACAGCTATACAGAGGAGCTGTTGAACTAGCATCATTCCATGTGTCAACCCTGGTAGGGTTCAAGGCCAGGTTGGATGGGGCTTTGGGCATTCTGGTCTAGTGGAGGGTGTCCCTGCCTATGGCAGGGGGTTGGAACTAGGTGGGCTTTGAGGTCCCTCCCAACCCAAACCATTCTATGACTAACACAGTCCAGCAGATACATCCTAGAAAGTAAACCAAGGTAGATTTATGACTGACAAATATCCACAGCTCAGTGAGGATGTAGAAAGGACTTATAAAGAGACTGAAAAAGGTTGGGATTATCACTCCAGCAATCAGATGGGATCTCAGATGCAGAACATGGGAGTTCACAGGTGCTTTCAGCTGAACCACCGTAACACACAGATACAGTTCATAGGGCAAATATTTGAAATGAGTTACAGAATAAAATACAAATATCACTGAAAATTATTTTTTTTGACTGCATACTTGTCAAAGCAAGAACAGCCTCCTATAACTTCATTTTAGTGTTTCCATGATCACACAAAAATGCAGCTCTTAGATGTTTGTAAGCCACCACCCAGGGAAGAGCCTGAGGTAGGATTCCCCTAGTGCAGCTACAATTCACACAGTGCTGGGGACACAGCTCCCACAGCCTTTCTTTGCAAGCTCTCTGTATTTTTACTTTATTAGATACACACACAGTATATGGTAAAGAAACTTCAATTTTCACAGTGACAGGGAGTAACATTCATCCCCTTTATAAAGCAGAACAAAACCAAGTAGGTAGAGATTCCACAGCTGTCTGCTTCAAGTGGCAGTTTCTGATAACATTCTCATATCAATGGACAACAACCTTAAAAGGTAGAAAAACTGAAAGTAAAACAAAGCAACAGCAAGTGTACCAGGAAGGCAGAATGAACTCTGCATTCCTTTCCAGCCTTGGAGTGGTGATTTCATCTTTGCTAGGGTGACCTTCCACTGAGTCCAGGCTTGAATACTAATATTAGACTAAAAAGAAGTGTGCCACCCTCTAAATATAATGATGACTCAACACCTAGAGGCTTCAGTGATGTAATATTACCAAAGAGGTTCTGACTTCACAATCTAGATTTTCAAAAATGAAGGCAAAAGGAACAGACCTCTCCTTACAGAAACACAGCCTGCCTCCTAGAGCATCTTTTCTTGAATTGGCCTGTGGGAAATGGGAACCACAGAAACATTTCACGCATGGCAGCAGACACACCGGCTCCACTTTGTTTAAAAGGAGCACTGAACAGACACATTTCAATTATATGCTTCAGAGTCAGAGCATCAGTAGAAGGTTTCAGTTCCAGAATTAACATATAAAAGTTAAAGACAACACAACAGGCCACTGAACAGTCCAGTGTCTTTTACTGCACCTTAAAAAATAAAAATAGCAGAATGAAGATGTGTTTTGTTGTGAAGTGCTGAATGCAAGCACAAAGGAAAAAAGCCTTTCCAACTAAGGCTACAGAGTTCTCTTAAAGCATCAGCTTTGGACAAATATTCCAGCACTCACTTGAGGTAGCTTTAAATCTTTTTCAGGCACAAGTGCAATAATACATCTTTGGGGGGGCAGGTGGGGGAAGAGTCAAAGGAAGTCTAACACAGAGTTCTATAGTAAAAGCAAGTAGTCATCCAATATGTATAAATAAAGTTGTGATGTGAAGGAATCCCTCATGAAAATAGCAACTGTTTGCATAATAAAGTCCTGCTATTAAAGCAGGATTATCTTTTCCATTGACTTGTTAGTTTGACTTTTCTCCTCCCTTCCCCTTCCCACCTCCCTGAAGCTCTGTGCTCGGGAAACGCATTCTTAGTCACTCTCATTCCCCAATCTTGCATTCACACAAGAATTAGGATACAATTTAATGCATATTCACAGGATCACAGACAGGTTGAGGTTGGAAAGGACCTCTGGACATCATCTTACCCAACTCCCCCGTTCAAGCAAGGCCACCTAGAGCCAACTGCTCACATCCAGTCAGTTTTTCAATACCCCTGTGAACAGTGTATTGAAGGAGAGGGAGACTGCATCACCCACCTGGACTACCTATGCCAGCACTCAGTCACTTTCACAGCAAAAATGCTTCCTCTGAAGTTCAGGGGAAGCTTCCTGTGTTTCAGTTTGCCCCACTGCCTCTGGTCCTGTCACTGGGTATCACTGGAAGGAGCCTGGCTCAGTCTTCACGGCACCTTCCCTTCAGGTGTTAATACACACCAGTGGGAGCCTGGAGCCTTCTCATCTCCACGACCTCTCCATGAGAGAAGTTCCAGTCCCCTCATCATTTTCATGGCCTTTCACTGGACTCACTCCACAATGTCCATGTCTTCCATGTACTGGGAAGTCCAGAACTGCACATGTTTAGTCACTATTTTCTCATGCAGAAATAATATCTCCTATCAGTCTGACTTACATTGGTGAGAAAAAGCATGTAATGGCTTTGGCTATCATCCTCTAGGCAGCTCCACCACAAATAAAAGCTCAGATCAGTCTGTCTTCATCTGAAATACAACTATTAAGTTTTAGAGGTTTTCCTTCTAATTTGATCCAAAATAGTGGCTAAAGAGCAGCATACAGGCTCCAAAGAAGCTTGAGGAAACACATCCTTCCCTCATGTAGGCATATTCTAATAGTGACAGTTTTGTGTGAGCAACTCCTGAGGCATGACAGCACCTGAAGAAACCATCTTAAGAGACAAAGATACTTCACTTTGACAGCGTGCTTACCAACTGCAGACTGAAGGAAACGACACAGTCCTGTTATAGAAAAGATGGTTTTACAAAACAGCAATATATGCTTAACAGAAGGGTTACTATCTGGAAACCCTGAGGGCTACGTGTTGGAACTTGCTGTTAGAACACACACATACCCACCCTTAGGAGTAATCAGAGTCATGCCCTTTGGCTCTCCACCACAACCGCTTTATCAGGAAAGATAAAAGGACCAGCACCTCCCATTCAGTCACACTGTCCAGCCAAAAATAACAGTCTCAATTTTGCCGTATCTTGTCCACATAAGTAGCCCCATCACTTTTCCAAGAGACATGTGGCAAATCCCTGGGTTTGAGTAATTTTATTTTTAGCTTCTTCACAATAAGAGTTCCATGACCCAACCAAGTCAGTGCTGCACACTCCTAAAACATCTGCCCATACCACTAACTGGTTATATGACAAAACAAATGATCAGAACACAGGACAGTGATGGGGACACTGCTGAATGTGATCCCAGCTTTGCAACAGGTCTGTGGATAATCTACTTTTCCACACCTTTGTTATTCCTTAAAACCAAAAGGCTCAGTATTTTCTAGTCACACTGTAAAGAAGGAACAATTTTATTCTCTGAATGAAGGAGCAGGGTGTCCATGATGGGAGTGGAGATGAGCAAAAGCACCTCCTTCAGTTGCAGCAAGCTGTTGGCACATTGAAGCTAAGCCATCCCATGCAAATCCCTAAATGCCCCTCTTATCTGCCCAGCTATCCAGGGCATTCTCCTGATCTAAGTAGAGATTTCCTTCCAAGAACACAGGTCTGAAAGGTAAGAAATATTTTTCGACCAGATGCTCTGTTGCTGTAGTAAAATCAGATATATGTGGCTAGTACTTATCTACATGCCCCCTTTCTTCTGCCAGTGTTTAAGATCAGGCAGTCACTCCTGAGCAGCTTCCTTTGAGCCAGATGGCACCACTTGTCTTCAGACCCCAGGGCCCACAACTCTTCAGACTCACTCTAGGACCTTAGGGTGCCAGCCAGGAGAAAACTCAAGCCTGGCCTGATACAGTTTCATCATCTGTAAAGGACATGGCCTTCAGCTGCAAGACTTCCTTATCCTCAGAAAATGAGGGTGCAAACTCAGGCTCCCTACAAATGCCATCACTGCTTTTGGCAGGCAGCTCAGACTCCTTTCTAAGCAGCAGCAGACAGCCACATGAGATTGTCAGAGGGTATATCTGATACAGGACACAGCAAGAACAAAGTGAATCAGCTTATCCACAGTATGGGTGTACGTGCAGCTGAGTGTTCCCTCAAGGTTGCTGCAAGCCCATACTGACTCGAGCACAAACTGGACCTTACATTATATCTGATATAAAGCAGTTAAATGCCTTTCAATTTTAAAAAAAAAAAGCTTAAAACCTCTCTTTTCTGAGTACACTGCTTAATTATTTATATGTTAAAGGTCTGAACTTGACAGTTCAGCCTCTCAGACACTTCACATAATGTAATTTTAAAGCTGTCAATGTGAATTGTTTACCTTTATACTGTTGGCATGACAAAGCCACTCAGAAGTTTATATATTCAAATATTATTTATGCAGCAAGTCCACATACCAAATCTAAACAACTGTTTACAGTGACAGGTTTATCTGGCTTTCTCTAGTAGTTAACTTGTAAGTTCCAAACCAATTACACCTCTGTTTTCCTCCTAGAAGCACAGGTCACAAGTCAAAGATGCATTGCAAAAACTTTACTTTCTGTAGAACAGATAAAATATACATTGGATCAATAGGTAATGGAATATATGATTGTTAGCAGCATTTATTAGTTATGATTGTGTGAGATTTTAAACTTTAGTTTTGTAACAAGAATATTTGGTATTGAATTCATGTGTGCTCTTATCCTGCAGCACCAGTTAATAATAGAAAGGATTACGGGTATTAATCAACTGGGAACACAAGTGCATGTTCTACTGGAATAATAAAAATCATAATCAGCTCTCCAGGTCCTTGGATTTAATGAGAAATCTGAAGGTAATCCCATCTAGTTAAATATAGACTAATGGGAGTAACTGCTTACCTGCAAACAGAGCTGTTCAAACCATGTCACTGACAGAGAGTTTACAGACATGCACACAGAACACAATATCCACCTCCACAACCCAGCTGCTATTCTTAAGAGACATCCTTAAGTCCTGCAAGTCTTTGGGGATTGCTATCCCACGTACTTACATAATCACCCATTCCATTTTCTAACTAAGCCATCAGCTAAATACTAGAATCCAGCTCTCAAAAGGGAAAGCTCAGGAGTAAGTGGGGATAGAACTGCTGCAGGATGAAGAGAGATTCTCTAGTTCTAGGCAGGCTTTTGTTTTCTTCCTTTAAACCCAGACTTCCAGACCCATTTTAACTTTAATGAAGTTCTTTACCAGATTAGTTATAAAATTTCACAAAATGGCATAACAAACACAAGTTGATCAGCAAAAGGGGATTAAATACAATAGAACAGTGCACTGTTTTCCAAGACTGACATTTAGGATTTTTAAATTTATATATAAATATGTTCATTTTGTTTAGTGCTGTGGTGTGAACTTTTATTTTCATCTGTATTACTCAAACACAAGACATCATTATAGAAGACAAAGATGTCCAAAAATTTAAGTTACAACAGTTCCACTTGTACACCCTAAACAACCACACCTTTCAGGACATTTAACTGGAAGCCTGTATCCTTAGAAATCTTGTTTTATTTCCTTTTTAATTGGTAATTTCCCCACTAAAGACCTTTTGTCCACCCTCACCAGTTTTGGTGCTAGTCAATCTGATCTGTTGTTTTATCTGGATACTTCAGTTAGATCGAGCCAAAACCCACTGCACCAATCCCAGCTGGTTTCTGAACTGAAAATTCTGGACAAGACACTCAAGTAGCCTCAGATGTGCCTGTAACAATTAGCATAGACTACTTTGATCAGACAATAATGCCCCAAAGCTATAAAGTTTATATTCCTGGCATCTCCACCAGGAAGAATACTAAGCTAAGACATAGGAACTGATCACTTCCGGCAAAAGTTGATTTTTTTCCTATTATTTTTTACTTTAAAAGGATATTGTTTTCAGCCATTCTCTTTTAAACTAACTGCAGAGTTAAAAATATTCTCAGGCAGTTCCTCTTGTCTATGTTCTCACTATCATTCATATTAGATTTTTCCTGATAAAATGTTATTTCAGATAACTTAAAACGTATGAGAAAATAGAAGACAGCCTCCCATCACAGTGGAACGTGATCAGCAAGTGGGATAAACTCAGACATGTTTAACTTTGCCACCTCCATCATAACAGCAGCTATGGCTGCAATGAAGCCATGTACCCACATTTCAGTACTCTCCAAGTCTGAACAAAAGAAATATACTTTTGTTTGTCATTGTTGACAAAAAGGCTTTTAGGCTTTTGAAATCAACATCACGGCAGAACTTGTTGCCACCTCAGAAAACCCATTTCTGATCCAGTTTCTTTGTACAAGACATTAAGCTGTTTCATTGAAACTGCAGTAAACAAACATAAGGTTTATGTTTCTCTCACACTGAAAATATGGAAACTGACACTGTACCTTACTGTCCTCATCTTCAAACACAGACTGGTGAACATTACAAGCAAAGAGAGAATTTGGGAGATCGTTGAAGTCAATTAGGTCATTAAAATCTTCCTCTGCAAAACACCTCTTTAAATCGTTGTCTCCATGTATAGAGTAGAGTAAGAACTGTCCTCCATCCTCCGGGATGCAGCCATAGCGACCAAGGCCTCGCATTCCAAAGAAGTAGGAGTCTCCCCTCATCCCTGGCAGCATGGAGAAGAGAGACACAGTTACACCACATTTGTAAAGATGTAACATTCAAGTTAACCCAGAAATCACACACAAGTTAACCCAGAAATCCTTAGCTTGTAGAAAGTATGTGTCACGCTGTTTTAAAGCAACAAATGACCTCTGAAACAGGGCACTAAGATTGGTTTCACCAAAGCTCAAATAGGGACTTTGCTTTAGTCTCATTTATTAGCACAGAGAAGACCCAACCATATCAGCACAAGCTGTAAAGGCATCATTAGGTGCCTCATGCCCCCAAAGAAAATACTATGCAGTATTTGGGTTAGGAGAGTCATGTCACTGGGAAAGCAGGCTGATGCTTCTTGGCTTGCACTGGGCTTAGAGAGAAATTGTAATGTACAAAGTAAGAAGAAAATGAAAGTTATATCAGGTATCAACTCAAAGAGGAAAAATAAAATAAAAAAGAAACCCTGTCGGAAAATAGAATGAACACAGAATCACTGAAAAACAGTATAACTAAGCCACATCACTATCACATAGAATAAAGCAATTTTTTTCTACAGTTTAAGGAAAGAATGTTCCCTGTTTTCCCATGTCCATTAGCAATTTCTTTGTTTGTATCTTAATTACATTAGCAAATTAAAAAAAGGGAAAGGAAGAATGACTCAAGATGATTCTTAGCACCTTTTAGGAAAATGCTGGTGACATTGGAGCCTTTACCCCAAATCCATCCCAGGAAAAAGATCATTTTAAGACACACAAGTAACAAGCCCACAAAACAGTATCCTTACTGTTGATACAAGAGTAAGCTTCACACCAGCCAAGCAGAGTAAGTAAAGGTCCAGTGTGTTCATTGCTATAAATTCATGCATTTATCATGGCTAGTACAGACAACCCTCAGCACTGGTGTATTAGACATCAACCTATAACCTCTACAGAGCTTCAGTAGTCTGACCTGAAGCTATGCAGAGAAATAAATAAAACTGTAAGAGAATTATTTCAATAATAATATGCAATGATCAGCTGCTTTTTCTCCTCATAAGAAGTTAGAGTTACATAAACACAGTATGCTCATCTATTTCAGATTTGCCCTTGCTCTATGCGTGCTTGTTATTTTCTATAAATAGTTGTAAATATTAGGTTCACATACACTATTTAGAACAAGTGTCCAAAATTAAACCCTATGCGTTTATTTAGGCTTAATCTTAGTAAAGCAAAGCTAAATTGTGGAGCTAATTTGCCATGCCTGTGCCTTTCATATAACCTCATTTCTGCTGCAGCTCTGAAATGATATTTGGCTGATGACAAGCACATCATCCAGTAACCTTGTGTTACAGAGACGTCAGTAGCTGTTACTGCTGGAGTCTCAGGGCTAACAACAGAAATTCTCAGGAGAACAAACTGAAGTCATGCTCAGGTCTATCAGTTTGGGGCACCTAGTCAACACTTGCTACGCTCTCAGATCACATGACTGTGGCAGATTACCCAGTCATTATTAGCAATTAATCAATAATTAGTAATTATTATTAGCTCAAGTTGTCAAAACAACGGAGTTTGGAAGGGGCCCGCAGAGGTCATCTAGTTCAAACAGTAAGGTCAGACCAAGATAACTCAGGACCATGTCCAGAGCAATACCACTCAGTGTGTATAGTGATGTGCAGAGAGCTGGCAGGTCACAGGATCTCAGCTGTCCTCCTTTTCCAGGTACTAAAATACATTACACAGCTAAAACCAGCATCATTTCCTATCCCTTTATTCTGTGTGAGCAATTTATGGGGGAGGGGTTTATAACAAAACAAGGAGGCAGTGCTGTAAGGGAGTAAGTGTAATGTGAAAGTCTTAGGCCAACTACCCCTCTACTGCGTCAACCTGAGGACAGGTTTTTAGACTATCAAATACACACCAGCATCTTTGCCAGCTCAGTCTGACATTAGCACAATTATCTGCAACTAATTTCAGTCAAGTAGTTTAGCTCTGACTGCAAAAAAAAAAAAAGCCTGAACAAATGATGGAGGTGGCAGCTAGTACTTCAGTATATGACGTGTATATGAACTCAGTTTGACAGCAATATTGCCTCTGGTATTGTAACCAACTCACTCAAGCCCAGTATTACTGTAGGTTTCTGTATAAACACACCCAGGTAAGTGTTATAAAGAAATCTTCACAGCAGGCACTACTGAGGAGGCATCACCACTCTAGCAGAAAGCATTAACAGATCATCTACTTCAAACACAAACAACTCTAAACGTGTTTGCCGTTACATCTGCCCTGTATCAAGATCAGATCCATCACTTTTAGGGGTATGAAATTAAATCTCAAGCCTGGGATGTTACAGATTTTTGTCAATGAGTATAAAATATTTCCCTCATAACAATCTACTTGCAGTCAGTGAAGATCCTGACTATTTGATGGTCACAGTAAGTACAGTACTTCCTCCCCCTGCAAGCATTAGGCTGGACAAGTCCAGTCAGAGGAGAGGGATGTTCCAAAGCCAACTTCACACAAGAGACACCAGGGGATAAAGATGACAGGCTGATACTCCAAACTCATAGGAACTTGGATTACAAATTGACATTCAGAAGGCATTCTAATGAGAAGGGGGGAGATTAAACTCATTTCTGTCTAAGATCTACAGGAATGTCCTAAGAGGTAATAAAACAGTAACTTCGGCCCCAAGTAGAACAAGAGAAGCAATATTTGCTTTCCATACACATCTCCAATTATAGCTGCTGATTTCTTAAACTTTACTTTTTAGTCTACTAAATAAGCTTCACTTTCACCACAGGGTATGACAGTGAAGTTAAGGATGACTTCATGGCAGCTAAGAAGTTTTATACATCCTATTCCCAAATGTGTAGCAAAGCTACTAAGGCACACAGAGAAGTAAAGAATCTCAATATTATCAACAGAAGTAATCCACAGATTTATTTACTAAGCTGTTGTTTCGTTGGTCTGTTGGGCTTTTTTCCTCCTCCAGGTAGAGCCATATTACAAGGCACCATATAGAAAAGGAAGCTTTTAAGTTGATAAGCAACAAAATGGACTAGGAGTTTTCAGTTACAAAGCTGCAATTCAGATTATTTAACCATATTAGTTGCCAATAAGGAAGCGTGCCCATGCAAGCAATTCTAAAATATATAGAATTCAAAGTTACATTTGAGATTAGAAATGAATAAATACTGTTACAGTATGTGGCAGTAATTTTGCTCTCCTAGAGCTCTTTAATGAGAAAGCCTGCTCCTTTTTCCAGGCAGTTCCTGAGACAGATTTGCTCACTGGGACTTGGGTATTGGCCAAGTCTTAAGATAATCGCTGTCTTGCATGCTTTCTGACCATCTCTTTTTCAGAACCTGCAGGCACTATGTGAGCATGCATGCACAAACATCCCACATCTACACTTAGACACACCCTGTCATATTGGAGAAGTCTTGTCAGTGTGGTGAAGTTCCCACTGACTGGAAAAGGGGAAACATAACCCCCTCTTTTAAAAAGGGAAAAAAGAAAGACCCAAGGAGTTACAGACCAGTCAATCACCTCTGCAACCAGCAAGATCGTGGAGCAGATCCTCCTGGAAGATATGCCCAGGCACATGGAAACTGAGGAGGTGACTGGTGACAGGAAACATGGCTTCACTATAAGGGCAAATCCTGCCTGACAAATTTGGTAACCTTTTGTTATAGCACTGGTGGTAAAAGCAACCAATGTCATCTACCTGGCCTTGTGCAAAAGCATTTGACACCATCCTGTGTGACATCCAAGTCTCTAAACTGGAAAAACATGTATTTGATGGATGGACCACTCATTGGGTAAGGAATTGGCTAAATGGTTGCAATCAAGAGTCAATGACTCCATGCCCAAGTAGAGATGAGTAATACATGATGGTCCTCAGGGGTCAATACTGGGACTGGTGCTGTTTAACATCCTTGCTAAAGGATCCAGTGCACCCTCAGTACATTTGCCAACAAGACCAAGCTGTGTGAAGCAGTCAACACACTGGAGGGGAGGGATGCCATTCAAAGGGACCTTGACAGGCTTGAAAGAGACCTTACAGCAGCCTCACAGAATGTTCTGCACCTTTGCTGAAAGTCAAAATTTAGAATTTTGCTTTTCAGCTACAGATCTACATAAATCATTCACGAAACTATAAGATGAGTCCTCACAGCTCTGCAGGAACTTCACAAGTCACTATATCAAACATTAATTTCAGCCAGTGATGAGCTGGAATTCTTACTTTTTTCTGCAATATTTATAGTGCTAGAAATCTATAAAGCAAATCTAACTACGTATCCTTTATTACATCCATCAAATACCTTACAGCTCAGGAGCGGTGATGGCATTTTGTGGCTTCTTTGAATTTACTTAGCCACTTCAGACAGTCCTCTGTCAAAAAATGTTCTCCTTCTAATTCTCCTACTTTTTTCATAGAAAAAATTGAATTAGAACAAAATAATTTACATTTCAGATCCCATAAAATAATTAATTCTAAAGTCACATATCATCCATGAACCGGATTGCCATATAAAATAAACACAACTGGAAGTCATATTTTATGTAACTATAATACAATCACTGGATCACATTCCTATTTATATTCAAGCTCCTTTCCATGGCTTCTGACAAAATAAATTAACTTCCTCCTTCTAACGATCTCTTTTCTATTACAAAATAATAAAAAATACAACCACATAAGGGTAAAGTGTACTTATCTTAGTTTTAAAAGGGAAGCAGTTCAAACTGAGTTGGGGAGTGAGAAGCAAAGGCACAAGTCAGGAAATCTTTCAAATCCTTAAGCCACCAGAAGGTATCACATAGAATTTCTAAAGTGACAATGCCACAAAATAACATGGTAACACTAAGGCACCATCCAGCACTAATATTCATGTTAAATTCGTTCACCATGACCTTAAAGGGGAAACTACTAAACTCCATAGCAGGATTGTTCCCTTTAGAAAGCTAAGACACTGACATGAACCTGAGCCCAACAACTACCACCAATTCCTTGATACATAAAGAGGATAAATGGATGTGGCATTCACCCATGTGTAACCTAAGTTATTTCTGAACTTGGTGTAGGGTTTTGACCCTAAACTTTCAAGTCAGAAAATACATTACGCAGAACAGAGAAGCTCAAGAGTGCAGTACTATTAACCCTTGGAAAACCAGAGCAGCCCCTACCCTTCCAGGCCCTACATGGAATCTCCTTGTCACTCCTTTTGTGCTATACATACACAAAATTTGCATCACTTTACACTGCTCAAGTTAGTGCAAACTTCTCCTCTGATTAAGGGGTGCAAGAGCTTATAATTTGTGATAGCTCACAACATGAAATGAACCACCCTTCCCACTGGAACAGGTTAGGTCTCATCAGCATCTAACCCAGCAGATACTGTAACCAAAAGCTCTGTATAGATTCCAGGTGGGAAACTAGGTATTCATTCTGTGACCCCACTGTTTTTACACCTCTAACTAAAATTGACAGAGGCCAGCAGAAAATTATATTCATGGACAGAGAGCAATAGCTGACTGAAGATTCTATTTGAAAAAAGTTATTAAAAACAATGCTTTTTCGGTGTCAAACTGAAAAGGCAAAGATGTACTTTTCGTTGTGAAATTAACCAGAGAACCTCAGCTGAAATTTTGCTGAAGGAAAATAACTTGAGCACATGAGCATTTGAATGGACCAATGCCTATGTATCACCAAGCACATAAAGATTTATCCCCTGGTTTTATGGAAACTAATAAGGCATTTCCTTGGTGACCATTTCACTGCCTTAAAAGAGTTTTTAAAAAGAATCCCTAAGGGACATCAAGAAACAGGCAAACATCTCTTGAAATTGCTAGGAAACTTTACTTTCTCTTTATTTTTTTTAACAGTACTTGCCATGACAAAGACAGTTAAAAATAGAATAAAGCAAACAAAATGTTACAAATAGAAACTTTTAGTTTACAGTGATTATATTTAAAGCATTATTGAGTCCTAAATGCAAACCTGAAACCTGTAATCTACAGGAATTAAGAAAATATGGGAAAACAATAAAGCAAGGAGTTGCAGTTGTTTTTCTAGAAGGATCCAGAAAAAGCATAAGGATTCCACCTCTGATCCTACTGCAAAAAGAAAAAAATAAGTTGTTTTGTAAGTCCAAAGGAGAGAGTGAAAGAGGGGAGGAATCAAGCCCACTGAGTGAGTTCACAGAATGGCATGGGTTGGAAGGGACCCAGAGCTCCAACTCCCCTGCCACAGGCAGGGTCACCAACCTCCAGGTCTGGATCTACACAAGGTTGCCCAGGGCCCCATCCAACCTGGCCTTGAACACCCCCAGGGATGGGGCATCCACCACCTCTCTGGGCAGCCTGTTTCAGCCCCTCACCACTCTTGCTGTAAAAAACTTCCCCCTAATATCTAATCTAAACCTTCCTTCCTTTAGTTTTAATCCATTACCCCTTGTCCTGCCATTATCTGCCCTTTGAAAAAGTTCATTCCCCTCCTGTTTCTCTGCTCCCTTCAGGAACAGGAAGGCTGCAATGAGGTGCCCCTGAAGCCTTCTCTTCTCCAGGCTGAACAAGCCCAGCTCCCACAGCCTCTCTTCGTAGGGGAGGTGCTCCAGCCCTCTGATCATCTTTGTGGCCTCCTCTGAACCCTCTCCAACAGTTCTACATCCTTCTTGTATTGGGGGCCCCAGATCTGGACACAGTACTCCAGATGGGGCCTCACGAGGGCAGAGTAGAGAGGGACAATCACCTCCCTGTCCCTGCTGGCCACCCCTCTTCTGATGAAGCCCAGGATACCATTGGCCTTCTGAGCTTCAAGAGCACACTGCTGGCTCATGTTAAGTTTCTCATCCACCAGAATCCCCAAGTCCTTCTCAGCAGGGCTGCTCTCAAGTAGCTCTTCTCCCAGTCTGTATCTATGTCTGGGGTTCCTCCAGCCCAGATCTCACTGAAGCAAAGAGTTCTGACTTTAAAACATTCACTGGCTTAATGAAAGCTGAGTCACCAGTGTTAACCTGAGGATGCAACTCGAAGTCAACTGGACCTACAGAGAAAGCTCTGGCAGCAGGCATGAGTCGAACAGGGCAGTTCAGATGGTAGGAACCTACGGACATTTCATGCCACTCTGCCAAACAAACACAGGAGATTAGCATTATTTTTACACAGTACTAATTCTTCACTATTGAAAACTCTCATGGACTTAAGTGGAGACATTTTACTTAATTACAAAGAGCAGAACAAGACCTCATGAAACAGGATTACTGAACAGTTGCAGCCTCAAAAGCAACTGTCACCCCTTCCCTCTACCTTCCCCACTGCACCTCCCACCTGGGCAACGACTGTTCCCCTTGGTAGTAAAAACTACCACTACAGTGAAGTCCACTCACATTTTAACTCCAGTTTGGTTAGCACCACACAAAAATAATGTCAATCTCTTCCAGGAGTGGCAGATAAGAGGAAGATTATTTTATTTATTTACTTTTTTAATGCTAACCAGTGCAGATCCCAAATATTCTAATCCTCTAGCCATACTGAATTTAGCTGAGGCTTTGTAACTATTTTTGGAAGCTTTTAACATACAAAGGGACTACACACTTTTATGCATCTACAGCAGGGCTGGCCAGCTCAAGCAGTCCAAGACCAGTATATTGCTTGGAAAGGCCAGATGTGCATCCCACGGCAGGGATGTGTCCTATGACCAGTAAAGGAACTCAGTTGGCATTGGATTCCTAAGCAATCTGTATCTCCATCCCTGCAGAAAACAAGCTGGCAGATACTGGTCCTCAACCCTAACAAGCCAAGGCTCCAGCCCCATTCCACAGTAAGGAGATGATACTTTGACTAACCAATGCAAGGAATGAAGATTTTATGCATTGTTCTTAAGGTCAAGAAGCTGGGCTATGATGAATCAACCACTTAATGTTACCATGGTAACATTAAGGTATTCAAAGAACTGAAAGCCCTCCCCAAACCCAAAGAAACCAGAACAAGCTTTCTGATTACCTTCACTTGGCCTCGACACTACTCTATTTAAAGCTAACCAGTTTTATAAGGGCCACACAGTATTACATCACTGGCCTTCCGCCAGCTCTGTCACCTCACAGAGGGGTCAGTGTAACACTCGTTTAATAGCCCTCTAACTTGTCACATAAAATTCACAACTGTACCCCAAATTTTACCAAGACCTACCTTCCCTTTCCTTGCTGGGAGGGAAAAAGGAAGACACCACGTATGTCAGACCTATGTGCAACAGGAGCTGTTCATAGTATTTAACTCCTAGAAGATACCTGAGGCACCATGAAGGCTTAGACTTAGAAATTTTCCTTGAAAATTAATTTCTGATGGTACATACAAGTAATTTGGAACTTAAAAAAAAACCAAAACAAAAACATTAAAGACTCCAATGCAATGACAAACATTTACAATTTAAACAACGACAAACCAAGCCACTTGATCTGAATACACATCAATATTTGGGAAAGGACAGACAAACCACATCACATAGCTGATGTGAGCAGCTTCACAAAACTTTAAGGAGAATGGGACTGTTCCTGCTGTTCGAAAAAGATAACAGTTACTAGTTAAAGTTGATAATCTACGGAAAATCATCTTCTGTTCCTGTTTATTATGATGCATTTTTAGTTTTCCTCATTGTTTTATATTCTTACAGTATTCAAAATTCCACCAGATGAGGGATGATGAGTAACCATATAGTTTAGCTTTACCACAAGGATAAACGCAGCAGAGTTTCCTTACAGTAATTCTGTATTTTAGAAGGAAAGGGATTTTTATTTTCTACAGAGCAACCATTCTAACAAGGTGAACAACAGAGGAACAGCCAAGTCCTCAGTGCAGAACTTAAAAGCCTAACGCAGAAGCTCAGGTAAGGCATAGCCCCTGATTAAGCTACAGCTCTCATCTGTGTGACTTCTTCCAGCTGCATAACCCGTTTTTCCTTTTAGGAAACCAGATTAGATTCCGAACTCAAGCATTCGAGGGACTAAAACACTTTTAAGAGATACAAAAGCCTCGGAGAGGCGGGGAAAACCCGAACCAACTTTCTCAGAGCGACCTGCTGGCTACACGAGCGTCAAACAAGGCTGGTGCGCGATGCTGCAGCCAACTTTAAAGCAGCCCAAGAAGACTCTCCCTCAAGGACGCGGGGCTTCGCTGCAGCCCCGCACGCCAGCCTTAGCCTGAAGCTCTACACGTAGCCGGGACGGGGCTGCACCGCTGCCAGCGCACTGCCCCTGCTCCGAGCCCCGCGCCTCCCGCGCAGAGCCCAGCGCACCCCGCCTCCCCCTCTGCCGCTGCCTCACCTCAGCGGGCGCCTCTCCATCCCCAACAGACGGACCTACCTGCCCCGGAGAACGACCCGCCACGATGCTCTCTCACACCGCGCACCTCCTCCGCCCGCCAGCCATTTCCAGCCGCCCCCGCGGAGCTGCGCGGCGGGCACCGAGCCCCGCCAGAGGGAAAGCCCGGCAGCCCGCCTGAACAACGCCCTTCCCCGGCGAAAGGAGCCCCGAGGTAAGAGCGGCGCCCGGGGAGGGGGCAGGACGGCGGGAGCCGCGAGGAGACCCGGCGGGGCGGTTACATAACCCCGCCACGGCGGGCGCACGGCACCAGGTCAGCGGGGCAGGGCTGCGACCGGGCGGCCCCACCAGGGAGAGAGCCCCTCGCGGCGGCAGCAGCGGCCTTGCCTTGCCCTTACCTGCAGCAGTTCGCTCGTCCTTCGCCTCCCCACCCGCCTCGCCTGTCGACGCTGAACCCCGAGGACCGCGCCGCCGGCTCCTCAGCGAGCGCCGCGCACCTCTCGCCCGCCCGCGCCGCTGAGGCGAAGGTGGAGGACGAGGAGGGAAGACGAGGGAGATACCACAACCCAATCAGCAAACCCTCCACCCAAACGAGCAGGCGGGAGCCACCAATAAGAACGCGAGAGGCAAACCGGTACCGCCCACCCCAGCCCCGGCCGCGCCCCTCACCTCCTACCGCTTCGCGCCGGGTCTCGGCTGCCGGCGCGGGTGGAGGTGTTCACGGCTCTGCGGGGACGGGAGAGCCGGGAGAGCGTGGAGGGGGTCTCACGTTGCCCCCGGCACCCACGGGGTGGCAGGGACCAGGCAGCAGCTTGTGCCCTCGTTACTAGTTCGCGGCAAAGCTTCCCTCCCTCAGGGTGTCGCCCCCCTTGCTCTGAGGTGAGGCGGGGTGGGGCGGGCAGAGGCGTGGGGTGGGGTGGGATGGGGATGGGCTGGGGTGGGGTGAAGTGGGATGGGGTAGGGATACGTGAGATAGGATGGGTTGAAGTCAGATGGGATGGGGTGGGATGGAGAGAGGGTGGAATGGATGCTCACATAGTACCACTACACCTCACCACCGGTTTAGTGACAAACCTAATGCCTGCCCCCACCCCTAAATACCTCTGGGGGAAGGAGCTCCCAAGCACCATTCCGATCATCCCTAAGCAAACTGGCCCTAGAACTGAGCTGCATCTGGAACAGATCCCGTTGACATTCATCCCTTCTTCACCCTAGCAGGTGAATAAGGTCTGTCTCCCTGTCACAGATGAGGCCAGAAGGTGCATTTGTAGGACTTGTAGGAACATTAGGGTTACAGTGGGAAAAAGAGTATCAAGGCCGACCATGGCCATGATTTTAAAAAGAAGAGAAAGCGTTCAGATGCCCCCAAGGCGTGCTTCATTAAAGGAAGGGCTATTTTCTCTCTTCCAGCTGCACGTCAGAGGCTAATGCTGATTTTTCTGCAGTGTCTTCGCTTTGGAATGTAGTACAGAGGGATTTAATCAATAGGATGATACAGAAATGTAAATAGGTTTCTGTATAGATGGCTTGGAAAATCTATAGAACACAATGGAGAAGTAGAAGACTCCCAGATAATTATTAAATACCCTATAAAAAAATCCATGAAAGGAATAATTCCCCATTAGTTAAAAATATATAAAAAGATGTGTGCCATTTATAGCAGCACTTTCCAATAATAGCAGAAAAAAACCTAGTTGTAATGAATAAGATCGATAGCATCTCCCACCTCATCTCTGCAAATACCCAAGGTTTTAGGTTGGTGTTCTTGCAACAGAAGAATTTCTTCCTGGTCCCATTAACTAAGGACTGACGTATGCCTTGATGCATATCTGGTTTAGACACCTTCCAGGCTTTCTTCTTCAGTTCCACCTTTCTTTGTTTTTAATATAAAATAGGGAACTGATAGTATTAATTGTTCATTTCTTGTTATTTTATGCTTGTGCCTAAAATGGTGCCCTGACCATGGTCTTACTGCTTTAGGCACTGCGCAGAAGAGAAAGCAAGCTGTGGAACCAAAGGTGTCACGATATAATCTACTGAGGTTTTAAATCAAATTATATGATTGTTGTATGGGTTTTCATGTTCAGAACTAAACCTGGCTGGATATCTTCCTTTGTCTCCATTTATACATGTTGTCTTTGCACAGTGTCTTATTTTAATACCCTGAGTAGGAAGAGTTTCCATTGTGCTTTTTCCGTCCCATGTTTTACGTTCTACAGTTGCCTCGTGTCTCCTTCTCCCCACACCTCTTCACTGTGTCTTGCTCACAGTAGCCAATCTCAACTTTTATTCTTTTTTACATTTTCATATTGGGAAGAATACTTTCATTGTGATAAAGTTGCCGTAGTCTATGTTTTCCTTGTAGTAAAATGGGAATCTCTACAGTTGCAAAAGCAAGCTCATCCATGTTCAGGAAAATTCAGGAATGCCTAAGTCACAACTTTGGCTTTTATGTCCTTCCAGTCATTATTGATAAAATTAAGGGGGGAGAAATTCCACTGCAGTAAAAATGTCCTTTGAATTAGGTAATAGCGAGGATGGCAGCAATTGCAGGGCAGTTAATGTGGCCCGTTGTGAGCATTAAAGGTTTCTATTAGGAAAGGTCACAAGTTAATATATTATTTAGACATGGAAAAGTGGCATTGCAAAACTAAAGGAGTAAGAGGGACTGAGAGAACACCCTTCTGGGAGTCTCATCCCCTTAACTGCTCAGGCTCCAGTACTATTCGGGCCATGCAGCATGAGTAGACACCCTGTGCTTCCTAAATGCTGTGGGCATTTTCCCATAACCCAAGTCACTGTAGGGTGCCAAAATCTGGAGGAAGCTGAAATTCTGGAAATCATACCGAAGGAGGTGATAAAACAGCTGCCACTTACAAGATTTGCAAGCAGTGCTCCTAGTCCTGCTCCCACAGAAGTGAGTGGGAGTTTTGTTACTGATATCTCAGGGCATACAGGCTTAGCCCATCTCATCTAGACCCTGAGCTTCATTATCTTCAGTCTGCACCTGCTTCTTATATACAGATTTGATCTGTAAGTGAAAGATGGCCTCTCAAATGTACGGAACTTTGACACAAATAAAGCACTGTAACCAAAAGACTTTGCTCTCCTATGCTATGCTGATTTCTGATCACCAAAACACAAACACCGACGCACTCTTACAGCCTTTGTAGGAGTTTTGACAAAGTTTTCTGAAGAACTAAGTAATGCCACAAAATCTGTTCATTCTCAAGGAGCAAATGCTGCTTCCTTTGCATTTCTGCTCGCTGGGATAATCCCAAATTCTTTGGCCAGATATGGATTATGATTTCTTGCAAGTGGCTGAGCCTGGAGATTAGAGTGGATAAAGCAAGTGAAATTAATGTTGACGCTATCGGCATTACCATAGCCTTGATTGTTTCTGTTACTTTTTTAGAATATAAACCCACAGTTGGACCTAGCTCTGTATCTTGTCTCCAGCAGTCAAGGTTGGATGCTTAGGAAAACAGTGTAAAAATAGACCATTTACTCTTCTCCTATTTACCTTACAATTTTCCAGCAACTAGTGAGGTAGGGACTACTGGAACTCTGGGTTGTATCTAAGCTACTATGCTTAGTAGCTACCAGTGCTCATGTTCCCTGTGAGTTTCTCTTAATTCTTTATGAGCCCAGTTGTGTGTTCGCTCTCTGCAATATGCTGTGCCATCACAATTCTTCACTGTATAGAAACAACTTCAAAAGTCTTCCTCCTGATTGTTTTATTAAGTGTTCCTTTGCTATGAGAGGCAGTAAAGGCAATTTCTTTTTTGATTCTCTCACCATCATTACTTTCCGGACTCTAAGTGGATTTCCCTTCAGCTATCTCACTTTCAAGCTGATGTGGTTTTCTCTAATTCCATTGTGAAACCTCATCACCATTCTCTACATCCTTTCTAATTTTATTAGAAAATGCTACTTTTAAAACTTTGATTCTGCTAATATGACTGTTGAATTTTGCTGGAAGAATTTTGCAGTCTGATGGGAAGTGGCTGAGGAACTGGGATTGTTCAGCTTGGAGAAGAGAAGGCTGAGGAGAGACCTTATCGCTCTCTACAGGTACTTAAAAGGATGTTGTAGTGAGGTGGGGGTTGGTCTCTTCTCCCAAGTAACAAATGATAGGACCAGAGGAAACGGCCTCAAGTTGCACCAGGGGAGGTTTAGATTGGAACCATTTCTTCACCAAAAGGTTTATCAGTCACTGGAACAGGCTGCCCAGGGAAGAGGTTGAGTCCCTGTCCCTGGAGGTATTTAAAAGCTGTGTAGATGTGGTGCTTAGGGACATGGTTTAGTGGTTGGATTTGGTGGTGTTGGGTTAATGGTTGGGCTTAATGATCTCAAAGGCCTTTTCCAACCTAAAGGATCTATGATCTGGAACAGGTGAGAGCTGTATGGCCAAGGGACTCAGAAAAACTATGAGCATGAGAGTAATAGAGTCCTATGACTTTGGGGGTCCCCTCTTCATCTAAGGGGGGAGCTACTAATTCTTAACAGTTTGCCTTTTTGACCCCTTCTGAGCCCTACACTAACATTTTCAGAGAGCTTTCCACTTCAAGCCCCAGATAGCCTGCAGCAAAAGAGATAGCTCGTTCCAGTCTCCATGTACGTAGAGGCAGGGTTATTTTTTCCCACACACGTTCCTTCACGCTTATCACCGCTGAGCTTCATCTGCTGTTTTATCACCCAGTCACTCAGTGCAGTGAGACAGCATAGCCCTGACACCTCCACAGTGCCATCCTGTGCGTGTAGAGCAACTGCAGAGCAGCTTAGAGACGATGTGTTGCAGATGTTTAAATAAAAATGGGCAAAGGAAAAACTGTTTCTTCTTTTTCATTCATCTGCAGAGCATTTGGTACCATTCTGGGTGCTGGTTTAATTACTGCACCAATGAAATACTGCTGCAGAAAAGGGGAGTATCCTTCACTCACTGTAATATTTCAGCCCTTGCACATGATATTTCAGGTTGATCATGGAGCAGGGCTATTTCCTTCTTTGGGGATTTGGAGATTCAGAGAAGCACGTGTTTCAGCTATGCATAGGGATGCCAGTTCCTACTCCAAATCTCGTACGTGGGGGTCAGGCAGGTGGGGAGAACCTGTGGTGCCACTCTGGGAAGTCGTGAGCTCCCAGCCTTGCAGCAGGAGAGCTGCCATATTTGCCTCTGTTGCTCCCTAAACCCTCTCTCCAGTATATCCAGGGTGCTTCTGAGCATCTTCAGACTCAGAGGTCAAACAGGAAACTTGTGTCTTTTAAGGCAATGAGAAGAGGAACAAAGTCTTCACATTTTCCATCCACTTCTGAGAGTGAGTTGCCTAAAGAAAAGTCTTTTTGATTTGACAAACCAAGAAATCTGTATTTAACAGAAAGTCCCACAAAATAAAGCTTTCTTATCTTACAGCTAACCCTCAGTTTTGAAGTCAACAAAAACGCCATGTCCCAATTTCCAGTTAAGGAATATTTTTAACCAAGAAATGTTTTTTTAGCCTAGATGCATGCTAGATCAAGGGGAAAAGTGGGTTTCATTGACTTTTAAAATGATCTCTGTTTCAAGAAAGAACAAAAACAAAAAAAAAGCCTTTTGTTCTGGAACAAATACAGTCTTTAAAGTACAAGTACAGCTCTCTCAAATCTGAAATATTAAGTCCAGATTTAAATTCCTCCATTTGAAAAAGGAAATTTTCATCTTGTTGAAATACGTGAGATATTTAAGATGACTGTTCTGACCTATGGGCTGTTTCTTCTCAGCATCATCCCTATGCAAAATGAAGGCAGCACTGTGTGAATTGCGATCGTGTGCATACCTGCTACCAAAGCTACAAGCAGCTCATGTGAAAGCAGAGGAATCATAGAATCATAGAATGTGTTAGGTTGGAAGGGACCTTTAAAGGCCATCTAGTCCAAGCCCCCTGCAGTAACAGGGACATCTTCACTAGATCAGGTTGCTCAGAGCCCCATCAAGCCTGCCCTTGAATATCTCCAGGGATAGGGCCTCCACTACATGTCTGGGCAACCTGTACCAGTGACCTACCAAGCTCATATTGAAGAACTTATTCCTAAGATCCAGCCTAAATCTCCTTTTTTCAAGTTTAAAACCATTACCCCTTGTCCTATTGCTCCATGCCCTTGCAAACAGCTCTTCCCCAGCTTTCTTACAGGCACCTTTCAGGTATTGGAAGGCCTCTATGAGGTCCTTCCAGAGCCTTCTCTTCTCTGAGCTGAACAAGCCCATATCATACTGCAGAGACAGGATTTTAAGGAAACTGATTTCCTTGTTTCTTTAAAAGATTGTCCTTTCCCCAGTGATCCTCTCTCTGCAGAGTCTTAGACTGTTTCATAACTGGTTCACTAAGGTCAAGGCCTGTGCTAGCTACCATGCAAATTCAAAAGCAGTCTTGGAGGTATAGCCTCGATTCAACAGCATGACTGATAATGTCAGCTCACATTCCTCAAGAACAAACTGTGGTTTGCTGCCATGTGTTAACAAGTAGAAGCACTTCATTTCTAGGATTTACCCAATCAAAACACGGGAAGCTAAAACATCTGGCTTGTCAAAAATGATCATAAGCTTATAGAAAGGATGACAAAGATGCCATACAATCAAAATCCAGGAAATGAGCACAGTTTAACCAGGACGTGAGTTCAGCCTCTAAACACACTGTCTCACCTTTCTGATGCACTGATTTCTATCTATTTTTAGATTGAAATTCTCCAGGAAGGAAACTTCATGTATTTGAGGAAGTGCTAAGCATCATGATGGTATTTAGTAAGCAATTCTCACCACCTCTCCTTCTATTTCTTAGATGCATGATGAGAAATATTCAAAGTGACTTGCCCATTGTGACCCAAATGGAAATAAAGAAAAAAAAATGCAATGAGCCATAGCTATGTGACCTCAAGCCAAACGCTTCAAACTCATGTACCTAAATATAGACACCTAAATAAATGGCCTGATTTTCAGAAGCACTGTGCAACTCTGAGACTTGTAGGTGCTCTGAAAAATCAAGATGCTTATTTAGGTGTCTAAACAGAGACTGAGCTTCTGCATATATTATTTAATCTGCCTCAGAATGTAAGCGACTAAGAAAACAAAGATACGACAAATACTGTTTTCACATGTGCTAATTAGAAGGCCACAGAGTGTAATGAACTGCAAGACACAATTTACTCCTATGAAGTGAATAGTATGGTAATTGTTGTTTATTAATTGTTGAGAAGTAGAATTTAGGAGCCCCAGTTCTGAAGCAGTTGTAGACAGGTTTGATGAAGCCCAGTGTACTAGATTTCTTTGCCTTTTATTAATCTTTATCCAGAATTATAGAGACTGACACAGAAAGGCTTTCAAAAATTTCAGATTAAGGAGTTTTGCTTATATTGAGAGATCATAAAAAAAACCCCACTTATGTGTTTTGTTGTCTTAAAGTGTGATCATAGTCTTAAGGCTTTTTGTGTTTTTCTTTCCTTTCTGACATCCTCATTCATTATTCTGACACTTTTAGGTGACTGTTGAAGGCATAATTGGAATATCATTGGAAGCAGAGAAGTGTGAATGACGAGTTATTAGTCAGCACATGACACCACATACACATTGGGTGAACAGAACATGAGCAGCTCGGGCAGGTAAGTAACAACCAAGGCTGTACTTTCATGCCTGAATCGTGCCTAGAAGTAAAAACTTACACACGCTGCCTTCTCCAACACTTCTGCTAAGATGTGGTTTGTTTAGGCATGTTATGTTAGTGTGTGCCTATATATATTCCACAACACTGAGTCACTGTGGCAGAGCAACCTCTAAAGAATGTCCTTCTTCCACATCAGACAGAAGAAAAGTCTCTACACGTTCCTCCTGGTCTCCCAGCAGTGTGACAGAGCTCCAAAAGAGATGGCCAGTCCATCCAGGTATTATGTCCTACCAAGGCACTGATCTGCCAGTCTCGTCCTTGCAGTGCTGCACTCCAGCTTTAAGCTTTTCAGTTATTTGGCAGCCTGGATATCTGAAAATCCCAAAAGAAAGAGTAAGCTGGGTTTGCAGCTGAGCTGGGAAGAGGAGAAAGGGCATTGGTGAAGTTGCCAGGGAAGATGGAATAGTAAAGGGAAGTTAGAAGGGAAAGAAGAAACAGGACCTCTGGTCTAGAATCTGTCCTTGGGCTGCTCCAGTGTCCCTTCTGGAAGAAGCCCACTGAGCTGTGAATTCATTATGTGAATCTGTTTGCAGAAAGAGCCTGTGCTAGGGATGTCCCATTCAGACAACCAGCCCATCCAGACATCCAGTGGCACAACGTGCTCCCTGGTTACGAGATGCTCAGAGTCCAGAAGGTGGGACAGCCCCAGCTCCCACCCTTTGCCCAGCTCCCACCTTTGTCCCCTGCACAAAGATGTCAATGCCAGCATGTCTCTGTGTGGAGGAGGGATAAATGTATCTTGTCACGTGCAGATCAGTGCTGGCAGGTGTGGTAGCTCAGGGCAGATGCTTTAGTGATTGCAGCTTTTGCTATGTTCTCTCACTTGGATTTAGCCTGGCTTGTCGGTACGTAGAGAACTCGTTACCTAGTTTGCTGCTACAGACCCATGTGCCTGCACATGCAAACCGCGCATGTCCACAAAACCTCTGAACCAGACTGCAAGGCTGGAGTCTGTCAGAAAAGCTTAGCAAGGCTGGACATGTTGATTAATGCCCAAAGGACAGAATATAACCATCTCCTGCTGATTTGAGTCGTTATTCTAAGGAACAACCAGACCACTGGGATGATACTGGCTTTTAACAAAGTGGTGCTGGATTTCAGCTCACGGTAAGCAAAGACCAGTTGCCAGGTTTACAGAGAGTAAAACATTCCTCAGCTTGTTTTTTCAGAAAAAAAGGAACTTCAAACCTCAAGTTTAATGCCTGAAAACACCCTTGTAATCATCCTGTTTTATCTGTGTATTATTCCAGTTCTATAAACAAGCTCAAAATAGTAAATGATAATACCAAGATTTGGACAGAAAACAACTGTCAAAGGCAGTATCTTGAGCTGCAATAAATTACTTAAAGAGCAGAACCCTTTGCACATCTTGCACACTGCTTGTCTACTCATTTTAACCTGGGCATCACACTTGGTCAGCCATGTCATGGTACTGGAAAGCGTTTGATTTTGTTTTGGTATCAAGCAAACAAAAGGACACTGACTGCTTCTCTGAGCAGTGATGGCTTTCAGAATAAAAGGCCACTGCCTTGAAATTGCCTCTGGATTTGTGTCAATGGTAGCAAAGACCAACACTCTGAACCCACTGAAACTTGTGTTTAATTCAAAAGACTCAAGCCTAGCTATGATTTGAGACCTTTGACATGAAAGTGACAGAGCCCTGTCTTCAGCTTGGAGCACTTTCTCCTTTCTGCAGACAAGGACCTAGTGGTCCTTTCTAGAGTTCACCCAGTGTCCTGGTGGATAAGCTGTCCATTAGCCAGCAATGTGCTCTCGTGGCCAAGAAGGCCAATGGTGTCCCACAGTGCATTAAGAAGAGCGTGGCCAGCAGGTCAAGGGTTTCTCCTCCCCCGCTACTCTGCACTGGTGAGGCCACATCTGGAAGATTGTGTCCAGTTTTGAACTCCCCAGTTCAAGAAAGATGGGGAACTGCTGGAGCGAGTCCAGTGTCAGGCTACAGAGATGATGAGGGGACCAGAGCATCTCTTATATGAGGAAAGTCTGAGGGAGCTGGGGTTGTTCACCCTGGAGAAGGGAAGACCAAAAGGGGATCTGATCAATGCTTATAAATATCTAAAGGGTGTGTATCAAGAGGATGGGGCCAGACTGGATGGCCCTGTGTGGAGCCAGGAGTCAGACTTGATGACCCTTATAGGTCCCTTTCAACTCAGGTGATTCTGTGATACTATGAGACTCTTCTCAACGGTGCCCAGTGACAGGACGAGGGGCAACAGGCACAAACTGAAACACAGAAAGTTCCACCTCAACATGAGGATAAACCTCTTCACTGTGACAGTGCCCGAAGACTGGGACAGGCTGCCCAGAGAGGTTGTGGAGTCTCCTTCTCTGGAGACGCTCAAAACCCATCTGGATGCTCTCCTGTGCAACCTGCTCTGGGTGATCCTGCTCTAGCAGGGGGTTGGACTGGATGATCTCCAGAGGTCCCTTCCAACCCCAACCATTCTGGGATTCTGTGAGCACACTTCAGCAGTGCAGGATCCCAGAGCTCGAAGGACTACATCCATAGAGCCCTGCTTGGCTCTGGTCTGGGTCAGATGTTCACAGAAATCACTTGTAATTGTGTCTCAGCAAGGACCCAGGAAAAAATGAATGCTAAATCCTGCCATTCTCTAATTATGCTTTGTAATCAACATGATCCTCCTTAACTTTAGGCTCCTCTGGCAAGCTATTACCTAATCTGATGTCTGCCTTATGGGGGGTATTATTATACCCTCAGAAAAGATGTTTTTGCCTTTGTAGACTCCCTAAAATTTGTTTTTATGCCTGCACAAAGAATTTAGGTCTTCAGACTTTTTTTGATTTATGTTTTACAGATTCCTGAAAAGTAATCACGTTTTCTTTCCCTCCTCTCTCCACCCCAGGAACACACACACACACACTGGACCAACAGCTTCTGTTTAAGTAAAACATGCAATTCTGTTTTCAGGACTATTAATATAGAAATGTCATTTCAGTCCTTGGTGAAACAATTCCATTTGGGGATCTGCATTTTTACCTCCTTTCCTGGGGGAATGTGCTCATTTCCATTTCAGTCCTCTGCAGAAAGGTACAGCAAGCTCCAAAGGCCCATCGTTGCTGAACTCTGGTATTGTCAGCCTACACTCAAGTCACTTCTGAGCATTCCCTCTCTTAAGCTCACCTGATTGACTCCAGGGCTTGTCAGGCTTAGCAACGTTTTCATCAACTTTCTGATTCAGCTCTGATCTCGCTCAACTTTATCAGCAGCCTGTTGGAATCACAGCCAGGGCAGTGACAGTGCCATCAATGGCAGGTGTAGCATTTGCTCTCCAGCACAGAAATTCTTGTTTCCACACCCAAAATCCATGTTATCCCCTTTAGGCACCATGTCCCGCCGTAGCTTGTCCCAGTTCCTTGCACATTTGCCATTGCTCCTTTCTCACTTGTCTCCAAAGCTGGAGATTTAAACAGCAGTAGTTGCATCATACTCATATATCGAGCTGTTTGGATTCTTGTTGCTCCAATACTCTGCTTGGTGGTATGGAAAGATGATGCATCAACTTTCTAATGCAGTGAAAGCAGTACACCAGTGAGAAAGCCTGGTACAACTTAGGGACGTTGAGTATAGTTGTAGTTCCTATCTCACAAATCACTAGACAGCCTTCTAGGTAATGCTCTTTGTAGTGGTTGGTTTATGAAAGGACATTGTATTTTTATTCCACAAGAAACTTGTCCATAGTCTTTAAATATCAAGCTTTTGCGTGAAAAACAAAGTCTTTCCGAAGAGTCTGGGGCACAGCTGTTTCATCAGCTTCTTAAAAAGTGGGAACAAAGAGGTCCAAAGTATTTCTCCTGAATATTTTGAAGGTAACTCTACAAGTAATGTTTCTTTTCTTTTTTACCAGTAACACAAATACAGAAATATGACAGCTCCAGTTCAGGAAAGCACATAGCTCATCCCAGGTCTTTCAGACGTCCATCACTATCAACAAGCAGGCTTGAGTGCTCTGGGGAGTGATGCTGTTAGGAACTGTTAAGCCATATAGTGATATATGTTCATATTGTTCTTTACTGAGAGAGTGCTGAGGGGCTGAAACGGGCTGTCCAGAGAGGTGCTGGATGCCCCATCCCTAGAGGTGTTCAAGGCCAGGTTGGATGGGGCCCTGGGCAACCTTGTGTAGATCCAGGCCTGGAGATTGGGTGTCCCTGCCTGTGGCAGGGGAGTTGGAACTCTAAGATCCTTGGCGTCCCTTCCAACCCAGACCATTCTATGATTCTATGATATAGACTTTACAGCAGTGGATAATTATCATTATTACCCCAATGTATAGATGAGGAAAGTGAGTCACTACAGGATGAAGTGTTTCACCCGAAGAGCACAGTGAGTCAATAGGAGAGCTGGGAATAGAGCGCAGAATTCCCTGCATTATCCATCGGAGTCCACAGATAATATCATTTTATAAATGCTCTATCTTTGTAAAGACTTCAGTGCTATAATTATCTTCCCAGGACTCTCATGGAAACAAGATATTTATAACTCCATTAAGCCTTTCCTAGTAATTTTATGATCAAAGTGAAAAAAATAAATAGCGCTGTGCCAATCAGTCGCATGTCCAATGTCATTCAGAATGGCTGCACGATGAAAGCTTCTCCTTGGTTGGTTCAATTAAATGCTTGCTATCTTTTGAATGCCTTTCTTGTGTCTAATTCCCCTTCCACTGCATACCAGGGGAGAGGAAATATTTTTCACCACGTGATGAGCCACACATTTAGAATGTACCAAATAACTGGGAAAGATGCTTGCTGCAAATAAAGCCTACTGGTTTATGCTGGAAATGTGACCGTTTTAAAAAAATAATATTTTTCCTAAAAGCCCTTAATGTTGGCCAGATTCACCTAAAATGAGTTAAATACCTCAGTATTCCCACTCACCCATCTATATCTTTAAAATCCCAACGCAGATGCCAAGACGTGCTGCACGCAGCAGGTTAGCAAGCGAGCCCAGGAGGTTAGCAAGTGAGCCATTTGGACCCTGATTCAGCAAAGCACTTAAGCATGTGCTTAAATTAAGCTCCATTCTTAGCCTGCAAATCCATTATAAGTGTTTGCTTAAAGCAAAACACAAGCTTAAGTCCAGTTTTGCTTGGCACAGTGCTTAGGCACGGCACAGCACAGCACCAGGGCCTTAGATTTAATTTCTTTTCAGAAGGAAGTCATTATTTTTAGCTCACCTCTGAATGGCTGCAGCCCTATCTCTCAGTCCCCAGATAGCTATTTTCAGGAGGAATACGTGCTAAGCCTAAACTTCTGGTTTCTGTGGCAATCGGTGGCGCAGGAAAGATACTGAATGCCGTTACTAGCGCAAAGAAAGAGACCACTTGAAATACTTGACTGCTAAGTGCAGATGAGAGGGGCCTTCACTGAGGCTCATTAGAGGGAAGACATGAAAGAAGTTGTGATTATTCTGGGAGGTGGCTGCTGGTCGCACAGGTTATCTTTTCACCCCGCTGATTGGAGAAGATTGACTTGCAGCAGGTCAACAATTTTATCTCAAAAGGTTTTGATGACTTTTCTGTCAAACTTTGTATTTCCACTGGAAATTTGTGATTTCAGGGAAAGCATTTCTACTTCCCTCAGAAGTAGCAAAAAAAAGTTTGGCTGCATTGTGATTGTTTCTCTGTTTGGGTTTGTTTTTTTTTTCCTGAAACTCTTAATATACAACAAAGTCCAAGAATTATTAAAGGAAATTTGATTGAAAAGAATTTATTGCTCATTTCTCCTAACTCTAGATTTCCTCTCTCTCATTAAGAAGACTCTTACCATTTGTTTCACTGGCTTAGACATGGGAGTTACCAATCACACTATAAATGAGTACCAAAATCCAGCCCAAACTGGGGGTTTTGCTTAGCTAGGTCTGGTTTATGACATGTATGGAGGAGGAACAACTGTATTTTCTGAGATGTTCTCTGAGGGATATCCCACTGTGTTCCCTTTAACATCCGTACTTCATCTAGAAGGTGGAAATACAAAGATAGGACAGAATATTTGGGGGGCTTGGGGTTAAAAATCTCCTGCTTCTGGAGAGCGGGTATTACCCTTGCAGTGGTAGCAGGAATAAAAACCTTGCTCTGACTCCTTCTGATAGGTAGAAAAGCTTTCTAGCAGTAGGGAGAACCAGGTAGGAGGACAAATGCCCCGTGGAAATTCAGCACTGTTGTATTTAAAAGCAGACTGGACAAACACCTGAAGAAGAATAATTTAGGTATTGTTAATCCAGTCCAGAGTAGGGTATTGTGATGACCTTTTAATACCCATTTAACCCTGTCCCACTGGGAAAATGCTGTCTTTCCCTACCCCAGAAGCTTCTTAATTGTTTCCAGGTAGGACACCCCATTCAGCCCTATCACTTGACAACCACATTGCTTTAGTAATCCACCTCCCTTGTTTTCTCTTCTACCTAGAAAAGTGTGGCAAGTGCATGGAGCTGTCATCCACTACAGGACAGTCACACAGCCACAGGATCTCAGAGTCAAGCCCACTTTTCTTCACCTCCTTTTCTGGCATCCCTCTGTCAAGAACAGGTACTTCTTCCCTGCCCAAACCCTACACTTTAATAAAAAGATGTCCAGCCTTTCAGGACGAATATTTCCATGACTGATGATAACCTGCTAGGGAGCTGCTAAATCTGGAAGCCCAACAGAGGGGAGGCTGCTGCAGCTCCGTGCCCCTGGGTCCAGCCCGCAGCAGAGGCTGAGCATGGATTCCTAGCAGGCACAGGTACAACTCGTGTTTGCACTGATGGCCTCACTGTCCACAACAGACAGAAACACTCAGCACTCACACAAAGCAGCATCAATGGCCTCATCCTGCTCCCCTCTGTGGCAAAGCAGGGTGAAGGTCTGTGAGTATGAAATGCATGTAAAAACACACATGTACAATGTGGATCCCTCTGGTAGCTGCTCCTGAATCCCTGCTCTTCCCAGCTGCCTCCTGCTCAGAGAAACACATACACACATACAAATGGGTCTCAGGTGACCTCTAGACCCCACAGGCTCTCTGATAGCAGGCCTGAACCCCCTGGTCCCTCTGGCAGCCAGCTCCTCCATGAGACACACACATGTCACCTACTCACCAGCTGGTGTGGCTGGGTTTTGCTAGCATTCCCACAGTGACCTAATGTACCCACACAATACGCACACCCATGTCCCTTCCAGCTGCTGGCACCTGTGGTCACACTCCAGTTGCTGCACTCACACCCCCATACTCACATGTGCACACACAAGAAAGATCACCCAGGAAAATATTTTAAAACAGAGGGTAAGAAGACAGGACAGACTGCACAGAACAGGCACAGGGCTTGTTTACATGCAACAAACCCCTTTTATCCTCTTATGCCACTATTTTTCCATGTTTGTGCCTCCCCAACCCACCTTGATCCCTCTCTTTCCCTGCTTTCCTCCCCTAAACATCCCCTAAGGACCCTTTGTGCAACCACAAGCTGCTCCTCATCTGTATCTCCCAGTGTGTCCCATACCTGCAGGCAGTATGGCCCCTTCACCCCAAAATGTGAGAGCTCTTCCCACTGTTGGGTGTCAGCCCCAGACACAGCCAGCCCCAGGAGGTGTTGGGCACGATGCCGCTCACAGTCCCCAACTGCTTTTGTTCCTCTTCTCCTATGTGTGTGTGGGGGAACATGATTTACATCACATACCCTAACGTAGCCCACAAGATCACACCAAGTCTGGGAAGCTTGGCAATATGCAGAAACCACACCAGAACTGTGCTTGTTTATAGGGCAGATCAGAAGCCACATGCATGATGCTATAGTATATTCACTGTTGGCATCAGGTGCCTTTTATTCAACCTAACCAAAATGATCATAGAATCATAGAATGGCATGGATTGGAAGGGACCCCAAGGATCATAGAGCTCCAACCCCCCTGCCACAGGCAGGGCCACCAACCTCAGGCCTGGAGCTACACAAGGTTGCCCAGGGCCCCATCCAACCTGGCCTTGAACACCTCCAGGGACAGGGCATCCACCACCTCTCTGCGCAGCCTGTTCCAGCACCTCACCACTCTTTCTGTAAAAACCTTCCCCCTAATATCTAATCTAAACCTTCCCTCCTTTAGTTTTAATCCATTCCCCCTTGTCCTGCCATTGTCTACCCTTTTAAAAAGCTGATTCCCCTCCTGTTTCTCTGCTCCCTTCAGGGACTGGAAGGCTGCAATGAGGTGCCCCCACAGCCTTCTCTTCTCCAGACTGAACAAGCCCAGCTCCCTCAGCCTCTCTTCGTAGGGCAGGTGCTCCAGCCCTCTAATCTTCTTCATGGCCCTCCTTTGAACCCTCTCCAACAGTTCCACATCCTTCTTGTATTGGGGGCCCCAGATCTGGACATAGTACTCCAGATGGGGCCTCACGAGGGCAGAGTAGAGAGGGACAATGATGCTGACCTTCAGGTGACACTTTCCTTTAGGGACCTTTTTAATGTCAAATTTGGCATTACAGGATTTTGCTTTATCTCTTGGGAAAAAAAAAACCCACAACCAAAATAAAACCACACACTCATACATGAACACAAAAACCCAACAAAAACCCCCCAAAATTAATTAAACAGAAAAGTAAAAAGAAATGTACATTAAGGATAAAAGAAATCTTCACAAAACAAGATCCCTGAACAGATATTGTGGACATTCCTAACTTTTAAAATCAAAATATATACTTTTGGGTAATGACCATCTGTGAAAAGCAAGAGAATCGTTTTCAGTTATGGAGAGATCCTGAAACAGCAGTTAAGAGTGCAACTCTTCAAAGTTAACTATTACCAGCTAAATTAGTAGTCGGATGAATCATTTTCCAGCCATATAAATCACTGAAGTTTTTTAAATTGTTCTATCCATAACTGAGGTAAGCCAACCATTTAATGAATTATACAATGTCTTATTTTCCTGTGGATGTTATTCCCATAGTTTTTACTGTTGTTGAAAGTCCATTTGGGGTATTTTTGCAAATACTTTTAAAATGATGAATAATCTTCACTTAAAAGACTAAAAATACATGCCAGCTATTACCGTGTACGAAAGCTGACAGCAGTTGAAGTGTTGGTATTCAAACTTATTTGACAGCTTCTTTGAACAACTTTTACTAGGTATTCTTTACAGGATTACATATTTTTAGGTTTGTGTGATTTGCTCAGTAAGCGAGTGACGTTAAAGGGAAAGCAAAAATACTCTAAATATTAAGACAAGCATGCTAATGAACAGCAGCAGCTTTTTTGCAATCACTTTTCATTAGAAGCCAAACATCATGATCAAAACTTTCATTGCATATTCATGCAACGACCAATTCTGGATCCTGTGGAGCAAATAAAGCTCAGTAGAAATTTTAAGTGCTCCAGTGGAACAAGACCTCAGCATTTCCCATGCTTGCATTTTTTCCATTACAAATGCATTTTATTTGCAAAAAAAAGAATTGGCACCGACTGCAGGCAGAGCAGGCCAGATCTTCACCTACCTACACAGGCAGTGATGATTCATCAGTCCTGCTAGTTTATCGTGGCTGCAGATTTCATCTGGGGGTCTCTGCTCAGGACTGTCCTGTACTGTGTGCACACCAGCACCAGGGAGCTGGTGGATAGAGTTACCAATCTGATTTTTAGCATAGAGGCACCACTTTGTCCTTGGTTCAAAGGGACCTGCAGGAAGCAATGACCTGGCCTGAGGGACCTGCTTTTCTACTGGTTCTAGCGTAAGGTCCATGCAGGATTTCCAAATGTAGCGTCTTTTTGTCCTGAATGTCTGGTCAGTGAGCGCAGTGTATGAGTTATCTGTAAAATCTGTGGATAATTTGACCCAGAAATTATCAGTGCAGCTGGAGAGGCTGATGTTTAAACACTAGGAGGTAGGCAATCAGGTGAGGAGCAGAGATGCAACTATACCAGTGTGGCATACCACAACTCAGAGAGTATGTACAGCATTCCAAGTGGAAATGAAGAGCTGTTAAGGCATAGAACCTATCTGAAGATGCAGGATAAGGAAGCAGCTCAGCGGTGCATCCCTCCAGGGGCAGCTGGCAAAGCAGGAGAGTTAGTGCTGGGCAGCTTTCATTCCCGACATTTATACTGGACCCGGAATGGTGCCATGGGCTGCTGTGTCCCCACCAGGTGTGAAGGGCTCTGCAAAAACCAGGAAAATCAGTAGAAACATTTAAATTAGTCCAGTTAATAGAATTGTTATCACAACTTAATATTAGGATATAGACATATTCTTGGAGGTTTTGGTCTTAGAGAGCCTAGACCAAATACCAGAGTATTTCTTGGCTTTGCTGAAGGGCCTTCATGACTGCTTTGTATTCCACTTGCTCTGACCAAGGATGACATATGAGATCTTAAGAAACTAAAGGCTTTGAATGTCTTCACCAGCATAATTGCCTGTGGGTGCAGCCCCAAGTTACAATCAACTCCAGTGAGAGCTGTTGTGGCAAAACACCGTCAGGAAGAGGCAACCTTCCTCCCAGTTCAGGGTGGGCTTTCTACAGCTACTCATGATCAACATCTCACACTATTCAAGGGGAACTGAGGAATTAAGTTCTCCCAGCTGCCAGCTTCCAGCAATGATACAAAGCCCGTGCCACTCTAAACTTCTCCCTCTTCTCCTTGGCAGTTTAGCCATGGGGCATGTCTGTCATGCTTAGGCTGTGACAGGCCGACGTGCTGATTTCGCAGCAGTCCTGGTTTGTAAGGCACAATGATTTTTGGGAAGTGCAAAGGACACAGTGCAAAGGGAGAAGGAAATTACTGCCAAGAGTGGAAAGTGCACCACGCTCCTTTATCAGTAAAACCTTTCTGTGCCACAGCTGCTCCTCCACTCCTACCTTAATCATTTCTCTTCCACCACCGAGCACTGGCAGAGCACTGCACATGCTGCATTTGATTTCAGATCTTTACAGCATTAATCCGGCTCTCTATTCATTGCTCTTGCAAGTGGCAGAAAGCAATTATAAAACCTCTTGTAATGTTTAGGCAACAACGAGACAAAATACTCCTATAGACTCTTCCCAGCACAGCCCCACTACCATTGCTGGAGTTGTTACTCCGGGTTTTCTGAGTTGAAATGAAAATCAAGTTCTTCACTGCATGTTTCATTAATGCTTCTCTCCAAATTAGGCTTCAGTATACACAACTACAGCTAGGCATAGCTGTTCAGCTGAGCCTGATGCATGAAGGATGTAAAGACGTGGAACGCTATATAAATGCATGGATCTTTTACCTCCTTTGGTACTGCATCCAAAAGCACAAATTCATATTTGTACAGGAACAGCACAATGAACAACTGGATTTCCATGATAGCAAACCACCTGCAAGAAAAGGGAGGAAAACTGTTGGCAGTCCAGCCCGACCATCACAGAATCACAGAATCACAAGGCAAGAAAAGACCTTTAAGATCATCAAGTCCAACTGTTCTCGTCCTAAGCTAAACCATATCCCTAAGTACCTCATCTACCCTTTTTTAAAGACATCCAGGGAAGGTGACTCAACCCCCTCCCTGGGCAGCCTGTTCCAGGTCCTGACAACTCTTTCAGTAAAAAAATTTTTCTAATATCTAATCTGACCCTGCCCTGGCACAGCTTTGTGCCATTTCCCCTTGTCCTATCTCTTGTTACTCAGCTGAAGAGACCATCTCCCACCTCTCTACAACCTCCCTTCAGGAGTTGTAGGTGGTGATAAGGTCTCCCCTCAGCCTCCTCCAGACTGTGATGATAACCATCACACATGTGTTATCATCAGATAAGGAACAGGATCTCTCTGACACATTTTACATTCCAGTGCTTTAGTTCTGTATGAAAACTTGTCCTCAGTAGGAAAATCTGCTGTGGCATTTGTTCAGCTTTGTTACATGGCAATGAACATGAAGGTAGTGGCTGCCCTTCTTCCCAGTAAAACTTTAGACTGACAGTATCCCTCTGACACCCTATTTTAAACCAGCCCCTTATCATTATGGGTTTTTTTCCACTGGGTAAACATTTATGTTCTTCTAACGCTTGCTGACTTGAAATAACTTCATAGGAGTGCGAAGACAGTCAAATATAGAAAAGGCTATATGACTAATTGTGCTATATAAAGTTATATAATACAGCTGGGAGCCTGATGACATCAGAGGAGCTGTGACAGCAGGAGTTATTATTTAATGCGTCAGCATTAGAATGCAGTAAGAGACCCAAGGGCATGATTTTTTTCTTCCCTTGTAACACTCTTGGAAAGGTCTGTCTTAGTCAGTCTGGAGAAGATTTCAGATAACTGCAGGTGGACGCTTCTGGGCTATTATTTTTTATTGCTGATATGAACAGGAGCTTTCTGCATTCAGGCACCAACATGGACCTACGCCAGGTCACGGGATTACTCACCTGCAGAATTTAGACATAAGTCTTAAATACCTAGTTAAACCAGTAACACTGCCTTGCTCCTGCACAGTTTATTTTCTGTCACCTGAGAGATGCTGGAAAACTGGCTGAAACAGCTATGGGGAGATTGACTGGGGAGAAGGCCACACTACCGTGCATGGCGTCAGATGGGATTTGGCCTGGCAGGTGTCAAGAGGAAGCTAATAAGCCCCAGGAGACCCAAGCTAACTCCTGCAGAGCCATCCAGATCTGAGCCGCCCTGTGCTCCACAGTGGGGAGGGTGTTTTGGCATAGCTTCAGACCCAAATTATCCCTGTGATTTCACATGGGAATTACCTTGAGATAGGGAGCTTTTGTTGACCTTGAGCTCAGGGGGAACACAGTGAGTGCAGAGTGGAAATTAGCTCAGGTCAGGCAGGACTTGTTAGCACAAAGACCATGCTCCTCACAGTCACTGCACTGTTTGCACGGTGTGGCCCTGCACCCCTGGTGCTTGAGGTCCTGCATCTGAACCATCCTCACTGGTCTGGCACAGCCAGTGGGGGAAAATGCCAAAAATGCTTCTAGATGGCCCTGAGAACGGGAGCACTGCCTTTAGAGAGGGCTGTCCTTCAAACACAAGCCCAGCTGGAGGTGGGCTGACTAGCTGGGACACCTCTTTACCTGCAGCAGGTTTCATCTGCAGTCTGTCTGAGTGGATATAACTGATACCAGACTGCAGCACTTGCTAAAATCTCAGAGTGCTTTTCCAAACAGGCTGTTGCTGTTACTCTGCTCAGAGGTGCTGAGGCACAAGGATGCTGTAAGCCATGCGCGTGTCTGAGGGTGGGCAGGGGGACAGTTCAGGTGTGAAAGGCAGGGCTGCAGAGTCAAAGTGCGTCCCTCTCTACCACAGCATGTTGCACTTTCTTGCAGCTAAATGCCCCTTAGTTCCCATCTGTCCTTCATGTTCAATGACTGAGTCCTAGAGCAGTTTTCCTGTAAAGATTCTGAGTCACTGATGCCTTCCCATTTTATTTAGGGACAAGGGGGACTGACAAAGATGTGCTTTCTGAAATCTTGTCCCTCCTGCAGTGAGCTGCTACGTATTGGTGGTGTGCTGCAGCCCAGGAGCCCAGCTGTGGCTTGAGGTCCTGGGGTAAATGGAGTCCAAGAATGACCCTGTGGTCATTGTGCCAAAGGGTCTGCAATGTCAGCGTAAGGTAGGAGACAACAGATGGAGCCGTGCAAGATGAGCACAGTCATTCAGGTGATAGTCACCTGGTTAGACAACAATAGCTTCACCACCACCAAATTTTCCCCTTAGGTAAAAAAGATGGCATGTGGGAGATCTTCCCATGTCAGTTGCTAGAATATTTGTCAGGTTAGTTATTTTCTAGATTTTAGTTTGATTAAATTAGTTTTTAATTGCATGATGAACTTTTGCAATGGAGAAATTAAATGTTTAATACATTGAATTTACAAATCCCAGTACTGAACTAAATGAAAACACATCTCAAACTTGAAATATCAGTTCCATTCAGTTGTACCAAGGAAATCTGCAACCTGGGATCTAGATACATCCCTTGATTTAATTTCCTTTTTTCCAAGACCACCACGTGATTGTTTTAGAATTAATCCTGAAAAGAGTGAAGCTGTGTGTACCAGGTAGACTGCCAAAAAAGACTTTCCATCTGTCAGTGAGAAAAGGATTCTCCATCCATTGCCTATGTAGGAATGTTATCATCTTCTTTCTAACCACCAACTTATTTTAAAAATATTATCAGAGTCCAGACAACAGCCTTAATGAAGAAATAGGTCAGTATATATAAACAAGTACCTTTCAGAAACACTGTTCTGCAGCTTGGCGTGTACCTGCAGATGCCTCTTGTGAATTCTGCTGTTGCCCTTGCAGGGAACAAGGCTGTGCTCATATTTAGCTCAGGAATACAGTACAAGCCATGGAGCTAGAGCAGTGAGTGAGAACTTTTCTCTGGCAAGCCTAAATGTGAATGCAGTTTTCTTTGGTTTGTGTATGTTCTGTAACACTCTCACCAGGTTTATCTGACACTCATGTCCAGCCTGCCATAGGGTGCAGGCTCAAGAACACAGATCCCCTGCAACACCCTCCAGATCCCTTGCTCCACATGGGACTCTGGAGTTAAACTGACCAGTTTTATGGATTCTCCATTATTTTACTTCCTAGAGGAGACCAGGTTTTGAAGGCAGAGAACTGAGCATAGAGATGTTTGAACACAGAAACAAGGAGCAGCTGGCTCCCTGGGACTTGTTCCAGGAAGAGGGACAGTGGAGAAAACAGCAGAAGGAATGCAGGAAGCATTGAGGCTGGCATTGCTGGAGGAGTGAACAGAGACAGGATTTGCAATTCAAGCCACCATACAATTGCGGGGGCCTTAATGCAAAGACAAGATGCAGAAAGGAGCCAGTTAAGACATTTGAAGGTTAGCAAAGGTGTCAGTGGCACCACAGAGGATGGAAAGAAAGCCTCAGACCAGAGGAGTGTTCTTTAGGTTAGTGTAGAACTGGTTTATGGTAACCCAACTGCCTGTGTAAACTGGTGTGTTTGTAAGTGGAACAACTCTCCCTTGATGAAAAGATGTAGCAGCAGCAGCAGAGTTAGGCTGACCTCCCTGGGGGATAACCCTTCACACACTAATCTCTGATTCTGCTTTTACATCATGACTTAACCTGTCTCTCTCAGGAATTAAACCACTTTCAAAACAGTTTAAACAAGGTCCAGATAATAGTGAACATTAGGGGACTGACAAAGAGCAAAGCAATGGAAACACTTTATCTCCAAGTGTAAGAGGAGCCCAGTTCAAGAGAGTTGTTCTCTGCAGGGTTTGGGAATAAATAAACCCCAGCTGTTTCACTGACCTTCCTGGACACTGATGCTTCCCTCCTCCAAATGCCACAAAGCTGTCCAAGAAAGCATTCTTCTCTAAATTTGCCTCTTTCCAACGATCCTGTGGGAAGAAATTTTTTTTTTCCAAATCAGCCTTATATAAATAAAGCTTAACTTTATTTCTCCAAGCTAAAAATGACCTTGGACAGCTAATCCTCAATACAAAGTTGCATTAATGCCATTTTTTTTTTTCTTTTGCGTTCAACCTGTTAGTGTTGGGGTCTGGATTCAAAAGTCAGCACTGACTCGGCGAAAGAAATGAGGGTCTCACCTAAAACATACTTAAGGACTTTAAAGTGCTGGAGGGGTTTTTAAAGTCACCCCTCAGGCATTCTTCTTAGACCTCCCCCATGTTTCTAAATCCTGTGTCTTGAGCTGTCAAAATGCCTGTAAACCCACAACCTTCTCCTTTTAAATCTAAGCACGGTCAAAGGCAACGTTCAAACGTTCCCTCAGCCATGAAATGGTATCATGGCACACAACAGCTCACACACACCTTGCACACAAAGGGTTCATGCACACCTTGCACACAAACAGCTCACATACACCTTGCACACAAAGGGTTCATACACACCTTGCACACAAAGGGCACACACACCTTGCACACAAACAGCACACACACACCTTGCACACAAAGGGCACACACACCTTGCACACAAACAGCACACACACACCTTGCACACAAAGGGCACACACACCTCGCACACAAACAGCACACACACACCTTGCACACAAAGGGTTCATGCACACCTTGCACACAAAGGGCACACACACACCTTACACACAAAGGGCACACACACACCTTGCACACAAAGGGCACACACACCTTGCACACAAACAGCACACACACACCTTGCACACAAAGGGCTCACACACACCTTGCACACAAAGGGCACACACACCTTGCACACAAACAGCACACACACACCTTGCACACAAAGGGTTCATGCCCACCTTGCACACAAACAGCTCTGACACACCTTACACACAAAGGGCACACACACACCTTGCACACAAAGGAATTCTAAGTGCAAGGTCTGTCAGCTGTCACACAAGAAGAAGGCGAGGACTGCAGAAGAGCCCCATTCCCAGGAGCAAGCCAGCATGTGAGAAAATGAAGTCTTCTCAACAAAACTGGCCTGTCTGTACCCAAAGGGCTCCTCCATCCTGAGCTGCCTTAGGAGAAAAGGAGCAATACAAGGAACAAGGCGGTATGGGCTAAAGTTTGGGTGGGTGACACTAACAGAAGTAAATCTCTTGAGTTTGGGTGACAAACTGTGTGTCAGTCTCCAGAAACCCACTGCAGCTCTACCAAGGCCTTCAAGTAACACCATGTCAACTCTACAGTGGCAAACTCGTCTGATGAAGCTTAGAGAAGATGTAATCTTTTGTTTGTTTCTTTTGGATTTTTCAGCTGAGGCTGTTCAGAGCTTTCTGAAGAGGAACTGTGTTAGCAGCAAAATACAGGAAAAGGAAGAAAAGAAAAATCTCTTCAGTGATGCAGCAAGGTGATACCATCTGGAATGACAATGTCCAAGGGGCACTCACCTATTCCTCATGGAAAAAGGGTGAGTTTCTAAAAAAAAAGGTAGCTGGCTTTTTAGGAGTAAAGTTACTAAAGAAATAAAGCTGCTGTGAGAAGGTTCCTGCTTAGGGTTTCAAACAGGCAGGAACTGTTATGAGGGATTTCAAATTAGTGAAGAGCTTGCTAAAGGGGAAGTTTGGTTTAAATTACTTCTTGCAATAGGAATTAATTTCTATAAAAAAGACAAACCATTCTATAGCGGGTGGTGCTAAAAAGAGCAGTTACAAGCCTGCCCACACAGCCACCTGGAGTGGAATAATAATGAAGAAACTCTAGAAGAGCTACTGAATTAGCAGGGCTAATACCTACCAGAAATCATCTGACTGGAAAGACCAGCGAGCCTGGGTAAATACATGGACATGAGCTATCCAGACAGGCGCCAGGGAGAGGAGAGTACTTGGAGTTGGGTTCAACGGCAAAATCAGTGGAGCCTCTCCATGGTGGACTTTGAATCGAGATCAAAGTGATATAAAGTAGTACCATATTATTTGGGATATATAACTGAATTTTAAAGCCTTTCTTATTCCTACAGGCTCTTCCTTTTCGTGCACATCTTCTCTGTATACAAAGCCACCCACCAAACAATGGGGAATACCCAACTTTAAGACAATTTGTGTGCTTTTGTTGTGAAGTAAGTGAAGAAAAGACAGCAAAATACCCACACTAAGAGTGACAACTTACAGGTTTGTACATTTCTGGGTCAGGAAAATATTTTGGATTCCTGTGGAACCAATATGGTGACAACATCAGCATGTCACCTGCAGGGACGGTGAAATTCTGAAAAAGAGAAAAAACTCTGAGAAAAGAGAAAATTGTGGGTTCAACTCACAAAACAGCCCCTCCTTAGTACTTCTCTTCCATCAGCAGAAGGTCCTAACAGAGGACAAATGAGGGTGGTGAGGCTACGGTGGGCATATGACATGTCTGAAGCTTCTTGCTATTGGCTTTATTTCCCTAAGAAAGACCTAAACAGTGGAGAATGTGGACAGACTATTTTTGTTCCCATTTGTTTTTTCAGGTATAGAAGTAATAGAAACATTATTCCTGCATTTCCTCTTGATGTTACCATGTGAACTGATATTTTTTTCTAAATCCTTTGTTAAGCACTTCCTTCAAAACACAAAAAAAATTCACAGAAAGACTTTTGTGGCAATGAACCTTTACAGGACTTTAGTAATTTCTTAAATGAGCATGACTGCTGATTCCTTGGGAGAGAGTTTTTCTCCCAAACATTTATTTGTTAGACTCCTGAATGCTGGCATTTCCCTTTTAAATGGCACTGAAGAGAAAAAACAGGGGAAAAAAACCCCAGAGTTTCATCATTACTAAATCATGGTGCTTTTTATTGTATTTGTTGTGTCTGACATTTCACCTACCACTAGCACAGTACCTCCAGCTCAATTCAATTTAATTTAAATTCAATTCAAAACTGAAGGAAAGACCATGAGTGAAAGAAGCAAAACCACCCTTAAATTCATGATGATTAAAATAATGATGATGAATAAATCTGTTAAACTAAACAGAAGTTACATGTGAGACATCTCTGTATCTATATGCGAGACATATGTGAAACACCTCCACAATTCTTTCTAGATATATTGGGAAGCCACTTTCCAGACAAATCATACAGCATCCTGTTTGGGGAGAAAAAGAAAAAATAAAAGGAGAAAGGAAACCCACCTGAATTTTTACTGGTTTCACTACTTTCTTGGTTATTGCACCTGGAGACCTCAGCCGTATGGCTTCCAAAGTGCACCACTTAATAAAATGGAGCTCCTTAAGGTGCTCTTCAGTGACTTCTATATTCTCTTTACCTGTTGTGGCATGAGAAGGAAGACACGGTGTAAAAAAGCCATTTCCCACTTGTTTTAATACATGCAGACATGTCTTGCTTTAGACCTTCTGATGGAATACCTCAAGACTTCAAGACCTTGTTTAGATCCAGAAATTTTCTTTCTGTTTCAAAGTAAATAAATGGACCAAAATTGGTACAATTTAAGAAAAGCCACTGAAGATAATTTAATAATTCTAAGGTAGCAGTAGATACGGCATTCTCCAGAACAGGCCAAACAAAGGCCATCCTGGAAATAAAGAGTCCCTGGACTGTTTCAGGACTTTGGCAGGACACTGTATGAGAATCTCAAGGACTTTAGGCACCAAGACAGGGAGTCAAAATTGAACTCTTGAGCTATGTTAAGACCAGCCAGGAGAAAGACTTAAAAGCACCTTTCTGTGATTATGCTTACTGATTAATTGTTGACATGTTTCTTAATGTTGTTTTGACCTGTGTCAACTAAGAGTCTTCCATGGAAGTCTAAGCATTGTTCAGGGCACTGCAGATGTGAGTGACTGGTCCCAGTAGGTGACTGTCTTTTTGAGGGAGATGAGTCATGTGGGGATGAATCATGTGGGACAACCAGGCCTCAGATGAGGGAAAAGAGAACAGTTCCTAGCCTGCTTTTCCACAGGATAGCTGTAATGCTGGTGAACGTCTCACCATGAAAAGCAGCTGAAATGAAAGAGCTCATCAGATCCTATCACAGAAGAATGAAACAGGCACAAGAGTGGTTAATACAAATCTAGGTCTAAATGCTAGGTGTGGAATTGAGAGATGGATACATAGGGTTCTTTTTGTACCTTCTTTTGCTAACATCAAAGGTGTATTTACATGAAATCATGTCTTGAGCATATGCTGAGTAAAGAACTCAGAGCTGAACTCTGTGTTATCAGCACAGATAACATAGCAGCAATATCCATTATTCCCAGCCATTGACCCAAGTGTGCCATGTGCTGGCCCAACGCAGAGTAAATCACTTCTAGGTTGCAGAAGGATGTGATTGGATTTATTACCTGCTTTGCCAAACACAGAAGCCAGGTCTTCCAGGATTTTCTTGTAAATAGAAGGATAAGAGAGTATGAAAGCAAGGGTCCAAAATGCAATCTAGAGAGAGATGAAAGTACTTTAACTCAGAAATATGGAACAGAATTACAGTGTCTGTAGCAAATCACAGAGGCAGGTGAAAACATTGGTACATTTTTTGGATGTGCCAGTTGAAGTTGGGATGCACAAGGAGCTGTGCTTCCGGGGTAAATCCAGATCTAAGGGCTCAGATCCTGAGAGATTAGGTCTGTGTATTTATCTTCAGTGAACATTGTAGGGCTTTGGCTTCTGGTGTTGAAACACAGAATCCTTTCTTTAATTTCAAATAAGTAGGTGTTAAAGTGAATTACTAAATCATTGCATGTAGTTAGATTTGAACTTCCATTTGCGTGAATGGAAAAAAGTTAAATAGTAAATTCCTACTAATATCAGTAGAAATGAGGTTAAACAATTTGCAGGGCATTGTCACAGTGAGTCACACTGAAATGGGCAGGAAAAGTTCTAATTAACAGCGAAACAAGCAGTAGTGTATCGCCTTTAGAAATGATTTGCTAACTGATTATGCAATGAAGTTGAAAATCAAGAAATTTAGGAAAGGAGAAAATCCTCTTAACGTGGGATGAAACCAGAAGGACTCGCAGCGCTGCCAGGAGTCTCTCTCCTTTTGCTGAGCCAGCGGGAGATGCAGGCTGCGTGCGAATCTGGTTGCAGGCCATCTGTGCTGGTGAGGGATGAGAACTCTTACTGTTATTTCCCAAATTGCCCCACGTGGATGCAGCCCTCCTTCTGCAAAACAAATGTGGTAGCTTAGTTTTCTTGTATGGCACTTGGATGCCGTGGCTTCACTCCATGGGCTGAGGAGGGATAACTGAACCGTTTCTGATAGAAGAGTTTAATGTTCTTGTTAAAAACCCCCTTGGAAGGTGAAAGGCCTGTTTTCCACTCACCACAGCAGCAGTTGTGACTATTCTGAGAAACAATGAAATATCTGGGTGTCTATTTACAGCTGAATATTACAGAAGTAAGTAATGATAGTGCTGTGGAAGGAATGTCAGTTATCCTGATAACAGACAGCAAAGCTATGCCTCTCACTTATACCGACATGGGAATCCACAGAAACCTCACGGAAACGGATGAAAAGCCTTTAGGGTAAATTGGAGTAATATCTAATCTACAAACCCCATAGATATATCCATGAGGAGAATGTATAAAAATAACTGGCTAGCGTTTTTTTTCTAACCCACATCTGTAAGGGACAGAACTGTGCTGGGAAGAGCTTAGTAGTCATGGTAAATAAAGGATGTTTTTGCTGCTACGGATTCTTCATTTGAGAAATTCCTATAAATGTCTTTGGTCAGCCTAAGCTGTGCTACATACATTGGGCTTATTAGCATACATATATCTGTAGCATTAATCTGTCAAACCCCTTTCTAACGCAGACAGAACTTAAGAGGCCCTAGAATCAAACTGTCGCTTCTCTCCTCCCGAAGCAGCACTCGCATTGGTACAGCAGATCCCCCAAAGCAAAAGAGCCCCATTCACTGAAGGATTTACACACAGAAGTTACTCTCTGTGATGCTTTTGATATTCCTCAGGACTGGTAACACCAAGCTATTTAAAAGAGTCTCTACTACAATACAGCCACGGTGTTTTAAAATAAGAGTTAAAACACTCTTCACAGCTTAAGGCTGTGATCATAATAGCTATGAGGCATGTGTTCCCAAAATGTTATGATAGGGGACATCATGATTTAGGAAAAATACAAGAAGAGCTTTTCTTGTCGTGGCTGCTGTGACATTGCAGCCTGGGTGTATTTGCAGTGATGCATGTGGGTGTGATAATCCTTTCTTTGGACTCCACGCAGCATGCGTGACCTCGGGTTCAAAGCCCTCACTTCCCAAATACTGGCTTTTGAAGAGGATAGAGAGAAGGTGTTTCTGATGTACTTACAGGGACAGCATTTGCTTGGGAAGCCCAGAGCATTAGGAGACCGTACTTAGGAGCTAGATGTTTTCCTTGCAGGTTATCCAGGAGATGTTGCATCAGTGTCTGTTATAAATAAAATATAATAATGTGCATTTCCAAAAATATATTAAAATCTAGTCTAGGGTTGGGCACACTAGAATTGAAGGATACAACATAAGACTAGTTTCCCAGAGAGAAGTAATGTTTGTTATGGGTTATTTTGCAGTCACAAAGTAGAGGTGAAAGCAGCACTCGATCATAGGATGCACCACGTGCATTCCTACTGAATACATGTGCTGCCCTTCATGTTCTTAAAGATTTTAGGGGATTCAGTTGCCTCACTCCCCCCTGTTGACTGTATGTGGGAAAAAAAGAAAAAAGAAATCTCTTTTTTTTTAATTCCTGCTCTACTTTTCTACTTTAAAGAACCTGAAAATGGGACTGAACAAGTTGAATGAATGAACATGAAAAAGACGTTCTCTCTCTTCCTGCCAAAAAGGTGGTTGTTGCAAAGAGCTGGTCTGATATATCAGTCAACTCCCTTGTTTCAGGTGCTTTGTTAGTGACCTAACCAGTGACTTCAATGGCTTGATATTATTTGAAACTATAGCAATTGTGTCATGCTTTAGAATCAGCTTTTGTTTATAGTATTTCCTTAAATACAGGACAACCACTCATTCAAACAAAGCTTCCTGTCCACTTTGGAGAGGGGAAAAGGCTGATCTTGAATAAAAATGACCACTCTTTTTTTCCAAATTCCCATCCAATCTAAGGTACCCAGTTCCTCTAGCTTCTTACCTTCTACCATTCCCTCTCCAGCCCTCTCTTTCTTTATTTATTTTACGAAAGAAACCATGGTATGTAAAGATTTTAGACTCTAAATAAAACCTAGTTTGTTTAATGATCCATTCTATAATCATTTCGTAGATCAAAATTCCCAGGCTAGTCTGCCCTTGCGTTTGTCAGCCATATAGACAGAATTCCTGCCATAGCTAAGGAGAATAACCAGGGGGACAACTTATCACAGCTTTGACACAATCAATATTTAGGGTACTTGGCTTCCAATCCAGTAATCTGCTATTTTCTACTAGTCTGGCTGCTGGAGGATCTACTCACTCTACACCAGGGTTTAAAAATAGGACATGTAAGGTTTTGAAATTTCACAGCGCGGTACCCTCAGAGAAACAACTGAAGATGTCTTTCTCTCACCTCTTTCAACGGCTCACTGCGATACCAGAGGCTGGTGATGGGTCATAGCTCTGAACCCTGGGTTTAAAATTCCCCAGAGGAAGATGTCAATTCACCAAATTGTAGAAAATAAACTAAATTGAGGAGTATGACACAAAATTATGGGTCTGTTGTAATGTAGGTGATAGCTATACTGGACAATTAAGGTACAGCTATCAAAGCTGACATATTTGGCTTATTTCTTCCAGCACTGAAATAATTCCTGCCCTCCACTGCTTGTCAGAATATACAACATGTCATCTTATTTCAGAGTCTGGGATGTTTACCTTGGATGTGGTCTCTGAAGGGTTGGTCCTTTCAGCGTCCAACACAACTTTCTCAAATAATTTTAGAAGCCAGTTTTTGGATTTAGACCAGTTCCTGTAAAGAAAAGCAGCAAACAAGAAGCACTTAACTGAGGCAGCACAAACCAACATTTCCTTTTCCATGAGGACTCCTTGATTTCTTTCCAGAAGCCCTTGGGCTGCAGTCAGTTGATGAATAGTCAAGTGTCAGTCTGACTGACAGTAGTGTTGACTGATGTGAGGAACAACACATCTGAGACCTTCACTTTGTCCAGACCTCATTTTGCAGCCAGAACCCGTGACTACAAGACTCCTAGGTTTTCTTGGTTGTTCCACTGCAGGTTTGGCTTTGGGCAGATTGCTTAGGTCAATCTTTTCAAGAATTATTCCCCCGCTAGAGAAAACAAAGGCCACATTTTTAGAGCATCCTCAGTTCTCTTCTGGGTTTGGTTTCCTCTATGCAAGGTCAACTCTGTGACAATGCAGCTGTGTAACGTGGGAGAAGAGCTGAGGTGTGGGAAAGAGCAGAGGGATGGATGCCTTGTCGGGGACACCCTCAACTTGAGGCTGAGGGAGCTGGGCTTGTTCAGTCTGGAGAAGAGAAGGCTGCAGGGGGACCTCATTGCAGCCTTCCAGTACCTGAAGGGAGCTTATAAGCAGGAGGGGATTCAACTTTTTAAAAGGATAGACAATGACAGGACAAGGGGGAATGGATTAAAACTAAAGGAAGGAAGGTTGAGATTAGATATTAGGGGGAAGTTTTTTACAGAGCGAGTGGTGAGGTGCTGGAACAGGCTGCCCAGAGAGGTAGTGGATGCCCCGTCCCTGGAGGTGTTCAAGGCCAGGTTGGATGGGGCCCTGGGCAACCTAGGGTAGATCCAGGCCTGAGGTTGGTGGCCCTGCCTGTGGCAGGGGGGTTGGAGCTCTGTGATCCTTGGGGTCCCTTCCAACTCATACCATTCTATGATTCTATGATTCTATAATTACATTCAGGCTCTTTACTCAGTTCTGCTGCTCCCTGACAGGTCTGGGCTGGACCCTGCCCACCTGAGCAAGGTTATTTCTGCTTTACAGCAGGAAAATGCATGAGAGGGGGTCAGAACTTATTTGAAGCACCTAGTTGAAAGCCTGCCTGACCCAAGGACAGTGGATCATTCTCCATGGAAAATGTCTCTCCCAGCAATAAAACTGCCTGTGATGGATGCGCCACGCGCATCATCCCCGCCCCGTTACCTCAGGAAGCACTCGGGTATCTGAGAAGCATATTCAAAGTGCTCATCGAACTTCTGAAAATGTTCTTCAAACTCCTTGATTTCACTCTGAATGATCAGGAAGAAGCCTTTCCCAAACAAAGTGTTCACCACTGCTGGGTACATGACATGCCTGCAAGGACAAGATCCCCATGAGGTACAGGACACAGAGAAGCCATTGCAGCAGGTTTAGGTCAGGACACACTGTGTTGAATTGCTGACATTACAGGTGTGGGACTCCAGCACCACACCAGTCTGGAAGGGCTGCAAAAGGCTCCTACCTCACTCGCACCCTTATCCCAGATTTTAAGCAGAAGCTGGGAGACACACGGACCTCAGGCTAGTCCTCTGCCTGTGGCTGAACTTTGTCAGTTAGCATTTGGTCACATGAGCAGTGGCAGAAAGACTCTGGGAGCTGAGGTCCCCTTCTCCCCACAAACCACCCCTCTTATTTCAAGTTAGCCCACGTGGACCTTCCAGGCTTTCCACAAACCCTTCTGCAACCAGACACCCTGAGAAATCCTTCCTTTGCCTGCAGTTTTGCTGGACCAAACACTGATTTTTTGTTTTCTTTTTGTCTCACTCCTTCCCTGTTCGCTCCTCCAGTATCCTGCAAACTCCAAGCTCCTTTCCCAAGCCACTTCCTCAGCTTCGAGAAACCCTTACACAGTTTTAGCTGGGTTCCATCTACTGCCAAGTATTTCAAGCAATAGCTCTTTTACTGCCTTGCTTTTCAGAAGATCACAAGGAAGAGGGAGCCACCTGCTGGCTTTACGGATTTAATTCTGAGGCAGCTCTAGAATGACGCAGGACACTATTCCAATTCCTTTACCCTGCCTTGTTTGGCAAAACCATAAGAACAGATCACAGCACAGATTTACTGTTGATGCCTCTGATGGATTCTGTAGTTTATCATCTAGCCCATGACGAGAAGCAGATGGGACTTTGATCTCGTGGTCTGTGAGATGGTCAAGATCTCAAGACCATGGGACGAGGGGGTTTGCCCCCCACTACTGAGACCAATGGAGGTTTCAAGCCCCTTTTCCCCACCGTTTTTCCCTGGTAATCCAATTACAGTAATGACAAGTGCTCGGTGTTTCAGCTGTATTTTAGATGCACTTTGCAGGAAATGTCAGCAAGAGCCAACCTGGATGTGAGGTCTTAGAAACAGGTTGAAGGCAAAGGCAACAGGAGTCCTGATGGACAGGTAAGACTGAGGGGTGATCAGGAAGGAGGAGGAGTTAAAAGCTCTGAAGTTGTCACATGAAACAGTCCATAAAGGGATTTTTAATTTTTTTTTTACATGAAGGATGAAGTTCTGGCAGCACAATCAGTTGCAGAAGTCTTAGTTAAGTTTTAGGCAAGGCTTGGTCCAAAACATCCAGGAAAAGCTTTCCTCCTGCTGAAGATCAAGCATTTTGACCATTCTTTATAAACATGTGAAGCTTTTATCCCATCTTTTGGGAAACAGAGTTTAATGGAAAATGCAGTGTTTCCTTTTTTCTTCCAAATAGGTAATTCAGATGTTTCTCCTAGCTGGGAGAAACACCTTGAGGTGAAACCTTTTCCACTCTGTGAGCCACCTGAAACTAAAGCAGTGATGAGGATTTTGACACAGCTTTTCAGAACCTTGTGAGCCTGAGCTCCACCTGCTCTACAGTAACACTCTGCTCCAACCCACAAGTTGGGGATGTGCTGACAAAACTCCCTTACCTTACGAGGTCATTGAGGTCCCCTGAGCCCTCTGTGCCCAGGTGTGCCATGTGCTCATGTAGTTCCTTACACAAAGTGCCTGTGAACAGGTGCAGGTTAGAAGGACCCATTTTTCCCTTCATCATGCTGTAGAGGTTGCCATGGTTCTGATAAAATGCTTCTGCAGGGATGGAAACTAAACACAAAAAGAAACAGAAACATTTTGGAAAGTAAATGAAGATGTTCAGTGAAAGACAGACTGAAAATGTTTACATCTAACTCATGTCTCTGATCTAAATGACTTAACCCTCATTTTCCTAGAGGGAAATTCCCAGGAAGTTTTCTTCTCATCCTGTAAAGATTTTGGTGAACCCTTTGCTTCTGCCAGTCTGCATAACATCTTCCTGCCCTACAAAGCTTCAGTGCCAGAATCAACAATGAAGAGGTTTCCCCCCAGCTTCAATGTGGACACACAGAGAAGTGCACAAAACTGACTGAAATGAAAAATAGATTAATTCCAGAAAAAACAGTTTGGGTCTTCATGCTATAGTGCATCCTCTCAGTCATACCAGGAGAGGTGGAGAATGCTGGGAGTGTTCAGCCTGGAGAGGAGAAGGCTTTGGGGGGAACTGATCAGTGTGAGTAAATGTCTGGTGGTGAGAGTAAAGAAGATGGGACCAGGCTCTTCTCTGGGCAAGGAGGCCATGGGCACAAACAGGAGGACAGGAAGTTCCACTGAGACAGAGAGAAGTTTTTATTGTGAGGATGGTTAAACTCTGGAACAGGCTGCCCAAAGAGGCTGTGGAGTCTCCATCCTTGGAGATACTCAAAACCCAGCTGGACACAGCTTTGGGCAACCTGCTGTTGCTGATGGTGCTCTGAGCAGAGGCATGGACTAGCAGTGCCTTCCAGCCATGGGGATTGCATGATTCTGAGATTTAATCTCTCTGCCAACTTGTGTCTCTCTCATATCACAATCCCTAATAGCCAAACTGCTCAAAGTAATTCCTGTTGGTGCAATTCCATATGGATTTGAGCATATCAGCTGATGGAGCATGCGACTGGGGATGGGATAGATACCTCATCCCTTTCTAATTACTGTTGTACCACAACTAATTATTACCATGAACCAATTTTCAAATTAAGTGATAGGACAACATGCTATTGCTCAAACCTATGGAACACAGTTGAGCGGCAGACAAGGCCCTGGTCTCAAACTTGGCTTGCTTGATGATAAAAGCAATAATCATCCCTGGTTCAGAAACCTTTGGTCCCTTGAGACTGGATCCAAATCACTCAGCAGATGTACAGTGTGGGGTCCACAGGCAGGAATTACATTTCTCTTTCAATTTGTAGCATGGTCATGGGGCAAGAGAAGCATTTAAGCCATGATGAAAAGCCAACAAGCTTTGGATTGGGATTTAGTGTTCCTGAGTAACCAGATTTGATCTACGTTAAAATAGAGCTAGGTCTCATTTACCTGCATTCTGGACAGCTTGTTGTACTGCCTGTTCAAAATTTAAGTCTTTAGACTGAAAAAATGCTTCAGCTCCTTCTTCCTCAGTCACAAAAGTAAAGCGCTTTCCCAGAGCGAATACTGTGAATACGGGCCCATGCTGGAACAAAGAAAGGTTTCAGGTTATGGAATTACTAACACGACAGACAGGAGCTGAGAGGTTGGGGGAACTGCTCCTTCCCACTCTCTGCATACTGTGGCTCCAAAGCACTCAAAGATGAACATGAATCAGGCCAAAATTTGTACTTATAGACGAGAAGGGGAACATCACAAAGGCCTGCCCGACCTCTTGCAGAGGAGATGAGATTCCTTCTCCAAGATTAATAGTTTATATTTGAATTACAATACAGTTCAAACCATACAGAGAATCATAGAATCATCAAGGTTGGAAAAGACCTTCAAGATCATCAAGTCTAACCATTAGCCCTACACCACCAAAACACTAAGTCATCTCTCAAAGTGCCTCATCTACCCGTTTTTTAAACACCTCCAGGGAGACAACTTCACCACTCCTTGAGCAGTCTGTTCCAATGCTTCACCAGTCTTTCAGTGAAGAAATTTTTCCTAATATCCAACAGGAACCTCCCCTGCTGCAAATAATAGGGTGATCTATTAAACTCCTTCACATTTCATTGCTTCCAGCTCCGTTTAAATATGAAACTGAGATGTGCAATGCAGCACTATAAACATGTCCTGGGAAGAGTTTCTCCATGCAAATTGTTGGTGGGAAATACCATTTTGGAAATGACCATATAAACCTAAATTTACATAGAAGGAGAGAAAGTGTCATCGCCTTATTTGACCATGGTCTATGTACAAACTCATGAGGTTTCACAGGCAACCTACTTGGATGTAAAGAATCCAAGCAATGGATTATCTGCTGCATCCCTTGGCTGCCATAGCAAAATATCCAAACTAAAACTCCATAATCCTACCTATTTCAATCTATTTATTTTTCTATCTATTCCTGCATCTTTTTAATGTTTTTATTTTCTAGTTTAAAGGTTCTGCTAATAGCAATGATTTCTTTGTTGCACAGGTTTTCAAAATTAATATGAATATGACTAAGAAGCTTTGAGCATAATAGATGGAGTTTGTTGAGATATATTTAGGGACAGTTTTTGATGCCATCAGTCATTCTTTTGTTTTCTCTTAATCTAATATCCTCGAGCACTCTCAAAGCTTTCAGCCATAAGCATTCACTTCTGAATTCCTACCTTATGAAGAAGATCACTGGTACTTGCAGGTACTCTAAGCCAGCAAATGCATGTTCAATAGCTCCTGGCTATCAGATTTAGGCCTAAAAATCAAAATTAGGAAATGAAGCCTCTTTAGAATCTTTTTCTTAGTGAAGGCAATTTCTACTCTCAGGAAGAAGCCTTGGAGGTCAAAAGCCTGGCATTTGGCATCACAGAATCATCAAGATTAGAAAAGCCCTCCAAGATCATCTAGTCCAACTGTTCCATTACCACCTGTATTACTTACTAATTTAGTTACATTACTCATAGTTACATGCACACCACTGGCTTTTGGCAAAGTTACTGTATGTATGGAAAGGTTGGGGCTTTCATAAAGTCTCCCAACACATCAAGAAGCTTGATTTTCTTTTCCAGATCACACTGCTGTCAGGGGGGAGAAGAAGTTTTCTGTCAATCTGCTTGGAGTACTGAACAGCCTTGAATCCACCTTGCTCACACTGACTTAAACTATTTCTTTTGTCTGTGTCATAAAGCCTGCTTCATCAAAAGCTCTTTGAAGCCAAGGAAGAGTCCTCTAGACATCAATTGCATTTTGATGACAGTAAATTATTAAAGAAAGAATGACTGTTTAAACTCCCTCAGTGATAATAAATAAAATATTGGTTTATAATAGTTAAATTGCTATGGTTGTTTTACTATGGATAAGAGCATGTCCTCATCACCAGGCTGGATAAAAATCAGGGGATTTGTACCATGTTTGTTTTTAAGTCTGATTTTTTAAAATTTTAAATTAACATTAAAATGTACTTTAATTAATTTTAAAATAAAATAAATTTTTAACTAATAGCAACCTGCAATAACACTCAATTATTCAATTAAGGTTGCACTCAATTAAAGATTGGAACACTTTCCTTTTGATGGTTGCCTGGGAGCAAGATGCCTAAGCTTCCATTAAGGTCAGTAGAGATCAAGTCCATGCTTTCTGGGGAGCTAATCCCCTGATTAATCTGGCCAGCTACTACACAGCTCTGTACGTGAGGGTGAGCTGAACTGCCCCCAGACTCCACTGCCAGGACTGGCTACGTGCCCGCTGACCATCATAGAGCCTGGACATCTTACCTGTAAACACCTTCACAAACAACCTGGTTTTGAATCTCATCCAATTTGCTGCAATCTATTTTAAATAATTAAAATTAAGATAATATTGAAGAATTTATATAGACCAAACAGAACATTACAAATAAACATGATCTCTGATAAATTAATGGTAAAATTAAGATGAAGAAAAAAGAAAGGTTTGAGGGTCAACCTGCTAATGGCAATCCCCACCTCCAATAATAAAGACTTTTCCAAGCATACCAGGAATCTCCAGTGTGTTGCTGAGCCTGATAAATGCTCAAGGTGTAAGGAAACCCAGCGGGGAAGCATTCTGAGTTAGCAATTCCATCAGGTTAAGAGAACTCCATCACTGCAAGTGATGGACTGAGACCTTGTTTCAAAGGAAGCACGAAGTAGAACAGACTTAAACAAGTGCCAGGTAAATCAGCAATAAATATTTGGCTTCAAAATTCTACTGGGATTAAAATCTGAAGTTGCAGGACTGCCTACAGTGACCTGTTCAATCACCCTCAGGGACAGCAGGAAAGACAGGCAGCGATGGTGCCTTGCTAAAAGCCTCCTGAAGGAGGGCTTGGGAGGACTCCGAGAGTCATCCCAGTATTCAGCAAACTTCCACAAGCGTTAGGAAAGACCAGAATTAGTAGTGATCAAACAGGACATACTGGAGAAGAGCCCAATACAGCTTTTAGGAAGAAAAAAGGATGTGTGGCCTGAAATGTGTTCCTGATTCCTTCCTTAGAAGAAGGAATCAAAAGTTTGCTCATAATCTGGAGTCATTTGGGAGTCTAAGCTATGAGGACACCTAGAAACACCACAGAAGAAGGTGGCCTAGAAGAGCCACATTCTGCAATGACCCCAAGACCTAATAACAAATGCTAATTACTAATTTAAAGCTCTCATCTTGCTAGGAAAGGAGTGGAGAAAGGGCAGCAAACAGCTAAATATCCTGTGCTCACACCTTCAACTTAATGTGTATCTCTGCCTGTTCCATCTCGCAAGATATACCAAGCTAGAAAAAGCAAAGGGATGGACAGCACACATGAACACAAGTTTCTATAAAAGGAGGCAAAGTGGACTTAGATCCCTGATCCCAGAGAGGTGAAAAGAAGATAATTATTCCCAGTTTCTCATAAAGTAAAGGCTATTAGAAGATAGCTGGTTTAAAAGCAGACAGAATGCTTTCTTCATATGGTTCTTGATTAAATCAAGAATGTGTTCATTGCTATGGGATGCTGTGAAGCCAGAATTGTACACAGGGTAACAAAAGAGATTAGGTTATCCTAGTCAGATCATCTGGATGCCAATTCCAGCCTAGGAAGTTCCTAAACTGCTGATGGCCAGAAGCTGGGAAGGAAAAGCAGAAGGAAGCATGCTCCCATCTAGGCATGCTCCTTACACCCTGTTGACTGAGCATCCACTGACAGCTGCTATTTCAGACAGACACCTGGATAAAGACTTTTCATCTGTCCTGGTATAATTAGGCTGATGTTCTAATGTAATGAAATCAGCTGCCAGAACAAGCAGCCACACAGTCCTGCACTGACCATCGCTGTGCTATGGGCAGGTACCAACGAGGTGTGGGCATTGCCTGCCAGCACTGCATCCCAATTTACTGTGGTCTGAAACAGGGCCTGAGGACATGTCCAGGCGTGGAAAGCAAAATAGAAATCCTGTTAGGATTTAGGGCCTCTGAAGCTGCTTTCACTCGTGAGAGCTCTGTTTTCTCCAAAGACTGTGGAACAGCACACGGAACAGCAGTGCCATGATGAGACACACCTGAGCCTCCATGAAAAGTAACACCCCAGGGAAATAAAAGCATCAGAAGGATGTTCTCCAAAGTCCCACGGGAAGGAAATCAGGGAAACAGCCATTTTTCCCAGAGGCAGGCAGGGAGGAATGCCTCTCAGCTGAGAGAGCTGCAGTTGTGCCAAGACTCATGTTGGGAGCTAGGTACACTGGGCTGGTTCCCTCTCCCTTGGCATGCACACACACACGGGTTCAATGTCCCCTCTCTACCTCAGGGACTTCAGCTTATTGGTCTTCCGTGTGTGGGACCAGTCACAGAACATTAGGGATTGAGCTGTGGACACTTGTCTTCAGAAATGTTCCACCAGAAGCCTTGTCCCATTCTCCAGCTCATTCATTCTCCACCAAGCCTCATGCAGGATGCATGTCCCTGGCCATGTAACCCCACGAGCCATCCCTCATGCAACCACACAGAGAGAACAAGGTTGAGATGCAACTGAGTCCTGAGAAGTGGCACCACATCCCACACACAACTGACACACTGAGAGTGATGTGTGGATCCACAGGTCCATCCAGCAGTGCAGAACAATCTCATGGGCTTAATGAACTTTTCTTGATAGTATAATTAGAAAACTGATGAGAAGCATTTGAAATTCTTTTTAAGTCCTATCACATTTGCCAGGCAAAGTGGGGAACCACATCCTCTGAACCCCTCATCAAGCAGCTCCACCTGTATTTTATGTTGCACGGTGGCTCCAGTTGCCCACCCTGCCCATCCCAGAGCGCCTGCAAAACCACGTCACCCAGCCAGGCAGCTTTAGGAGGAAGAGGCGGTATCTCCTATTAGACCAGAGATTAAATATTTCATTAGAGCGGGGGATCTTTCTTTTCTTAGATCCACTGATGACACAAGAGGAAAACTAGACAATTCTTCCAGCCCACGACTTCTTCTGTGGGAGGAGGAGCAGAAACCTTCAAGCCAAGTGTGGGCTGGAAGCAAGGGATATACACAAAAGGGACAATTACCCTAAGCTAACTCTTTAAGAGAGAAAAAGAAAACAGGAGTCACTTTGACAGACTGAAGTAATAATCCAGAGGGGAATCTTCTAATTGCCAAAGTCTCCCCGAAGGTAATGAACCTCCCAAGCTGACGAGGTTTCACACTGCCTGGAGATTGTTTCTGCACCAACTTCCATGAGGGCAGCTTGGTTGTATAAGAACACTTCACCCTGTTCTGGCATTACTAAGGAGCTTGGAATTGCAGATGTGTTTTGCAACCCCTGTTAATGGCCCCTGTGGCAGCAGCACCTGTTTTCTTTGGCTGTAGGATGCTGTGGTGCCTACTCCAACAGGCAGGAAAGGGTTCATCTTTCCTGTGGGAGGTGGGAAGGGAGACAGGAAGGGTGTTTAAGGAGAGGAAGGGGAGAGCAAGAGAGGAGCCCTCCCAAGGGAGAGGGAGACTGCCAGGATGATCATGCTGCAGACATGCAGCCAGCCAAGGGATGACAGATGGAAAGGTACCTCTTGGCCCACGGGGTCTGCAGAAGGGGTCCCAGCTCAGAAGGATGCGGAATTGCTGGACTAAGAAAAAAGTCAAAGGGAAAGATAGGACAAGAGGGATTGGCTTCAAACTGAATCAGGGTAGGTTTAGATTAGATGTTAGGGAGAAATTCTTCCCTGTGAGGGTGGAGAGGCCCTGGCACAGGGTGCCCAGAGAAGCTGTGGCTGCCCCTGGATCCCTGGCAGGGTTCAAGGCCAGGTTGGATGGGGCTTTGGGCACCCTGGGCTAGTGGCGGGTGGAACTAGATGGGCTTTGAGGTCCCTTCCAACCCAAACTAGTCTGGGATTCTGTGATTCCGTGATTCCATGAAAGGTCCTATCTGCCAACACAGGGTAAAGGGGAAATAGACGAGAAAGCCTCCTCATTTCATTTTGCCTTATTTTGAGTTTTCTCCCACTGAAAATGCTTCTTGTTCTAGTTTCTGTCCCCCCAAAACCTGGGATTTATTAAATCCTTCAGGTTTTTCTGGCATGTTCAGATAGGATGGCAGCTGCCATAACACCAAAAGTAGACTAAAGGCAAACGAACATCAGAATGAACAGACCCAGAACCTCTAAGTTTGCATTTGTACTTCAATACATTTTTTGGTATGTAGAAGTTTTTCTCATTCAACTTGTGAATGAACCTCCCAAAAGGGCTCTTCTGTCAGGTTCAGTTTAAACTTTCATCTAAGAGGTTTTACTAAAAGCTTCCTGGAAAAGAAAGCAACCAATGGAAGCTTCAGTCATGGTGAAACATCTGTCCCCAGAAGGGATTGCACAGGAAAGGGCAGTTTGGCAGGCTGCTGAAATCTGGCTGCCACCAGGATGTGGCAATGATGTTTTCAATACAAGGAGGTTGTCTCACAGCCTTGGATCACAAGAGTCAAAGAAATGCTATGCTTGTTGGTTTTAAGTGAGACTTGATCAGTTCATTTAAAGGACTATATGGCATGGTTTCTGAAGCAGCAGGAGAATGGACTGGAATGAGTTTCCTTCCAGTCCTGCGTTTCCACCTTAAGATGAATGAACAAATCACAGTGTGCACAGATGAGTGATACAAGGACAGACAGAGCAAGGTTAAAACCCACCTGTTAAGCTCAAAGCAGACAAGGATCTCCAGATCACGCACATGACCTTACTCTATGGTGCACCCAACATGCTTTAAGACATGACTGACAGCTCTTGATGTTCTTACACCTCATGCTTCAGCTGATTATACCTGAACCCCTGCTAATCGTGGAAAAAGGGTCTGAGCACCTGGGAAGAATACAGGAATGTGGTCAGGGCCTGTAGGGATGCAACTAGGAAGGCTAAAGCCCTCTTGGAAATTAAGCTGGCAAGGGACATAAAGGATAATAAAAAGGGGTTTTTTAGACACGTGAACAGTAAGAGGATGTCCAGGGATAATGTAGGTCCCTTGCTGAATAAGGAGGGTGTCCTGGTTACGGGGGATGCTGAGAAAGTGGAGATATTGAATGCCGCCTTTGCTTCGGTCTTCACTTCAAAGGCCCCCCGGGACCCACAGACACTGGATGAGAGTAGGACTGATTGGGAAATGAAGAATTTCCCTCTGGTTCAAGTAGGGGAGGTCCAGGAGCGGCTCAAAGGGATTAATGCACACAAATCCATGGGCCCAGATGGGTTACATCCACGTGTGCTGAGGGAGCTGGCGGAGGTGATTGCTGAGCCGCTCTCTATCATCTTCGACAGGTCTTGGAGGACAGGAGAAGTGCCTGAAGACTGGAGGATAGCCAATGTCACTCCAGTCTTTAAAAAGGGCAAGAAGGAGGAACCTAGTAACTATAGGCCAGTCAGCCTCACCTCTGCCCCTGGAAAGGTAATGGAACAGCTTGTTCTGGATGCCATCTCCAAGCAATTGGAAGAGAAGAAGGTCATGAGGACTAGTCAGCATGGATTCACTAAGGGGAAATCGTGCTCGACCAACCTCATAGCCTTCTACGATCTCATGACAGGCTGGGTAGATGGAGGGAGAGCAGTGGATGTCATCTACCTTGACTTCAGCAAGGCCTTTGATACTGTCTCCCATGACATCCTGATAGCAAAGCTGAGAAAGCATGGGATAGATGAGTGGACAGTGAGGTGGGTTGAGAATTGGCTGTCGGACCGAACCCAGAGGGTTGTGATTCGTGGAGTAGAATCTGACTGGAGGCCTGTTACCAGCGGTGTTCCCCAGGGCTCAGTGTTGGGTCCAGTCCTGTTTAATATCTTCATTGACGATCTTGATGAGGGAATAACATCCACCCTCAGCAAGTACGCCGATGATACAAAGCTGGGAGGAGTGGCTGACACGCAGGAGCACTGCGCTGCCATCCAGAGAGACCTGGACAGGCTGGAGAGCTGGGCAGTGAGAAACCAGATGAAGTTCAACAAAAGCAAGTGTAAAGTCTTGCACCTGGGAAGGAACAACTGTTTGTATCAGTACAGGCTGGGGGATGACCTGCTGGAGAAGAGCTCAGTGGAGAAGGACCTGGGGGTCCTGGTAGATGACAGGTTGGCCATGAGCCAGCAGTGTGCCTCGGTGGCCAAGAGAGCCAATGGGATCCTGGGATGCATCAGGAGGAGTGTAGCCAGCAGGTCAAAGGAGGTGATCCTCCCCCTCTACTCTGCCCTGCTCAGGCCCCACCTGGAGTATTGTGTCCAGTTCTGGGCTCCCTGGTATAAAAAGGACAGGGATCTCCTGGAAAGAGTCCAAAGAAGGGCTACGAAGATGATTAAGGGCCTAGAGCATCTCCCCTATGAGGAAAGGCTGAGTAAGCTGGGACTGTTCAGCCTTGAGAAGAGAAGACTAAGGGGGGACCTAATCAAAGTTTATAATTATCTGAAGCAGGGGATGCAGGGGGAATCAGCCAGCCCCTTTTCAGTGGTCTGTGGGGATAGGACAAGGGGCAATGGCTGCAAGTTGGAGCACAGGAAGTTCCGCACCAACATGCGGAAGAACTTTTTCACAGTGAGGGTGACTGAGCACTGGAATAGGCTGCCCAGGGAGGTGGTGGAGTCTCCTTCACTGGAGATATTCAAGACCCGCCTGGACGCCTATCTGAGCAATATGAGCTAGGGAGCCTGCTTTGGCAGGGGGGTTGGACCCGATGATCTCTTGAGGTCCCTTCCAACCCCTACAATTCTGTGATTCTGTGATTCTGTGATTCCATTTAACACCCCGAGTTAAGAACCATGGCTGCAAAGGAGCACTTGCAAATATGAAATCTAATTTTTTTAAAATATCCAGTATTTGTGAGCATTTTGTTTGAAATTTCAGGGTGTTAGGGTAGTTTCATTTTTAGGTAGTTTGTGCAAGGAGTGGGCTGTGAGATCCTTCAGTATTGAACGTGTGAAGCTGACTGTATTGTGTCAGTAGCAGGTGATATCATCACAGAATGAAAATGGGGAGATGGGGTTTATGTCAGTATTAGCTGCCTGGAAATTAAGTATCTAATCTCAATTAATCATTTAGGCTCTCTATCAGACAGACACAGAGAAAGGAAGGCATGTCCAGGGGGTAAATCTTCACACCTGTCTTTGGTAAACGTTTTAGGATGGAAAAAGCTTGCCTTGTTCTCAGAAATCTCACCGAAGTTTATGCATGCAAATAGCTTCCTGGTCCCAGTGCCCGGCACAGGGCTTTCCACATTGTCTGAAACCAAGATCAACATGTAGCCAGACTGCAAAAGCAAAACAGCAGAGGTGCTGGGTCCAAACAGGCTGATCACAGTGCAGAGATCATGCCTGGATCGGATCCACAACTTAGCAACATTACAAATGCTGTAAAACATGATAGGAAAGGAGCCAAGTTAATGCAGAAGTTTTGCCTTGCCTTTCCCCTTGCAGGCCGGCACCCTGAGCACGCACCCACGAGCAGGCACCCCGCCACAGCTGTTACCTTGCTTCTAGCTTGCTCTATAAACTCCAGAGGAGCTTTCCCGAACTGAAACGCAGCTCCAAACCAAGGGATCCAGCTCCTGATGCAAGGAGGGGAGCTCGGGTTTCTCAGCTGAAACAAAACAGCCTTGACAATAAGAAGTCCCAGGATGGCTGCCAGGAGGAGAGCAAGAGCCATTTTGCCTCTTCGCTGCCGCCGCAGCAGCTGCTCCGCCTGACGCAGCACCCGGCACGGCTGTGCTGGCCAGGATCACCCGAATCAATGAACAGAGCCTCTTTCAGCAGGTTTGCCAGCTGACCACTGCCATGGAGACAAGATGTCGAAGCACCAAGCAGCCCAGAGGACAAGCCCCTGTTTTGGAAGAGGCAGAGCCAATTCTCCTCTGGTCTGGGACCAGGACCAACTCCACTGCTTGCAAAACTTAGATGTCGCTGTGATAGATCCTTGAACTTTGAAACCAGTGCTGGAGGGCTACCCAAGCAGCCAGGGACACAGCCAGGGACACAGCCAGGGACACTGTGGCAAAGCAGCACTCGACTTTCTTCAGTTAAAAAATATATTCCTTTGGTAAGATCAGGGTTACAAAGTAGAGAGGCTGTGATTCACAGACACTGAGCTTTCAGCAGGGCAGATGGCAAGAAACTCTTGCAGGCATCACCTGAAGCAGTAAGGTTGGAAGCAGCAGCGCTGAGGTGCTGACAGGCTGACTCCTGTTCTCACCTCTCTTGTCAGAGTGGTTCCAAAGAATGTTTATCAATATGATGATAGGTGCTTTATATATAGATATATATTTAAATATAAATAGATGTCTATTGGTATATTATTTATTAATTGTATATTAATTATACTAATATATGGTGTGTGTTGATTGTATTAATATATTGCTATTTATATTAATATATGTAAATATAAAAAAATTTTTAATATGCATTTCTCACCTCTCAGATCATCTTATTAAAGGCTAAATGTGCATTCAGTGTCTGAGGAGCAGAGAAAGGCTTAGGAGGTTGAATTGACAAAACTCGGGTGGCCTCTATAATATTGCTGCAATGTCAGAAGACAAGATTTCAGAAAGGTCAGATTGGTTCCTCTGTGAAAGTGGCACACCAAAATTATGTGCAGAATTCATTAAGAATAAAAAACCTCTCGCAGCCTAAACCCAAACCTCCTCAGTAAGTCTGAAGACAATACATGAATGGGTGGATAGACCAGATGAGTGGGCTGCCATTTAGAGGATCCTCAACAGGCTGGAGAAATGGGCCAACAGGGACCTCGTGAAGTTCAGCAAAGGGAGATTCTGAGCCCTGCCCCTGGGGAGGAACTGCCCCAGGTACCAGTACAGACTGGGGCTCACCTGGGCTGAAAGCAGCTTTGCAGATGTGGCGTCTGGGTGGGCACCATGTTGAACCTGAGTCAGAGATGTACCTTTGGATTCAACAGATTTCCTGGGCTGCATTAGCAAAAGTGTTGCCAGCAGGACTAGGGAGGTGATCCTCCCCCTCTGAAAACTGAAATAAATAGGAAGGGTCTTCTCTGCTGGAGCCATCTTCCTCAGGATCTGGGGATAAATACCCTCTAGCTGTTGACAGACCTCCACAAGCACCGGCCCTTCACTGCTCCATGAACCACAAGATATCCATGCAAGTGTCTGTCTCCAGGTCAGACTTATTTGAAACATCCTGTGGGAAGAGAAAATTCTTGCTCACTGCCATCCTCAAATCAGTCTGGCTTAAAAAAGAACATATTTCCCCATACTAAAAATGACCATGGAGAGCTGCTCTCTCCATAGGGTGCTGCAATGTTATGGGGTTTATTTTAAGGAGAATCTGGTTCATGTTTTACACTCCCTAAAGCGTGGTTATACAGACTGCCCACAGAGGTGTACATCTAAGGGATGAGGGGCAATGGGGATAAGATGCAACGTGGGAAATTCTGACTGAACACAAGGGCAAAATGTTCACAAAGTGGTTAGGCACTGGAGCGGGCTTTGGTTGTGAAATCCCCATCCTTGGAGGGTTTTGGAAGGTGACCAAACAAGACCCCAGGCAACCTGATGTAGCTCTGAAGCTATCCCTGCTCTGAGCAGAGGGTGGTACTAGATGATCTGTCCAATGTGATTATGAATCTACAATATACAAGCTGATAGACAGTGGCACAAGCTGACCCCAGCCTGGAGAAGAGATGTGGAGGGAGTCACAGAAGTGCCAGCAGCAGATTGTGGAACTGTCTAGAACAAGGCTCTGAACCACTCGTACCCTCAGTGCAGCCAGGCATGGCTGCATTAAATTGCAATATTCCTTCTTCCCATTTTAATCAGGGGTTTGCCAGTCATTTATCCTTGCATGAATTCTAATCCAAAGAAGGATCCAACTTAATACAATTATCAGTGACCAACGAGATAAATTTTATCTGACTCCAGCTGAAAATTTCACCCGCAACACTCTCTTCATTTATCTAAATCATTGTGACCAGGGCAGCACACCAAAATGTTAGGCAGTCAGATGGGGTGAGAGGAGATGTTCTGGGATGAGTTTCTGTGACCTAAAAAATCCTCAAATCCTCAGCATGAGGATTAGTGATTAATGGCTAATGATTAACCCAGCGATCCAGCTGAGCCGCGATGATAAATGAAAAGCTGCTCTTTAACAGAACGTGGCTTACCCTTCCTTTTTTCATGATGAGAACCTAAACACACTAACATTAATTTAAGAGAAGTTAGGACTGCCACACAATTAACAGTCTTTAAACTTCTTGCACACGGGGCTCTGGGCAGAGGTTGGTTTCTGTCTCCCCAGGTCTGTGTGTCCCTTGCTTAAGCTGCTCTGCTCCGTGCCTAATCCCCGAGAGACGTGAAGTGCTCTCATACTCCATCTTCAGCATGTGGCTGTTGTTTGGTTACACCAGACCCAGATCAATTCATCCCCTTCAGATGCCTGTGCTGCTGTTTGACAGGGGGATGCAGTTTGGGGCTCCTGAGGCACGGCTGTCAACGACAACACCCCATAAAGCAAACAGACCCCACACATTGTCTCGTTATCCTGAGGTCTCGTTAATGATTATTTTTAATGCAGATAATGGGGAAAATTGTGCGTGTGACAGTACCTGCACTGACAGTTTGGTGGCAGAGGGCAGCATCGGTGACAGACTACATTTCCCAGGAGCCTGTTGCGCAGGAGTCTCTTGTGTCACTGCACAAGGACCTTGCAGCTCTGCAGGAGCCACTTGGGCTATTGCGGTTCCTGGTGCTGGCGCTGGAGAAACATGACCTTCAGCAATTTGTCTCCTAAAAGACCCAGAACGGAGCTGAGCTAGGGTCTGCTTTTGCTCCGGAGCCTCGCAGGGTGGCTGGTTTCATGTTAGACACTAGATGTCACCTGCTGAAGAAGAGAAGAGCTTGCCTCTGCCAGAGAGATGGCCCCGAGCCAGCAAATTCGCTCTGTCAGCCTGTGCAGCGGCTGTGGCAGAACTAGGTACAAATCACCGTGGTTTTCCGAGAGGGAAGGGGGTCAAAATTTACTTGGGGAGGGCAGGGGGGAGGAAAGGGGAAACTTCAGCCCCTGGATACCTCATTCCTCGGGTTTGCTCCAGCAAATCTGGTTTTCCACTCTGCTTATCGTGACTGATTTAAGCCTTGCAAGTGTTTTATGCCACCTGACCGTGGCTGGAGGGAGCAGTTTGTACAGGTCAAAATCTTTGCTTCCGAAAGGGATTTAAGCTTTGTGCTTGCTGGGTGCCTGGAAGAAAGCTAAAGAGGCGGGAAGGTCTGTTTCCTGAGTTAGGACCAAGGACCTGACTTCCTCAGGAATTTGCTCTTTGTAGTTAATACAGGTTAATCAAGGAAAAATCAAATCTTACGTTTCTGGTTACAGTTGAGGTGTCTGTAAGAATGGAGTGCAGTAAACTGCTTGCTGAAATGTGGGAAAGGAGGACTCAGGCATCCGTGTAGCGCTGCTTTGTGATCAGTAACTTCCTTGGAATATTTCTCATATATTATATGTAATTTCTATGAGCTCTTGCGGCCTAATCTATTGCTCTAACAATGTTTAGCTTCTCGATCTTTGCTAATCTTTAATCAACAATATAACACACACACAGATAGACTGTCAATCCACTGAGGCTTTGAGGGGTGACTGCATTCCCCTGCACCTCCCAATCCTCCTTGGGAAGGACCCTGTCACATGGTGTGTCACGGAGGTATCAAACTAAGACAATCCCTGCTCCTGGGGACTCACTGCCTGAGACAGGCTGTGAATGCCTCTCTCCCAGTGAAATGCTCCTGGCCTGGAACTGAAATTAGGGCAGTAAATACTTACCTTCACTGTTTCAGGAGCAGTCCTGGAAAGTTGAGATGGAGATGGAGCGCCTTCCTTAGCCACCAGTTGTTTCAGTGAGGGAAATAACAGGCTAGACATAATTTTTGTGTCTGCATCAGAAAAGCAGCATGTTCTAGGGTGGTTTGTAGGACAGATGCTCCCCTGCATGGATGTCTGCATCATGATGGCCACTGTGGGGCTGTTCCTGACTGTAATGTATGTTGCCACACAAGTTATGCTGAGTGGAATTGGAAAGGCCACATGCTCAAGAGATTTGACGGATCTTAAATTGGGGGAGTAACTGGAGCAGGGTTTTTAATCCAGAGCCTCTCAGAAAGTACACATAATGCATAACAAATCTGCACAAAGAAATAAGGGAGAAAGGCTTGGTATTTGCCCAGAGAGGTTGTGGAGTTTCCTTCTCTGGAGAGACTGAAAAGCCACCTGCGCACCATCCTGTGCAACCTGCTCTGGGTGATCCTGCTCTAGCAAGGGGGTTGGACCAGATGATCTCCAGAGGTCCCTTCCAACCCCTACGAATCTGTGAATCTGTGAATATGTGTTTTGGTTAAACGTTGCCAGAGCTACTTTTAGCAGACCTGGATGTGAATCTCCTGTTCTTCATGAATTGCCTGCACCTCTGTTGGGTACAGTCCCTACCGGTGCCTGCACAACCCCCTTGGACACTTGGCAGGGGGCTTTGTGGTGTAGATGTTACCAGTGTGGTAGGTCTCCCCGCAGCTGCTGCTGTAGTCATGTTTGTTCCATGCTCTTTTTCTCCAGTGACATTTCCCCTGGATCTCACAAAAACTCGACTGCAGGTCCAAGGTGAAGCTGCCGTTCACCGCAATGGAGCTGCCACCAGCCAGGCGGTCCCTTACCGTGGCATGGTGCGCACCGCAGCGGGCATCGTGCAAGAGGAGGGATTACGAAAGCTCTGGCAGGGAGCCACGCCAGCTGTCTACCGCCACATAGGTGATTATCTGCTTGGGATGGGACAAGTCTGGTCTGGCCTTCAGTGGCCAACAGCCTTTGGGAGTGAGCATGACTTACCTTCTTGTACTTGAGATATGTCTGAGAGGACTTCTTCAGTCTACTCTGCAGTCCCACTTCGAAGTCTATGGGATATTCTGGCTCAATGCTATCACTTCCCTCTCTTGCCCATTCATTCACAGCTTTATTTTGGCTTCTGGGAAAATGAAATATAATTTCCCTGTCATCTTTGCAGGAAGGTCTTCAGCACAAGCAGGCAGAGTCCTTACAGTAATAAATATCTTTTATTTGAGAGAAGTGGGGATGGGCTGGAAAAAAAAAAGATAAGGCTGCAAGTGGTAGGATGAAGAAACGCCATTAGCTCTTGGGCCACATGTAACAGCTCTTTGTGTTTTACTTGGAAATGCTGTGACAGCAACAAGCCTCAAAAGCACTTGTGGGAGGTTTTATGCTTGGCACCAGCTGAGAGGGAAGCAATGTGGTCACATCTGAGCACACGGGAGTAAGCTGTGCTGCCTCCTGGCAGAGGTATGGCTCAGCCAGTGAGATTCTTTGATGCTGAAAAGTTCTGGCTCTGGGGTTGCTACCAGGCAGTCCCATGCTTTCCCCAGTGTGGTCACGAACATGAGAGCAGTGACCAGCTCTCCCAGGTGAGTTCTGGAGTGCTTTACAACCAATCTCTTGACCTTTCTATCACAGCCTGACCTCCAGAAATTGCAGACCCAAGAATTGTCTCCTGCTTTTGTTTTCCACAGTGTACTCTGGCGTTCGGATGGTCGCCTACGAACATCTCCGTGACTCCGTGCTTGGCAGGGCTGAGGATGAAAGTTTTCCTTTCTGGTAACACTGAGTATTTATGCTTTCACCTGTTTGGGGATTTTCCTGACTGTAGAAGTCCTGCAGCTTTTAAAGCTGTCTTTTCCTCATGGCTTGCCTGCCCTAAAGAGGGTAAATATAAAGTAGGGGTTTAAGCACTGATACAGACTTTCTGGTTTTAGTTTCAGGGCAGTATCTTTTTATGCATCTGGGAACAGGGTTAAGAAATACTGAAATAAGTTTCCCAGAGGTTTAACCATGACTATGATTACTCCAATATGGATACCTTGCTGAAGAGGTGGAGAAACACGATAAACCACGCCGAAAGGGCGCAGATGTCCTTGGCTGGCAGGAACTAGCTGGGAGGAGAGTGGAGGCAGAGCAGCTTTACCACGACATAACTTCTGTGATGTAGCAGTAGCTCTCTCATTTCTGCACGGGTCGGGGGATGTTGGGAAGCACAGACACTTCGTGGCTGACCATACAGCTCTGTGTGAGGGCTGTGCCAGGAGCAGCTGCACAAACCCAACACCAGCCCTGTTCTGCTCTGAGGTCACCTGAGAGCTCAATGAGCTCAGCGAGGGGTGAAGACTCTTTTCCAATGGCACGATGGATGTGTCAAATACCCTCTGGAGCTTTGTAGAAAAGAAGTGAGGGGTGGTACACTACAGACTTCCAGCTGCTGGAGGGATGCGTCCTGCTACATGTTGTACAGCAGTGCTATGGCAACACTTTGCTGTTTTGCTGCTTGCTGTGCTCCCCGGGCAAGAAATTATTATGGCATTGGATTACTAAGAGAATAGGCAGGTTTGCTCATTCTGGTGGAGTATTTTAGCCCAAGAGATGGAAATTTCCCAGTTACTGAAGAGACAGATTGTGAATGAAAAGACACTAGTTTGGTCCTGTGTGTATGAAAACCTAAATTATATCTGTGCATCCATCACAAGGAGACAATTGACCCCTATAAATTCAAACCCAAAGTCTTTGTTTTGCAACAGTTGAATCTCACTTGGTCCCTTTTTTGACATTAGCAGTATATATCCACAGAACTGACTCTGCCTGTGGGGAATGAAGCAGATTTTTCTAGAAGTTCTGCAAAAATTGGGAATTTCTAATAGTGAAATCCTTATTGTTAAAACATGTATTTTTATAATCATATAAAGCATCATATCCAATCAAGTATTTTACTCCAAAAGCAAATCTTAGATCCAAAACGTAACTGGTTCTGAGATGGGATTTATAAAATCTAATACAGATCATTACTTAGATTTATAAGATCTAATACAGATCATGTACTTGTCAGGCCTGATGCTGTGGGAAAGGTGAATGAGGGATAACACTGAATTTTGGTTCTATTGAAATGAGTAGAGCCAGAAAATTAACACAACTTGCATAGTAGAAGTGGGAAATAAAGAAAAGTTTTATACATCATCGATCAGCTTAGAGTTTCAGATTGGCATTCAGCTGTTATAATACATAGAGTGCCATCCCTTACCTGTGTACTTTGCCATCCTGTCTTCAAACCGTAAGCAAGGAGCACAATGTAACCTGCAGAGGAAGCAGAACATCTTGGTGATGTATAATAACTTGATTTTTTTCCCAGATGAGTTTTAACTCTTTCTTAAAATGGACAGAAATATTACTGATTACCTTAACCACTTGCCACCTTAACTTAAAGAATAACCCTTTACACTCGTTTCACCTGAGTCGTGCTGCTGAACTCTTCAGCTCGAGCACTGTGACTTGCAAAGACCGTCAGTGTTTCTGCAGCACACTTTCTTTGCCTGTTTGGCAGGAAAGCTGTAGTTGGAGGCATGTCTGCAGGTGCCATCGGACAGTTTTTCGCCAGCCCGACTGATCTGGTGAAGGTGCAGATGCAAATGGAAGGAAAAAGGAAGTTGGAAGGAAAGCCGTTGCGGTTAGTTCCTCTTGAGGCTGGTACTTTTTTCCTCTTAATGATTACTTGTTGGTTGGGGGTGTAGTTCTCTCTGTTTTCTGCCACCGTCTCCCCAGCTGCTCAGAGCCCTTTCGGGTAAGAGCTGTGCCTGGGAGGCACATGATGGCTCTGGGATATCTGAGACTTCCTCCTTAGTCCATTTATTCTCACCCTCCTTATTCTGAGTTATTGGTCCCAGAGACCACAAACCCTTGCCCATCCTACCTGTGCAGCGTACCCATGTCAGTGCTCTTCAGGGAGGAGGGAAGGGTGCCTTCTGAAGAAGGGAAGGTGGAATTAAGGATGGGGAAACGGCTCGTGTAAGATGCACAGGTGCAGGGAAGGGCTGGGTCACCTGCAGACAGCAGGGCTCGAAACCCTCCTGCAGATACCAGGACATGCTGCTCTTTGCATCCAAAATGCCCATCATCTTTTGGTGTCTTCTACATTTATCTTTGCAACCCAGCAGTGGGATCAAAGGATTGCCTGTTATTAGTGACCCAATTGCTACTTAGCAGGGAAACTGGTATGTTTGTTAAAATATAGCAACATGAAGGTCAGAAAATGGATCAAAAAATGGATTGAAAAATGCATCTGGATGGCCAGATCCTTGCAGGTACAAACCACCTTTCCTGTGTGAGAGACTAGTGCAGCAGAGCAGTGGAATGTGCAAAGACCACCCCATAGCTGGTCTCTCTCCTTATTGGTTGCGTATCATTTTCAGGTTTCGAGGGGTGCACCATGCGTTTGTGAAGATCCTTTCAGAAGGAGGAATACGGGGGCTTTGGGCTGGATGGGTGCCAAATGTCCAGAGAGCTGCCCTGGTGAATATGGGAGGTATATCTGGTAACTTGGTCTGCTGTGCTTAAGGCCACATCTGAGCTTTAAGAAAGGAGAGGTCAGCTACATTCCTGGTCCCTTGTTTATTTACACTGGGGACTGTTTGAAGCACACTGCCACTGACTTCTGCCGTGAGCGTTTTGTTCCTGTGGAAATCAAGATGCTTAAAAATAATAGTTTGTGCTTGAGCCTGAGGGATGGTGAGCTGAGTGGACCAACAGAGCAGGGCCCTCAGCAGCCACAACCCAGCTCCCTGGTGCTCAAGCAAGGTGAGCAGAGCAGAGCCAATGAAGGCAGCCAGGTTCCAATGAAAACTTCAGGAAAGCGTGCCATGCTAGCACTGGAAATTTAGGTCCTTCCAAGCCTCTGTCCTATGTCAGTCAGTAATGAACAAGGACAAGAGGCCATGGGCATAAACGTGAATATAGAAAGTACCACCTAAACATGAAGAGGAACTTCTCTACTGTGAGGGTGGCAGAGCACTGGGACAGGCTGTCCAGAGAGGTTGTGGAGTCTCCTTCTCTGGAGACATTCAAACCCCACCTGGATGCTGTCCTGTGCAACCTGCTCTGGGTGATCCTGCTCTGGCAGGGGGTTGGACTGACTGATCTCCAGACATCCCTTCCAACCCCAACCATTCTGGGGTTCTGTGATTCAGGGAACAGCACAGACAGTTATTCCTGACAGTACTGTTTTTTCTCATGATCCTCTTCACAGATCTGACCACGTATGACTCAGTGAAACACTTTCTGCTTCTGAACACACCACTTGAGGACAACAGTGTGACTCACAGTATTGCCAGGTGCTGTATTCCCTGATTACCCTTTTTCTGCCTTGGAGCATCTCCAGCCTCACTGCCTTGATGTGCATGACCTCTCTGTGCCAGCAGAAGCCTTGAGTCTTTGGTCGTGATACTGCTGATAAAATGCAACTGTATAGTTGGGTTTTTTTTCCTGAGAGGATGTCATTGAACAAAGGACACAAAAGACATGATGCAATCATTGTTACAGAACTCTCTTCACTAAAAGTGCCACAATGATGCATTTAAAACACCTCAGCTCTCACCTGGGAGAGTGCAGGAAATCTCTCTTTACTAGATCTGCTCCTGTTTTATCTAATCTAGTTTAAATTTTAGCAGACAGTAAGAATGAGCAGTAGAAGCCCCACAGAATCTTTTTTTACTCCCTTAAATTATGAAGAAATCTGCTTTATATAAGCAATATCATAAAGCAGCTATTGTGGGTCCTTTATCCCTGCCTCAGAACTGCATACAGAGCTGAAGGCAGCTGGAGCTGGGACGACATGTGAGCAGGAGCAATACTAGCAATCCCCCTCCCAGATCCAGTTTATATTACCTTACGAGGCATTACTCATGATTTTATAACTTTTAATATATTAATTGTACTAGAACTGGAATCATAATGTTAGGTTGTCATGACAAATATTAGTTTCCTGTCTCAGTATCTGCTGCTGTTGACAGTTGCTGCTCTGGCCTGGTGGCTGCTGTTCTGGGAACTCCTGCTGACATGGTCAAAACCCGGATAATGAACCAGCCAAGAGATAAGCAGGGAAGGTACGGACACTCTGGAGACTGACTTTTCAGTAGAAAACTGAAACCCTGAGTCTCACTGATTTCACTGGGAACGAAGCACTAAGTTTGTAATTTGCTCTTTGTCTTTTTGGTCATCGTTTTACTGATTTAGTAAGTGTCTGGGGGAGGGGATATTGTGATAGCCAACACACCCGGTTACTACAGTGGATTTCGGTTCTGGTTAGACTCTGGTGAGCTTACAAAAGAGCTCTCACTTCTACAAATTTATCAGGTATAGATTATTTCTCCAGGAGGCATGGGGATTTATTAAATTGTGTATTTATAATCCTAAACACTGTTTGTTCTCCTTCCACACTGCTAGAGGTCTGCTGTATAAGTCTTCCATGGACTGCCTGATTCAAACTGTACAGGGTGAAGGGTTTATGTCTCTATACAAAGGCTTTTTACCGACTTGGATGAGAATGGTGAGTGACTTCTAACTCTCTTCACAAGACAGTTGAACAATGAGACATTAAAATGTAGGGTTCCTTCTGCATCAACATTTTCTCTAAACTGTGTGTCTCCATTTATTTCATCGCAGTTGGCATAGCTGAATGTAGTGGATGACATAAAAGCATGCAGTGTCACTTCCCCCACATTGTCTCTTGCACCTCTTTACTTTGGAAAATGCTCTCCTGCTTAATTGCCAGTGATCTTCCTTGGGCTTTTTTATACTTTTTATAATAAAAAGGCTCCCTTTCCCCCTTCCCCAAATTCTCTGTTGTTCTCTTCTTACTCCCAGCCCTAGATCCCTTTTCACCCACTGTACTTTCATGCCTCCTTCTCTCCTGATCCCAGAATTGCTTAATTATTCCTCCATCCCGGGTCTCACTTTTGCCCGTCTTGTATTCAGGCTGGTGGCTTCTTCCTGCATGTTGCTGGGCTGTTAAAGCTTCGTCTGTGCAGTTGAGCCACGCAGCAGTTACACAGAATCACTAGGTTGGAAAAGACCTTAGAGTTTGAGTTCAACTGTACCTGTCCTCTACTAAACCATATCCCTGAGCACCTCATCTACCCATCTTTTAAATACATCTGGGGTTGGTGACTCCACCCCCTCCCTGGGCAGCCTGTTCCAGTGCCCAATAACCCTTTCAGTGAAGAATTTTTTCCTAATGTCTAATCTGAACCTGCCCTGGTGCAGTTTGAGCCCATTCCCCCTTGTCCTATCAACTGTCGCTTGGGTGAAGAGATCAACACCCACCTCTCTACACCCTCCTTTCAGGTAGTTGTAGGTCCCTCCTCAGCCTCCTCTTCTCTACTAAACAACCCCAGCTCCCTCAGCCACTCCTCAGATGATTTGCCCTCCAGCCCCTTCCCCAGCCTGGTTGCCCTTCTCTGGACATGCTCCAGTGCCTCAATGTCTTTCTTATAGTGAGGGGCCCAAAACTGAACACAGTACCCAAGATGCTCCAGTTGGAGCCTGGGACTTGGCCATCTGTACTGTCATTTTGGGCAAGGAACAATTCCCAATAACAAATTAGTTTTCTGGGGGTTTTGGGGTTTTTTTTTAAGTCTATAAGAATTTAACAGTGTGGCTACACCTAGGTACTGCCAGGCGGCTTCAAGGTCTTGACACGGCTTAATTTACCAGACCAAGGACTGTGAGTGAAAGCAAAAGCCTCCCTTCTCTAATTTAACTGACCACAACAGCAGCCAGCAGCCACTGGTAAGAGTAGTGTCAGGAAAGTTCTGCTCAGTCCCCCGAGCCAGAGCACATTCAGCATCAACGGGGTCTTTGTGAGTTCAACTACTCACAATTTCCATGGAGAATGCACTAACCTAGATTTCCCAAAGGGTGATAACTTTGGGAATCATAGAATCATTAAGGTTGGAAAAGACCTGCAAGATCATCCAGTGTTTCAGAAGAGCAGGAAAAGGTTCTTTCCTAGGCACAAGGCAGCCTTTTGCCAAATACCAATCTAGTGCTCTAAGCAGAACAGAACAAAGCGCATCTCAAATGGGTGCAGGATATAAATTCTATGCAAGGGGAACTCTGTAATTTTCTGATTAAGGTTTTAGAACAAGTAAATCCTTAATTTTTTTAAAAAAGCATTCAGCCAGAATAGTGTATGTTGGAGAATAGCCTGTTGGAGAGCAGCGTAGGTGAGAGGGATCTGGAGGTCCTGGGGGTCCTGGGGGACAGCAGGATGACCATGAGCCAGCAGTGTGATCTCGTGCCCAAGAAGACTGATGGCATCCTGGGGTGTATTAGAAGGGGGGTGGTTAGTAGGTCAAGAGAGGTCCTTCTCTCCATCTGCTGTGCCCTGGTGAGACCACACCTGGAATATTGTGTCCAGTTCTGGGCCCCTCAGTTCAAGGACATAGAACTAGAAAGAGCCCAGTGCAGGGCCACCAAGATGATGAAGGGAGTGGAACACCTTCATTATGAGGACAGGCTGAGGGAGCTGGGCCTCTCTGACCTGGACAAGACTGAGGGGGGTGACCTGATCGATGTCTATAAATATGTAAAGGGTGAGAGTCAGGAGGATGGAGCCAGGATCTTCTCAGGGATGGCCAGTGATAGGACAAGGGGCAATGGGTACAAGCTGGAGCACAGGAGGTTCCATGTAAACATAAGAAAAAGCTTTTTCACTGTGAGGGTGACAGAGCACTGGGACAGGCTACCCAGAGAGGCTGTGGAGTCTCCTTCTCTGGAGACATTCAGACTCTACCTGGATGCGTTCCTGTGTGATTTAGTCTGGGTGATCCTGCTCTGGCAGGGGGGTTGGGTCTCTTCCAACCCCTAACATTCTGTGATTCTGAAGAAGCCCCCAAGTATGAAACAATTCAGGTCAAATATTTATAGGTTGCCAATCTAAAAAAAAGTTGGAAGTGCATTGTGAAGGTCTGGGTAGCCCCAACCACACGCAACACTACGATTTCTGTATGAAAGACACTATGAGATTGAGTTTAAGAATATGATTTTAAAGAGGAGACAGTTTAATCACATGGGTTTATTTACTGGGTCACTTTGTTTTAAGCCTCTAACTTCAGTGTTTGCTTTCACAGGCTCCTTGGTCACTGGTATTCTGGCTTACATATGAACAAATCAGAAGGATTTGTGGAGTTAGTTCTTTTTAAAATCGTGAAACCACTTCAGTATCCACAAAACAAAGAAGGAACGGAAAACTGAATTCTCATTCCACAAGGATCCCAACTCCACAGGGAACTAATTAATTTAGGAGACTGGCAGTAGGATCACATGTATGGGTTGCTGCCCCAAATTCAGTTCTCACTGGTTAGGAGTAGCTGCTCTATGAAATTTAGGTTTTACACAGGACAAAATTGCCACAATAATCCTTCAACTGGCAGTGAGCATCTTTCTCAAACAGAAAACAGAGGTAAAAAAGAAAAAAAATCTACCAAGGAAGTAGAATATAATGGGGATTGCTTGTTTGATAATGGAGATGGTGGCTGTCGTTAAGAGCAGGTTGAACAATGCAGCACTGAACATGTTCTGTGGCTAAGCAGGGTATAAAATTATTTGGGAATTTTTGCTATTACCACATTTGCACACACACACAAACTACCTCGTTAGTTAGATGCCTCAGCAAACCAAGCTTCTACTGGTAGGAACTGAAGAACATTAAAGCAGTTTACCTGATTTCCAATTTGTTTTGCACAGAAGGTGGAAAGGGGTGTGTTCCTCTTGCTTCCCAGAGACTGCCTGACCCCTTCACTGAACCATTTGAGTTGCAATGCAGTCCTGTACACAGGAAATCAAAATCCTAGTTCGTTCTGTCCCTCCTCAAAAGACTTATAACACACATGCTGTCCACAGGACCGAGTTGAGCTACTCATCCTTGGAGAGTCCCAGTGCTGACACCGCAGAGTTACTAAAGTACTACTCTTCCATGGAAATACACACTCTGCCCCTTTTAAATCTAGGTGAAAACACAATGTTCTCTCCAAAAACACAAGAAGTGTGAGTGATTTTTTTCTTCTTTTAAATCTAAAGCTTTCCAGATCTCACGGGAAAGGGAACTGCTGCTGTTTGTCACTAGGCTTATCTTTGGCAATCGGGAGGCAAAAATGCAGTATAAAAGCAATCGTAACGCAGACAAAACAAAGCTGGCTTTGATTTAGCAGCATCTAGTAATGAAATGACTGTGCAAGATTTAGTTCATCAAGTAAATAGCATTTCTTCTAGACTAGTCTTTGCAGCTAGTATCTTCAATATGCCACTATGATTAAATACACTTTGGGTGTCTTGGCTCTTTTTTTATTGTGTTGTAGATCTGTCAGGGCTGCACACATTTCTGTGTGTGACAGCAGCCTGGATAAAAATTAATCTCATCATTACTAGGGGATCAGAAGGTTTTGTTCGCAAATACTGTTATTTTTCTAATTGTTTTTCTAATTGTCAGACTGAGAAACTAATCTTGAGTGCTTTCCTTCCTGCACGCCATCACCAGCAATTATAGACCAACAGTCAAAGCTGGTTCTTTAGCTATATCCTGAGTGCTCCTGCCTGCATGCCCGTTACTCAGATAACCCTGATGATGGATTTGCAGAAGGACTTGGATCTGTTGACTCTAACAAATTAATTTTTAAAGTCTTATAGTGAACAAATGTTTTAATAAAGCACTTTGGCTTTGTTTGCATGTGAAACACTACAGAGATACATTAACAGTGCTGATTCCTACTATTTTGTATTTTAAAATAAATAATTTGACCCTCCTGTGGCCTAAGAAGGACCCACTGAAGTCCTGGGCCTTCCTCTTCCTTACACCTCCGCTTCTGACCACTGTCCCTAAGGGCTGGAAGGCAGCCCCATCAAGGTTTCAGAGGTCTGCCTGGGAAAAGGAGGGCAAAGCCAGGGAGAGACCACCGGATTGCAGAGCTGAAGAGATGAACGGTGTGACAACCGGGGCTATCTCCAGGGGGCCACCACACAAGGCCCCCACATTCACAGAATCACAGAAGGGACCTCCAGAGATCATCGGGTACAACCCCCCTGCCAAAGCAGCTCCCTAGCACATATTGCACAGATAGGCGTCCAGATGAGTCTTGAATATCTCCAGTGAAGGAGACTCCACCACCTCCCTGGGCAGCCTGTCCCAGGACTCTGTCACCCTCACTGGGTAAAAGTTCTTCCGCATGTTGGTGCGGAACTTCCTGTGCTCCAACTTGCAGCCATTGCCCCTTGTCCTATCCCCACAGACCAATTGGGGGTTGGCCAATTCCCCCTGCATCCCATACTTAAGATATTTATACACATTAATTAGGTCCCCCCTTAGTCTTCTTTTCTCCAGGCTGACTTTACACTTGCTTTTGTTGAATTTCATCTGGTTTCTCCCTGCGCAGCTTTCCAGCCTGTCCAGGTCTCGCTGGATGGCAGCGCAGTGTTCCTGCGTGTCAGCCACCCCTCCCAGCTTTGTATCATTCGCTGCTCTGCTGCCCGAAGCCTCAGAAGAAGCGCTATTCTGCAGCTGCCTCATCCATAGGCAGGCCAGCCGCGGACGCTGCTGCCCCTCAGTCACCCTCCCCGCGCTGCAGAGCGCTGAGCCAGCAGGGACGCGGTGGAGGCCGGTGTTCTGGCCCGGGAGCAGACGGGACGGTGACAGGCACAGGGCGGCCTGTGCCTCAGCCGCTGAAGAAGCCTCAGGCAGTCTGGCGGCAGGAGCCTCGCTGGCAGCGGCGGGGCGGCCCTGCACTCTGTGCCGCTGGGACGCTGGCTGCGGCGAGGCCGGGGAGAGCCCTCGAGCGGTGGGCGGTCACGGTCACGGTCACGGTCGCGGTCGCGGTCCGCCTGCGGCTAACAGCCTCGCACCGCGCTCCCACCCTTACCGGCCACCAGCTTCCCGAGCGCCCCACCCCGCCCTCACACTGCGCTGGCCAATAGTCTCCAAGGCCTGCGCGCACGCCCCGCCCGACAGCCGGCTCTGGCCAACGGATACTGAGCGGGCTCGGAGGGTTCTACTCACGTCCTCTTCGCTCGGTCGCGGGTGGGGACATGTCTAGCGGTCTCCGGCCAGAGCTCTGCGGCTCCAGCGTGTCCCGGCGATAACCCTCTTTTCTGTGGCGCCTCCGAGCCGTCTCCGTTCACCGGGGAGGCCGCATATATTAGCCCGCTCCTGCCCACCCCCTCCCCGCACCGGGATGTAAATGGACTCTACCACTGGGGGCAACCGGTTAACGGATCCCGGGGATCACGTGGGCGGCGTGCGTGCCGTATGAAGCCGGGGCGGCGGCCATTTGGCTTCGTCCCGTCCGTGGAGGGATGAGCCGCGGGCCGGGGATGCTCGGCCCTGGTGCCGCCGTGACCCTGCGGATCTGCGCTGTGGGCCTGCGCCCCGAGGTGCCTGTCGTGCGGCTTTGGGGGCTGCTGGGGGAGCGCAGTGCCGACTACGTCCGCCTCCGCCATGAGATCCAGGCGGCGGTGGGGCCGCGCCTGGCAGCAAACCCCGGCCCCTCGGGGCTGGTGGCCGGTGGCGCGGAGCTGCGCACCGGGGATCTGGCCTTGGTGGAGATGGTCGGGCTGTGGTACCGCTGCTGCGTGGTGAGTTGCCGCGGCCAGGACTACCGTGTGTTCCTGCTCGATGAGGGCTGCACGGTGGTCACATCTGCCTATTACCTGGCGCGGGGCCGCAGGGAGCTTTTCCAGCAGCCCCCCGAGGTGCTGGGCTGCATCGTGGCTGATGTCATGCCATCCGGAGGCCCCAGGATGCCAGCTTGTAGGGATGCACCTCTCTCCACCTGGACAGTGGAAGCTATGGAGTTCCTCAGCCACCTGCACAGCAAGGAGGTGTGTGGTCTGGTGCAGGAGGTGATGACGCCGCAGCTCATAGTGCTGGCGCTGCCCCAGCTCACAGCCCAGATGCATCACCTGGGTCTGGCCAGGCAGGTTGCTCCCAGCTGGTTCCTCCAGGTGCTCAGACACTGCCTAAACTACAGCCCCTCTAGGAACCGGACCGTGCCACAGGCTCCAGCGTGTTCCTCTGTAAGTTCTACAGTGTCACAGCTTCTCCATGTTTTGCTGTCACATCAGCCTGTGTTACCATCCATGGACTACTTTTATCCGAAGCTTCAGTTGGGTGTGACAGAGCCTGTTATAGTGACCCATGTCTCTGACCCACACCGCATTTACTGCCAGTTGCAGAGCCTCTCCCAGGAGATCAGTTGCCTTTCTGATACCATGGGCCATGCTTATGACCGGTGGGAGCCGGATTTGTTGCTCAAAGTGGGCTCACCCTGTGCTGCCCGTAGCATAGATGGCCAGTGGTACCGTGCAGTTCTGCTGGAGGTTATTGCTGGGGAGCAGGACCAGGAAGTGGCTCTAGTTGTCTTTGTGGACTATGGAAGGAAGGAGATGGTGCCCAGCACTAACCTGCGCCATTTACCTGTTGAGTGCTTTCGTATGCCTGTGGTGACTTACCCGTGTGCTCTTCAGGGTATTTCAGCTAGGGGTTCTGGCTGGTCCCCAGTGCAGATGGATGAGCTGAAAGCGTTGGTGCTAGGCAAAGGAGTGAGTGCTCACATCGAAGCTTTTAACACCTTTGAGCATCTCTATTATGTGACCCTGTATGGGGAAAATGGGGTCAACCTGAACCATCTTTTTGGGGTGCAGGCTTGCTGTTTGGTGAGAACCCATATGCAGGTCAGCCAAACTGAGGCTCGGGGGCAGCTGGAAGTAGAAGAATCCACAGCTGAAGAGCCGGAGTTGCCACCAGGAGTACTTCCCGTTGCTTTCATGGACAGAGACCTGGCCTCTGCTCCTGTACTTGGCCTGCGCCTGAAGTTGGGCGCGTTCCATGATGCGCAGGTCTCCCACCTCCGGGACCCATCTGAGTTCTGGCTGCAGCTCCATGAGCATCGCCAGCTCTTCAGGCAGCTGAGGCAGAGCATGTGGAATTTTTACTCCCATGCTACAAAGCTGGGTAGCGCTGGGTGGGACCTACAGCCTGGCTCCCTTTGTTGTGCCAGTGGGACAGAGGGTGTCTTTTATCGTGCGGTGATCATCAGGGTACTGAACAGCCAGGTAGAAGTACATCTGGTGGACAGGGGCAATATGGAAACTGTAGATCGGTGTGCAGTAAAGGAACTGGTTCCTCGGTTTAGGGAACTACCTGCTTTAGCTCTGAAGTGTTGTTTGGCAGGTGTCTCTCCTCTGAGAGGGAGCTGGAATGACTCATCTGTGTCTGCCTTCAGAGAGATGGTACTGAACAAGGGACTGAAAGTTCATTTTTTGAGTGTGCAAGGTGACAAATATGTGGTTGACATTTTTGACCAGTCCCAGTTAGGAGAGAAAAGTGTAAGTAAACAAATGGCCAGGGGAGGGTATGGTGAATACCAGAGATGTGAAATAACCGAGGCTCTCCAGAAATCACCTGATAAAGTTGTGAGCCAGCCCTCTGCCGTAGCATGGGCTGGGGAGGAAAAGAAAATAAATGAAGAGAAGCAGCTCAGGAAAGAATTTGGTTTAAAGAGCAGTAATAGAGCAGTTAATTCTCATGCCACTGTGATAGCCAAAGAAACACCTGTTGCTGCCATTCACAGTTCTCAAACTAGCCAGTCTCTTACTGCTCAGATGTCTGAAGGCAAGGAAAACCTGCCCATCTCTTGGAGACAGGGTTATGTGAAAATGAAGTCATGCCCTTCTTATGGAGCTCTGTCAGAAGTGGGAAGTACAGTTAGTGTTGTTGTGTCATATATTGAAAGCCCTGGTCATTTTTGGTGTCAGTTAAGTAGCAGATGCCTTGACCTCAAAGTTTTAATGGCTGAAATTCAGGAGTACTGTAAAAATTCATCCCACCCACATGCTTGGCCAAATTTTGTATGTTTAGCCCGGTACTCAGAGGACAAAAAATGGTACAGGGCTTTAATTATTAATAAAGCCCCTTCCAAAGATAAAGTAGAAGTTGTGTATGTTGACTATGGCAACAGAGAACTGGTCTCTCTAACAGACCTCCGTTCAATTGATGAACGCTTTCTTCAGTTAGAGACTCAGGCTTTCAGGTGCAGCCTTTACAACTTAATCCAACCAAACGGGCAGGATCCTTTCGCTTGGGATGAAGAAGCAACTCAGGTTTTTCGGGACTTTGTTGATAGTTCATCTTGCTTTGAACTGAAGTGTACAGTATTTGCCTTGGCTTCGATAAATCATTCACAGATATTTAGCATTGTAGATTTAATGACCCCTTTTCAGAGAGCTTCTCAGTTCCTGGCCGAGAGAGGTGTGGCCAGACCTTTATCTCCTCTAAAGCCTCCTGTATCCTCGGTTCAGCTTCACTCTTACTATTACTCTATGCATGACATCAAAATTGGGAGTGAGGAAGATGTTTATATTACACACGTTGATGATCCGTTGGTGTTTTACTGCCAGCTTCAAAGACATGCAGATGTCTTAGCACAGCTTACCAATAACATCAGTCACCTAAGTGAAACGATGACCAACTCGGAGACCTCTCAAAGGTGTAGGAACTTGTGTCTAGCGAAGTATACTGATGATCACTGGTACAGGGGAGTAATTACCAAAACAAAACCTAATGTGGAAGTCTTCTTTGTGGATTTTGGGAACACAGAGACAATAGAGAAAGAGAATCTGCTGCTTTTACCCCGTGATGCTTATGATATCTTGCTTTTGCCAATGCAAGCCATAAAGTGTGCCTTATCTGATGTATCTTACGTTTCTAAAGAAGCTACAACATGGTTTAAGCAAGCTGTCCTAGAAAGGCAATTAAAGGCGATAGTAGTAGCAAAGGAATCTGATGGTAAACTCTTGATGGAGTTATTTGATGGTAATACCCAAATTAATGCAAACCTGAAGGAGGAGTTCAGCTTAATCAACAATATGGGACTGTGTAGGCCTGCAGAAGAGGAAACTTTGTTCTCTGGAAATACAGATGTGAGTGAGAGGAACAAGATTGCAGAGTCCCTGTTAAATACTGGTAGGCCACTTGAAAGATTAAACTGCAGACCTGATGCCCAGGGAAGCGAGGGGAAGAACAAAGAGCACTTTAGAAAAGAAGATGATGTAAACCTTTTCCAGCCTGATGAGAAAGGAGATCTGGCAGCTGGGTTGCTAGAATCTGATGAAATGCTTACCAGTAAGAAGGATGCTTTTCTGTTAAATGAAGCAAGGGTGGAGTCTCTGCTCTCTGAGATGGATGCAAAGACAGATACCAAATCTGATGCTGAAGGCGGGTGTATAATGCTTGAAAATGCATCTGATCTACTGCAACAGAAGATAGTGCCAGCCCTTCAAGTGTTAGTCTATGTGTCTCATGTAAATGATCCATGCGATTTTTATGTTCAGCTAGAAAGTGACGAGGCTCAGCTTAACAGCATTTCAGAAAGCTTAAACAATGGGACACAGGTGAAGAACCCTTGTGGTCAGCTCTTTCAAGCAGGAGACTTAATTAGTGCTGTTTATTCAGAAGACAACCTCTGGTATCGAGCTGTAGTAAAAGAGAAGACTTCTGAACACTTGTTAAGTGTACAATACATTGATTATGGTAATACCTCGGTAATTAATGTTGATCAAGTGCACAGACTCCCAGAAGACTTGTTGTCTATTCCAGCAATAAGCATTCACTGCTTCCTAGGTGGGCTTAAATGCAAAAAAGCAGCAGCCTGGGCAGAGAAATCAGTGCTTCGCTTCATCGAGAGAACAAGAGACGTTCTTGTAACATGTCAATTTGTAGACAAGGTTGAGGATAAATGGGAAGTTATTCTCAGTGACCAACAAGGTCTAATAGCAGTGGATTTAGCTGATGAGAATCTTGAAAGTAGGGAAAGATCTTGTTCAACAGAAACACTTGATAGACAAGAGAACAGTGACATCATAACTGTGATGGAGCCTTTGCCTCCTCAGGCACAAAATGAATGTGATTGTGAATCATTTATCTGGAAGTTTCCAGAGGCAGGTCAGACCATAAAAATTTATATATCGGTGGCAGATGGTCCAGAATACTTCTGGAGTCAAAGTGCTGATGCAGAAGACATGAACTACATAGAGGAAAAAATAGAGGAAGCAGAAAACCTTGGACTAAAGTCTTTCAAAGATTGCAGATCTTGTATTAAAAGCTGTCATGTTTGTCTAGCAAAATATAGTCAAGATGGGAAATTCTACAGAGCTCAAGTCAGCAGTGTAGAAGGTGATCACGTAGTTGTTAGACATGTGGATTATGGAAGTGAGGAAACTGTTAGCTTGGAGATGGTCAGACAAATTCCATCTGAATTGCTCAGAGTTCGTAATCAAGCATTTGCTTGCTGTCTGTCAGGTTTCAAGTCCTCAGAGGGCTCATGGCTTACTGAAGCAAAAGAGAAATTTTATGATATAACCAAAGACCTCTTAATAGAAGCTGAAGTATTAGAAACTCAGGAAAATAAAGCTTCTAAGGTTCCTCTGCTTCTTGTCAAGCTGGAAGCTTCTGGCAAGAACATTAATGAAGAGATGAAGTCTTTTTGGAAGGCTAATGAGGGAACTGATGACAATGCTTGCTCAAACCTTGAGAACCTTTTAAAGGAAAAAAGCTCTTCAAACAATTATATGGGTCTTTGCCTTGAAAGAGAAACTCCTGCTGTTTGTGGATTAGCTCAAGAAGAAAGTGAAAGTGCTTTGCTTTGTTCTGAGCCTCTCCTGGGTGTAACAACTGAGTGGTTAAATGCTATAGAAGCAAATGTGTCAGTGGAAGCTATTTCGTATATGTCTGGGGAGGCTGATGGTGGATGTGAATCAGCTGAGCATCAAAGCAACTGTGATAAGGACATACCTCTCTCTGAAGGAGAGATTGATAACCATATATTACTAGAACCATTGATAAACTGCAGTCCTGATATTTTGGGGAGTCAAATGAAAGCTGCAAAACAAGAGTTATCTGAAGTACCATTTCAGGAGGGTGCTGAGCTGAAAGCAGAACTGACAGACAGTGCTTCAGCTGACAGCCTTCTCCTAGGAAACAAACAAGAACTGCAGAAATTGCTGGCACTCCAGGTACAGTCATCTTTCAGTGATGAAATGGGGACTTTAGTAGAACTGGATCAATTACAAACAAGCTCTACTACGTGTAATGATCTAAAAGAGCTCATGCTGGAGCTAGAGGCATTTTCAGCCCAATCCTCCTTTGGTGAAAAAACAAAGGAAGCTCTGGAAACATGGTCACTTGAAATGCAGACAGCTTTGGGCAGTAAAGCAAAAGAGAGAGTGTTACAACAGGAATTATCTGAGCTGCCAGTTGTGAGTGAGGAGACAGAGGAGTTGGCAGCTCTGAAATTTCTTGAACTCTTACCATCATTTAATGAGAACTTGGTGCCTTCAGTTGGTGATGGAGAGAACACAGTAGAGCTGATTACATGTGATGCTCAGATTTCTTTGGGAGAGAAGACAACAAACCTGGAATTCAATCTGTCTGAAATTGATAAAGCAGAAGCTACAGAAGATTGGATGGAAGATGTGCCTCCTCGTGTGTCTTCATCTGGTGGTAGACCTGACAAACAGCAGCATCTGAAGACCCATCACATGCTATCGACGCTAGGCTATGAAGCTGAGCAGCTTCTGGATCTGGTGCTGCCTGCTATGCAGCCATCTCAGCAAGATGTGGAGGAGGACTCATTAGGGTTGGAACATGCTGCCCTTCGATGTTCTGCAAGTAGTGGAAGTGTATTGTCATTCCTTACAAAGGACTTAATGAAACAGAGGCCAGTTTGCACTGTAAAATCATGTGACACTGAGGTTGAGAAAGATAAGGAGTGGCAGAAGAAAGAGGACTGCTTTGTGGAAGAATGGGTGCAAGAAGACTTGATTGACTTATTCAAGGAATGTGGAAATACATGTGTTCAGTCTTCAGGCTCCAAGCTTGGGAATGAAGTAGGAAAAAAGGAAAATGAGAACTTAGTTGACTGCAGTGCAGGTAAAGTATCTGATTTTAAGGAGTTAGATAGAAAAAACGTTGTGCACATTCAAACTTGAAAACACTTTTCTTGTAGAAACTTAACTTGTATTCCTAACAAGTTACTAGTGTTAATGTCAGTATGTTTTGATGGGGTAAAGAGTCAGCATAGGTGGGGTATCTCATGGAAAATGTGACAGTCTAAGAGCCACTAGTCTTACTTTGAGAGGTTAATGATTTTATGATAGGAAATACATTTCTGAACATGAAATGCATTTTCAAAACTGTCCAAGGTGGGTTTTTTTAAATTTATTTTTCAAATAGTTATTTAAGTACAAGTAGTTTGGAGGGAGCAGGGGAGCGTGGGAGTTGAATTTTTTGGTGGGGTTGTTCTTAGGTGGTTTGGGTTGTGGGGTTTTTTTGTCCTACTTCATTGATACGTTGTCATTTTTGTAGAATGCAGTGAATATACTTGTAATCTGGAGGGCTTTGCAGTTGGTTCCAAATGTGTGGTGTGGACCTCTCTAAAATGGTGCGAGGCTCAGATTTTGGAGGTATCTGAAAAAGGTACCAGGGTAAGTATGGTTTTAATACTCTTTCTGTATTCTTAAGATCTGGTCCTTTGGTCTTCCTCTGAACTTTGAATATATTATAGAAATCTATTACAGAATTTAAGACTTAGTATTGCAAAGGCTGACTCTGGAATTGGAGACAACCTGGAAACAGCAGTGTCTCAAACTGAGTGGATGCTATATGTCAACACTTGAATATTCCCTTCATGCCTTATTCCCCTGTATTGACTGGGAAGACTGAAGGATCTGGCTCTAGTTTGAGATAGATACTCATCTGTGTGCAGTTCTGTCTGGCCTGCAGGTTAATGTTTTGCTGTGGGGCTGTGCCCACCATTAAATGCTCATGCAACGTGGCATTAGTTTACCAATGTTCTGAGGAATTAGAGCTAGAACAGTAGAAACTTGGGAAGAAACTTAAGTTATACTGTAACTAGTAATGAATATGCAGCTGTTCCTTTTCAGCGAAATGTGTATTGAATTAGTTGTTGAATTGATCAATTAATCAATGTTAACTTTAACAATAGATTAGAATCTAATGATCTAATGGGTTACCTTGTTCTACTGCTGTTTAAGCTGTGGGATAAGTGAGAAGTCTTCCTCCAGTTCAGGGGAGTGTGTGTCTCCACATATGCACAGGCATTATACTTATGTAAAAGGGCCTTTACGTTGTAATTTAAGGTTACAAATCCAAAAGATCACTTCACAGAAGTAACTTTTTGGAAAATTGAATGCCTGAGATCATGGAAGCTGGTTCTTTTGCTAGTAGATTCCTTAGATACCTAAAGGTAACCTCAGCTGTATTCAGGTGTCAGTGATGCAGTGATAGCCCTATTCATCAGTTTCTCACTGGTTCTGATCTGGTAGATGTTTTCCAGACTTCCCCTCCTACCATACTTGGCTGAGAAGCCCAGGAAAGCCTCAAGCAGATTTAGTAGTGACATTCAGCTTTATGTGAGGTTAACTTGCTCTTCCATGCAAGATCCAGACTGAAAGCCTTCTCAGCAAGTCCTCAACTGTGTTTTCCTACTGGGATGTCTTAGGTGCTGATTGTATTCTAAGGATCCGCCGCTGCTCTAAATACAACTTGTCGCTGTCTGTGCAGGTCTTGAATCTCTCCAGTGGCAATGAGGAGATTGTGGATCCTGAGAATGTCTGGAACGCTATTCCTGACTGGGCTTGCAGATCATCTGAGGTATGGCTTTGTTTATGGGCTAGGGAAGACAGTACCTGTCTTTAGAAAGGGTGCTCTGAGTTTAGTTGTGATTCCTCCTGTGTCACAGTGAGACAGAAAGGCAAAGTAGCACTGATCTAAATCTGCACAGTATTTTGCTTTAAGACATCATATTGTCCTTCCTTCCCTAATAGATTTCTGTGGAGACTATAGAACTGTGTGTAAATTTATTAAGTAAATGATACAATTTGTGTAAACTGTATATAAAACTGTCAGCTGAGGACTGTGAATTGTCTGGGAATAGATTAATGAAAACAGCTTGAAGGAAGAAAAGTTACTGTAGGTCTACAGTTAATCAAGAGCTGTAAAACAATGCTGATGTGTATTTTGACAGATCATGCTTGTAGACTGTGTAACTAACTGGTAAATCACAAACAATTCTTCTGTTACAAAGTAAACAGGAAACAATAGGAAGGTTCTCACCAGTGTTCTTCATGAAGTACCAACATATTAAACACTCTTATCAGCCATGCTACTGAGGATGGTAATGAATTTCCAGTTCATTCTTCACATACAGGTTTTGTATCAAAGAAAAAAAGTGGTCAGTAGACTTCTGTAGAGACTTATAAGGGGGGGAAACTTGTCGTAAGTACGAGTCCAGCAGTGCTGATGTAAAAAATAATGTAGAAATAAAGGAAGCGCCTCAGTGGAAAACTCTTGGCAAAGTACCAGCTTCCTAACAGAGTCCCCTTTTGTTTAGGCAATAACCTCTGAAACAGAAAATTTTCAGGTCTTACCAGAGGAGTCCTTAGATCAAGGTAAGACTACCTGAAACATACCAGAGGTTGTGTATGTGGTGTTTGGACTTTTTTTAACTTTCTAGAAAATGTTTTATTCTGGGAAATGCAGTTGAAACACCTTCTTTGACCTTATGGATTTACTCTAATGTTCTTATTTTCTTAGTAGTGTTACCTTGCATACTGTCAGTGTAATGGTGAATATGTGCAATGAAAGCTGCTACTCTGTCTTGATTAGAATTCAATTCAGTATCGATTTATTCAGCTGAGTGGATTGAGTCTCTCGGAGAAGCTGGGGTGGCATGCCGAAGTTACAGATTTTGGTAGGTTTTTGAACACTGGCCACCAGCATGCTGCTATTCCTCCCACTTCTGAGGCAGGGTGAGTGACTGCTAGGCAGACTCTAAGCCTTGTAGCTTGGGATTTGAACACCCCAATCCTTTAACTGATCTTGGTTTATGAGTCTAAACTTGTTATAATACCATCTTAGTTGCTGTGAGGATAGTTTGTCAATACTGCATGGAATCTTTGTTACCTAAAAACTTTGAACGGTTACTGGTGAACATCTGTTCTGTGTAACAAAGAAAATAGTACAGGCTTTCTGATTATATACTATTTTTATTATGTATGGAATCATGGAGCAGTTCTGGCTGAAAGGGACCTTTGGAGGTGCTCAAAGTGGAGCTGAATAGATCAGGTTGCTCACGGTCTTCCGTTCAGATCTGGATTCTGTCCAAGGATGGTGACTCCAGAACATCTCTGGGCAACTTGTTCCTGTGTGCAACCAGTGGTTGCTTGATAAAGATTGAACTAAGCTTAAGTAGAGATAACACTTGTGTTTTCAGGCACTGAACTGGTAATAGTACGTCAGTACAACTGGAAAGGCAGTGTGAGTGGGAGGTACCTGACCCCCAGGATGCAGATAGCTTGGGCTAAGCCCACTGGGGGATGGGGTGGCTTAACTTGCAGCTGGCAGCACTACTTGCTTCACTTGCTCCAGCTGCTTCTTTCTTTCAACTGTTTTGTCCTTACACAATAACTTTGTATTGTGTAGTTTCTTAATAGGGTTCAGTACTTGGATGACACTTGGTCTGAAGCCTTGTAGAGCTGTGACTATAAATAAATGCATTTATACGTATTTAAACATCTTGATGGGTCCAATCTGTGTTTATTCCCTGTAGAAAAGGAAATGGACTGCAATTCAGATTTAGCTGAAGATACTCATGACCTCCAACGCTCCTATGAAATCAAGTGACCTGTTCACCATGTGAAGCTGAACAAGTACCTGTGCACACACCTTCACAGGAACAAGAATACAAGCAAAGCACTGAGTGTTAGTCCTACCTAAGTGAGCCTGTCACTACCATGCTCCTCTGTGAAGGAGTAGTGCTTATGGGTGGCTCTTGTCAGCTTGGCTGCTTACAGCTGTGCTTTCCTTACTTAAAAATCAGCCTCTTGACTGGCATTCCTTGCACTAACTTGTATCTAGCTGTTGGTGGGTGGTTCTTGAACAAAGGTTTCCTCTGAGTTGCTTTATAGCCTGCTCTCTGTTGCACAATGCAGTTGCTTTTTGAAAACATTAAGTGCCACGTTTTTTTTTTTCTGTGGAAGGTTGAGGGTGTCTTTCTGTTGGTTTTTTGGTTGTTTTTTTGTTTGTTTTGTTCTCTCTGTAAGGGAACATAACTGTTTTGTGTTTAAGTCTTGCATCTGGTGTTATAAAGCAATGGAAGAAACTGGAATAAAGCTTTTGGCTGGTGTGCACTGATCAGTGTGTTAATGACTGGTGTTCTTTGCCTGTGCATAAGCAAAGTGCTGTGTGCATACCAGGTATCTTGCTTCAGCTGTACTTCTGCAGGTAGGTGGAGCCATGCATGTCCTGCTGTTACTGTTCTGACCCTAAACAGCTCTCTCGACCACTGTGAGCTATGCTGAAGGCTTTTAACCACCACACACTCATGTACAAAACAGAACTTGTCTTTATGACCCAGCCTTGATGGCACTAAAGATGAAGCTTTTCTTCTAAACATGAAGCAGACGCAGGAAGGTTTTGTTGCTGCATGTACAGTGTGGTAAGGACTTTTCCTTAAAGCAGCTGCAGCATATCTCACCTTTTATTCTCTCCATGGGTTGAAAAGGGGTTTCTGTTTTATACAGGAGCATGGAACAGGCCTATAGCTGCTTCCTCCGCTTCAGAGGCTGTGGATTTTCCGTGCTGCTGTGAGGACTTAGGAACCCGAGATCTCTGACAATGTAAGTCTGGCTGAGTGCTGCAGTAGGCCTCAGGTGTTAGTGCTCACTCAGTAAGCAAAACACTTGTGTGTTTATTCCCTTAATAGAGACAATACATGGTGATTGACTGGAGTCATTTAATTAAAGTCTGATGACAGGCTTTAGGTGTTGCAATCTCATGTTAAGATCACAGATTACATAAATAGTTAACTACATTAACTGCATTGCTTGCTCCACTTGCTTCAGTTGTGTTTTTTTCTAACCTGATTTTGAAACAAACAGGCTACAGCCTTTTGCAAGGTTTAGTCATTTACAAGTTACCCTTCCATGGGGCAGCTTCAAAGAATGTTTTTTGTTCTAAAAAACAGAGCCACCTTTAAGCCAACCACCACAGTGATCTGCTGCTACTGCCAGATAACAGGCATCAGTATCTGGAGAGTATTACAACCATGAGAGATATCAAGGTGATCAAGCAATGCTTACACACTCCTTTTAAAGGTAGTAGTTGAAGTGACACATCTTCTGTCACCTACAATGGTGTGACTGAACAATAGTGGTTACAGAGGTTAACAAGAGAGGCACTGCTTGGTGTTTTGCTGAAGGGGAATTACAGTTGCTACAACAAAACCGACCATTTCAGCAGCTTTTGGAATGGAAACATCTTCTGCATGTGGCAGTAAGCCCGGATCTTAAATGTAAGTGGGTTAAATTCATATGAGAAGTCTGGTGTCTGAACACCACCTTTCTCTGCTGTCTTCTTAAACTATTTCTTGTAGCTTTGGCTGTGACTGGGTAAAACAGGACAGTTTAAAACCATCTCTCCTTCACTAGAAAGAGCAAAAACCTGCTCCAACTCTCAACTTATCAGAGCACAGCTGAAACTAAATAGTTTCAGAACACATTAAAGAATTGTTTTTCTTACATTGCAACAGAGGTTTGCTGGGTGCTGCTGACTTAAAGCTTAGTAAGCAGAACTTTAGTTGAATTCCTTAGAGCTTAATCTTTCTTTAAACTTGATGGTAGTTTAAAGGTGCTTTCAATTTTTTACTTGATTTTTCCCCTGCTGCCTATAAAGCAGAATTTACCCTGTTACAGTATTTCAGAGCATCCAACTAACTCACTTGAACTAAGATTTCTCTACATTTTCATGATAATGCAATCTAGTGCCTCAGCTGCTTTTTTGTTCCACACCCCAAAAGCTATGTAGGTAGCCAGTGCTATCATGTGTCTGAACAATGTCTGACCAACGTTAGTGTCCTGATGTCTGTGGCATTTTCAGTATTCCTTTGTTCTCCTTATTCAGATTCAGCTTGAGATAAGTCAATATTGGTACCAGGAATAACATTGGGTCCTATGCCATCCACAAGAGAATCCCACTTATTGAAATCTTTCTTAAGACCTACAAAAAGGGGGAAAAGAAAACCCAAGAGGTAACAAGTTAAGTAATTGTTCTTTGTAAAGAAAGCTATGCTGAAAAATCAAATGGGCTTGGCAAAGTAGGGTGGCATGATGTGTTATGGAGGGGAAAAATGCCACTCCAGGTTTTCATGTATCAGAACAAGCTTCAATGGGGAGCTGCTCAGATTACAAAAGTAACACACCTCTAGAAAGAGTGATCTGTTTTCTCTACTCAAACTTTGACCCAAATTACTTTTGATCTTGTGCTAAACTGAATGGTTACATAAAAAGCTTCAGAGGAGTTAAGCATTAATAACATTCATGCTTTGATATAAACAGATACTTACTCAGATGTTTCTGCAGGAAGGCTAATGAAGCATGATTACTTATATCAATAGCTTCATTTGGGTCTATTTCTCCTTTTAATTTGAAAAATCTTCCAATGAGTTCTCCAATCACAAAAGTGAAGTCAGGAAAGCTCTGATGTACTGACCCCCTGCAAACAGAACAATTATCAGGCTTGTAAGAACACCATGGGTTGCACAAACTCCTTCCAGGACAGTCACGGGTCTTAGGCTGTTGTTTTCAGTAGAAGACAAAACAGCATGTGAGACTAGCAGTAAATTCTGCCCTAACCACAGAAGGGAGGAAGTTTTGTATGTGCTTACTGTAAGTCACTGTAACAGCAATAAAGAGTTGGCTTGGCAAAACTCTGCTCTGAGGTGGATTACACAGCTGTCCACTCCCCTGTACATGGTGCTTTCATGAGGTGAGCGTGTAACTGCACCCAGAAGGCTATGTAATGTGTGAGGCCCAGAGGAAAACCTGTGCCCCAAGGCACACCTGAGTATCTTAAACTTGGGGTTACTGGCTGCTTTGAGAAGTCTGTCCCCACTATGGGGGATGTACCACTGTCTAATTTAAACATACAGTGAAAACCCAGGCATGAGGAAGTAGTGACTGTCTGTCTTTCTGCAGTTATATGGAGAACATCTCCAACAAGAGAGTAAGGATTCATCTTCAACCACAGAAATATGGATCCTGGACACTTACTTGATAGTGATCATTTTCTTGTTTGTGTCATTGGAGCTGAGCCTCTTCATCTTTAAGATGTTTTCAGCCCACTGGAACTTTTCAGAGTTGATAAAAAGCAGTGGTTGCTGGACACTGTTTTGGTAAGTGTCATCACCCACTGGAAGCATCCATGCATCAAGGGCAATGCCACACCTGTCAAAACCAACTGAATATGGTCACAAAACAGAAAGCTTCTGAGTGGAAGTTTGCAGCATGTTTTGATTTGCAGAAGACAGGGGAAAGAGAAACTCTTATGATACTGAACAGGGAAACAGGTTAATGAATCATTTTGTTTCAAAATTATTTTTCTCTAGGGAAACTGATCCATTATTGCATTTGTTGGTCTCCATTGCCAGGTGCAGCTGGGCACAGGAGCTTCTGCAGGGTCTCACAATAGCATAATATAACACGATACAGATACTATGTTTCACTGCATCCCCACAGTTGAAAGAAGCATGATTTGAGCAAACAAGCCATGCCAAACAACTTTTCTTCAAGAACTGATCAGTAGTTGGGAGATCTTAGGTAAGGTCCCCTGCTCCAGACCTCTCAAGTGCCGAATGTCTCTTGCCTTGTTTTGCATGCTTACCTGAATCTTATTTCTTTGCTGAGACTCTCAATAACTGTAGCACCACCAAAAGAGTGTCCCATCACAGCTATTCTGCTAGTATCAACAGAATCCTGTCAAAAAAATCCATGTGCTGTAAGAGACTTTCCCAATTTTATTTTATATTTTTCTCAAGGGAATAATTTTTTAGGCAATAGATCCTTATTGGAGTAAGGAGAGCATAGTTTCAGCGTATCTATCCAGCTTGGAATGACCTGAAAATACGTTCACAGATCTATGGTGTGATCTTCAGAGTATTTTACATGAATCTAACAAAACTCAGTCCCCACCTTTCACTCACCTTTAGGCTATTCCAGTCAAAGTTTGACTCTAGTACATTTGTTACTTCCTCTCCCGAATTGATTTTAAGAATGAGGTTGAGAGCTTTGATACACTCCTGTGCTCTTTGCTGCACCTGGGGAGAAAGAGAAGTCAGGGCAAAGCGGAGGAGGGAATTATCAGTAACTGCTTGGCTTGTCAGCCCGTTGGACACAAGGCTTAGTCCGCTTTCCTTCTCCCCTGTGTCTGATACTGTAACGACTGCTCTGAACTGCAGAATGCAACTGTAAACCCCAACTCTGACAAGATCTGACCAACAACAAAGCTTGGCTTCAGAAAGCCCAGAGCTGCAGCTCTTACATACAGCCTCTGCACACACAGGAATTTATCCCAGTAACACACACCAAAGACATTAACTCCATCCTGTTGCTACCTGGAGATGGGGTGGCTGGGATATGCAAAGGCTTGTTAACACAGCTACAAGGAAGGGTGACTTATGGCTCCTCCTCATGCTCACTTTGATGAGCAAATGTCATTACATCACTTGCCCCATCTGCATAATAGCTCTAAAACTGTCTTTGCACCAGATGAACCCACAATAAAAACCAGCCAAGAAGTCCTTCCCATTTTATATACCCACAAGTTCTTGAAAACTCTAGTAACGCAAATGAAGGTTTTACCATTTGGTATAAGAAGTGGTTTTGATTTTGGTATTTTAGCAGAAGAAAAGCTTCTGAAAGAACCAAAGTAGCATCCTTGGGAACTGCAGAGTATAGGCAGCCAGCAAGATCTGTGCATCTCCTCCCCCTTTGCCCTGGTGAGACCACACCTGGAATATTGTGTCAGGTTCTGGGCCCCTCAGTTCAAGGACACAGAACTCCTTGAAAGAGCCCAGCGCAGGGCCACCAAGATGATGGAGTGGAACATTTTCCTTATGAGGACAGGCTGAGGGACATGGGCCACTTTAGCCTGGAGGAGACTGAGGTGTGACCTCACCAATGTCTACAACTATGTAGAGGGTGAGAGTCAGGAAGAAGGAGCCAGGCTCTTCTCAGAGATGGCCAGAGATAGGACAAGGGGCAGTGGGTGCAAGCTGGAGCATAAGAAGTTCCATGTAAACATAAGGAAAAACTTTCACTGTGAGGGTGACAGAGCACTGGGACAGGCTGCTCAGAGAGGTTGTGGAGTCTCCTTCTCTGGAGACATTCAAACCCACCTGGACATGTTCTTGTGTGACCTACTCTAGGTGATCCTGCTCCTGGGGAGGGGAGGAGAGGAGGAGGGTGGTTGGACTAGATGATTTTCAAGGTCCCTTCCAACTCCTAACGTTCTGTGATTGCTGAATTTCAAACCTCAATCTCCCGACTTCTCTACACATGAAATTTGCAGACAGCAGCTTCTGGAGGTTGTTTGCAACTTCAGACATTAAGTATCTAGACTTGTGAGTAGGTAGTTGTATGCACACAGGAAATGACTACTGTCTGTATGGCCCCAGAGATAAACATCTCCCTGGCTGAGTTTGCACCAGCTGAAAGAAAACACTCCCACAATTTAAAGGTCAAGTCTGTGCTTGGAGGAGCTCAGATGTATGGCTCTATGGCATTAGCGTGGATGCTGCTTACAATCAGGAAGTCTGCACTGTTCACACTGCTGTAAACCACTTTCATGTGTGTTGATGGTGATGAGGCAAACATCCTCTTAAAGCAGCCATGATTCATCTTGCTACCCAACAGCAAACAAAAGCCTAAAGGCCACAGAAATGTTTGAATTCAACTCTGTGTCACTTAAAAGATTGGGCTGGGCAGCAAAAGTGGGAAGACACAGAAAAGAAACAGAAAGTTGAATGGAACCAGAGGAGAAGCAGCTGACTAAGCCTGACAGTGTGACTTCGTGAGAAAGCTGTGTTGAGGAAGTGGTTTCTGCTCTGATGAAAGCTGTTGTTGGCTTTCCCATCTTCAGGAACGTACTATTTGCTGCAGCAGGCTGCAGACATGGCCCATAGGAAAGAGTCTGCTAGTTACTCCTAAACACACCACTCCTGCCTTGCTTCCTAGAGCACAGATATAGGATGAGTACCTGCTTATGGCGCAAGAAACGCTCCTCCTCTCCCGTTTTCAGTTTCCTGTAGTAGATCCACTCCTTCTCCATGTTTGATGTAGACTCTTCCTGTGGCTCACAAATGGATTTTTTTTTACAATAATATGTTGCTGAAGCAGATTCATCTCTGTAATATCAACAAAAGGTTAATTCTAGGGATGTATTCTGTTTGGTTTGAGATGAAGTCAGCAAAACTTTCAGGTTTTGCTTATCTCAAGAGATCCAGCTACAACCAGTGCTGCTGCAGTCACAACCAAGTGCTGAGAGACTTTCTAAATAAAGCAATAGCCCCACCAAATTCCCATCTCCTTTATATTCTCCAGGTTCTAACAATAAGAGGAAGAGAAAAATAGCAAGCCTGAAGGATGACAAATGATATTTACCCTGGTGACTTTTCATTCAAGCACAAACTGCCTTTGCTTAGATAAAAATTAAGCTAAAATAATGGGGGGTGTGGGCTGGGCTGAAAAAGACACCCTAGGTTTTTATTTAAAAAAAAAAGAACATTAACATTCTCTTCACTACAAGAAAGTTTCTTTCCATTAGAACCCAAAACCGTGCAATATAGGTACATACCTGTGCTCCACAGCAGCCACTATAAAGCCCTGGGAAGCCATCTCTATGCAAATAGCAGAATAGATTGTCCTGCAATCAAAACCACACTCTGGTGACACATATGCATACATAATTATTTCATACATAATTATTTCATACATAATTATTTATGCTCTTTAAACACTGACTACGCTACATATGCTCTAGCCCCCATCCAGTGTTTCTCCTGTTTGAATTTGCTAGGCAGTAGAGCAGGCCAGCACATGTATGCCAGTCATCAAAGCCCACTCACAAAATCACGTTGCTGTTCTCCTATCCTTCAGAAGGAAAAATGCTAATGATTTAAAAAAATTAACACAGATGAGACTTGGCATCTTCAAAGAACAGTCCAAAAATCAACTAGTTAATCTTCACAACATACCCATGGATTGGTAAATACCCCTAAAATACGAAGAAGAAAAAGAAATAAATACATCAACCTTGCTTGTATTTACAGCTGTTGATGACAGTGGGGTCAATACTGATGCACAACAGCCTGTTATTCAAAACTCTTTCAGCTCCATGGGAAAACTCATCTCCCTACTGAAAATCTGTCCAGAACCACCCCTGGAGACTGCTGTCTCCATAGATGACAAAAGTAGTTGGTCAACAAATTGCAGAATTACCGAAAAGCTCCGAGTCCATGGGAAAAAATGAGAAGTGGGTATTTTTCTCCTGGCTTAAAAGCAGCGTTGGGCTTTGCAGGACACGTCACTGAACCTAGATAATTGAAGCACATGTCATTATTACTGAAATGACAGAAAGCATTTGTTCCTGAGGGAGAGATCACACAACTCTGATGACCACTGATTTCAGTGCAGTCATCTGAAGGTAAAGTACCAAATCTCATCCCTGAAACACAAAAGACAAAGATCTGGTTCTGAGAAAACTTCTTCCTTGGCAGAAGAGTTTCCTTCTCATCCTCTCATGCACAGCCTAGCACAAGGCCTACATACCTCCTGAACCCTACAAGAACACATTTTCACAAACAGACAGGCATCCAGGTCTTGCTGGCATTCAGACCTTAGTATGCATCCAACCTTTTTTGTATCAGCACATTTCTCTTCTGGGATTTAAATCTCCACACATAGGTGTGGAGCTCTTCCTACAGCAAACTCCCCTGCACTCCTATTCACAGCAGTCAGGGACTGCCTGAAAGCTGTGTCACATTCCACACTGAGCCTCTCACTACACAAACCATCCCTGAACAACACACATTTCTTTGGGAAAAACTAATTTTTCTTCTCCCTGAAGCAATAAAACCCTGCTCACAGCACAGCAAGGCAACCACCTGCATACAAAGCTCACAACCTTGCAACCAGTCAGGGAATAAAACCAAAGCCAGTCTTACCAACATAAAAATGGAAAAACTTTTCTACAATTCGGTACATATTAAGGAAGTCACAGAGTCCCTGATAGTACTCTTTGTCTGGAATCCATGGTGCCTCTTCGTTATCTGTGGCGATGCACGATGGATAATACAGGCGCAAGAAGCTTCCCTGGGATTAGAAGGGAAAAAAGAAAAAGAAAATTGATACTTATTTATATATGGCAGGGAAAAAAAACAGGAAAATAAAGGCTTCAGATGCAAGAATGACAGCTCGAGAGAATTAAGAGACTCTCATGAGAAAATTATTCTCTTCTACAGGCTTTGATGCCAACCCCACGTCAGTATCTTTCTGTCCCTGCAATGAACCTAACGTAGCCTGTGTGCCTCCAGGTAGAGATGCACGTCATCATCTCTATGTTAGCCTATGGCTGACTCTAAATGCTCCATTTAATTAATCATTACAAACACTCATTACTAAATTCCTTTATTTCTGCATCTTGCTGGAACTTTTCTTCTGTCTTCCTCACTATGCTCCCTTTGGGGAACAGTTTGATCAGTTTAACAGGAATGACTGTGTATCCTTCACCCTTCCAGCTGGAAGCTGTCCCTGTGCTCCTTGCACCAGTGGAGCTCTTACAGACCCAATTCAGCTTGCCAAACTGGGGGGAATAAAGGACCCTCCTAGAAGTGTACTTTTCCACTAGGTTAGAAAGACAAATTTTACCCCAAGGCTTGTTTCTGGAAGTCCAGCAGAGGAGATGTGGGTAGAGTCAGGGTCTCAACAGGGCTACAGTGTTCCTAGCTAACCTGGGCACAAGGCTGTAGGGAAGCTCTCAGACAGCTGCACAACAAAGGGTGCAAATATTGTTCTTCCTCCTCCTCAAGATGTTTACAAGTCACAGAATCAGAGAACATTAGGAGTTGGAAGGGACCTCGAAAGATCATCTAGTCCAACCCCCCTGCCAGAGCAGGATCACACAGACTAAATCACACAGGAACACATCCAGGCAGGTTTGAGTGTCTCCAGAGAAGGAGACTCCACAACCTCTCTGGCAGCCTGTCCCAGGACTCCATCACCCTCACAGGGAAAAAGTTCCTCCTTATACTTACACTGGAACTTCCTCTGCTCCAGCTTGCACCCGTTGCCCCTTGTCCTATTGCTGGCCATCCCTGAGAAAAGCCTGGCTCCATCCTCCTGACTCTCACCCTTTACATAATTATAAACATTAATAAGGTCACCCCTCAGTCTTCTCCATGCTAAAGAGGCCCAGCTCCCTCAGCCTGTCCTCATAAGGAAGATGTTCTACTCCATTATCTTGGTGGCCCTGTGCTGGACTCTTTCAAGGAGTTCTATGTTCTTCTTGAACTGAGGGGCCCAGAACTGGACAGAATATTCCAGGTGCGGTGTCACCAGGGCAGAGTAGAGGGGGAGAAGGACCTCTCTTGACCTACTAAGCATACCCCTTCTAATACAACCATTGGTCTTAGCCATGAGGCTTATGGTCAGGACCACCAGGACCCCAGGTCCCTCTCACCTACACTGCTCTCCAAAAAGTCTGTAGTGGTCCATCTTTCTAAACACAATTCTGTTAAACTGGTTTTTATCTGTCTCCATTTCTTACCACTGGTTTGAATCTTCTTTTCCTGCCTGTGCTCCAGTGCTTCCAGGAAACCACCCAAGCTTTCCACATTCACATGGACCCTCTGTACCCCCTTGCTGGTATTTTCCTTATGCTGGTATTTTCCAGCAGCAGTGTACCTATGGCACACCTTAAAACAGACATCCCAGCAGATGAACTGTATATAATTTACATGACTTTCTGCTTTGTGAGGGAATTTGCAACACACACTGTTCAAATTTGCTGTCTTACTCCAACTGTACTTTTGTCTTAAAAAGTTTAAGTCTGTTCCAAAGCTCATGTCCTTTTTTGGCCCTAAAATCTTTCTTGAACGCGAATTTATCCCTTTCTTACCCAGTGTGTACCAAGAGTGAGCTTGTTTAATTAAGTTTGTTTCTATTGACTCATCAAACCTAAGTCCACCTTTGATACAAAGGCTGTTAAGGAAGAAATGATCCAACCTTCATCCATACTGGTAATGATATTAACAGGATCCCAGCATAGTCTCCGTGAATTCTGCCAGCTGACTAACTGCTTACCAGAAAGGGAAAGAGGTTCAGTATCTGTGCCCAAGAAAACTGTAGTTATACAGATTGCTTATCTCAGACAAACACATGGCCTGATTGCAAAGAGAAACGACTCGCTGCTTCGTGTTAATGCAGTGTCAGCTCAGTCAAGGAAAGCACGTGAATAACCGTTCCAAACTGATCACAAGTTCCGCTGTACCTGGCTAGTCTGAGGAGTAAAGCCCCAGTGTAAATGCAGGCATATTCTCACAGGAAAATAAAAAAGCAAGGGGATTTGAACTGGAAACCCATAAGCGAGCCCATAGCTGGCTATTTACTGTCCCCATCTTCTTATCGTGGTTTCTCTCTGTACTAACCACTTGCAGAATTGACATCCTCTTCTTTTTCAGACAGAAAACGTTCTGAGAAAACATCTCGTGCTCAAGCTTGTGCAGCTCAAGCACTACTCAGCACCCAAACCTGACAAATCCCATGACCCCAGCGCAGATGGGAGAGGTGCTGGGGTGGATGGCAAGAACCCCTTGGGTCCCAGGAGGACACAGTTCCTCCATGGTATTTTGTGTAGGGGAGTCAGGAAGACAAGGAGGTTAGGAAGAGGCATAAAATAGCCATGTAAAACTTGCAGGTTACATCAGTGTGGTAAATTGAGCCAATTCCTGGAGACATCTGGTATTTCCTGAACTGTGCCCAGTACATATTCTACGTTGGGATGGAAAGGATAGAAAGGTCAGCTCTGAGAGTCAGCTCTGGAGCATCCCCACACACAGACAAGACCTTCTGTTTGATTCATCCACAGAACTACAGCAAGATGTTTTACAGACTCTGAGGCATAACCAACTGGTTTACCTCAGCTGCATTTTCTGTCATCAGGTCCGTACATCCAACCGAATGTGGTCCCTTTCCTTCAGGGATCCTGTAAAACTTCTCAGTGCTGTTGCTCCCCATTTTCATTGGTGCCTTCACCATCAAACCTGAGGAAAACACACAGCAAATTAAGAGGCCTCCATGGCCTGTGTCACCAGATCACCTATCCCGAAAAAAAGTCAGCGTGCCAAAGGTCCAGGAGTACGAAATTCAAGGCTGAGCAGATACAAGTACCTGCTACTGAGAATGAGAGACCTGAAACCCCCGAGTCGCCAACCTGACCTGCTCTACTGGGAGATTTCCTTGGAGCAGAGCCCAGATTCCCAAGGATGAGACAACACCACGCACTAACCAGAAAGCCAGGGAGAAAGCATTTGGCTGGGGACGCCGAGGTGGCACTTGGGAGGTGGAGGTGCAGTGGAGCAAAGAAGTCTCGCTTCTTGGGTGCAAAGAGGGAAGCGTAAGCCCAAGAGCGGCGAGTTTCGAGGCAAAGGCAGTCCCCTCCCCGCCAGCCCATGGCCGCTCCTCGGACGAACAGGGGAGTTTTCGCAGCTCCTCGCTAAGCAAAACCGGCCACGCACCCGGGGAACAAAAATGTCACAGAGAAAACCAGCGCTGTCGCAGTTACTCCGAGAGGCACGAGGAGGCCTGGACGCGACCCCTGGAGAGATAAGGAAGGGATGCCCACCCAGGAGAGGTCTCTGGGGGCGTCTGGCCGCCTCCCCCCCCACCCCTCGGCTCGTACCTGGGTGACACCTCCGAGCCAGGCAGGCCTGGGGATGAGCCGAGCGCCGGGGGAAGCAGCCGCATCCCAGCCTAGGCGGCAGGCGTGAGCAGCATCCCCTGCCCCTCGCTCCGGCCCCAGAGCTGGGTTTTATACCCCACGTCCTCCTCTCCCGGCAGCAGCCCCGGCACGGCGCCGAGGGGAACCGGCGCCATCCTAACACCGCAAGAGAGAGGCTCAGCAGCTCCGTTCCTGCCGGGCCGGAGCCTCCGGGGGATAGTAAGGGATGGGTAAGGGGGAAGGGAGCTACGCCGGGGCGGGCCTCCCTCGCCGGGGAAGCGGCGGGGCGGAGCGGGGACGCTCCTCCCCGGAAAGGGCGGTCGTTGCCGGCAGCGTGGAGCTACTGCTCGGGTCGCCAAGATGGTGCGGAAGCTCAAGTATCATGAGAAGAAGCTGCTGCGGCGGCTGGAGCTGGTGAGCTGGGAGGCGGCGGCGGGGAACCTGGCCGAGGTGAGGGCGCTGCGGCGTTACCGGCTGGGTCGGCGGGAGGACTACGTGCAGTATAAATCGCTGGCCCGCACCGTCCGCGCTTTGGCCCGCCGCCTCCGCGACTTGGGGCCGGCCAGCGCCGCCTTCCGCGCCCGCTGCGCCGCCGCGCTGCTGGAGAAGCTGTACGGGCTGGGGCTGGTGAACTGCCGGCGGTCTCTGGCCGTCTGCGAGAGCCTCTCGGCCGCCGCCTTCTGCCGCCGGCGCCTGCCCTGCCTGCTGGTGAAGCTGCGCATGGCCCAGAACCTCCGCCACGCCGTCACCTTCGTGGAGCAGGGACACGTCCGCGTTGGGCCCGAGGTGGTGACCGACCCCGCTCTCCTCATCCCCCGCGCCGTGGAGGACTTCATCACCTGGGTGGACACCTCTCGCCTCAGGCAGAAGGTGCTCGACTACAACCAGGAGCGCGATGACTTCGACCTGGCTGCTTAGGGGCGGGGGGTTGTGCCGCCCGCCACGCCGCCTGCCTGCGCTCCTCTGCTCTGCCCCCGGGGCACGCGTGGCCATGAACGGACTGGTACAGCCACAGCGGTGCCACCAGACTTCCCCGTCCCCTAAGACACATCCGAAAGAGGGACAGGGAAGCCACATACTCACTTGTAAAGTACCGCTGTACCCCTAACTACCATCGCAGCCACTGTCTCCATCCACGTGGAGAAACGTCCCTTCCATGTCCAGAAAACATCCGCTGACCTGGCTTTGTCCCGCCTGGATCCCGGAAAGTGAAAGGAGGATGCAGTTGGGTTTAAGTGCTTGGCTGCTAATAATAGCTGCTGGAAGGGTTTTAAGCCTGGCCGAGCGGCTGGATCAGGACTGAGCTTGGCAGCTTTCCCAGCAGGCTGCTCTGCCAGCTCCCAGCGTGTGGGAACCGGAGGAGCAGCTTCTGGAAGGACTCTCATGATGCTGAGGAATGTGTGCATGCAGCAGTTGTTTGGGGTCAGCAGTAAGCAAGAAGGCAGAGTACTGTGTTTCTGGAACTGTAAAAGTTTCAGCCATAAAAAAAACCCAAAAAAACAACCCAACTTTATTTACATGTGGAGTCTAAAGGGAAGTTTGATGCTCCAAGTTCAGTATCTTTGCTGTGTGGGCTTCCAGCTGACAGCTGGGCACCGTTTGTGGAGCGGGATCTAACTGGGGAGGCGTTGGAGGGAAAGCTATTCTAACGCTAACTGCAAATCTAGCGGGGGGAACTGAACTTGGGGCCTTCTGGAGCTGTTGGGAATGTATTGCCCACTGAAATAAAGAGTAGAAAAGCAAAAATAAAACTCTTAAGCTCGTGAAGAAATGTGTTTGCTGTTTTGTGACAGTTTCTCAGAGAGCTTTTTCTGTTTTTAAATATTCCAGGAAGCCTGGAACAGAAAATATCCTGTTTGTCATCTTGCAGGACTTTGGTTTTTATGTAACTTCTTTTATATAACTTTTTTTTTTGCTAGCTGCAGGGGTATTACTGAGTTATTAAATGTTCGGGGGGGGGGTTTTCTTGGAAATGCTTTCTTTCCCTCATGCAAGGCTAGGAAAGGATTTGGCAGTAGGTTTTGGAGCAGAGTTGTGGTTGCCCATCCCGAGTCCAAAGGGCTGCCACTCTGGGTCTGGACACTTTAGTGTGGCTCTTCTGAACAGAAGAGTGCTCAGGTGAGGGGTGTTTCGGGGGTATTGAATGGCCAGGAACTGTCTTCAGATATTATGGAAGACAAATAGGACTTTTTTAGAAAGCAAGCTAAATGTTGACAGTCCTACCAGTCTCCTAAGCCAAATGTATTAAGCAGAGCATTAATTTTTAAAGCAGCAATAGATCTTAAGCACATGAAAGTGATGGGGAAGCCCCTTTGCTTATCCTATGAACTACTCCTGTCCATACTTGAATTCATTTCAGTAAAACATCACCTGTAACAACCTTTTCCTTGAGGTGTGCACCGCACTTGTAGAGAGAACTACAAACTGAAAAGACACCTTGCACCTGAAAGGTAACTTTAATGCCTTTCCAGCTTCCATCTAAAATGATGCTGCTATTTCATGGGACATTCAGAAGGTGCCTAGTTCAGGCGCAGGTAAAAATGATGCATACCTTCTGCTTTACTCTTTTGGGGTGAATTCAAATAACAGTACAGTGCCATGCCCTGCACAGGGTGTTTTACTGCTTGGATGCTGCTCTGCCTGGTTTGTCCAGCGCTTAAAGGAACATCAGAAATCTCAGATCTCCAGCCTGTTAGCCTCTGTGGTTTGTGTTGTCAACCTGTTCTTTTTTGCTCTAAACTTTTCATTGTTCATCTGTGCACCTGTAGCAGAAGAGAAACAGCTGAAAAACCCTGTAGGCTATTAGATAATTTTCCACTGCTTAATTTCCCTGAAGATCCTGTGGGATAAGAGCATCCATTGTTCCTGCTCTCCTCATGCAGCACTGGGAATTAAATTATTCAGTCCCTTTTAAGAAATGCACCAGTGTGTTTATATGTCTCTTAAGTCTGTAAGCCTGCGGCCCTGGTGTTTTTAGAGTACCTGAGACTTGAGGTGAGTGTCCTGCTCCTAAATAAATTTTAACAGCTGGAGTCCACACACTCCTTGGAGGAGAGCTGGGACTGCTTCAAGTGCGAGAAATGGGGTGTTGTCCCTGTCTGAAAATGGAAGTTCCATCGAACAGCAGCACACCCACAATCTTGCTCATGAATGCAGTCAGGCAGGTGATGGGTCCCTCAGGTTTAGTGGTGTTTTTCCCTTTAGCTCATGGGTTTGAGTTTGCCAGAGCCAATGTGCTGTGGCTGCTGCAGGGTGGTTCCTTCCGTGGCTGGAGCCGAGGATTTCCAAGGGTGCAGGAAGCCCTTCCGACAGCCTTTCCCACTGCTTGGATAAACACAGAGGTTGTTTTTAAATTCCAAGGCTGGATCCAGTGTCAGTATAAATTGGCACCAGCTTCTATGGGTCCGTGTGAGTCGGCACGGCGAGGCAAGCTGGCATTGAGCTTTTTTGGGTCAGAACCTTCAAACTCCTCTCTCCAGTGCTTTGGGAACTTGCATTGGGAGAGCTTATGCCCATCGGAGCAGCAGGATGGGGTGGGTGTTGCTGTGTTTCTTCACAGCACTTTCTGAAGTAGGTTTGTTGTTCCTCAGGGAGTGCAGTGTCTCCATGAAGCTTCTGAGAAGTTACTGGTGGAGGAGGACAGAGAACAGTGGTGCTGGTGTTGGGGTGAGCTATCCCCAAGTCCCAAAACCTGCTCTCTCCCATTTCCAGGAGTGTCCATCCCAGCAGCTGAGGGCAGGAGAGGTGCCAGCTTCCCCAGCAAGGGACGAATGGGGGTCTGGGCAGTGCAAGAGCCATCAGAGCAAACAGCAAGCACTTCTCATGAAGAGCTCTCGCTTGGATAGCGGGCAGCAGTAAGGGAGGTTTTACCAGGCCCTATGGTTTTAAGTTGGGGTTTTTTTCCTTTTTTTGTTGGGTTTTTTTCCTTTCCTCCTGACCTTGGCTTGTTCTGTATTTGAAGGTTGCCAAAGCAGGCGAGCTGTGCTTGTGATACATGGGGGAGCTGAAGGAAAGAGTCCTTTGTGCTGACGCCTTCTGTGTTGCAGGGTGTGAGTGGCTGAGGCCATCACCAACATGCAAATGTGTATTTTTCCACTGATCTGAGTCACTTTTTCCCCCCCCAGTAAAAAAACATACTGCACATCCTAAAGGCTGCTTCTATCTGATATCTTGGTGTGGCTTAGTGATGCTGAGCTCAGTGATTTGGTGACATCACATCACCACAGGTACAGGCGGCACACAAGGCTGGGGAAAGATGGTACATCCCCCTTCTCTAGGTGGGAAAAGGAAACTGAGAGAAGCAAAGGTGGAGCTGGGTGATTCCTGGCCTTTCAGGGGATGCTACTGCATTCTGGGTTAGACCAGGGCCTCCCAGCCACTTCTCAGGGCACTTCCACGTGCTTATCTCAGTAGCACTCCCCAGAGAGATGGAACTGTCACTGTCACTTTCTTGAGCTCTGAGTACTCTGTTTTAAGTACATCCCCTGCCTGATTTGGCTCTGGAGATGAAACCAAGGCATGGGATCACCTCGTAGTCGTGACCCCATATACCAAAACATCCGAACATTCACTGGGTTTGGGTAAAAAACACACCTAAGCTTTACAACAGCATTTACCTGCCTACACCAGTGCTGGTCCCTGCTTTTAAACGCCCCGTTTTAGGCATGGAAGCAACTTTTTTCACCCTTTTCTTGCTGGTTTGGGCCTGAAGCAGGACCTGGAACACCTGTGCTGTTTGGTCAGGATATGCAGATGTTCAGTAGAAGTAGCAGGCAGGAACTTTGGAGTCAGCAGGAGGAGGCATCTGGGTTCAGTCTTCCTATAAACCATGGAGCTTCTAGATCCAAGGGCTAAACCCATGTGTACCTCCCCAGTGGGAAGTACTTCCCACTTCTCCTCAAGCATGACTCTGGTGCAGAAAGGTCCCACCACCGCTACTATTAGCTAATTTTGAAGAGAGAAAGTGTTTCACTTCCAGCAGGTAGAGAAAAATGAGAGGCCAACAACTGCTAACAGCCTGAGGTGGAGATTTGAGCATCTCCTGTTTCCTCCTAGAGCTACCTGTTAGAGGACCCCGTGTGTCCCCAGCAGTAAGTCAGAGCAACTTCTTGGCAGCCATAAATCACGTCAGCAGGGCTGATATATGCCAATCCGGACACTGTTACTGCCCTTGGTTCCTGCCCCAAAGAGCCACCACCTGCTGCTCCTGGAGAGGCTCTGTGGTTGTATCACGGGGTAAAGTACAGGCAGGCTTGTCCTGGTGAGTTCATCCCACTAATGTTACAACCTTGTTACCTAAACCTGAGCTCAGTGAGCTTAAAACACAGTGGGGGAACCATGTCTTAAAACAAACCACCATCTCTTTCCCCACCAGCCAGGGCACAGGGTCCCATGCAGGCAACCATGTGGCAGGTGCCAGCTTCAGGGGGAGATGACTGCCGTGCTGGCACAGCACCCAAAACCTCCTGCTCTGTGTCCCTGTGTGATTTTAGGTTGGGGGGGGGGGGGGGGGGACACGACACTGCTGGAGATCACCTAGCCCAAACCCCTGCTCGAAGCAGGGCATGCACCCAGCTGCCTCAGTTGTGCATGTCTCAGCGCTGGATGCCTGAAGCAGAGTTTAATTCCCTCGCTGTGAAGATTTTTCTCCCCCCTTTCCATGTAGTCTGAGTTTCCCCTGCCACAGCCTGGGACTGCTGCCTCCCACCCTCACGCTGGGCACGTCTGTGTCAGGAATTTTCCCCATGGAAAACTCGATTCACCTTTTCCCCGAGCGTTGCCCACACACGCAGAGGGGAAGGGGCATGATGACTATATCCAGACCAAATCCCACCCCTCCACGGGGACAAGCGGGGATTTGGGGCCAGATAAGGGGCTGGAAGGGAGGGAGCAGAGAAGCACGACCCCTCAGGGTTTGGGGACAGCCTTGGGGCAGAGCAGGCTGAAGCCGGGGAGCAGGAGCGCTGCCAAGCTGTACAAGGGGCTGCGCAGAAACCACACAGCTCCTTAAAATCCCCCTCACGCCGCCATCGCTCCTCCCCAGACCGTTTCGCTTCCCTTTAGCAGTTCCCGGTGCTCCACGTACCTGGTGTGCGGTGTCCCAGCTGCCCTTCACTCCAGTCCCGCTGGCCAGAGGAGCGGGATAGACCCTTGGGCCGCCCGCGGCCCTGCGGAGCCAGGCAAGAAGCGGCTGCTCCCACAGGCGGACGTCTCTGTGGCGGGCAGAGCGACTGCCGGGCTCTCCCCGAAGGGGAGGGACCAAACTTTGCCTTAGTTCTCAGATGAGACAATCTTCCTGGGAGATACCTTCCCCGGGCCTGGAAAACAAGTTTCTGGCATGGAGCCATCCCAAAAAAACCCCCCACCGTATGCCACAGAGGCCCCCGCGGCAGCTGCAGGTGCTGGGTTGTGCCTCTGTACGGCAGGGCCGGGTGTACATACGGCCTTGTTTGCATGTGGCTGTGGATTTCTGTCTGTCTTCACAGCGCTGACGAGCGAGCGTGGCAGAATAGGGCTGGGCAGAGCACCGGCATCCCCATGAGAAAATTCCCCCAGCCAGGTTGCGACATCTCAGGGAGGAGCTGCAATATTTACGCCTGAGAGAGGAGGGGAAACTTGCAGGGGGGTGACACGACACTTAGTGTCAAGTTCTGTCCATAAAAATCCACATCTTTTCCTCTGGCGTTAGGAGAAAGGGATAGTAACAGCCTAAGGAAGCTGATCCCACTTGTGGGTGCAACATCTGGAGAGGTTTAAGGTGGATTGATCACAGGTCCCTGCTGATGGGGTGGATCCACACCACCTTTGCACAGCCTTGGCATTTTGCCCCTTGATAACGCTGCGTTTAAGGAATTAACTCTAAAATCAGCACCAATAATAAAAGATGAGTTTTCAGAGGGAGCAACAGGTTGATCCAGCTGGTGAAGCAGCTGTATGAAGCTTGAGGCTGGCAAAGGGAGGCAGCAGAGGAGAGAAGTTGCGCCAGGGGAAGTTTAGGTTGGATATTAGGAAAACTTTCCTTACTGAAGGGGTTGTTAGGTATTGGAACAGGCTGCCCAGGGAGGTGGTTGAGTCACCATCCCTGGAGGTGTTTAAAAGAAGAGTAGATGTGGTTGGTGACATGGTCTAGTGTCGGACCTAGCAGGGCTGGATAGATGGTTGGACTCCATCTCAAAGATCTTTTCCAGCCAAAACCGTTCTATGATTCTGTGATGGTAAAATTTGCCTTGGCCTAAATTGCTTATGAAGCTGCACCCGTGGACTGTCTCCTTGGAGGGCTGGTGAGCTCCTGGGATGGGATCACAGAATCACAGAATCACAGAATTGTAGGGGTTGGAAGGGACCTCGAGAGATCATCGGGTCCAACCCCCCTGCCAAAGCAGGCTCCCTAGCTCATATTGCTCAGATAGGCGTCCAGGCGGGTCTTGAATATCTCCAGTGAAGGAGACTCCACCACCTCCCTGGGCAGCCTATTCCAGTGCTCAGTCACCCTCACTGTGAAAAAGTTCTTCCGCATGTTGGTGCGGAACTTCCTATGCTCCAACTTGCAGCCATTGCCCCTTGTCCTATCCCCACAGACCACTGAAAAGGGGCTGGCTGATTCCCCCTGCATCCCCTGCTTCAGATAATTATAAACTTTGATTAGGTCCCCCCTTAGTCTTCTCTTCTCAAGGCTGAACAGTCCCAGCTTACTCAGCCTTTCCTCATAGGGGAGATGCTCTAGGCCCTTAATCATCCTCGTAGCCCTTCTTTGGACTCTTTCCAGGAGATCCCTGTCCTTTTTATACCAAGGAGCCCAGAACTGGACACAATACTCTTCCTCTCCCTTTGCATGTATGTGTGTGGGTATCCTCTGAAGCTAGCAGAGCACAAAGGTACTTGAAATTTAAGTTGTACTTTTAAACTTCCAATGCTCTTGGCATTTCCTTGGAAAAGAATAAGAGTTGTGTTGAATAATAGAGTCACAGAATCATTTAGGTTCTGAAAAGGTCCAAAATATTTTTTTTTCCTGTACTTTTGTCCACCACCCATTTCAGTGATGGGCTGGATGCATTAAAGGGTAACATTTCAGATTTAATGCTAATGAAAGGTCTTGAAGGACAACTCTGAAGACTTCAAATGCGAAGGAGCAGGTTCTTCAAGGTTAGAGGCAATGAGGAGGAGGAGGTGTTTCATGAGTAGTTAACAGTAACAGAGACATGCCAAAGCCAATGATACATTTGTTACCCACTGAGGACCTCCAGCATTGATTACATTTTTTAATTCAGATATTTGCAGGTGTGAAGGTCAAACTCAGTAGTTTGAGTCTTTCTCTTGGATCTGGTCCACACAGTCCAACCACTTAGGTCAGGCTCTGATTCACTCTGCCAGTTGTATCTCACATTTTTCTTGCAAGAAAGCAGGACAGAGGAGGTGGTGTGTCCTTCTAGCCTGGATTTGCAGTGTGGTTTGGATGTTTATAGGAGTTGGGAACAGGGAAATGGCCCCATCTATGGCTCCCAGGATGTAGCCCCTAAGATTGCAAACCTTCCCTCGCCACATCAGCTCCTGCAAGCTCTAATGTTCTTCCTTGCCAACATGCTGAACATGGAAGTCTCACTCTCCAATCTGTGAAAATTATTCCATGAAGTAAATGCCATGCAAAAGCTGGAGCAAATCCTAAAATTCTTGTGTTTTATGTGAGGAACAGGACTAATGAGCTCAAGACCAGCTGTTGATGTGGAAAGATAAGTTTTTCTCCCTGGTGATTTGTCCAGACTGGAGAAAATATGGCAGTGTTTCCATCTTCAGGATGCTGGGGTAGTGTAGTGATCCTTGCAAGCTCCTTAAACAGCAAAGCAGCTAGGAAATATTCCCCAGCGTGGGAATAGTTATGGAAATTTGCAGCCTTGCAGGGGCCAAAGATGTGCTTGTGTTTCTTGGTGGACACCTGTTGTACAGGACCAGAAAGTGCCAAATATTGCTATGGAGACAAGGCTTTTAAGCAACATGCCATAGCTCTGTTATTTGCACCTAAGAACATCAGAAGATACTTACCCAGGCATACCTTTCATTGCAATAAAATGCCACCAATAATGGATCTGCAGCATTGGCAGGGGAGGAGCCAGTTTCCATGGTAAGTGGGTACCAACAAACCTGTGCCAATGTTTGACCTGAGCTGGCTGCTTGCTAGCAACATCCTTGAGAAATGCAACGTGGATTTGTCTGTGAGTCCTTTCTATAAAGGGCTGCACTGTGCTCCAGATTTCCATGACTGCAAACCACCAGCCTGTGATCTCCGGTTTGAAGGTAAATAATAATTCTTTTTTAAATTATTTTTTCTCTCATTCTTTTTTCCTTATTTCTGGATAAATCCTGGTGTCTCACACTGCATGTCTCATTTTTAATCCAGACACTGCTCAATCTGTTAAAATTGCTCTCAAGAGAAGCTGATACATCAGCGAACACCCACTAAGCAACCATCACTCCTTTCCAGGCACCTTCCTGAAACGTGCAGCATGACAGAGCTCCATGAAGCTGTGGCTTCGGGGGACTACGACCTGGTGGATGAGATACTGAGGACAGGGCGCTGTGACCCAAATCACAAGGATGTTGACTGGCATGACAAGACCCCACTGCACTGGGCTGCTGCAAAAGGTAAGGGCACCCCCTGCTCTGTTACCTTTGGGAACCGGTGTTGTAAAAGGTGATGCTGATTGTAATTACATCTTGCTAAGATGGCAATTACAGCTTGTACCTGATCATTTTGTACTTACTGAGCAAAAAAAGAAAAATACCAATTTAAATGGAAACTTTGCCTTCAAAATAATTTATGGGGGTTTTTTTCCTGTGATGTGGAAATTTAGAACTTACATGATCTGTAAGGGTTATGAAGATGATGAAAGGCCTGAAGCATCTCCCCTACAAGGAAAGGCTGAAAGAACTGGGGCTGTTCAGCCTGGAGAAAAGAAGACTGAGAGGATCTTACTGTGATTCTGTGATTCTGTGAAAGTGAATGAAAAGCAATTTCTTTATCTTCTACCAAACAATCCTTTGTTTTAGTAAAGCTGTTCACAGGTTTTACAAGTTTTTAATGTTTAAATTTTATATTGTGTTGAGGTAAAAACCAAAATGAAACAATGAAATAGTTAATAGGCAATTGGTCAATGGCTAATTGAGATGTGCTGCTCAGAAAGTGGTAGAAAGCTTTTTTATTTCATCGTTGGTTTTGTTGTAAAATGCTGATGGAAGCAGCCTAGTTTGAAAAAAAAAATCATCTTCTGATGAGTACCATTTCTTTGATACATCAAATGGCTGGGTCGTGGGTAAAATCCATTGTGACAGGACTGAGGGAATTATGATCATCTGTGTGTGACTGTCTTCTGCATCCTGAAGGTTTAAGTCTAATGCAGGTGCATCTTCTCTCCCTGTTTTGCTGCCCAACACAAGGGCAATCGGAGCTGGTCAGGCTTCTCGTGAATCACGGTGCCCGGCATTGCCTGCGGAGCGATGTGGGCTGGACTCCAGCTCACTTTGCTGCCAAGTCAGGCAGACTGGGGGTACTTCGCACCCTTCATTCCCTGCATGCTGCCATGGACGCGGCTGACCTCTTCGGCGACACTCCCAAGAGGCTTGCGGAAATCTACGGTCACCAAGACTGCTCCAGGTTCTTAGAGAAGTGAGTAGCCATGGCTGGTCCCACTGCAGCAGCTGGCAGGGCTCCAGCAAAGAAAATTAAATTGACAGCCAGGTTGGATGGGGCCCTGGGCAACCTTGTGCAGATCCAGGCCTGGAGGTTGGTGGCCCTGCTTGTGGCAGGGGGGTTGGAACTCTGTGATCCTTGGGGTCCCTTCCAACCCAGACCAGTCTGGGATTCTATGATTCTATGACTGCTATAAAGAGGACCAGAACAAATACATGGCTTACCTTTTCACATAAATGTGTTGCTTACCTTTTCACTTAAAGCCCATCATTATTGTATTTCAAGGGCATGTAGCAATGGGACGAGGGGCAATGATTTTAAACTAGAGGAGGGCAGGTTTAGATTAGACAGTAGGAAGAAGTTCTTCAATATGAGTGTGGTAGATCACTGGCACAGGTTGCCCAGAGAGGTAGTGAAGGTCCCACCCCTGGAGACATTCAAGGTCAGGCTTGATGGGGTTCTGAGCAACCTGATCTAGTTAAAGGTGTCCCTACCCATGGCAGGGGGTTGGACCAGATGGTCTTTAAAGGTCCCTTCCAACCTAACACATTCCATGATTCCTTGATTCTATAATTAAAGCCATCAAACATGAGTAGTAGATAAGCAAGTAAGGGTCTTTGTCATAGGGAAGACATTTGGAAGCTGTTCATGTATTCTACTGCTTACTATGGTTTGCCTTGGTATGTTTTCAAAATCCTTATCACTTTGTGACATCATTGTTTTCAAAAGGATAACAGAGTCATTATTAAGCAATGGAAATGAAAGCAGGAACTGACAAGTATTAACCCCTGAGAGAGGTCAGTACTGGATACACAGGTTGAATTGTTCAAGGACGGCCCTTGCCAGTTGATGTTAGTGTACATGTATCACTTGGCTTCTCTTGTAGCAAAGAACAGAGACATCCTTTTTTATTTTTTTAATGTAATTTTTGAAAATGACACCGTTTGATCTGTTCACAGGATGGCCATCTATCACTTCCAAATTTTAGAAGACTCCTTTTTGTCTTAACAGTTGGCAGGTATCACTGTGACACCGTGTGCAATGAGTAGCATGTTTTTAAAGGGTTCCAAATTACCATTCCTCTTTTTCAACCACTGATTTGGCTCACAGACATTTTCATCCTTGCCAAGCTGTTTCCCTGGGTCAGGATAATGTCCTCCAGAGGTCTGAGCTCTGTCCTGTACCTGCAGTGGGGCAGAGGTTAATAGAGCTTGTTCAGTGCACAGCGTAGTCCCACATGTTACCTACATCGCTTGTGAAACCTGCATGTGCTGAGAGCACCCAAAGGCTTTTCCTCCCCTGGGTTTTTCTGTGAATTTGCAATCCCACCATAGTCCTTACCTGGAACCTTGTGTACCATTCAAAAGTTCAAAATCAGGCACGGTGGCTAGGCAAATGCTTGAGTTGGCCAGTGCCTACCAAACACCACCTTTCATTAATCCATGTAGACCTTTCTGTAGGTACTGCTGTCCTGATCCTGTACTTCTACAGCTTGTTGGTTCCTGCTGGAATACCCCATGCCCACTTTTAATCCTGACACAGCATCACTGCCCTTCCATAGGAAGAGACACCCAAAAAGAACCCGAAGAGCCGAAAAAACTTTCTACATGAGCCATATGTTATGGAAGTTAAAGGGACCTGTGCATTTTACTTGCCCACTCCACATCCAGAAGACCTTACAGCTAAAGCCTCTCTGTTTATGGACCTGATGTTCTGCAGACCCCTCACTGCTCACCACCTTCCTCCTACACAGAAAAAACAACTCATGTTGTCCTTAGACCTTCAGTTTAAAGATGTTTAAACAAGAAGGAGATGATAGCTAAGCTTTGCTAATGATATTTTTACTACCCAGACCCTAGCAGGGAGGAGCTCAGGTTTGCCAGTTCTTTGAGAATGGGGGACTTCTTCCTGTTGTGGTTTCACCCCAGCTGAGAGCTGAGCACACCATGCAGCTGCTCTCTCCGAGAGGGTGTAGGAGGAGAGCATTGGGGGGGGGGGGGGGCGGGGGAGGAAAGGAGGGAAAAGAAAACAAAAAAACCCCAAACCAACAGGACTTTACAGTGAAATACACAGAACTGGTGATACGCAATGCAGTTTCTCACTGAACCGCACAGATCAGACCATCAGCTCAGAGCTGCCCCAAAACTGGACCATACCCAAAACCTCACATCCTGGAGCCGTGCACCCCTTCCCCCACCAGCCCCCCTTTATGCTGAGCATGATGTAATTGGCATGGAATACCCTCTTTGGCCAGTTTGGGTCACCTGTCCTGGCTGTGTCCCCTCGCAGCTCCCTGGGTGCCCCCCCTTCCTTCTCCTTAGCAGGGCAGTATGAACAACTGAACAGTCCTTGACTGCTGGGGGACAACTAGAAACTTCAGTGTGTTATCATCACTGCTCTCATTGTAACTCCCAAACACAACATTCCACCCGCTGCTAGAAAGAAAATTAACTCTATCCTGGCCAAAACCAGGACACTTCCAGAGAAGGGTTTTCCCTTTATGCTGCCCTCAGCTCTTGACTTGCTTAGTTTCTCTATCAGAGCAGGTAAATATTGTCAGTCCTAGAGAGTGAAAGGTCTGCAGGCTTGTGGCCCTTGATTAATCATTTATAGCAATTGCTTACCCATTTAATGCTGCTATTTCTGCACTAATCTCACCATTAAGTCCTGCCTATCAGCTCCTGCCAGATCTGCAGTGTTTGCTGTGTCTTGGCTGTGCACCAGGGCCGTGGTGGTGAGGTGATGGCAAGGCTGGAGTGTTGCCTGGGTGGTGCTGACAGGCAGAGATGCCTGTGCTGGTGAGAAAGATGATGGCAGGATGATTGACACCCTGGGCTGAGCCACCTAAACAACAGCCTAGGGCAACTCTCATAGCTGATGGCAGGCTTTCTGAGGTGAGTGATGAGTTTAACGTGGAAAACTTGTCTTCCAGAGCCAGGTGTTGGCCTGACTTGCCCTGCAGCTGCATGGCTCAGCCAGAAGCATGGCTAGGAGAGCTCAATAACTGGGAAAGCACTTTGAATGCCCCTGCCTAGGACATTTTATAAGACACACAAGGCCTCTCTGACTACCTCACAGCCATAATACAGCCTGTGGGCAGCCAAGAGCTTATCAGCAGGGCTCAGGAACCCTTTTTATTAAGGCCAACCACTGTAATTTGTAACCACAGTGGATGCCTTCAGCCTCACACAACAGTTTCACCTCCTCACATCAGCAAATTTGCAGGTAAATAGGGGGAATTCCCAGCATTTGAAGTATAACCACAGTCGCCTTCTGTTCCTTCAGGTAAGCAGAAGGTCCCAGAGTTGATGTCCACGGTCAGGCAGGGCTCCTTGTCTCCAAGGGGAGCTGTGAGGTACCAATGTGTGCTACAGGCAGAAACTAAATGTGTGTGTGTCTGCACACTGATGCTGCACAGCACAGTGTGGGTCTGCCCTCTGCTCCCTGTGTCTGTGGCACTGGCATGTAAATACAGAGGGATATTTTGTTACAGAGCATCACTGTCAGTTTTGGATATCTGCCTGCCATGCAAAAGAGACAGAAAAGGCAATTTTAAAAATAACAGACCGTGCCAAATGCAGGGCTGACATGTATATCTAAACGGGCCTGTGGGCATCCAAATCCCTCCCAGTCCTCACCCCCTCCTAGCACCACCACGATCCTTGCATGCTCCGTGTCTGACCCAGGTGCTGCTGGCTGCCCAAGCTGGGGCACTCTTTGCATCAACATGGAAATATTACATGTATTGACATGGAAATATCACAAACATGGAAATATTAGGAATATTCTGCTACAGAATATCCATACCACTCACTGAGGTTTGCGTGGGCATGCAAAGAACAGGAAACAGCCTTCAAAATACAGCTGCTTCTGAGTAACAAACATATAATTTGCATGAGGGTTGTTTGGGTTTTTTTTCATGAGCCTTAGCCTGAGTGCTGGATTGCTGCCAGGAATGGCACTGAGGTGACACAGGTTAGGAGATGATGTGCTGGAAAGCAGCCCTGAGGAAAAGGACTTGGGAGTACTTGTGGATGAGAAGCTGGACATGAGCCACAAATGTGCATCTGCAGCCCAGAAGGACAACCACATCCTGGGATGCATCCCCAGAAGTGTGGCCAGCAGATTGAGAGAGGGGATTCTGCCCCTCTGCTCTGCTCTGGGGAGACCTCACCTGGTGTGCTGTGTCCAGCTTTGGAACCCTCAGCACAAAGAGGACATGGACCTGTTGGATTGAGTCAAGAGGAGGGTCACAAAAATGATCAAAGGGCTACAGCACCTCTCCTGTGAAGACAGGCTGAGGGAGTTGGGCTTGTTCAGCTTGGAGAAGAAAAGGCTCCGGGGGGACCTTATAGCGGCCTTCCAGTCCCTGAAAGGTGCCTATAGGAAAGCTGGGGAAGAACTGTTCTTGAGGGCATGGAGCAGTAGGATGAGGAGTGATGGTTTTAAACTCGCAAAGGAGACATTTAGGTTGGATATTAGGAAAAAGTTCTTCACTATGAGGGTGGTGGATCACTGTCACAGGTTGCCCAGAGAGGTGGTGGAGGCCCCAACCCTGTAGATACTCAAGGTGAAGCTTGATGGGGCTCTGAGCAACCTGATCTAGTGGAGATGCCCCTGCTCACTGCAGGGGGTGGGACTAGATGACCTCTAAGGTTCCCTTCCAACATAACACATTCTATGGTTCTATGATTCTGTGATTCTATGACACAGAGACTGGTGGCTCGTGTCTGCTGCCAGCTTCTCTGCAAGTTCCAAGCACTGAACCTGCACCAAAGGCTCCTGCTATCTAATACATATCCATAGGCACACACACACACACACACACATACATATATAGTAAGCCCACACCACACAGCACATCTGTGCTCGATTGTGCTCGACCAATCTCATAGCCTTCTATGATCTCATCACCGGCCGGGTGGATGGATGGAGGGAGAGCAGTGTATGTCATCTACCTTGACTTCAGCAAGGCTTTCGATACTGTCTCCCATAACACCCCGATAGAAAAGCTAAGAGATCATGGGATAGATGAGTGGACAGTGAGGTGGGTTGAGAACTGGCTGTCGGACTGGGCTCAGAGGGTCATGATCAGTGGAGCAGAATCTGAATGGAGGCCTGTGACTAGCGGTGTTCCCCAGGGCTCGGTGTTGGGTCCAGTCCTGTGTAATATCTTCATTGACGACCTTGATGAGGGAATAGCATCCACCGTCAGCAAGTACGCCCATGATACAAAGCTGGGAGGAGTGGCTGACACGCAGGAGCACTGCGCTGCCATCCAGAGAGACCTGGACAGGCTGGAAAGCTGGGCAGGGAGAAACCAGATGAGGTTTAATAAAAGCAAGTATAAAGTCTTGCACCTGGGGAGGAACAACCGTCAGTATCAGTACAGGCTGGGGGATGACCTGCTGGAGAAGAGCTCAGTGGAGAAGGACCTGGGGGTCCTGGTGGATGACAGGTTGGCTATGAGCCAGCAGTGTGCCCTGGTGGCTAAGAGGGCCAATGGGATCCTGGGATGCATCAGGAAGAGTGTGGCCAGCAGGTCTAAGGAGGTGATCCTCCCCCTCTACTCTGCCCTGCTCAGGCCCCACCTGGAGTATTGTGTCCAGTTCTGGGCTCCCTGGTATGAAAAGGACAGGGATCTCCTGGAGAGAGTCCAGAGAAGGGCTACAAAGATGATGAAGGGCCTGGAGCATCTCCCGTATGAGGAAAGGCTGAGTGAGCTGGGGCTGTTCAGCGTGGAGAAAAGAAGACTGAGAGGGGACCTAATTAATGTTTATAAATATCTTAAGTATGGGATGCAGGGGGAATTGGCCAACCCCTTTTCAGTAGTCTGTGGAGACAGAAAAAGGGGCAATGGCTGTAAACTGGAGCACAGGAAGTTCCGCACCAACACGCGGAAGAACTTTTACCCAGTGAGGGTGACAGAGCCCTGGGACAGGCTGCCCAGGGAGGTGGTGGAGTCTCCTTCTCTGGAGATATTCAAGACTCGTCTGGACGCCTATCTGTGCAATATGTGCTAGGGAGCTGCTTTGTCAGGGGGGTTGGACCCGATGATCTCTGGAGGTCCCTTCCAACCCCTACAATTCTGTGGTTCTGTGATTCTGTGCAGCCACTGGCTTTGCTCCAGCCAGGACAGTGTTAATTATTCTACTGCTCAAAAGAGCACTTTGGTCTTGATGAAAGTAGTTTTTAATTGGCTTTCTTTGCAATGGGAAGTGTAATGAAAAAACATTGGTATTTCAAGGCTATAAGGGAAACTACAGTGAAACGTTTATTTTCAAGTTAGCCTGTACAGTGTCCTTCACTGAAGATGTGGGACTGTGTTTGTTTAGTAGAAAATATATGAATATCATAGTAATGTAGATTGCTTTGGGTTGGAAGGGACCTCAAAGCCCATCTAGTTCCATCCCCCTGCCACAAGGCAGGGGCACCCTCCATTAGCCCAGGATGCCCAAAGCCCCATCCAACCTGGCCTTGAACCCTGCCAGGGATCCAGAGGCAGCCACAGCTTCTCTGGGCACCCTGTGCCAGAGCCTCCCAACCCTCACAGGGAAGGATTTCTTCTTAACATTTAACCTAACCCTTCCCTGTTTCAGCTTGAAGTCATTGTCCCTTGTCCTAACACCAAAAAAATAGGACTTTGGTAAATAACAGATACCAAAAGCAAATACACTGCTGACTTGGAAATCCCAGGGTCTGTATGGGTGATGTGTCTGAAATCCAGAGGTTTCATGCTTGAAGTCATGAAGATAACACAGCTAGAGGCGTAGTTGTGAATGGTTTGCATGTGGAGATACTGGGCTGTGGAAAATTACTTCTTCTACATAACGTTTTTCCATGCAAAATTTGAACCTCTGCAGCACAGCCTTCTTTCTGTGACATGGTTTAATTCAAGTTATTATTTGAAAAAAACAGAAATAGGGATGAATTGTAAAGTTCAGTTCTGGATTTGAATGCAAAGTTCAGCAAAATTTCAGGGCTGATTTGAATTAGGATTGGAGAATTTCTGATGTTAAGAGGCCATCTATAAAGTATAGCTACGTACAAGCCCTCCCAAATTCCAGCTGTTTTCAGGTCTGATGTTTGGCATTAACAATTTCTCATACTTAATGAATGAGCAGTTCAAAAAGTGAAACAAAAACATGGTGGTTGTAGTGAGTTAATATATGTTGTACAACTGCATTAAATGTGCTTAATGCTATATAGCAGCACACAGATTCACACCACCAGCCCATGAGAGCTTTTTATGGTTGGAATTATGATTCCAATGGTACAAGCCTGACCGGACTGTAGATCCTTATTGAAGGTTTCCCACTTTGGCCCAGCTCTTGATGAGTTCCTGGGATGCTGAATGCTCTTGGATTTGGGGGTGAGCCCCAGGGTTTTCTCAGGAATTGCTGGCAGCAATGCTGTGACTGTGCGAACACATGATCCCCTGATCGGGCCGGTGGTGAACAGCAGTGTGACTGTGAACGGTGCTGTGACTGTGAATGGTGGTGTGACTGTGAATGGTGTGACTGTGAATGGTGGTGTGACTGTGCTGTGCTCAGTGTCTGAAGATGCACTCTTGCTTTCGTCCCCAGAGCCGAGGTGGAGAGCAGAAACTATCGCAAGACAGCTGCAATGAAAGGAATCCCCTTAGACCAGAGGGATGAAGAATGGGAACTCAAGAAAGAAGAGCTTAAGAGAAATCCACCCTTTTTTTGGGAGAACTACACGCCCTGTGTTCCAAAGAAAAATGAAAAGAAAAGGAGGAAGCAGTAGTGTCTGCTGATTATTTGATGCCACTGAGAACTTGCAGTGCAGAGCAGAGACACTGGTAGACCTCGGGTGTATTTGTGGGGTGAAATGTGGGTGGCCTTGAGAAGCAGATGGACACAAGAATGCAATTTGTAATGTATGGAAAATACTGTCACTGACAGGGAGCAGGTGGAAGTGTGTCTGTCTGTCTGCATGTCTCTCTCTTCTTTGGGAGCGGGGTGTCATTGCTTCTTTTTGCTGTAGGGGAGATACTGACATTGACCTTTTACCAGCCACATGGGTCTAACAGCCTAACAGTCTAACAGCCTGTATCTATCATTTCTGGCCCAGTAGAAGGAAAAAAGTGCTTCCTCATGGCTACTTCCAGACACCTCTGTCTGCCAAGACAGTTAGAGCACATCCTTTAGTGACCCCAGCCATTTCTGTCTGTGCTTATAAGAATGCTGTGGAACCAGTCTTGAGCTATCCCTCTGCTCAACAACACCTTCCATGCCAAAAACATTTTAAACTCTCACTTCTCAATCTTAAAAAAATTGAGTTTGACCCAAAGCAGTTTTCCATACCCTGTCAGCACTGGGCAGCCATTCATATTGACTTCTGGCATCTTTTGCATGTCTGCTTCCCCTCCCCTTATGCATCTGCCTCTCTTACCCTCTGTTTGCCCTTCACTACCCAAACCTGCTCCTTCTGGAGTGCCTTGGTTACAGGTGTCCTTCACACCCAGCCACAACACTCAGGCATCACAATCACAAACAACAACTCTCTGATCCATCTCCCTCTTCTAGATTCTGGGGACTAATTATTCTGTCTGCACAGAAGTATCTAATGCCACCTGAGATGCTCTTGAGTACCCAGGCTGATCCTACAGCTCTCCAGAAGATCCTGTGCTGTAGCTCCTGGCCCCGTGCAGGTGTCTCAGATACCCTAGGACTTCTCAGATGACTTGAGATGCCTACGTGGGGGCAGACAAGTCAAGCTCTAGCTTTGTCTTTTGTCACTGTCCTGGTTTTCATCTGGGATGGAGTTAATTTTCACAAAAAGTTGGGAGGGGACACAGCCAGGACAGCTGATCCAAACTAGCCAAAGGGTATTCCATATGTATGACATCATGTTCAGTATACAAAGGGGGAAGCTGGTGGGTGAGGAGTCACAGCTCAGGGATGGGTTGGGTATCCGGTTCTGGGAAGTGAGCACATTGCATTGTGCAGAGTCTTTTTTTTTTATTGTTGTTGTTGTTTTCCTCTTCCTTTGCTGTCCAAGTAAATTGTCCTTATCCCAACCCACATGTTTTACTGTTTTCTTCTGATTCCCCTCCCTATCCCACCAGGGCTGGGAGGAGGAGTGAGCAAGTGTCCCTGTGGAGCTCAGCTGCTATTTGGGGCCAAACCACAACAATCATTTCCACTTGCCAAGCCATATCAGCTCCATTCACAGTTGGCCTGGCTGTTGAATAGGTGACAGTGTGAGTGGACACATGTGGGACAGAGTGCCTATCACCATGCTGATAAACAAACCAGGCCTGTTTCTAGCCCTGAGTCCAGCTGGTGGAGTGTCCTGTAGTTGAGGACCATTCTCCCCGTTGTGTCTCTCCAGTGAGCCACTTTATGGGCTGTGCACTGTGACCGTGCTGGTTTATAACCTGTCTCCTCCAGTGCCAGATGGATAGGGCTGGTGTAGTTGGGGGGTGGTGGGGTGGGTGTGATGTTGTGTTTGGCATTATGTTCATGGGGGGTTTCATGGAGGTGGAAGAAGGTATCTTCAGCATAGTTTGCTGGGGCTGCATTCTGTGTGAGAACATCTGCCAGATACTGGTTTTGCCTACTGAGCCCTGCAGTGTGTGAGCTTTTGAGGGACATTGGTGCATGGGATGTAGGGAGCAAGAAGGATGGTTCATGGTCTTTTGTGAGACCAATTGGGACTGTCATGCTAAAGGATCAACTGCCCTGAGCAACAGCAGGGCAAGAAGGGAGGTGTGGTGGTATCTGTCCTTTACGGGCCTTTCAGCTGGGCAGATGTGTCCAGATGAGATGTTTAAGCTCTGCCTCTGTCAGGACATGGGATGGCACAGAGCGTTCCTGCTGTGGAAATGGGACTCAGTGGAATTTGGCATCCAATCTAATAAATACAACTGCAAATAAGGGCAAACAGCTAAAGTCAATGTGCTCCAAGTGTCCAGTTTTGACCAGATGACTCAAACCCTTTCTTTCTAGAGAAACAACACAAATGTAATTCTTTTTGCTTTACTACTGCAAGAAAACCCAGAAAAGAGTGAAAGTTAATGGCTTGAAAACACTTTCTTTCTTATTAACTTCTTCCCCTTTCATTTCTGTGGGGATGGAGAGAAAGAGGGAAGAGAGTGCTCTTCTGCCCATGGAAAAGGCAAGCCTTAAAGTAAAAGTTACAAACTAAGCTTTTTGGCATTAACTTCAACTTTTCAAGTTAGCATCCTAGGACCACTCCTGTTCACTGAGCAGAAACTCTTCCTCTGTGTTGCTTTGTAGTAGAGAGTACATAGAAATTAGTAAGCCCCTCACCTGTTATCCTACAAAACAACTACTCCTCTTTCCAGGGGAAAAGAAGGTCTGAGAAGCCTTCTGTTTGTAGAAATACATTAAAGGTTCTTGAAAACACAGCAGAGGGAAAACTCCAGGGCTTCTTACTGAATGAATCCATGCCCGGTAGGGCTGATGCTATGCCTGAGATGACTCCCCAGAGAGCATTTTGGGTATATCTGAACTCTGCAGAGCTTCAGGAGGCCTCAGAGGTTTGATGTTCCACACCTGGCAAATGCACTCCTTCTATGCAAATGTTTTGAAACAAAAGCAGAACCCAAACCTGCTGAGATGCATGAAAAATGCTCACTTGGCATGAGGTAAGATGTTCCTCTGGGACTGAGCTGTTGAAAGAGGTGAACAACTCAGGTTTTGCTCTGTTCATGCTGAAACTATTTCACGTTCAGATAATCTGTTGTGGTGGGTTGGTCTTAGCCAGCTGCCAGACCATCATCCAGCCACTCTTCACTGTCCTCAACAGGACAAGGGTGGAAAAGGAGATGGAAAAACACATAGGTCAAGATAAAGACAGGGAGATCACTCAACAGTTACTGTCATGAGCAAAACAGACTTGACTCGGGGAAAATCAATTTACTTTATTGCCTACTGAAAATAGAGTAGGGTGCTGAGGAACAAAGACAAAACTAAAACACCTTACTTTCACCTCCCCTTCTTCTCCCCAGCTCAACATCACTCCTTCACTGCCAACTTCTCTACCTCCTCCTCCTCCTCCTGAGTGGTGCAGGGGGACAGGGAATGGAGGCTGTGGTCAATTCATAGCACATAGTCTTTTCCACTCCTTCCTTTTCATGCTCTTCCCCTGCTCCAGCCTGGATTCCTCCCATGGGCTGCAATCTTTCAGGATAAACCCACTGCCACATGGGCTCTCTGTGCACTGCAGTTCTTCAGGGTGTGTCCATCTCCTGTCCTCCATGAGCTGCAGGTGGACATCTGCTCCACCATGGACTTTCATGAGCTGCAATGGGACATCTACATTACCACACTCCTTTCCAGGAGCACCTGGAGCATCTTCTCCCCTTCCTTCTCTGACCTTGTTTTTTGCAGGACTGTTTCTCACCATTTTCATCACTCCTCACTGCCAGGAGTCCTTTTGCCTTTTCTTTATTATATTTTCCCAGAGGAGCCACCACTATCACTGATGGGCTGAGCTGTGTCCTGTGGTGGATCCATTAGATCCGGCAGAACTGGCTTTCCTTGCCATGGGGCAGCCTTGACCTTGCCTCACAGAAACTTCCATGGACCCCTGGCGCCTGGCATGGACACCACAGACATCTGCCCATGGGTGACCGAGAAATGAAAGCATGACTTTATTCCACAGCACACTGTGCAAACAGCACCTTCCTTGCTGTGTTACTGAGCCAGAGCCCATTGGTTAGAGCAGATCTCACAAAAACTAAAAGCAGTCCAGGAGAGAAGTTGCACAGAGCAGGGGAAGCCCTGTTTTTCCATGAAGTGGGGCAGAGAGAAGACACATAAGGCTGACATGGGATGTGGGGTCTCCCAACCCCAACCATCTGCCCTGAGGCCATTTCTGCATTGCTCTTTATAAGTCAGTGAGCACCTCTGGTGAGTAACAGTGACCAACATATTCACACCTAAGGTCTAAAGCAATTTAGGACGTGGTACAACTCATAATGTTGCAAAGTACGTAGCCACAGCAGAAATAAGTGTGAACCAGAAGAGATATAAGCGTGTCATTAAGTGGTTCCAGTGAGCAAATACCAGAGCATTTTTAGAAGGTTTGCAGAATTGTTATTCTCCTTTTGCAGCTAGCAATGGAATAAATTTATCATTTATACTATTTATCAGGAATAAATGACTTTGCTATTGGCAATAATTTAGCTCAAAGAATTATCTAAGTCAATTTATAGTAATAATTGGTTTAACTGCTAATAATTTAGTTCAAAGAATTTTAATGACATTTTCTTTGGTGGTGAAAACAGAACATCTGTGCCATCTACACTGTCTGGAGAACTTCTTTATAGATTAAATTTCTTGGGTTTTGCAATAAAATATCCACATTTTTAATGGGTTCTGGCTTTTATTCCATTTCCTACCTCATGCAAACCTTGCACTTAACACACGACAGAGCCCTCAGCAGTGACTTTTCCAGTTTGGGATTGCTGAAAATCAGAGTAAGGGAATGAACAGCAGGGAAAACATACTGAAATACTAGAATGAGGAAAGCCACAGGATTTTCTTTCTTGGTGGCATAAATCAGTGTCAAGATCAAACATACAAAGTTAATGCTGTAAATGAGGAAAAAGAAGAGGATAGATTTCATGGCTTTCATGTGGGCATCCATGCTGAGGTCCTTCGCTGAGTTTGTTTGCATCTTGCATTTGTGCTTCCAGAGAGAAAAAAGGAGGAGAAGGGTAGAAGACATCACTGCCAGGAAGGAGATGGCAAACCCGAAGCCGCTGATAAAAAAAATAGGGAATAAATGTTCATCCATTCTGACAGTCAGCCTCCAGAAATTTCCTGGGGTGGTGGAATTGGAGATGTTACAGTGTGCTTTGTTAGTGATGTCGTAGACAAGGATGCAGATGACCAGGGATAAAAGCAAGGAACCCAACAACAGCCACGGCACCATCCTGTCAATTTTAAATTTCAGGTAGGTGAAGAAGTTGTGCCTGAAATTTGCAATTTTTACACAGTAAAACCCACAAAGACAGGCAGAAACCCACAAGTTGGAATTGTTTAGAAAGGTTTGAATAGCTGCAAACAGTTGGGGGATGGGTTGAGCATAGAAGTGCCAGGGGTAAACGATTGAAAGAATGCAATAAACCCATGTGATGGACAAATACAAAAACCTGGTGCACCCCAGAAACAGCACGATCTTCTCATTAGAGTTAAAGCTTTTCTTTTTGAGCCAAGCAGTGCAAAGCACATAAACAATGAAAGCATTTATCCACAGGCCAGCAAATGTCTGAAGTGTGATGATGATGAGAGCCACGGTATCGTGTAAAGTGGCATTAAATCCTTCCGGGGAGTAGCACTCTTCCATCCTCCAAGATGGGTAGTGGTGCTGTGCTGGAAAAGTAGCTTGTTGCCCTGATGCTTAATGCAGGTTGGCAGCTGCTGTTCCCTGAGTGTCACGTATGGGGACAGGAGTTTTATAGAGCTGGTGGGTGGGGGGATCTTGGCGCTGCTCCTATTCAAGGCAGGGCAGGTGCAGGGATGTAAATGTGCTGGGTATTCCCTTACCTGGTATCAATGTCGGTCTTTGATATTTGAATTTCAGTTCAGAAGAGCCATGTTGGGTGCCACAAACAATGTAGATGTTTTTCTGCAGCGATTTAGTGGCTGCCTCATGTTTGATTGCTGCCAGGATTCCTGATCTGAGTTCTCCTGCCCCTTCATGACCTAAGATGCTCACACAGAGGGGTGCACTCAGCAAAGTGTAATCAGGGGAGTCACTGTCCTTTTTCACCCAAGCAACCAGGAGCTGCAAAACTCAGCCAAGATCCTGGAAACAGTTCATTTTTGCTGTCTGAGGGCACTAAAATCCATATTAGCTTTCCCAGTGGCAATGCCTTAATCGTAAGTGAACAGCCACATGGAACAGTGAAGGCATTGAAGGATAAGCAGGACTTTTAAAGGTTCAAGTTGAAGTATATAGAGGAAAAAGGCAATGAGTCCCTGTGCCAAGGCTCAAAAGTCATCTGCTAGCAACATGAAGATTTCTAGGGACAGGACCATGCTGGGTTCCCTCAAGCTTCTAAATGACTCTGAGTCCTGATAACCTGGGGTTTTTAACAGGCAAGGTGTGTCTTGTAGACACTGGGTTTGTACAGGACCATGCGCATCTGTGTGTCTTGGTTTTGGCTGGGATAGAGTTAGTTTTATTCCTAGAAGCTGGTGTAGTGCTGTGTTTGGGATTTAGTGTGAAAATAATGTTGATACCACACTGATGATTAGTTGCTGCTGAGCAGTGCTTTACAATTAAGAAATTTTCAGCAACCCTGGGCCTGCCCGGGAGGAGGAATGAGCCTTCTGCAGGAGGTGCACAAAGAGTTGGGAGGGAGCACATCTAGGACAGTTGATCCAAACTGTTCAAACAGATATTCCATACTGTATGATGTCATCCTCTGATCAGTGATCAGCCTTCTGTGCCTGTGAAGAGCAACCTTAGGGGTGCTGGACACAACGCCGCTTGCCTGCAGCATCAGTAGGAAGCAGCATTTAATGGATCGCCACTTGTCTGTATCTCACTTGCCATCATGTCTATAGTGGGTGGAGATTTTACAGACTGGCAAGGAAGCAAATCCAGTCCTTTTTGTTTTGTGCCCTTGAGTGGAGGAATCAGAGCTGGCTTGTGCCATTAGTGGATTTTCTTCCCCCGCAAGAACAACCCCTTGTGTTTCAGGAGGCTGATTCCACAGAATCAGAGAATCACCAGGTTGGAAAAGACCTTTAAGATCATCGAGTCCAACCGTTCCTGTCCTGTGCTAAACCATATCTCTAAGTACCTCATCTACCCATCTTTTAAACACATCCAGGGATTGTGACTCAACCACATCCCTGGGCAGCCTGTTTCACATCCCCACAACTCTTTCAGTGAAGAGCTTTTTCCTAATACCTAATCTGACCCTGCCCTGGTGCAGCATTTTGCCATTTCCCCTTGTCCTATAACCTCTCACCTGGCTCATCGCCCAACTCTCTACAACCTCCCTTCAGGTAGTTGTAGGCAGTGACAAGGTCTCCCCTCAGCCTCCTCTTCTCAAGACTAAACATCCCCAGCTCCATCAGCTGCTCCTCATATTTGGCAGTTTGTCACCCTGTAATCCCCACTCTGCGACTGCTGTGACAGGTGGGCTGGGAAGTGCCAGCTGATGGATGCTTTTTGTTGAGAGCAGTTTGTTTCCTCAGACCCTGGTTTTGTGGGATAGGGGGTTGTGATCATGCCTCCTGGGGACAGGCACTGATAAGGCACATGGATCAACTCCTGCTTTGCACTCTCTGGTACCTCATTCCCCTCTCCGGTCCCACCACGCTGATGGGATCAGTTGGGTGGATGCCTGTGCAGGCAGCAGTGCTGAGTGTGCAACCCATCAAGTCCCCATCACCCCTGGGGTCTCAGGGTGGCCTGTCCTGGCCCCCTCCACCACAGTCTGCTGCAACTTTCCCCTCCCCATCCCATGACTCACAGTGCCCGACACCCCAGGTCTCACAGGCTGGGACCAAAGACTAATGAGAGGCTGCAGAGCGTGCCCATCCGGGGAGCTCCCTGCTGAATATCACCTGTTTCTCCTGCCTCCACAGCCAGATCAGGACAGTCCTTCCCCTGAAGTGTGGGGTGCAGTGTGTTGCTGGGCAAGTGAGCAAAGGGGTGGCGAAGGTGTCAGCAGTGTGGTGAAGATGGGAGGAGGAGGAGGAGGAAGTGCAGGAAGAAGAGAGCTGCAGAGCGCACAAACCACCTTCCTGTGGTTGGCAGGAAGAAAAACCCTCGAACAGTCAGAGGCAAAGCTCAGCTCTGCTCTTCCCTTCTCACAAAGGTGCCTTTCTCCTGCCCTGCTGCACGCTGGCCCACACAATTCACATCCTGCAGGTGGGATTCCCATGCAAAACATTGGGAGGTGAGCGGGACTGGGCTCCTACTGTACTCCTACTCACATACAAAGCCTTCAAGATTCCCCTGAAGAAACCCAAACCAGCTCATTTTGCTGGAACTGGATGGCTGCCATTCCAATGATTACAAGAATAATGCTTTTTAAATTAAAGGTGATGATTTGCCCATAGAATCAAATGAAAACAAAACTTTGTTTGCATTTCCTCAGTTGTTTCCAGGAATACAAAAAAACCCACCAAGCAAACCTTCTCTGATTCATTCAGGTTGCAGGCCACAAGCCTCTGCTTTTGAGGGGGCTGTTATTTCCATCCTCAGCAGCTTTATTGGTGTCATGTCAGGATGGTGCCAGGGTGGTTCATAAAGCAGAAAAAAAAGGTGAGATTACCTCTGAAGAAGTCAGAAATATTAAATAGTTCAATAGCTACTGATCACTGCAAGGGTTAATTGGCTAAGAGTAGTTACACAATGGGGAGGCACGCTGCTTATCAGATTGGGTTATGGATAGATCAAATAAGATTAAAATCTGCTATTCCTTTTAAAGTTCAACTTTTTTGATGGCCTCTGCTTATCAGTGGTTCTGAGGGCTATTCACCTGCAGCATGCTGTGTCTCCACGGGCAGGTGGCACCAGCTGATCTGAAATGGATTCCTGGAGGATAGGCTGTTCCACAGCACTGGCTGCCTCCTCCTTCCTAAGCCTTCATGGTATTCCCACTTCCTCCTCCTCCTTTTCTGACTTGGGATCGGAGTGAGATTTCATTTCATTTGTCTGTGATTTTAAAACTGTACTTTTTATGCTTCAGGTCAAAAAATCTGTAAAAGGCAGAGATAAGGATGTGATATTTCTATGTTAGTGGAAGCCCATCAATCATCAAATGGGGAATCATATCAACTCGTGTCACTTAGTCACTAACATGGGTGTATTATTCCTTTTGATAGTTGATGATGTTGATGTAGGACAGCTTAGAAAGGATGTTCCTGAAATAAACTTGAGTGTTGAATTATTACAGAAATCTGAGCTAGCCTTTAGGGACCACTGTCCGGTTCTGGGAGAGTCCAGTGGAAGGATGCCAGGATGATGAGGGCACTGGAGCATCTCTCCTATGAGGAAAGGCTGAGAGAGCTAGAGCTGTTTAGCCTGGAGAAGAGAAGACTGACAGGGGATCTCATCAATACTTATAAGTATGTAAAAGGTGGATGTCAAGAGGATGGGGCCAGACTCTTCTCAGTGGTGCCCAGCAACAGAACAAGAGGCAACAGGCAGAAACTGGAACACAGGAAGGTCCATCTTAACATGAGGAAAACCTTCTTCGCTGTGAGGGTAGCAGAGCCCTGGGACAGGCTTCCCAGAGAGGTTGTGGAGTCTCCTTCTCTGGAGATTTTCAAACCCACCTGGACACAATCCTGTGCAACCTTCTCTGGGTGATTCTGCTTTAGCAGGAGGTTGGACTGCATGATCTCCAGTGGTCCCTTCCACCCCTGACCATTCTGGGGTTCTGTGATTCTGTGACCACAAGTCTGGCAGATGTGGTGGCACCAGAGGGGACTGAAAGGTCTCTCCTATGTGAGAAAAATCCCAAGTGCACTATGGATACGGTGAGTATTGCAGAGTGTTTAAATGTGTGTGGGATGAACCCCAGCTGCTTCTGGAGAGAAGGGAGAAGACTACTTTGCAGTCTGGTAGCAGTCAGAGAAGATGGAATGGCAAGAGCAGGGCATGGGGCAGGGGACAGAAAGGTCTGTAAAAGATTGATGTTGAAAAGAGATGATGGGAAATTTCCCAGGAAATTTCCACAAGGATAATTTTTGTAGGGAGCCCATGATCTTAATCTTAATCTTAAATTTGGATACATGCTTACCTGCTCCTGGGGAAAAGATCAACAAGCCCTGGACTAAACCTGCATCTCTTCCCATCTTCTGCCACACAACTGTCAGAAAACCTTTGGCCGTGTTTCTAATTTTGCTTCTGCTTTTTTGATGTGCATTTGGTTGGTTTCACGTGACCAATACCAAGATAAGAAGCTGAAGTACCTTCATCTCTGCCCCAGGGTTTCTTGCAAGGGTTTTATTTCCTGTTATCTGCTTTATGCTCTGGTTGTGCTGACAGAACAGAAAACACGGTGTAGGGTTGGGGGTTTTCTTTGTTTTTTCTTCCTTCTATGTGTATGTGAGGAGGATATAAGTTATTTCTGTAACAGAAGGTCTGAGGATGAGCTGTCTGTGCTGGGATTGTGCTTATATGAGGGCTTTAAATTAAAATGCTACACTAGCAGGACCATACAGTAGCTGGGGGTTGGGCTCAGCTCTGCCTGGGCAGTCTGGCACCTTAAAGAAAACATAAAGAGATAAAATTAGAATCTGGAATGTTGTGTCTTTAAAGCAGAAAAGATAAAAATAAACCACTTGAAACACAGGTGTTTGTTGCCAGTCCAAACCCACCCCCTCCAGCACCACTCTAGGAGGGGAAGGAGTCTCCTAAACTTTCTATCTACCAGCCCATGTGGATGTTTTGGATAGCCTCCTGCATCTCAAATGGCATCAAGAACCCAGCTGTTTAGGCAACAGGATGGAGCCACAGCTGTAATGGGATCTGAGACACATAGCACATGTATTTAATTGCTTCAATCTGAGCTTGGTTCAGGCTCAGGTGGTTGAAAAGGCCTGCTGAAGCTCTTGCCTCTCCAGAACCCTTGTGTTTCTCGTTTGATCACATGGGGAATCCGAGATGATTAGGCTAGGTTAGCAGCTTCAAGGTTCAGAAGTCCACAGCAGTTTCAGGACACAAGCCTGGGAAATACAATAAACCCAACTCCTTCTGTTTCATTTGCTATTGGGTTATGGGGCATTAATGCCCTTGTTACTGCTGGTCAGGCAGAACGATGCAACTACCCCAGCACACTTGTTTTCAATGTAATGGCCCCAGGGACGAGCTGGATGGTGATGAGCAGCCAGTTTAACTAGTATCAGTGGATCTGGCTGAGGTGTCTAGATGCTAAAGTCAGGAAATCTTAATCTCAAGAACATGCAGGTTCATCTGCTGAATCCTTCATGCCTTACTTCATCTTAACTGTCCCAGATCAGGACAGGCAGGAAGGAAATGCAGATATTTTTTACTTTAAAAAGTTCAGAGCATTCTGCTTTCTTGTTTTCATCTAATTTTAGGCACAATTTTAAAATTTTAAACAATTTAGGAGTAAAAACTAATAGTCATTCAGTATTAAAATCCTACAGATCTCTGCTGTGTTTACTAGCCCTGAGCTCAAAGTTTACAGTACTTGAAGTTAGATGATAACATGCAATAAAATTACACAGCAAAACCTGAGCAATGCCCTGGGTGTCCAAAAGCCTGCTTGTTTGTTTCAGCACTCTCACTTTACCTAATAAAAACTGTTATTATCTGTCCTTATGGTCTCCTCCAAAATGACTTTGGTCAGAGAATCCTGCTTAACAGCCTCCTGCTCTTTCATCCAGGTAGCTATTTTTTATGCATGTTCATATTTTTAAATGCACTCTTTTCACACTTTCTATCTCAAATTATAGGCATTTATGATGTTCTATTCAACTGGTATTGTTACCCTCTGCTGTGTGTTTCATATCCAAATACCAAAGGTGTTGCCATGCAGGTGTTTGGCACCTTCAGGCTGAAGTTTTGTGCTGAATTCAAACCCTACAAAGAGGAACTGAATTCCCTGAAACATGAGAAGCTGGATGGGTAATTTTTTTTGCATTACCAGTCTGGTTTGTCCCACCTTGTGTGATATAACAGTTTTCCCAACTCAAGAGGCACTTGTTTGCATTCTTGCTTGTGCAAAGGACATAAATGCCTGAGCCACATCTCTGTCCCAAAGCTTATCTGTACTACACTGGCAATAAAGCCAATGCAAACAGACTAACCAAAGGCATTATCTGCATTTGATGTCCTCTTAATATTTGAAAAAAGTATTTTATTTCTTTTTGCATCCAAGCTACTGAAGTGACTCCCTTTCTTGGCACTTCTTCAGGGAAAGCAAGCAAATTACTTCCTCCTTGTGTTGGTTAGGGGCAGGGTATGTCACTATGGTTTTGGCCCTAATGTGTAGCTTCCTCCTTCCTTTCAGATGCAGGGTTGGGTTTATCTGACCAAATATCGAAGGCAACAACCTCTCTTGCTGTGCAGGTCACCATGTGTTGCCACTGCAGTCGGTGGGGAGGGAGGTGACTCTTCCAGGCCACAGACCGTCTCACCTAAAATAGGAATCTAAAACAGGCCTGGTGACTCATGTCCCAAATGCCTGTTGCTGCCCAGGGACTGTAGAGGTGATAGGGGACCTGGCTCAGAGGCAGATGCCAACATTGTGACTGTCTAAAGTTAGGTCAGGGACTTCCCTGAAGGCTGGGAAGGACTGCCAGGAAGCTGGTGAGACCAGCTAGTGTCTGTGTCTAGGAATCCAGTACAGGGCTGCCCTTGGGTGTGGGACAATGGTGCACAGCATTTTTGTGCAGTTTTTTAAATACACACAATTATTTCTGAATGGACATGAAAAGTTAGGATTTCAATCTGTATTTAGGAACCAAACCTGAAGGCTGCTCAGCACCTTTGAAAATCAGGCCAGTTATTTAAATACTTTGGTAAACACTCACATGAAAATCAGCCAATGTAGTGTATGAGGCCATAAGGCACCTGCTGTACTTCCTGGTGCTGCTCCTCTTCCTATACTGGTCAACCTGTAGCTGGTAACTGCATCAGTGGACAAGGGACAAGCTACAGATGTCATCTATCTGGATTTCTGCAAGGCCTTTGACATGGTCCCCATAACATCCTTCTCTCTAATTTGGAGAGATAGGGATTTGATGTGTAGGCTGTTCAGTGTCAAGCAGAGTTCCTCAAGACTTGTGAGGGACTGGTGGTGTTTAATATCTTTATTGATGATACTGACAGTGGGATTGAGTGCACCCTCAGCAAATTTGCTGATGACACCAAGCTGAATGATGAAGTTAATGTGCGAGAGGGACAGGATGCCACCCAGAGGGACCTGGATAGGCTGGAGAAGTGGGCCCAGGTGAATCTTATCAGGTTCAACAAAGCCAAGTGCAGGGTCCTGCACAGGGGTCAGGACAATCCCTGTTATCCATACAGGTTAGGTAATGATGTGCTTGAAAGCAGCCCTGAGGAAAAGGGCTTGGGAGTACTCATGGATGAGAAGCTGGACATGAGCCACCAATGTGCATCTGCAGCCCAGAAGACCAACCACATCCTGGGCTACATCAAAAGAAGTGTGGCCAGCAGATCGAGAGAGGGGATTCTGCCCCTCTGCTGTGCTCTGGGGAGACCTCACTTGGAGTGTCCAGCTTTGGAGCCCTCAGCACAAGAAGGACATGGACCTGTTGGAGTGTGTCCAGAGGAGGCCACAAAAATGATCAAAGGGCTACAGCACCTCTCCTGTGAAGACAGGCTGAGGGAGTTGGGCTTGTTCAGCTTAGAGCAGAGAAGGCTCCGGGGGACCTTATAGCGGCCTTCCAGTCCCTGAAAGGTGCCTATAGGAAAGCTGGGGAAGAACTGTTTCTGAGGGCATGGAGCAGTAGGATGAGGAGTGATGGTTTTAAACGTGCAACGGGGAGATTTAGGTTGGATATTAGGAAAAAGTTCTTCACTATGAGGGTGGTGGATCACTGTCACAGGTTGCCCAGAGAGGTGGTGGAGGCCCCAACCCTGTAGATACTCAAGGTGAAGCTTGATGGGGCTCTGAGCAACCTGATCTAGTGGAGATGTCCCTGCTCACTGCAAGGAGGTTGGACTCGATGACCTCTAAGGTTCCCTTCCAACCTTACACATTCTGTGATTCTATGATTCTACACAGAGTTGAAGAGCCATCATTTGCCACATTTGCCATCACCACCTCCTGTACAAGAACTGCAGCCAGTTGAACAACCTGTGTGCACTCCTCTTCAGTGTGGGGTGGGAGAAAAATGAAACAAGAAGGCAGTCACATCTGGGATGGACTCAGCAGTCTGTTGAAGGATGCTGAAGGTACACACTTCTCTGTTTTCTGCCATTGTAAACCTACAGTCATGAGAAGACTGCAAATCTCACGTGGGAAATCCTAAAAAATGTTTTGGTTCGGGTTTTTTTTTAAATTCTACCTTGGTCTTGCAGTTGAGTTAATCTGTAGATAACAAAACATTGAAGGTGTTATGCAGAATGGGTGCAATGTCTGAGTCTTTGCCTTACGTATGTTGATCTTATGTGGAGTGACCAGTTTCTATAGGAGAGAGGTGTGACTACAAAGTCACAGTGGAACATGAGCTCCTGCATGTCCTGGGATTTTACCATGAGCAAAATGGATCACGATGACTACGTTGAGATGTGGTGGGATGAAATTATGGAAGGTATGATGCAGGTCTGAGATGACTGAGAATCATCTGTAGATGCATATCCCTTTATTACAGTGCTAAAATGTCTGCATGTCTGCCTACATTTTGAGAGCTGGACTGTTACTTATTCATGGGTAAAGCATTTTCAAAGATGTTATGTAGCAAGTTTTATTTTTGGGCTTGCCTAATCACATGCTTATGTTTTTGTCTGGGTTTTTCATATGCCTTTGGCAAACACGGTGACAGCAGTTTCCGTGATGACCTCAGTACACCGTATGATTATGTGTCAGTCCTGCAATAGGGACCATATTCTTTCAACATTGATAGCAATGTGCCTTCCATTACAACAAAAAATTTAATGAGATCGTGGGCAGAGGTTGGATTTCAGCAGGACTGACTTACTGAGGTTGAATAGCATGTACAACTGCTAAACCATGTACAATGTTAAACGCTGTATATACAGAATGGGATTATCAGTAATGCCTTATTTGATAGTAATCATAGAATCCTAGAATCTCCCGAGCTGGAAGGGACCCATAAGGATCATTGAGTCCAACTTCTGGCTCCAGACAAGGCCAGCCAAGTCAGAGCATGGCACTGAGGGCATCATCCAGGCGCTTCTTGAATAATGCTCTCAGTCACATGTTCTGACTTCGCTGGCCAAGTCACGAATCACAGGCTAGTTTGGGTTGGAAGGGACCTCAAAGCCCATCTGGTTCCAACCCCCTGCCATGGGCAGGGACACCCTGCACTAGCCCAGGGTGCTCAAAGCCCCATCCAACCTGGCCTTGAACCCTGCCAGGGATCCAGGGGCAGCCCCAGCTTCTCTGGGCATCCTGTGCCAGGGCCTCCCCACTCTCACAGGGAAGAATTTCTTCCTAAATATCTCATCTAAATTTACTGCCTTTTAGTTTAAACCTATTACCTCATGTCCTCTCACTCCCTGCCCTTGTAACCAGTCCCTCTCCAGCTTTCCTGTAGCCCCTTCATGTGCTGTGAGGTCTTGCCGCAGCCTTCTCTTCTCCAGGCTGAGCAAGCCCAACTCTCTCAGCCTGTCTTCGTAGGAGAGGTGCTCCAGCCCTCTTAATGGACATGATAAAATATATCATTCCCAGCAGCTTCCAGCTTCAGCTTGCTCTTTTAAATACCTCAGTATGTGTGGGATGGTGCTAAGCGGACAAGACGGTGCTAATTGGGACCACACGTTGGGCAGAGCAGGAGATGAACCATACTTTGGGGGGAAACCGTACAGGTAACACGTGTAGTTTTAAATGGTCATTAGATTTTACCATGTTTTTATAATACACAAGAATGAAGATATACAGAGATACCTAAGTCATTAGAACCACCCTCCTATGGGTGTTAATCACTGCATGCCTAATGCTAAATGTGACTCAAAAATTTTTGGATAGAAGGGTTAATAATTTTAATTTGAAATGTTTAACCCTTCGTTAAATCTCTTACCTGCATTTTAACGTCTCATGAAGAAATGACAGTTTGAGACTTTGGTGCTGTAAACTGGTGGTAGCTGTATTACAAAGAAGGCAGCTCCACCAGACTGCCAGAACTAACCTCGATGAAACTCCACAGAAACGAGTTGGGTGAGACTCTCCTCCTTTCATGCATGTGTTTACAGCATTTTAAAAAGTTTTCTAGCTTTTGCTTAAAGCTGAAAGACACTTTTTCTGTGTACAATGAGTTCCCTTGAGGCATCCCTACAGAAATATGCACAGAGGTGAATATGACAATGCACAAGTCTTTGTGGACAAATTCTGACATTGAAACCAATCCAGGAGCATCCATATAGGAAGCTGAGCTTCAGCAATGTGTTATGTAGCAGGGGGAAACCACCCTCAGAAGACTTCTTCAAGGGAAGGGGTGCTGTGTGATACAGAGCTGTATCAGGAGGGTGTAGCTGCTGCAAATTCAAAGTTCGCTTGAGCTGCACCACACAGGGAGGCTGAAGGATGATCTGAAGCAAACCAGCAGTGATTTCCCCTCTTCTGATGAGAGTTTTGCATGGGATCCCTGTGAGCGAGGGTTTGGCTCCTATTGTGCCAATTTAAATATATATTGAACCAACACAAGTATCTTCTGCAGTGTTTCGTTTGCTGCTGGGGCACAGGAACTGAGCAGGGCCTGTTGTTCTCAAAGGCAGTGGGAAGAGAAATGAGCACTGCAGAGGAGTATCACATGGACAGTCCAAAAATCCTTCAGCAAAAACAGTTCTTCTGAAAGTCAAGAGAAGTGAAGCTGGTCTGTGTACAAGAGGTCACAGGCACATCTGCTTCCCCAAACACAAAAAACTGAAACCAAATACTGAACAGAAACGAAAGTTGTTTCTGTGGAGCTTGTTCCCAGGGAGGAGAGAGCAGGAGATGGCTTTTGGCAGGAACAGATCCTGTTTGCTGCCTAGTCTTGCGTTTGGTTACAGTTTGAAAATCCTGTGGTTATACCTAATTTGCTGGTGGGGAGGAGGAGAGCAGGCACGTAGAGGGCAGGGTGAAGGGATGCTCCTCTTCTCATCTCACATCTCTGCAGGGTTCAAGAGGGCAGATTTGTCCGCAGTTAAAGGCACGGTACAAAAGCCAGCACTTGGAAGACTCACCAAGTGAGGAACAAAATGAACATGAGGGTTGTTTTAGGCAAGAAAAGAGAAATTTCTCACTCCTTAGAGGAACCAGTCTGATTGGCTGTTTTTTGTTGGGCTCGTTTTTGTTGGGCTGTTTGGTTGCGGTTTGTGGGGTGAGCAGTTTGCTGACACTGTAAGGGCTCTAGATGTGTGACAGAGCATGTGGCTGGGGAGCTGACAGCAGCTTCCTGCCTCTCGTGGCCAGTGACAGACAATTAACTGCTCTTCTTTAACGAAGGGGAAGAAAAATGTTTAAAACCTAAGCAGTCAGCCTTCATAAGTTTCCTGAGAGCAAACGGCTCAGCAGTTATTGGGAAACAAGCAGCTTCATTGGGTATTTGTAGGGGAACTTCCTGCAGAAGGCCAGCGATGCTTCAAGGAGGGAATGCATCCAAGCACTGGCATGCTGCTGGAAGCAGCAGCAGAGCTCAGAAGGCACCAGGTGGCAACTCAGAGCTGCCATTCTCTGCAGAGTCACTGCTCTTTGCATCAGTCGGCTCAGACAGCCAGAAATGTGCAAACCTGACACAGGGTATTTAGAAACTCCTGATGTGATGCAGCTTGAAATGTCTTTGCTGTCAGGAGAGACACTTCCTATAGAGAGACGTATATTAGAGTCACAGAATCTCCTGAGCTGGAAGGGACCCATAAGGATCATCGAGTCCATCTCCTGGCTCCACACAGGGCCAGCCAAGTCAGAGCATGGGACTGAGGGCATCATCCAGGTGCTTCTTGACCTCAGCCAAGCTCGGTGCAGTGACTGTTAGGTGAAGCTGATGCACTTGCTCAGTTGCCTTCAGGAAGCTGATTCATAACTGGAGTATACAGGATGGGGCTGATGAGGGTGCAGGTGGTCAGCCTTTGTAACTGGGAAGACCGAAAGCTCAGAGGAGGTCTCTCCTGCCCGCAGATGGGGGTGCAGAATGACTACGAAAGAAAGGAAACGGTTATTTCAACACATCAGCATGAGAGGGCATGACTTGATACAAAGCAATTTGGCTGGAAATTAATAAATTCTGGACCCATAACAGAAGTAAGGCAAAAATGAAGTAAGGCAAAAATGTCTTCAGCTACTTTTGTAGGGAAGTCAGATCTGTTGATAAAAGGCTTACAGGACACAGTTTCTAAGCAAAGTAGAAAGCTGCAGGCATTAACCTAGGAGGACCCTTCCAATGCTTTCCTAGTCTGTCTTCAAAACCATCCCTGCCCAAGTGCATCCACCTACATTCACACATGTTTACAGGATTGGCATGTGTATGCCTTGTGCTCCATTTCTGAAGAATGCAACCCAATATGTACCCTATCTAATCAGCTGAACACTCATTTGCAAGCCATATTTCAATGCATTTTCATTTCAATATTGATTTACAAGGTAGGGAGAATTCTTTTCTGTGGAAAAAATTTTTTACTGAAAGTTGTCAGGGCCTGGAGCAGGCTGCCCAGGGAGGGGGTTGAGTCATCTTCCCTGGATGTGTTCAAAAAAAGGGTAGATGAAGTACTTAGGGATATGATTTAGTTTAGGATGAGAATGGTTGGACTTGATGATCTTAAAGGTCTTTTCCAACCTTGTGATTCTGTGATTCTGTGAAAATATTATTTTTTTACTTTGAAAATAACTTTCTCAGGCAAGTGGAAAAAACTAAAGCTTATTTAGCACTGGAATTTAATTACTGAATGGATCAAAATCTTTTATCACATTGCTGTTTTGTGCTTCCCAGATAGAGGATATTTGTTTAGGAACAAAGTGTTTAGGAACAAAGACCGGACATAGTGGTCAGGCAGCAATTCTGGAATCTGACGTGCTTTAGCCAAGGAGGAAGGAAATTGCCTTCAATTTTTCTACAGATCAAATGGAAGTCCAGAGTATAAGCTAGTTATCTGGATTAAGAAAGATGCTGAACTGGGAAATGTTAGACAGATGGAAAAGCTGCACACTGTTACAAGCAACTGAAAGTGTGTTTTCATATCTGAAGTGCTGGCAAACTTTGATATGAGACAACACGTGTGGTTTACTGCATCAAAGCTTGTTCAGCTGTCCAGTGAAAATTTAACCTTCATTTGCTTCACTTTAGTAACTCCAGAGTTAGTGCCCATGAGAACAGAATTTGGGTAGAGGCAGTTCCTAGATTAGCTCTGGTGTAGAACATCAGACATGCACCATCCAAATAAACAGTCACAGGATGCTTGAGGAAGACAGTTTGATTTGGGATGGTGTCCTGGACTTTGTGTTCTCATGTATTTTTATTTTCCCCTTCAGTGGATGAAGAACATCACTGGAACTTGGCCAGCACTTTCTTAGGTGTCCAAACCAAATTTTGCTATGGGTTTCAGTGCATCTAGATGATATCCAGCCAACTCTGAGGGGATATAGTCATCAATGACACCAGCCTGACAGAAACAAACTGCCCCACCAACTTCTGGCACTTCAGAAATTCCACATCCCTTTTTAACAGTACTTCAAAATGCAACTTATCATAAGCCCTGTATTTTACAGCTCAGAAGGCTATGCCTTTGCTTTACAGCTGTATCTTCACAGGAGGAATCAATAACCCTACTTGAATTCCATGGGGAATTGAGCAGCCTGGTCTAGCGAGAGGTGTCCCTGCCCATGGCAGGGGGTGTGGAACTTAATGATCTTTAAGGTCCTTTCCAACCCAAACCATTCTATGATTCTATGATCACTTTCCGCCTCTGCAGCAGTCTGAGCGATGGCCTTTTAGAATGGACAGCCAGACCCAGGCAAGTTGTCTTGTTGGTTTTGATTCAAGACTCTGGTGTAATCCACAAGATGTTCCTCAGCTTTTACTACAGACCCAAAACAGTTAGTATCTCCTCTCACCAGGAAGAAAGCAGAAATGCAGAGGTTTGCTCAAGCTGGAGAAGTTTTGAAAGTCAAGAGAGTGGGCAAGGTTTTCTCTGCACATAACACTACTGGGCTGACTGAAGATCAGCTTTAATTACTCCTATACTTTTGCACAACAGGCAGAAATGACACCTTGCAGTGGGACAAACCATCTGTCACTGGAAGTTTTTCTTCTTTCTGCAACTGCTCCATGAGCCCAGGTGTTGGCTGGACGCATTCCTGACCCACAGGGAGCTGCACTGGGAAAAAATCCTTAAAAATTGCAGTCTTTTCATCTTCACTGATTTTGAAGGTAGAGTATTAACAGAATCCACAGTGGAACAGAGCAGGTACGTACTCTTCTGTTTGTAAGGAAAGCACAAAAGATGAGGGTGATGAAAAAATATGTAGAGAGCCATCTGTTTCAGGAATAAGGTTTATAAATGCATAGTGATTTGAAGTGCCTGGATTTTTTAATGCCCAGCACAAAACCTTGTGGATGACCTTGATTCTCTGGTCCCTGAAAACCAGATTTTCAGGCAAGATTATACTTCTGTGTCTGGAAGAATAGTCTACTTAATGGTGATCTAATTTGCCACCTCCCCTGTGTCACTTCTGACTTAAGAAAACTGTGTTTTGAAAATGAAGGCCTTCTTTTCGGACCTTAAAACAGTGGCAGAAGGAGTTTCTGATTCAGAGCTTCTCTCCTGAGGTTGCAGGTTTTGTCAGGACAGAATACATCTGCTCTGCTCTGCCAGAGGTGGCAGGGAAGGAGGAGGAGAAGATCTGTTGGGTGCAGATGTGGCATGGCAGGTAGGTATCCCTCTGAGCAGGCCAAAGGGACTGTGCATGCCCGGCCTCTGTGACAACCACACATCTGATGGCTGTGCTCACCTTACCTCAGGTGTCTAAAAATGAACTTTCTAGACTCACTGGTGGGTAATTTGAGAGCAACGGGTACGTCTGGGGAGCAGCTGATCCCATTCCATTATAGCTGTGAGGAACTACTCTTCTGATATGCTGATGTCTACTGTCTGCAAAGGAAACCATCACTGATGTCTAATGGTGGGTGAGATGAATCCTATCTCCCTTCTGGAATGGGTTTCCTCATCATTTCATTGCCTGGAAGGTGGAAAAGCTTTGAGTGAATAAATAATCATTAACCAGCCCTGACCCATGTACCAGGGCCAGGGCGCTTGTCTTAGATAGGAGAGGACAGTTGAGAGTACTCGTTCCATGTGACCGAGGGCTGTGATCACCACCATGAACTCTCCTGGTGGGAGAACTAATCTCTGCCTCTCCATGGGGGGAAAAAAAGAAAAAAAGAATAAAGAAAAAGCAAAGTTCATGTTTTCTTTCCAGCACAGAATGGAAGCACTTTTGAAACGGCAAGAACTTTTGCAGGGTGGGAAAGCTGCTTCCCATGAATGCTTAACCAGGAAGGCGTGCTGCCTGATAAAAGTGCCAAGAGCAGTCTGCATTTCTGGCATACAGAATGGCCCAGATTTTCTGTAGGTTATGTAGGACATTCAGCAGCGCTTCCAAGTCCCCTTTAGCAATGAGAAAAGCAGCTGAGGTCTCTGTGCTTTCCCTGGCAGTGCTTTGTAGTGGGAGTAGTTCATGGGGGGAGATCCAGTCCCACGGTGTGATCTGGGTACCTTGACCTTCTCTGGCATGGGTCCTCCATGGGCTGCAAGTGGAATCTCTGCTTCACCATCAACCTCCATGGGCTGCAGGCGAGCATCCTGACTCACTCTTCTCCAGGAGGTGCAGGGGAATCTCTGCTCTGATGCCTGGGGCACATCCTCCCCCACCTTCTTCACTGACCTGTGTGTCTGCAGAGTTGTTCTTCTCATCTTCTCATTTTTATCTCCTGGCTGCTGTTGCACAGCCGTTTTTCATCACAGGCTCTGTCCAACGGGGGCAACGTCTGCTGTCTTCTCACAGAAGCCATCCCTGTAGGCCCCTTGCCACATAACAGAATACAGGATGCATTTGGGGATGCATACACAGGACAAGGTGCTTAATGGGTATATTAAATTGCATTTGTATGACATGAGATAACTGCGTAACTATTGTCCTCCTCAAACTCAAATGTATGCCTACACAATGACTTATCTTTAGACAACAGTTTTAGTTTCTTGAATAAGTTTTAAGTTGAGGACTTAACCAACTGTTTCTTGGATTACTCTGATTTGCTTTGGGGTTTGAATGTTGGTTGTTGGGGTTTTTTCCCCTTTCTCACATCCACTGCTACAGAGCTGAAAATCATGGCCTTCATTCTGTGGTTTGACTTTCTTTGCTCATCTGTGAGAACAGCCTTTACATGACCTTCAAGGACACTTCTCTTTTACTTGTTGTGTGTCCTGTTCTGCTTAGATATCAGTTTCCTTCAAAATTATATTTGATAAAAGCAAGCATTGTATGCTTGGTGAAATGGGAGCCCTCTGGGGCCCTTCTTCTCAAAATGAAAAGATCCCTATACTTACTCCTCTGCAAAATGATCTCATACAAGTAACTTCCTAGTTTGATCTTTTCAGAGGAAAACATGTTGGCTAGGCTGGAGGACTGACTCCTTTCCAGGACACAGTAGTCACAGACACATTTCCTAGTCAAAACCTTTTTGCACTTGAGACTTTTTCACACTCCAGTGTGCAGTGCCTCCCCCCAGTCTGCTGGGAATAAGTGTCTGAAGCACCTCCAGAGTACTTTTTCTTACTACTCAAGCTCTCTGTGCTGTGCTGTGGGTGGTGGGGCCTCTTCCTTCCTAATTACTGAGCATAGAGGTGGACATCTTCACCTCCATCACTTGTCATTTCAGATGTGAAATGAGGGAGCGATGTTCACTTGTCTAAGTTTAAGGCACTGTGGCACTCTGGGGCACATGGGACATTTACAAGGAGATAACAGATATGATGCCAGATGACAAGGCGAGATTACAAGGAGATAACAGAACAGATGACAAAGATGTCATCTTTGAAACACACCAGAAAAGAAAAGAGCATCCATCTGGAAGGCCAAGGAGCTACTTAGGTGTGTAGCTTTGCCTCTGGAGGCAAAGGGTGGCATGTTGTGCACTGGAGCATCAGTCCTGGGATGGGATCAGCTGTGGGAAAACAGTGTGAAGGCACTGATAATCATATCTCTTTTATCTTTAATCTTTTCAGTGTGATGTTAATTATTAATTGATAGCAGCACCGGGCTAAATTTTACTGTCACTGGAGTGTCATAAACCCAGAATAATTCTGCTGAAGAACATGACTTTCCTCCAGCACAGTTGGGCTGTAATGCTGACAGATAACAAGCACAATGGAAGGAGTCAGCAACTTTGGGACAGATTGATAACTTCTTACATGAAGCCTGGGTGGGCCTTTCACCAGCAGCACTGAAGACATGAAGTTATCACATTCCTTTGTAACATTCCTCCAGGGTGGACTTAGGTAATTGATAACTACAATGCCATCCTGTGCCATTGAGGAGGTAAATCTTGCAGTTATAATAACGTTACGAAGGTGGAAAATCCGAAGCTGGTTGGCTGAGGTTCTGTGGAAAGCTCGGCAGCGTGCTGTATATATTGCAAGAGATAAGAGAGACCAGCTGCTTTTTCCATGTCAAAAATGGGCTCCAGCATCTTCCCTCTCTGCCTAGCACTTCTGTTGTGTTATGTGTACGGTACTCCAGTCTCTGTAAGTAGAAACCTGATTTCTACAGGGTCCTCTCCAACCAGGGGCATCTCCTACCTTATACTGGTTGCATTTTATTCTCTTTCAGGTTGAACCCCTCCCCAGTAAAGCTGGTAAGTGCTCTGTGAACTCTTTTGAGTTCTGAAGCATTTTCTTTGTCTTGCTGTGTGCCACCACATGTGAACTCATAATGTTTTGCCTGTCTTGCAGCAGCAGGTGGTGATGTCGGTGAGATAATCAAAGACATTCCAGACATAAACTTAGGTGAGTTCGTGTCTAAATTCTTTTATGGCCTGAAAAATTGTGAGCAAAATGCTGTATTTCAGTAAGTTGTAAAAAAGACATGGGTGACTGATGATCAGGAAGTTCATGGTAACAAGAGAAATATAATTAAGAGAGATCTGCAGTACCTCTGGCTATGCACATAAATCTATCCTAGGAGTGTAACTCAGTGTAAACAAGGGATGCAGACATCTTTCACTTCTGAACTTTGGAGAGACCCAGGGTGTGAAGGCAGTAACACACTCTATCAATTGGAAAGGCTCTGGAGCCCCACCAATATATTCTCCCCATCTCTATAGTATTTTTAGAAACTTTTACAAAATGGAAAATAGAGCTTTGAGCTTTTTTTTAGGTGGTAAGCTTTTTTTTTAATTGAGCTTTTTTTTTAAGTGGTAAGGAAATCAAAGGGAAAAGACACAACACACTGTACTACCTTCCTCCCTTCTTTCTGTTATTTTATTTCTTGCAATGCAAATTTCCACATTCCCTTGGATGGTGCACTGTGCCATCTTCTCCCTGAAGCTTTAGCCAGTATTACTGTGTTCTCCAGAGCATTGTCTCATTGTCTGACTGTTGCCACTGCCTGACAGCAAGCAAGAAGTTATCAAACTAGACACACATGATGGTGGCCACCAGCTTTCCACCACCAAAGTGCAGATATTGCTGAGTAGCAAATACTGAGTAGAAGCTGCTGTTATTTTTAGGTCTATCCCTGTATTTCAGTGTAAAAAGGTTCTTTATTTTTCTGTAAAGGCCTGAGGATATTAAACTTCTATAAGCAGGATCAATATGGTTTATGAGGTGAAATACACTTGATATTTCACAGAATCACAGAATCGTAGGGGTATTTCATTTACATTATCTTTCACAAAATTGCTTTTCAGCTGCTGGGCTGGATCTCTTTCAAGGTGATATCTTGCTCCCTGTAAGTAATTCTAAACTTTGTCTCTATCACTTGTAATTTTGGTACAAATCAGCCCATCTACCCACAAGAAGAAGGACATTGAGGTCCTTGAGAGTGTTCAGAGAAGGGTAACCAGGCTGGTGAAGGAGCTGACGGGCAAGGAGCGGCTGAGGGAGCTGGAGAAGAGGAGGCTGAGGGGACTTTATCACCACCTACAACTACCTGCCAGGAGGGTGTAGAGAGGTGGGCGATGGTCTCTTCAGCCAGGGGACAGGAGATGGGACAAGGGGAAATGGGCTCAGATCAGATGGTAGGAAAAAATTTTTCACTGAAAGAGTTGTCAGGGCCTGGAACAGGCTGCCCAGGGAGGGGGTTGCGTCACCTTCCCTGGATGTGTTTAACAGACGGGTAGATGAGGTATTTGGGGATATGGTTTAGCACAGGACAGGAACATTTGGACTCAATGATCTTAAAGGTCTTTTCCAACCTAGTGATTCTGTGATAACAGATGCATTACCAGCTGCTAATTCCCTTTTCAGCAAAATCAGCGAAATGCCCTGAGAAATGAGACCTACAGATGGAAGTTCCCCATTCCCTATATTCTGGGTGATGACCTTGGTAATGCCATCACTTTATTTGGATTTTAGCTCCAATCCTTATCTGCATTTGAATCACTGTGATAAAAAATTGGCCTTTTCCAGAACTGGTTCTCTCACATTAAATTTCACTAATAATTAAATTGTTTCTTTATATCAAACCCATTTTTTCCTTCTACAGCTATCATTTTTCATTTCACTGATTTACTTTTTTTTTTGGTCCCATGCATATATCTGTGTGCTACCTTACTTCTCCAGGATGAATCATCTGCAGTGTGGTGAATGTGCTTTCCTGATGTATGTTTTCCAGATCTGAATGCCAAAGCAGTTATTCTCCAGGCGTTTGAAATGTTCCGTCTTAAGTCTTGCATTGATTTCAAGCCATATGAAGGAGAGAGGACTTACATATTCTTTAGAAAGGAAAATGGGTAAGGGTTATATCAATTTCTGATTTGTTTTGCTGTGTAAAATCAGCTGGGAATTATTCCATCTAACACCAGCAGTCTAAAAATTTTGAGTCACTGAATTACAGACTGGTTTGGATTGGAAGGGACCTCAAAGTCCATCTAGTTCCAACCCCCTGCCATGGTCAGGGACACCGTGCACTAGCCCAGGGTGCACAAAGCCCCATCCAGCCTGGCCTTGAACCCTGCCAGGGATCCAGGGGCAGCCACAGCTTCTCTGGGCACACTGTGACAGGGCCTCACCACCCTCAGAATTAATAATTTCTTCCTAATATCTCATCTAAATTTACTGTCTTTTAGTTTAAACCCATTCCCCTTGTCCTGTCACTCCCTGCCCTTGTAACCAGTCCCTCTCCAGCTTTCCTGTAGCCCCTTTAGGTACTGGAAGGTGCTGTAAGTTCTCCCTGGAGCCTTCTCTTCTCCAGGCTGAACAAGCCCAACTTTTCTCAGCCTGTCTTCGTAGGAGAGGTGCTCCAGCCCTCTGATCATCTTATGGACTTCATAATTGCTGTTAAAAGGGACTAAATGCTGCTATTCTAAATCCTCCCAGATCCTTTCTCTGGTCCAAGTAACTGCAAAAAAGCTCTGTCTGTCTTGAAAGGATTACTCTTTCTATGTATGCCTTATGATTCTTGACCCGTTTCTTGGCAAAATGGAAGCTGATATAGGACTAAATTTCTGTGGATCTCAAAAATCAGACGTGAGCTTGTCTAATCCAGGGGATATATCAAGAGCTGGACTCATGCAAGCAATAGTGAGCATGTTTTTGAGGTTCAGTCTGCTTTCAGAGCAGCGAATCTGTAGAGTATCAAGGCACTTGGTCAGCACCTAAATAATGATCTTTGTTATTCCTTTTGTATTTATACCTGTTTTGATATTACCTTAAATCCAGTGAGCAGACTGAGAAATGAAATACAGAGAAGAAAACTGTACTTAACAGACACTAAGGTGTCTCTGTTTCTCAGGTGTTGGTCCATGGTGGGGGACCTGCAGACTGGACAGAACCTCTCTATTGGGGAAAGGTGTGACTACAGAGCAATTGTGGAACATGAGATCCTGCATGCTTTGGGATTTTACCATGAGCAGTCAAGGATGGACCGGGATGACTACGTGAACATCTGGTGGGATGAAATTCTTACAGGTGAGTTTTGACCTTCAAGTCAGATTTTGTAAAGTGCAGACTCATCAGTATCCTATTTTGCCTCTGAGATTTAGGACCTTTTAGAGACAGTATTGTAGAAACACTGGGCCACATCTGAGACAATTGTATTTCAGTCTGTAGATGTAGTGAAATTTTGATACAAGTCTTCTGGTCTGAGGTTCCTTGCTTGGAAGTCAGACTTTATTTCCCCTCGCCCCCAGGCCTGGTCTGCTCTCTGATTTTGAACAAATCGCTTCCTCTCTCTAAAGTACTGTTTCCTGGGACTGGAAAGATTTACTTGTACCTAAAGAAGCCTCAAAGTGTTTACATCAGACACAGCAGAGAACATGGGCCCTACCCTGCTCTCTCCTGCCTAGCATGTCTCTGCAGGTTCTTGCCTCGATCACCAGATCCAATGGGTTTATGAGTTTCAGCAAACTCTCCATGCTCCACCTGGCTCCTAGGCAGTGTCTCCTGTCAAGTCTGGTTCCATATTACATAAGGATCAGATATTTCAAAACAAGTGAATGGGAGTCTATAACAAGTTCTGAAAGGCATGCTAGCAAAGACTAAACTCTTGTCCCCAGTGGAGGTGCTTTGTGATGCCAGTGATGGGTGCCAATGCAGCAAAGTTGCCCTGCTGTTGTCCATGTTCTGTGGGGACAAAGTGATCACTTCAGTCTCCAGGGTTATGCACTCATCATGTTTGCAAATATGTGAAAAATAGCTGCAAAATAGTAATCAGAAAGGAATAAGATTGAGGGAACACTCTTTTGAATAGATAAGAACTGCTGGTACAAGCATTTTTCTGCTGATCTCTGAAAGCAGCATCTGATATCTTGAATTGCTCCAAGTTGAACAGCCGTAAGCATTACTACTTGCCTCTATCCTGTAATTGCAGTGTCTTTTGGGGCAGCTGAGCAGCAGATGTGATGTAGATACTGGTTTTGCAGGCCATTAATTCTACTGTCAGGATTAGCACTAAACCCAATTCCCTTTATTATTAACCTGGTCTTATCTTGAATCATGGTAATGAAGATGATGATGTTAGTAATATCTAGACTGACTGTTGGGCCCCTTTTTGCTGTAACTCAAAACATCCAAAGTGAGAAGATCTACAATGTACTTATAATGCATTATTGCAAGTTCCATGCTGAACACAGGTACTGAAAAGCCTGACAAAAACCAGTGCCAATTCTCTGTGCTTTTTTTTCCCCCTCAATAAAACAAGATATTGTTGAATCCTCTTGACTTATCTGTGATGTGTTCAGTAAGCACAAATCTGGAATACCACAAAAATTATACAGATGATAGACTGTAGTGTGGGAGTATTGTGAGTAGACTCCTGGGCCTGGTCTGGTAACATTAGTCTGCTCCAATATTCTGTAGGTTTCTCTGCAAAGTGATTTTCTAGTTAAAAATTCATTAAGTAGAAAACATCTACTGAGGCCATTTGAAAGATGTCTGCTCCTTTAAGGGGAAGTAAGGCTGATATGATTGTGCTTTCTGTGTGTGCCTTTGTGTGTGCAGACATCTGCTCCTGCATTAGTGATCTGCAATCCCAAATTTAATAGCATGGCAGAGGTTTTGCCATAATGTGTTTTCATAGACTGCGTTGCAGATAGATGGCTGGTGGGAGAAGAGATCCCTTATTCATATTGCTGTTGACAGAAAAGCTAATAAGCCTATTAGACTTCAGAGAAAACACACAAGACAAATGAAATAGACTCCTTGCTGTATGGCTTGCTTCTCTTAAAAACACATAAAAGTTTTTAAGATCATTTGACTGGCAATGACCTTAAAAAACAGCATCATTATAAATGCCTGTGTCCTGCCAAGATGTTGTCCCCAGCTATAAAAAGTGATAGTGCTTAATTAGAAAGATTCTCACCCTTTTTGATAAAAGATGCAATTCAAGTAACTGTAAGAAAACAATCCCAAGCTTTTATAGGATCATCTCAAGCCTTTGACTGAAGACCTTTGTGTCCAGAATGGCCTTGCAGAAGGGAAGGGCAGCCTTTAAACAGAGCAGCTGCAATTATCCACCAAGCACAGTCATGTGCTGTTTCCTCTTCGAGAGAATGTCAAGTGTTCTTAAAATATTAGTGGCTGGAAATACTGGCAATCTCTCTTTACTTCTATACCAAAGCATGTGAAATGGCTCCCTCTCTCTGCCCTAGCAGACACCTTCATCGTGAAAAACTTCCTCTAAGAAATCATGAGAAACATATTTCCAAAAGTAATTTCAACAAAAATATCATAACAATATTGCCAATATAGGTAAAAACATCTCCTTTTTTCCACCCATATTCCTAGTGCATTCTTTCCCTTAAAGAAGGACAGACCCTGGAGGCACTCCAGGACAGTCATACCTGTGTTTCCTTAATGAGTGCAGCACCCCAAGGTTTCCTCTTGTCTATAAATGATCTAATAACCTGGGAAACATTTGCGTTAATATTTACAGGCTCTGAAATGGAGTACATTAATCCCTAAGATTAATCCTTCAGGATGTTTACTATTAGACCATCTAATATGACCTCTTATATATCCAGTTCTTTACAGCTCATGGGTATTTGATCTTGAACTTACTGAAGTCACATGTGAGGACACAGAACTGCAATCTAAAGGCACTGCTTTATTGTCCAAATTACTTCATAAACAAATGTTGCTAAATTTGAACATTTTATCATAAAGGTTTTGGTTTGTGGTATATCAATTTTACCTCAGAAAACTGCATCCAAGGAGGAATGGCAAAGCCATTTCCTTTCCAAGTTCCCTATAAAAATGAAGTACTTTTTTTTTCTTCTTTTACCAGGCAGAGAGCATAATTTTCAGAAGTACGATGACAGCTACATCACTGATTTGAACACCCCCTACGACTACGAGTCGCTGATGCACTATGCACCATTCTCATTTAACAAAAATGATAGCATCCCCACAATCACAGCGAAGATACCAGAATTTGATGACATAATTGGACAACGTTTAGACTTCAGTGCCATTGACCTGGAAAGACTGAATCGCATGTATAACTGCAGTAAGTCAGAATTTAACCGTGGCAAAGTGTTTCTTTGTTTAGTCTTGAGCATGGTTTATGACCCTTGTGTCTCTAAAATAACAAAGCTTTTCTCAGGGGCTCTTGAGGCAGTATGGGAGACTGCAGAGACCCAAACTGTTTATTTCCTTCTCATCCCTCTCCTTGGCTCTGCTACCGTCATTACTTTTAGAAAAGGTCAGTTAGTCAATGAAAGTCATTCCATTCACATCTCTTCTTCCATGTTGCTCCTAAGGGTTCAGACATGGGGTCATGTTCTGTTGGTGTGTAGGCAGCTTCATTGTGGTTTTGTGAGGTGAATGCAACTGTACTTTGCTCTCTTCTCCTGTAATTTGGTCTCAGTTATTTTGCATCTGAGATTGGCAAGTCTAGAGTCCAACCATCTAGTTGGTTGCACTGTCCAAGCTAGTGGAAGATGTTATCTTCATGTGTGATTGTTAGTGAGAAATTATTGTCCCCAGTGGATCTGTCAACAGAGCATCAACTGGCAGTCAAACTCAACTGAACTAAGATAACCTGGTGGACTTTGCTTGAAATGGATTAAACAGTGCTCATGCTCCTAAAGCAGACAAGTGAGCCACAGAGAACATTAATCTCCAGAAGAGGAATGGTTAAATGCAACACCACCACTGTTCAAAAAGTGACTCGTGTCTCCAAGGTTTAGAAGCAGGCACAAACAGCTATCACCAGTCACTGGGCTTTAGCTGTGGTGTGCAAGCTTGTTAACCTTCTGCTAAGTGGTCAGATGTTGGTATCTTTATGTAGGGAATCCCTTCAGGAATTAAACTTTTCCTCTTTTGAGTCTTTGGGCTCCCATCTGCTGTGAGTTAAGTTTTATCTACATTATATCTACAACAGTGCAAACAACCCCCCCCCAAAATCAGTGAAGAAATTTTAATGAGATACTACGTTGTAGGTAACCATGTGTGTAATTTTTTTCAGCTTCAACTCACACTTTTTTGGACCAGTGTTCTTTTGAGTATGAAAATATCTGTGGCATGATTCAGGGCACCAGAGATGATCTAGACTGGATCCATCAACACAGCAGTGCTACAGGGCAGGAAGATCACACACTTTCTGGGCGCTGTAGAGGTAAAGTAAAGTAACAGAACACTATGCTATGGAGAAGGGATTAGCTGGAGTAGAGGTCCCTTGTGCATGTCTGTACTGGTCTGTAGGCTTTAAGTCTTTAAGAACTTCTCTGAACTTGTCATTGAAGTCAACCCTTGAGAAAACCCAGCACTGGCTGCTCTGAAAACACAGGATTGAATGACCATGCTTAAGACACTGCCCAGCAAACATCTGAGTTGCAATGTTTCTAGTTAAGCAAAAAGTCCTTTTTCTTTTCACGTGTCTCGTCCCTGTGAGTGTGAGTTTACAGTTGCACTCGTGCTCATTAAGCTTTTTCAACACAGTTCTCCCCGTGAGCAAAATAAAAGGGGTCAAAGAACAATCTTAACTAGAGGCCTTTTAAATATAACCTGGAAAAGGATTTACTGCCACTTCCAAAGTCTGAGCAAGAGTTATGTTACCCCACAATAAGAATGGAATAGGGCTTGTAGCCACTGATGAATATTGTATTTGCAAGGCAAATATTAAGCTTGAGGAGTGCTGGTTCTGGAGGTAGAAGAAAGTTGCAAAATATTTTGCTATAGGAATTTAAGGATAATTTTGGTTTCACTTGGTAATTTTGCCTTTTTTTCAAAGGAAGAAAATCTCAAAAAGCATGGAGTCAGCCCCACTCTCTGTTGCAGGGTGCTAGCTTGCAAGCAAGAATAAAGATTAAATCCCAGCAGGCAGTTCTGAAAAGCTAGAGCCTGATTTGTCATTATTTAGACAGAGAAAGCTACTACAGACTTTAAAATTTACTTTGATTGTGAATTTTTTCCCAAGTACGGAGTGAAGGAATCCTGTCCTGCAGCACATTCAGTTGTGCTTTGTTACTCTTTGATAAAGGAGAAATTTGACTTACTGCACTCTGTAGACTTTTCCCCTTATATGACCCACGCACTGGAAAGAGGAACAGATCCTCAACCACTTATCACAGAATCACAGAATCACAGGATCACAGGGGTTGGAAGGGACCTCGAGAGATCATCGGGTCCAACCCCCCTGCCAAAGCAGCTCCCTAGCACATATTGCACAGATAGGCATCCAGACGAGTCTTGAATATCTCCAGATATGCTGGTATTTGTTGATCAGGTCCAAGAATGCAATATAACTCAATAAAACTGTCTGACAGCTTCAGTAAGTTCATGCTCCTAACCCTCATCTGACTATTTTCATTATTTCCCTCCTATTTTTTCTCCATATAGTATAATTGTAATTGAAAAAGAATTCAGGTGAGTTGTTTGAGCTTATTGTGTAAAATCCAACCTGTCTGAAGTAAGCACTTAACTTGCACTTATGCTTTAGCATCTGCTGACATGATGCAAAATCTGGATTGACATTCTCTGAATAAGACCCTTCTGGAGAGGGGTAGGTGCCCCTGAGGATTTCCAGAGTGTCTAAATGAATTGCATGAGTAGCAGTGACTCTCCTTTTGGAGACCTTCAAAGGTGCATTGATTCTATCAGAAATGTAGACATTTTTGGAGAATTGCTTCTGCAGCCATCTGAAGTTGGGGCTAATTTGAGGTTTCTAACACAGATGGATTGTATATTGCCCAAACAGTTTGACTTCTTTGGGTTTTATTGTATTACTGGGTAAATTGAATGAGGGAAGATAGCAACCTGTCTCTGGGTTTGATCCCTGTATCCAGTTCTGGGCTCTCCAGTACAGAAAGGACAGGGATCTCCTGGAGGGAGTCCAGCAAAGGGACACAAAGATGATTAAAGGCCTGGAGCATCTTCCCTATGAGGAAAGGCTGAAAGAACTGGGGCTGTTCAGCCTGGAGAAAAGAAGACTGAGAGGAGATCTGATCAATGTTTATAAATATCTGAAGTGTGGGACACAGGGGGAAGTAGCCAGCCTCTTCTCAGTAGTCTGTGGAGATAGGACAAGGGGCAATGGCTGTAAACTGGAGCACAGGAAGTTCCACATCAACACGCGGAAGAACTTTTACCCAGTGAGGGTGACAGAGCCCTGGGACAGGCTGCCCAGGGAGGTGGTGGAGTCTCCTTCTCTCGAGATATTCAAGACTCGTCTGGACGCCTATCTGTGCAATATGAGCTAGGGAGCTGCTTTGGCAGGGGGGTTGGACCCGATGATCTCTGGAGGTCCCTTCTGACCCCTATGATTCTGTGAGTCTGTGATCCCCATGCTAATGCCATGGCCTAACTGCCACAGATGCCTAATGTTGCTGTTATTTGACTTCCTTATCAAAAAGGAGAGAGAGCCTAGATCATCTGGTGCTTTGATAACACAATAAACTCAACAAGAAAGGCAGGGACCTGAATGAGGCTCACAACCCTCTTTCCCTCTTAGAGCAACAGAGAACCTACTTAAACATATTTATATTTAACATAAATTTAACTTATGGTGAGGTGAACATAATGAACAGCTCGAACAGCTCCACTAACCATGCAGGGGGCTGTACTGCATTTAGGCAGATACAGGTTTAACTGATGATGCCCCAGATGTTAGCTTGGACAAGAGTCCAAAGAAGCAGCCCCCAACAGAGGGAGCTTTCACACAACAGAATTTCACTTGTTAATTTAATCATAGGCTATAATGAGTAACTAAAGAGCGATGCAATACAGATAAAATGTGAGTCTGTGTGATGCCAAGATGATAGGTGTGCAAATGGTGAATCCCTTGTAAGCACAAGGGTAAAAGGAGACATTTCAAATCTGAAGCAAAGAAGACTTCAGAAGATGTTAGTGGGAAATTAATCTACAGGGACAGGAATTACTAACTAATTTTTCCAAACAGAGAAGTCAAGTTTTGAAAAGTCTTTGGGCAAGCTGTAAAAAAGAGATTCTTCATGTTCAAGGTCAGGAGAGTGCTATTCTGTGTCCAACTCTTTTTATTATCTTCATCAGTGATAAGAAATTATCTTACTCTTTACGGGGTAATATGGCACATGATCACTAAGATCACATCTTTAGATTATCTTCAGTATAAACCAGGTAAAAAAAATTTTTTTCTAGGTACTACAGCACTAAATACTCTGTCTCCTATCTCTGACATCACTGGGTCATCCAACTAGTCCAGCTAATGCAAAATTGACACAAGCTGTCAGTGATGAGTTCCACATATGTGATAAACTACTACTCCCATCCTTATCCTTGTGTATCTTGGATAGTTATCATATGCCATTTCCTCTACCATCATGTTAAGAACTACACTTATGCCTACTAAAAGAGTGGTGTTGAAATGATGAATTTAACCCATGCAGCTAGTAGGAAATCTGGAAAGAGACAGTGACACTCTACACTTTATTCACAGATGCTGGCTACTTCATGTACTTCGGCACCAACTCTGGCAAGGCAGATGAGGTGGCAGTCCTAGAGTCTCGAATCCTTTATCCAAAGAGAACTCAGCAGTGCCTCCAGTTCTTCTATAAGACCACAGGAAGCCCTTCTGACAAACTGATCATCTGGCTTAAAGAGGATGATGGCACTGGAAATGTTCGCAAGATGAGGAAAATTCAAACCTTTCAAGGTAATTCTGGAAATATGAGGAATATATAGAGTATCAGGGGAGGAAAAGTTGTCTTACTGAGTTCGTGAATGTAGTGGATTGGCTCAGAAATCAAAAGATTTTCCCAAAGCTACCAGAATGCCCTGCAACTCAGCTAAGAATTTTGGTATTACATGAGTGCACTTAGCAGGGAAACTGTGGGTTGGGTTGTAATAATGAAATTTAGGTGCTCCACAGAAGAAGTCACAATGTTCCTAATATTCCATTACACTCAGCAATTGAGAGGGACTGCAGACTACTGGAAATCTATTGACTAGATCTCCACTGACTGTTCAGATGTAAGCACCTGTGCTCATCTGCAGTCTGTAAGAATCCCAGGCTGATATTTACATGGTTGGAAATAAAAAAAATCATATGTCTTTTGGAAATGTGAACTTAGTTCCCACTTTGGGTGTTTTTGGATTTTACTAAATAGGACAAATTCAGCCACTGTGGCATTATGCATTTATCTTATCAAAACCCAGGACTGATGATAAGCCACCTATATGAAGCTGCAGCATTTTGTAGGGATGGACAAGTCCCTAGAAAAGTGGCAGCAATGGTTAATTCTAAGATGTTGGGTCACTGACTCTCATCCTCTTGCTATGTCTTGGCTTTTAGCCTGTTGCCCTTTCTACTAGAGACTACCATTCACTCGTGTGTGAAGAGTTCCTAATACAACATGTCCAAAACATTCAGACAATGAGGTAGAGTGGGTATATTATAATCACTATATCAAGTTAAGATCTCCAGCCTTCAGAACTCTGTGAGAGGTCCAGTTGTCTAAAAATGCAGCTGGAATTGATGTCTAGGAGCAAGATGCTTCATAGTGTCATGCATAATATAATTCATAATATTCATAATAATGGTGCTGATGGCAATGTTTTGCTTTCCTTTTACCAAAGCGGATAGTGACTCTAACTGGAAAATTGCCCACGTAACCCTCAATGCCCAGAAGAAGTTCCGTTACCTCTTCCAAGGACTAAAGGGCGACCCAAGCTCTTCATCTGGTGGGATTGCTATCGATGACATCACACTGACAGAGACCCCATGTCCCACAGCTGTGTGGGTCATTCGGAATTTCAGCCAAATCCTCGAAAACTCATCAGCTGATGTGATTCAAAGCCCCCGGTTCTACAGCCCTGAGGGTTACGGTTTTGGCATAAGTTTGTACCCCCACTCTACAATCAGTGGCTACTCTCGCATTGCCTTTCACTTGTGCAGTGGGGAGAATGATGGTGTTCTGGAGTGGCCAGCTCTGAACCGCCAAGCTATACTCACAGTGCTGGACCAGGACCCTGACGTCTTGAAAAGGATGTCCTCAAGCAAAAGCTTCACCACAAGCAAAACACATCTTAGTTCAGGTAAGCAGTGTCTTCCTGGAGGAGTGATGAAAGCGAAAGCCAAAGTATTTGACTCAGAGGATTGGGTGTAGGATGTTTAAGTTGGGCAACTCTGGCTGCATTTCCCAATTTGGGACACGTTCCTGTGTATGACTCAGAATTCCTGCCAGTGAAAGATCATAGAATCATAGAATCATAGAATGGTATGAGTTGGAAGGGACCCCAAGGATCACAGAGCTCCAACCCCCCTGCCACAGGCAGGGCCACCAACCTCAGGCCTGGATCTACACTAGGTTGCCCAGGGCCCCATCCAACCTGGCCTTGAACACCTCCAGGAACCGGGCATCCACCACCTCTCTGGGCAGCCTGTTCCAGCACCTCACCACTCTTTCTGTAAAAAACTTCCCCCTAATATCTAATCTAAACCTTCCTTCCTTTAGTTTTAATCCATTCCCCCTTGTCCTGTCATTGTCTATCCTTTTAAAAAGTTGAATCCCCTCCTGCTTATAAGCTCCCTTCAGGTACTGGAAGGCTGCAATGAGGGCCCCCTGCGGCCTTCTCTTCTCCAGACTGAACAAGCCCAGCTCCCTCAGCCTCTCTTCATAGGGCAGGTGCTCCAGCGTTGTGGCCCTCCTCTGAACCCTCTCCAACAGTTCCACATCCTTCTTGTATTGGGGGCCCCAGATCTGGACACAGGACTCCAGCTGGGGCCTCACGAGGGCAGAGTAGAGAGGGACAATCACCTCCCTGTCCCTGCTGGCCACCCCTCTTCTAATGGAGCCCAGGATACCATAGGCCTTGCGAGCTGCAAGAGCACACTGCTGGCTCATGTTATGTTTCTCATCCACCAGAATCCCCAAGTCCTTCTCAGCAGGTCTACTCTATACATACACCAAGAGTCCTCATGCAGACCATATCTAAGGATCTACTGGCACTCATAATTTGTCAGTCCTCTCTGATTTTTTGGGCATCTCAGCTCTGAACTCTATTTTGCACTGTCATGCACAGAAAAGTCATATCATACTTCCAGCTGAAGAACTTTGTGGTTCTTACTTGTCATTCATACTCTCATTGCAGATGCTAATGGAACCTTAATATGGGAGAAACCATCAGTTGTTGGAAAATTTGATGCCTCGTGCAATTGCTACAGAAGTATATCCTGGGGGTGGACTAACTTCATATCCCACAGCCAGATGAGAAGGAGGAGCTTCCTGAAAAATGATGACCTGATTATTTTTGCAGAATTTCATGGTAAAGACCCACTTCGTGATTCTCCTTACAAAAACAAAAGACTTTTCCTTTCCATCTCTTTTCACACATTCAGTAAATGTTGCCACCTGTCTCTGAGTCATCTTCTCTGATAATGGGGGTCAACTTGTGAAAACATCTCTGTGTCTTAGTTTCAGGTGGGTGATGGTGGGTAAAGTGATCGAGAGTTCAGAGGAACCTAAGTGGCAATAATTTACTGATAGTTAACTTTTCAGACACCTTTCAGCACCCTAACTAGTACCTATGTCCATTTCTAAGTGTTGTACATACTAAAAGGCCTTCCTTGTTCTGTCTAATTTTTGATATAATTTTCCAAAGTGCAGAATATCAATGATTGACCTAACTAGTTACCATAATTTCAGTAGTATTTTCTATCTTGTGCTTTAAATATGCAGAACTCCTTGTGGAGTGGCAAGAGCTCTGTAAAGGGCAAATGAACAAGGAGCATATTCTGGTCCACAAACACCGTGTGAGCCCCCAGTATGAAGAAATGTGCATGCAGCATCACTGTTACCTGATGTCTTTCTCTTCTCTTTACTTTTTCAAAGATATAAGCTACCTCAATAACACTGAAGTCCCCATTGAACCTCAAAAATCTACCTTCATGGACGGCCTCATTCTTGAAAGGAAGAAGAGAGCAGCCCAGGATATGGAGTCTATTGAAGACCGGCTGCCTTATCTGCCAGACCCCTGTGACCCAAACCCCTGCCAGAATGATGGTATCTGTGTGAATGTGAAAGGCAAAGCAAATTGCAGGTACCATGGACCTCTTCCTTTGACTTTCTTCTGAACAAAATGATGCAGTTAATAATTATTCAGAGCTACAGACCTCAGAGGTCTGAGCGACTAGGTCTTCAAGGAACAGTAGGAATAAACCACTTCACTGCAGTGACTGGTTTCTATGGGCAGCCATAAAGGGAGGCCAAGTCACCCCATTCTGTGGTGATGTAAATAGCCTCCAGGGTATGTAAATAGCCTCCAAAAAAGATGGGGAGTTTGTAACACGAACCCCCCTAACGGGGACTGCCCATCCGGGATAGTGAGTGTGAGGACCTTGAGGTGGGCCTATTGGGCAGGACAAAACTTCTGATCTAAGTGAATCTGCATTTTGTTTTCCCAGGTGCCCAGTAGGACAAGCCTTCATCTTTACAGGTGAGAGGTGTCAGTCAATGCAGGTCCATGGGAACATCCTGGGAATGACAGTTGGTGGAATCGCTGGAGTCATTGTCTTAACCATCGTCCTCATTTCCATGATGTCTAGAAGATAAAGAGCTGCAGGGACATAAATCTCAGCCTGGTATTTTGCCACAGTTCACAAGACATCAGTTTTCAGCAAAAAATGATGAATACAATTTGCAGAAGATGGGTCAGCATATGGATGAAAAGTACTCTCAACATTGTGCTAGCAATTTGTTTACTCTCTAGGACCTGGAAGTTAAAGAACATCACACAGAACTGCTGTCTAATGAATGGTCATACCCTGCCTCTCTTGTGTATTCTTTGAATGCTTCGTTTTTTCATCCATTAACAAGTGGTAGTGCTGGGAGTCCATGCATTTACTCTCAACTACAGTTCAAACTTAGATTAAACAATGGGTAGGACCTCTCAAAACACTGAAAAAAGTCACATAAAAGCACATATATTAAGATTCTAGAAATGTTCCTATAGAAATTACTCAAGAAAGTTAAAGGGTACATGTCCATAGGTCTGTAAATCTGTACATCAACACTCATTTTTCATAGAGCTGTGGTGGTTTACAAAAGCTATTGCATAGAATTCATAGTAAACTGCTACTATGTATTCTTTGTAAGCAAATAATTTCATATTAAAACTAATTGTCTTCTAGGAGACCTCACAACATGAGGTTTTCAAATATTCAAGTATAAATTCTATGCTCTGAGCATAATCCAAAGTTCTTTTAAGCTCCTTTAAAGATCCCTTGATTTCAGCAGGCAGTGGATGAATTTGGAGCAGATCATCAGTTACCAGTTATCGTAGGATAGGATCTGCAGCAGTTACCATCAAATTTATATCCCTTTGGAAGTCAGAAATCAAAGAGAATGGTGGGAGCATAGGAACGAAGATTGTGTGACAGTGGTGAGTGCTGCATAAGCTGTAACACCCCAGAGTTTGTTGCAGATGGCAGAAAGCAGCTTACCCAGTATGTCCCAAGATCTCTGCTTGCAAGGGCTCTAACAGTTTCCACACTTGAAACTTTGATAGCCAGGTTTCCTCCAAAAGCAGTTTCTTCTTGCCTGCTACCAGAAGTTCAGAATGCAATAAATAATCACCAAGGTTGAGGCTACCCTTGAATCTGTCACGTATCTGTTGCAAGGGATGGCAGCCAAGAGAAAATGCATTCTCAGGGCAGTAGGTTGTACACAGGGAGCTGGTATCTACTTACTTTTACACTTGGATTCATCCTGGTGCTCACACCAGTCCCCTAAGCAAGGACAAATCATGGTGTATTTAATTCAGGTGTTTTGAACAAGTTAATACTTGGTCCTTCTCATTCTCTGCATTTGGAATGCAATAAGACCAAACAGAGTCACAGAACCCCAGAACAGTCAGGGTTGGAAGGGACCTCTGGAGATCATCCAGTCCAACCCCCTGCCAGAGCAGGATCACCCAGAGCAGGTTGCACAGGAGAGCATCCAGGTGGGTTTTGAATGTCTCCAGAGAAGGAGGCTCCACAACCTCTGGGCAGCCTGTCCCAGCACTTGGGCACCTTTACAGTGAAGAAGTTTTTCCTCATGTTGAGATGGAGCTTTCTGTGTTCCAGTTTGTGCCCCTTGTGCCATTGCTGGGCACCATTAAGAAGAGTCTGGCCTCATCCTCTTGACACCCACACCTTAGATATTTATAAGTAGTGATGAGAGCCCCTCTCAGTCTTCTCCAGGCTCCATCTCTCTCAGCCTTTCCTCATACAAGAGATGCTCCAGTCCCCTCATCATCTCTGTAGCTTTCTGCTGGACTCTTTCCAGTAGTTCTCTGTCTTTCTTGAACTGATCCATGGATTATAAATTTTCCCAAGGATCTCCATAAGAATTTGCTTTGTAGGGGGTCTGCTGCCCAGGGAAGGCAGGGAGCTGCCTGTGCCAGCTCGCAGCACAGTGGACAATGCCATCAGTGTTACCCCACACAATGCACACCAAGGGCTGACAGATGGGCAGAGATACACCCAGACCATGTAACTCTTGTGCGCTCTCCTGTTGGAAAGGCAGGGTAGAGCACAGGACAGGGGCAGGGCAGGCTGCCTGACACAGGCAGCACTCCTGCTGTCAGCAGTGCCAGTACTGCTGTTCCCCCATAGCTCATCATTCACAAGGGCATGGAGCAATAGGACAATGGGTAATGATTTTAAACTAGAAAAGGGCAGATTTAGATTGGATCTTAGGAAAAACTTCAATATGAGGGTGGTAAATCAGTGGCTCAGGTTGCCCAGAGAAGTGGTAGAGGCCCCTTCCCTGGAGATATTCAAGGTCAGGCTTGATGGGGCTCTGAGCAACCTGCTCTAATGAAGGTGTCCCTGCTTACTGCAGGGGATTGGACTAGATGACCTCTAAAGGTCCCTTCCAACCTAACAGATTCTATGATTCTATGATTTGCACTGCACATTATTCCACAAAGAGAGGGGGAATAGGGAGGAACAATCCAAGGCTGTGGGAGGGTTGGTGAAACTTATCCCAGGGGAAAAGCTAAAAAGGACTTGGAAACAGTGAAATTTAGAAGAAATTATCATGAGTTTTGTGTAGATTGTATTGTATGTTTTACCCTGGTTTTCTAATAGGAAAGTACTTGAGAAATTACATGGTCCATGTGTGAATCCACCTGTCAGCCCCACGTCTCCTCAACAGCATTGAATCCGGTTGGCTACTGAGGACCAAAAACCTCAGACAAGTTCTTGTGAGTTCAGAAGTACTGATGTGTTTGCCATTCCTCCTCCATTCAGCTCTCCCACCTTCCCCCTCCTTTTATCTTGATTCTTACATAAATACCAGTGAAGCCTTTGCCCTGAGTCATTAAGACTGTCACACGTATTTTCTTAGCCACTTCTCTTTCATGAACTGTCATGGCTTTTTTATCACCTTTACCTTGGAAGACATACTGAAAGATGGGTCCCAGTGCCAGACAGCTCAGCATCACATCCCGATTTCTTATTCACATGCAGTTGAGACCCAGGCTTAGCTGAATCAGGAGGTGTGGGGAAACTTCAGAGGTGAAATGTCTGCAGAGATAAGGTGTGATGGGATTGATTGTGCTGTCTACAGGGACTTGTACTTTGCAGTTTAGGGGAAGCCTGCTCTCACTCAGTGGAAATGTATGGTTCTTCTGAAGTCAGTGTTGCACAAGCTACTTCCAGAGTGAGTTAGACCAAATTACTGTCAAAAGTCCAATTTTGCTTGGAACAATGTGCACAGGTCTGATTTTTCAAGTTTCCACTGGCCATGCAGTTCAAAGAGATTCTGGATTTTCAAAAGGACTGTATTGTAATTCTACTATTATATCTACATCTTCAAGCAAAAAGAAATTGCTTTAAATATAAGTAATAAATTGCTTGACAATTGCATCACCACCTGCCCATACCAAGCTGGCACACATGCCTGTAACTGTAGGCAACAGTTTCCCATCCTGATTCATCCCAAAGTCCTGGGAACAGGTTCACCACTGGTGAATATAGGCCTGATTTCCCACAACAAAATGGGGCTGTATCAGCTGACAGCAGTATTTGATATTGGCCTCAAATATAAATCTCTATGATTTCATCTATCTTATTTTACATTAAGTTTTCTAACATTTGTCTGTGCTATAAATATTTTGCAGGCTCTCTTGTAGCCCTCTGCTTAAGACAGGAGTCCTGGCTTTTAAAGGTATACAGGCTTGGAAATAACTGATTCCACAAATGCAGTATTAGAGCAATAATTTATACAAAACCTTTCATCCTGCCTGGCCCATGGTGGTTCATATTCACTCCAGAGTTGAGCCTCTGAGTCCTCAAAGTATGCTTCTTCTCTGAGAGGAGACCCAAACATACAGACTTTACACAAGAGACCCCTTGCATACGTAACATTACTGTGCATTAAATAGACGCAGCCCCCTCCATACTAGAGGGCAACAATCATTTCTGTCTTACCATATTACATATCAAGGGAAGGACAATTATAGTTAAGGGCATAAAGCCTTCTTTTTCTTTAAAAAAATAGTGCCACATGGAGCTTTCAGTACATTCCAGCTGAAAGAGGACCACGCAAGAGTCATCACAGTCTCTATCTAAGGCAAAAGTGAAGATCTGAATTGGACCTTCTCAGTTGTGAATCTTTGTTCCATAAAGTCTTAAATAGAAAGTGAAGAGCGCTACACACTATGGCCTTTCCAGACTCTAACAGGAGGGTAAGGGAGAAGCTGTGATGTACCCGTGTGCCTACACAGGCCTCCGGAATCATTCGGCGTTGATAGGGGCAATGTTAAAACCACTGGACAACAGCTGTGTACAGCACGGCAATTCATGGCTCAGTACTGCATAGTGCTAAGCACCCTCTTAAAGGCTGAGAATTCTTCACTCTCAATGTCTTTTCCATCATTTCAAAGTCTTCAAATCCTTCCAAGTTTGAAACATCTTGTCAACTCTTCTGGGGCTTGCAGTCCCTGTAAAATTCCACCTCCCAAAGCTTCCCTGCCTTGCACGGTAACCAGAAATGATTGTTCCAGAAGAATGCACCAAGACACAGTTTAGTCAAAGTGAAGCAGTCTCCTTCTTGACTCACGGGTGCTTTTTGTGGGTGCCTTGGAAAGGGCAGAGGTCCTTTCAGAGTTACACATGATTTAGCATTTGCAGTGCCTCAGTTAAGCAAAGAGTATGACTTGGAAGTGTTTTCAGAGGAAGCGCTGGATGGCTCTGAAGAAGATACTCTGTATTTCCCTGCAAAACAAGGCATAGTGGTTAGAAACTGCCTGAAAGGAGGTTGTGGAGAGGTGGAGGCTGACCTTTTTTCCCTAGTGAGAAGCGAAAGGATGAGAGGAAGTGGAATCAAGTTATGCTAAGGGAAGTTTAGATTGGATACTAGGAAAAACTTCTTCACAGAGAGGGTTGTTAGGCTTTAGAATAGGCTGCCCAGGGAAGTAGTGGATGGAAGGTTAGGGTGACAGTTGGACTTGATGATCTAAACCTTTCCAGCCAAGGCAATTCTATGATTCTATGACATAAGGACAGATAGCCTGGAACATGTTGGCACTGAAAAGCAAGCACAATTAGACCTGCCCTCATGACCCAGGTGACTTTGACGTGGTCTGCAGCCCTGATATGAGTTGGATTACAACAATAGCACCAACCACAAAAGTTGTGTTTGGTAGCACAGCCAGGATATGTCAGCTTGGTCTGATGGTCATGCCACAGGGTAGTGATATACTCACACAAATGAGGGACTTGCTGGGCTTCCTTGACCATAAGGACCTATCTAGAACATGTACTCTTGAGATGAATCCCAGCTCCTTCCCTCTTGTGACCTCCAGGCTCTAAGCTAAGACCCAGGTGCACAGAGCCCGAGAGCAGAGTGTGGATCAGAGTGAATACAGGAGTTTCAGGTGGCAGCAGTTTGGGATGTGGTTGTGGGTAAGTCTTGTTCTTGTGGTGGGAGGCTTCTGCATCTGCCTAGTGAGCTCATGAAAACTTACTGTAGCAGAGTCAGAGGCCAACTACTTGTTCCATTATCTGACTAACAGAGTCTTTAAAAGCAATCACTTGCCTACATTAAACTCCTTCATATCCCGCTTTGACTAAATACCATCATCTTCTCTGGGCAGTGGTTGGATGCAAAGATTACACGTTCAGGGATGATACTACTCATATTTTCAGCAATGCTTCTTGTAAAATGAAGTCACAACTGAAATAGTGAGATCCACAAAGGGACTGCCAGGGATCCTTTGAAGATGTACAATTCCAAGGAGGTGAGAAGTACACAGAATCACAGAATCACAGAATCACAGAATCACAGGGGTTGGAAGGGACCTCGAGAGATCATCGGGTCCAACCCCCCTGACAAAGCAGCTCCCTAGCACATATTGCACAGATAGGCGTCCAGACGAGTCTTGAATATCTCGAGAGAAGGAGACTCCACCACCTCCCTGGGCAGCCTGTCCCAGGGCTCTGTCACCCTCACTGGGTAAAAGTTCTTCCGCATGTTGGTGCGGAACTTCCTGTGCTCCAGTTTACAGCCATTGCCCCTTGTCCTATCTCCACAGACTACTGAAAAGGGGTTGGCCAATTCCCCCTGCATCCCATACTTAAGATATTTATAAACATTAATTAGGTCCCCCCTCAGTCTTCTTTTCTCCAGGCTGAACAGCCCCAGCTCACTCAGCCTTTCCTCATACGGGAGATGTTCCAGGCCCTTCATCATCTTTGTAGCCCTTCTCTGGACTCTCTCCAGGAGATCCCTGTCCTTTTTATACCAGGGAGCCCAGAACTGGACACAATACTCCAGGTGGGGCCTGAGCAGGGCAGAGTAGAGGGGGAGGATCACCTCCTTAGACCTGCTGGCCACACTCTTCCTGATGCACCCCAGGATCCCATTGGCCCTCTTAGCCACCAGGGCACACTGCTGGCTCATGGCCAACCTGTCATCAACCAGGACCCCCAGGTCCTTCTCCACAGAGCTCTTCTCCAGCAGGTCATCCCCCAGTTAATGAACTGAGGAGCAATGTGTCATGATATCATTAAGCTCAAAACACAGCTCAGTTAATGGGTTTTAGAACTGATGAAGCAATACTTGTTTTAGTGTTAGACAGTCATTGTCTAGCAATCACTAGCAATTGTGCTAGTGATTTCAATGACTTATTACAGTTCCTTTGTACTAGAAGATGCAATGCCATCTATGGGTGGAAAGATAGACAAATAGATAATAGATGTCCGGATAGACAAACCCTGATAATGAGAACACAGGCAAAAGCTTGTTTGTGCTTCAGTAGCAGAGATCTATTGTCACGTACCTGTTTTCCCACATAAGTTGTTAAAGGTTCTTGAAAATGGGTAGCTCATAGCAAGCATTGGTGTCACCAGGATCAGGGAGGTTGACTGTAAGAGAGAACATTGCTTTCTGTCAAAAGCCAAGAACTTTCTTTGTAGCCACATTGAAGGGGGAAAAAAGGCTACAATAAAATGTTATTCAATAGTACAAACAAGCAATCCAGAGAGGGACAAATTAGATGTTTGTGAGGCATCAAGTTCACCCATTTGCATGTTTATGATGGCAATGAAGGTCATCAACTTTAAAAGAAACTACAGGACACAAACAGCCTGTCTAACTGTTGACTGCAGAGTCTGTCATATCAGACAGTACAGAGTTCTGGTCCCTTCTCTGAGGGATTATATCCATTAAGGTAGCCAGAAAAGCTAAGATTTATATGCTTGCGGGTAGTCATTGAAGGCCAATAGACTGAGATAATCAGAGGCAAGTTTAACTTGACACACTAGAGGGCATTGGAGCACAACTCTCTACAGACTAGAAGGGAAGGAAGAATCTTGCTGCTAAAAGTTTCCTTTTCAGTTCTGGAGTGGTTTGAGATTTTAAGGGGACTCCTCCAAAACATGTGTTAAAATTATGGAAAACACATCTTTTTTCTGTTCAGTCGCTCTCTGTTCATTAGGTTGTACCATGGTGAAGGAAATTAGGCAGTTTTGTGCATTGTTACCTAAATCATGAGGTGGTAGAGGAAGGTTAATGAATGACGTCTAAAAAGTTTCATTGAGGACTTTGATCTTGTTTTAGTTATTCCTTATCAGCAGAACTACCAAGGAAATATGCTGGTTTCTGCTGCCTGGGTCAGCTTCCACAGTGTCAACTAGAATTAAAAGTGTCTCACCAAGGAGATTTTGTATGAAAAAGAATCAGAATTGGGGTCAAAGCCTTAACAGACCATAGTAGAACCATTTATTCTACTTTGTTCTGTTGGACGCGTCAGCACAGGAGGGAAAGAAGAAACTGACAGGTTTCATGCTAGTTGTATCGACTATTCTGATCAGAATAGAACCACATCTAGCAGGTGTTATATTCAAGCCAGAAAGAATCATAGAATCATAGAATGATTAGGGATGGAAGGGACCTTAAAGATCATGAAGTTCTAACACCTCTGCCATGGGCAGCTCAAGGCTGCTCAAGGCCCCATCCAACCCCATCCAACCTGGCCTTGAACATTTTCAGGGAAGGGGCCTCCCTGGACAACCTATTCCAGTGATCTATCACCCTCATACTGAGGAACTTTTTCCTAATATCCAACCTAAATCTCCCCTTAAAATGCATTAGGAAACATTTCAAAACCTGGATTCCCAGAAGTACTCCTGCAGAAAATACTGGAATAATTTGAATACCAGTTTAAAAAATTCAGGTGGATGATTCTGGGGATCCTAAATGAAGAAATGTGAGGTAGAAACCACATGTTCCTTGTCTCACCCTGACAGAAGATCTGAATGTGGCAAATGGTTGGAAAACGGAAAACAAGATCCATCTCCGGCTTTAGAGATACTGAAAACTTGATGGGACAATGTCCCAGGAAACCTGCTCTAGTTTACCTTGCTTTGAGTAGTGGGGTTTGGACTAGATAATCTTCAGAGTTTCCCTTTAACCTCAACTGTTTCATGATTCTGTGACATCTCTTCCCAGTAAGAACACCGCTTGCATTGATGTACTAATTGTGTTCCTCAGCAGTCATTTTCCTGAGGCACTATGCAAACATTTTCCTTTTACAGACGGCAATGGAATTGTTTCCTCCCTTTAATGTGGACACTTATCCTGAGCAGAGGTGTTTCCAGATGTCACTCAAGCTGTGCTTCAATATAGGGAGGGGTTCTAGAATCACTGAACCAGAAAAAGTCTCTGTGGACAGAAGAGAAGCCTTCCAGGATATTCATTAAGGATCCAGTCCATGTCTTTTAGGCACTGAATATTTTTGGTTAAATGCAGGAATTTTCTGGGTATGGGACCCAACTCTCCTCTTCTAGGAGCATACCCAGGACACTTGGTTCCAGAACCACATTCATGTATATTCTATCATTTGCTCAGTGTAATCTGATTTTTTTGCTGCACATAGACATGATTTTGACAAAGATTCACACTTCTTCCTATTTATTTTGTTCCCAGCAGAAAGTACAGGGTAATCTGACTCTTTGTCTCACGAGTTCAACCTGCAGTATCTCCATCCCTCCCTGCTCATAGCTAAAGGGTGTCTTCCTCAAGATGTTCCCTTTGCATTTCTCTTAGGTTGTGAATCAATATTGGTGCCACTGAAATTTTCAGTTTTCTAACTTAAAGTTTGTCGTGGTTTTGCCCCAGCCAAGGGCTGCACCCCACACAGTCGCTTGTACTTTTAAAAAGAAGGGGGAAGGAAAGTTGGGGGAGGGGGAAAAGGGAAGGAAGAAAGGAGGAAAAGAAACCACAACCTAGAAACCAGAACCACGCAGGTTGGGATAAGGATAGTTTACTAAACAATAACAGAAAACTAGATATAACAATAACATAAGTTTAAAGCACAAAATAGATGAAACTGGTGATACACAATGCAATTTCTCACCAAACCACACAACTCAGGCCGCACAGCTTAGAGCCCGTCCCGCACAACCCGACCGCCCCAGAAACTGCACGTCCTGGCGTTGTCTCCTCCTCTTCCCCCCAGTCCCCCTTTATACTGAGCATGACGTAACTGGCATGGAATATCCTCTTTGGCCAATTCGGGTCACCTGTCCTGGCTGCGTCCCCTCCTTTCTCATTAGTAAGGAAGTATGAAGAACTGAGAAAGGTCCTTGATTGCCCGGCAACAACCAGAAACATCAGGGTGCTATCAGCACTGTTCTCATCCTAACACCCAAACATGGCATTCCATCCACTGCTAAAAAAAATTAACTCCATCATAGCTGAAACCAGGACAAAGTTTCAGATGCATTTTGTGGTTTATTGTGGAATTTAGATCAAATATCTACCAACCTTCTTCTCATTTTTTACCAATTATAGCTGAAATAATGGAATTTGATAAAGGGGATATATTTATGTGTATGTTGTTAGTGTCTTCTATTTTCTCTGATTTGTTCCAGTAAATAATTTGGAATACAAAGTGCATTTGATTTTAAAGGCATTTGAAGAATGTTAGACTATTCAGCAGTGAGTCTTAGTCTTAGGTCAAGTTTCTAACCTTTGTTTGCTGTGAACTCCATTTGGATGCTGAATTCCTCTTCAGCAGGGCTTCTTGTATCTATTTGTTTTAAAAAAATCAATCAGTAAATACAGCAATTATGTTCAAATTCCAAGAGTGTTTTCACATAATAAATAATTTGGATTCTTACCTTTTTGTCCCAGAGAGTCCCAAACACCAAAATGAATAATCCCTAGGAGACAGAAAATTACATGGAGCTTGATGACATCAACCTTTTCATCTCAGTTAACTCATATGTCAAACACTGCCCATGTTGGCTATTTGAACTCTTTGATAGAGTGTGTTTTTCTAACTGCATCTCACATAATGGAGTGATGATGTGGCAGGAGTTCTTCAGACATGGTCTGTTTAAACTGTGTGCATGTCTGGTCTACACAAGTGACAGAGATAGCTTGCTAGCACTAAACACATTTGCAAAAACAGACCTTTGTGTACGGATGACATGCCCTGCTTATGCTCCCCAGATAGGTTAGCAGGCTCACAATATAAAAGGCAACTGAGTTTTGTCTCAAACGTACAATTTTGAGGCCGTTCTTAAGAGACAAAGAAGACATAACTACTGTGTCCCTCAGAAATCCCATTGTACCTGCCAGCTAAATACGTGGTAAAAATCATACTAACTGAAATCTCTCAATCACGTATTTTGTTCAGTTCCTCTCTCTATTAGTAGTACTACTCAGCTAGTCTAGTGACTTCCATGTCGTTTATACTCCCTCATGACTTGAATCCACAAGAGCGTAACACAATGCCTCCAGATGCATTGAAGAGACCAGACATGACAAAGCTTGCCCACCCGAACACAATAGGGCTATTTTCCTGATTTCAGGAATTAAGTTCTTCCCAAAGCTACTGACAAAGCCTGAAGTTATCTTCATATTTTATCTATAAGGCACATCTGTTAAGGCAGCTGGGGATATGAAATACCGCTGGATTCCTGGAGTGGGTTTCCCAAAGAGTCCTTTGGGAATCAGGATGTGTAAGGCAAACCTGAGTATTCCCAAGCTGTTTTTATTCCCTCTCCAAGCGCAGCACTGCAGCAATGTCACTACATGTTAAATGGTCATAGAAAGAACAAAACCATGCATGTAACTCACCTGCAAAGCATTGAGCAGAGCAAAGAGGATGTGGAAAGCTCGATGGCTGTTTTTGATCATGGTGGCAAAGCCAAATCCCCAGGTGAGGCCTAACAGTGGTGTTAAGATGGCCACACTTTTGCCAATTTGAAACAAAGACTTCCTCTCCTGCTTGTATGACCTATCCCCAATAGTTGGCCTCAATATTTTTATTATCACAACTGCAGTGATGAACAAATTCATGGCCACAATGATCAGGGCAGGTACGACGAAGGCCAAGAGAGCTTTGCTGTCCTTCCAGTTGAGCCAGCAGATGTCCTTTCCAGTATAACTGTTCCCTGGCAGTGTGACAGCGATGGTGATGACTGCAATGACAAAGGGGCACCCATATCCCAGAGAGAATGCCACTGCTTTCTGAGCAGTCTTACTTGTGTTATGTAAGATGAACACCAGTCTGTAGAAAAGAATGAGGCCCAGGCTGAGCATCCAGAAAAAGACACACAGGTAGAATAAATGGATGAAGAAGGTGGCCACAAAACAGATGCCTCCGCTTATCTGCTTCTTTTGGTCATTGATGGAGGCAGTGACAATGAACCAGATGTCAGCAATCAGAAGCGATGTAGCTATGTTGAGTATACAGACATGGCGCATGTAAGAGGTGGTGTTGTTTGTCACGTACTTCCAGACCAAGGATTCAATTATAATGCAGACCACCAAACTCAAGATTGAAATGGCCAGGCCAATGTAGGTAATATAATCTTCAAAGATAACCTGGGAGGATGTATCAGGTGACATCAGAACGGAGAATGATGTCAAGTGATTGCAGGAGCACATGATATCACCTTCTACCTCTGTTACGTTGCAACCAGCGGTATCCCAGCTGCCCCCATGCTTACTGAATGTGAAGTTCCAAAAGACACACAGAGGGTACTTCAGAGACAAGTTCGCCTTTGCAAAGGTCATATTAATGCTGAACGCAGGGCTGCTGTTGCTGCTCACAGTTGTTGTTACCAGTAAGCTGTTCACATACTGAGACTCGTTCCGGGGTAAAATATGTCCAAGTTTTGAGTACATCACACTGACAATGGTTGAATTTGGGGGCAGAGTCTGAATGTCAGTTCCACCAATGAACACACTAGCGGTGAGGTTTTCTGTACTCTGGAAGCTCTTATTATAATCTGTGCTGCTATTTCCTGTGACAACTGTACCTTGTAGCTGAAGGGTGTTTGCAAAGACGGGAGGTATGGTATTATTAACTGGTTGGAGATACAGAGAAAACTTTTCTACTGATTGCAGTAACGATGAACTTTTGACTGTCTGCTCTTTATTCAGGTCTTCCCAAGCTTCACTTGTGGAATCAGCAACGATGTTGTCCACTGTGTAGAGGAAATTCTGGAACAAGAACAGAATAATGCTGTTACTGAAAGTCCATTCAAGTCATTGTTGCTTCTGGTGGTAATTTCTGTGTGGTCCTAGAAATGCCTTTTGAAAAAAACCAGCACTTTCTTACTTTGCTCAATCCATATGAAAACTTCAGCTATTAACCCTTTGCATGCCCTATTTTCAACTTAAGGTTTCCAAAATTGGAGCTGTATGGCTTTTTTTTTAATATATATTACTTAGTATTTTTTTATCCTCCAACCATCTTTTCCTTCTTTCTCAGTGTCCTGGTCTTGGCTGAGAGACAGTTAAATATTCTTTCTAGTAGCTGGTCTAGTGCTGCATTTTGGATTTAGGATGATAATAATGTTGATAACACATGATGGTTTTAGGTGTTGTTAGTTAATTGTAGTGTCTACACTAGGTCAAGGACTTTTCAGCCTCTCACACCCTATCACATACACAGGAAACCGGGGGAGCATAGCCAGGACAGCTGACCCAAACTGGCCAAAGGGATATTCCATTGCATACAACATCATGCATAACTGAAGAAGCTAGCTGGGAGGTGGGATCACTGCTCAGAAACAGTCTGGTCATCAGGGTCTCTTTATCCCTTCTACATGTGTTGAGCAATTGTATTTGTGCATTACTTCTTTGATGTATATTGGTATCAGCATTGGTTTTGGTATTACTACAATTATTATTATGCCCTCCTTTTCTTATCCTATTAAACTGACTTTATCTCAATTCAGAAGGCTTTGGGATGTTTCCCATTCTCCTCACCATCTCCTTTCTGGGCAGAAGGGTGAGAAAGCAGCTGTGTGGTGTTTGGTCACCAGCTGGGGTTAAGCCACAACACTCAGCCTTTGTGCTAGCTTTGATTTCTCACTCTTTCATATATGGTTTGCTAGCTACAAAACATCAAGTCCCTTTGAACTTTGCTGCTCAGAAGAGCAGTGCTTTTCCTCTGTATGTCCAATCAAGGTTTCAAAGTATTTCTAAGATAGGTTTTGCTATTCATTTGTTGCAACATCTGATTGTCTGTGCTTGATCCCTATCCCTATCTCAACCCTTTTCTTTATTTCTGCTCCTACGTATAGAATCATGGAATCACAGAATGGTTTTGACCTTTAAAGATCATCTAGTCCAACCCCTATACCATGGGCAGGGACATCCAACCTGGCCTTGAACCCTGCCAGGGATCCAGGGGCAGCCACAGCTACACTGGGAAACCTGTGCCACAGCCTCACCACTCTCACGGTGAAGAATTTCTTCCTTATATCTAATATAAACCTGCCCTCTTTCATTTTAAAGCTGTTACCCTTTGTCTTATCAACTATATGCCCTTGCAACCAGCCCCTCTCCAGCTTTCCTGTAGCCCCTTTAGGTACTGGAAAGCTGCTATAAGGTTTCCCCAGAGCCTTCTCTTCTCCAGGCTGAAGAAGCCCGACTCTCTCAGCCTGTCTCCATAGCAGGTGTGCTCCAGCACTCTGATCATCTTTGTGGCCTCCTCTGCACCTGCTCCTACAACTCCATGTCCTTCTTGTGCAGAGCAGAGAAACAGAATCCTCTCCCTTGACCTCTTCGCCATGCTGCTTTTGATGCAGCCCAGGGCACTGTTGGACTTCTGGGCTGCAAGCACACATTGCTGGATCATGTCCAAGTTTTCATCCATCCTTCCTTCTCCTTTCCTCCAACTTAGAATGCTACAGAATGTCTAGAAGATTTCTAGTTTCTATGTATACAACAGTCTCTTTCATGCATAGGCTCCTTATCTTCACCATTTTGACTTTTCATAAAGTCTTCTGTACCTTTGCTGTCTTTTCATGTCTGCTGCTGTCATTTCATCTCATTCCCTTAATACTTTCCTGTTCTTGGCCCTAACTTAGAAAGTTTTTCAGGGAGAATGTCATTCTCTGTGACAAAAAAGGGGCCAAAGGGCTTGACAAGTATAGGTCAGACTTAAAATAAAACTTTACTTGAATAGTGTGCTTCTCTGCCTCTGCTGGAATAGTGGAGATCATATCCAGGATGGTAATGATTGCGTCGAGGTTCGCAGAAGATTCGCTTATTGTGGTTTGCTCTTGTTTTGTCTTTTCCTTAAGCTCTGCAAGGTAGGTAGGTAGGTTTGCTTTTGCCTCAGGACTGTTGACCAAGGACTGGAACAGAAGATAATACATAGATTATGTGTGTGCAAGTTGCCTGTAGCTTGATTTTCCTTCATAATGGCTGCCCCTATGCTAGTAAAATAAACAGAGGTGGGATCATTCTAGACATGCTGGTAGTGTTCAACTCTCTGACCCTCCAGAACAGGATACCCTGAGTGCCTACTGAGAGTGGTCTCTCGTCTGTGCTAACTGGCTGTCTGCTCCTGGAAATTTCTGGGGAAAAATTAGCTGGCTTGGGCACAAACCATGTGAGACAGAAACCCAGAAAGTTAATAAAATATGTAATTGAGTAGTGGTACCACTGCCTGGGACCTTGTTGTACCTCATTTACTAAAATAAACATAACATTTAATGAAAGAAAGATAATTGTTCTCATCTAACCTCACCCTAAGAGAAGGGTGACTCTGGATGGTTTGTAGAAGTGAAGATCATTATGATAGGATACCCAGACTGAAAGCCAAGGCCCAGCACCTATCTGTGAAGTGTGGTGGCTGGGGTGGCATGTTAAACAGCCTGGGCCTGAGGTTGGGCAGCAGCCCAGAGCTGTCCCAACTCTGTCATTGTTCATGTACTCTGTAGTGTGCTTGTGCCACTAGCATTCACAGAGGCATGAGCATGGTTCAGGGAACACCCCAGGCCAGTGACTGTTCCCACTGGACCCTATGAATAAGGTCACCTTGTCTGGAGGAGAGACTGTTCATGTGTATGGATGCTAGCCATGCAGTGCCACATGCCCTCTGGGCCAGAGAAGGAGACTTAGCCTCTTTCACTGACTTGTGTAGTTATACTTAATCATTCTTTATACCTTTTACAAGATTTTTTTACTTGAGTATTTGATTTTTAATGCTTCACATATTCTAGATTATGTTAAGCAAAAAAAATCCAACAAAAATATTTGCTTTCTCCTACCCGCTCCCTGTGCCCCAATCTCTAGAAAACTCATGATGTCACCTCAGCACTAGTCAGGAGGTTGTTTATTGGTGCAAGAAGGCAGTCATCCCTTTCAATCTTCCATGATTTGTTGGAGCACCTGTAAGTTTTATTGCCTCGGGTAAAACTATCTGCATTATTTTGTTCCCAGCAGGCTCTTATGAGTGTGTCCTCTTCTTTTCCAATGCCAAGGCTGTCTGAACAGGAGACTTCCTTATCTGTATTGAGAAAAAGACAGAGAGGAATGATTTACCCCCATCAAACCTGTGACCTACAGAAGTTCACAGGTCTTGAAACTGGGTAGGATTTCAGCTTGCTCTCTTCATTAGCTATCAGCTTTTGGGTGTATCTGTTTTGCATTCCCAAGTTTTTTGAATCATGACATTAAAAAGGAAATTGAATAAATCCCCTTGGTTTTGACCACTGAATCAAACCAATACCCAAAATTTTAGGATCTGGTTATTAGATTACAGGGTAAGACAGGGGTGGAGTGGGATTCTATTGGACAGAAATTCACACCAAGTTTATTCTACTAAGGTACTCAGTGCTGCTGCAGCACTAATAGGAAATTCATTAAGATGCAGATAGTGAGGCCTCAGCCTTTTTGAAGAGCAGTGAGCCTAGCTAATTGGCTTTGATTGGCTTAGTCACAGCAGTAAGTATCGACTGAAGTAAATAAAGTGTCTACACATGTATTGCCTAAGAGTGTGAAATCTGGCCAGATACAGTGATTCAACAGTAGGCACCAGTACTGGGGAAAAAAAGGAAAACACTTGGATTATGGGGGTGTCCGGCATTTCTTACTTTCTAATTTACAATAAGAATCTGAAATATCCAAACTCTAGTGAGAACTAATCATCAAAACTGGATTTAGCAATGTAGAATTCTAATTACCCAGCTTTTCCTTCAGAGCTGACTGGAAGCTGGGTCTGCCCAGGTCTCTGCAACCCCTCATCATGAAGATTGCACAAAATAGATATGTTCTCCCACAGGCTGACCTCCCAAGCTATGTGACTTGCTGAGGCACCACAGCTTTTTATCCTTGCTAAGTGTAGGTGCAAGTTGGGAGCTGCATGACCACATTTCAACACAGGTGAAGCTCAGTGGTGCAGGCTGAAGGTGACTGAACTACACCTGCTTGGGAAAACACAGGGACTACCGTTGAATACAGTGAAGACACATCTTGTCTATTTATTTTTTAAAGTTCAGCCAAATCGATCTTTTCCTCAATATTTTAAAATTTCCCATCAAAAAAGGAGACAAAAATTCTTAGCTCACAAAACCAGCTCCTAAATTTGTGCCATCTGATTTAACAAAGACACTGGGACTTCCTATTTAACAGTTTTAAATACCACCTTTTTTCTTACCAGATATCAACTTCAGTGTTATATTTTCACTGTTGACTTCCTGGCCTTTGTGGTTAATAAACTTGCAGTAAGCTGTGAGCTCTTCTTCTGGGGTGCATCTTGTTTCTGTGTAATTGTACGCGTAGCACAACACATTTCCTTCTCTTTTTTCCCCTGTATGGAAGGATTAAGATAGGTTACCACAGGGTTGGAGTCAATCAGTGAGCAGATAGCAGAAAAAACTTCTGCAAAACTTTCTTTTCTGTGGGTCCTAGAGCAAAAAAAACAAAAAAAAAGCCCTTCCTTTGAGGAAAAGCCTCCTTTCTGTATGCTGATCTTTCTCTTACTCTCTGCTTATTAAATCTTCTGAGAGCTGCTGCATGATGTGTGGATTTTCAGTTACTGGTGTACGAGCAAACCCTGCTGAAACCCTCTTTCACTTGTCAGGAACCAAAATTTGCTTTAGAAACCATTTTGGAGAATACTTTTCCTGCTGCTTCTTCTACCACAGGTATTTCATTTAGACCAAGATGCTTTTTTTTGCTGTTCTTCCATGGGGTTTTTTTTAACTCAGGATTGTAGTGTGTTCCCACTGCTTTTCAGTATGCCTGTGCCCAAGGGTCCCTGACTGCAATCTCTTCCAAGAAGATCTTGGCATTTTTCATAGCAACCAAAGGATGTCTCAGTCTCCACCTGCATTGCACTTCAGCCTGTTGTTTTTACAATCCTGCATGTTTCCTGACTCAGTTTAGAATTTTTTAGTTAATTTTTTCAAATTAACTGTTTTGTAACCTTTTGAAAACTTCTAGTATATAAAAATATCCCAGGGGAACCACAGAGCTGCCCTAAATTGGAAGACACAGAAGCTTAGGCTTTTGTGCTGTTACAGATAGGTTACCTGTATCCTTGAGGAAAATAGAAAAGTTCTTTGAATTGCATCCTTAATGTGTTATTCTACATTTTTCATTAATTGGTAGATCTTCTTTCTGAGTAATGTTTCCTCAATACACAGGAAAAAAAAATGACAGAGTGGAGATAAAAGCAAATAAACAGTTCAGCAACTTCTAATCTGAGCAATGATGAGGATACTCACTTCTTACTGCCCAGCAAGGCAAACCAGATATTGAACTTAATTATTACATATTGATCACTACAGCAGTGACTTCACTGACCACCACTGAAAGAATGGTCAGGCTGCCCAGACAGGTGGTGGAGTCACCATCCCTGGGTGTGTTTAAAAGACAGGTAGATGAGGTACTTAGGGATATGGTTTAGTAGAGGACAGGTATGGTTGGAGTTGATGATCTTAAAGGTCTTTTCTAATCTAGTGATTCTGTGATTCTGTGACACTCCAGGCCATGGTTTAATTGACATGGTGGTGTTGGACTGACAGTTGGACTTGATGATCTTACAGGTCTTTTCCAACCTTAAAGATTCTATTCCAGGGTAAAATTATATTAGATACAAGATAAAATACCTTACTTGTGAGGGTGGTGAGGCCCTGGCACAGGGTGCCCAGAGAAGCTGTGGCTGCCCCTGGTTCCCTGGCAGGGTTCAAGGCCAGGTTGGATGGGCCTTTGGGGACCCTGGGCCAGTGGAGGGTGTCCCTGCCCATGGCAGGGGGTTGGAACTAGATGGGCTTTGAGGTCCCTCCCAACCCAAACCTGGGACCAGTCTGGGATTCTATGACTCTGTGATTCAGTTGTTCCTCTATTAATCTCAGCCATGCTCCTCATGGCAACCACACACACAAAAAAGCCAACCCAAAAACCCAAACCAAACTAATAGAAAACAAACAAACAAAAAAAACCCAAAGAAAATCCCCTCCACTCCTCTTTTTTAATGCTCTCAGGAGTACTTGTGTGTTGTCATTATGTGGACCTAACTGAAAAAAAGAAACCTGGGACTGGGTTGTGAGACAGCACAACTAGTGATTCTGCAAGTTTATCGTTTCTTACCAGCTTGAACTTGGTTTCCTGGAACTATGAACTTGACATTGTAATCTTCTGTGGCGCTGGCGTTTATGCAGCACACAAGGGCTTGTTGCTTTTTGCACAATATAGATGCTTCAATGGGATCTACCAGGATGTTCTGCTTCAGAGGCAAGGCAATAACATCGATATGCAAACTGGCAGAACTCGCCAGAGACTTCTGGAAGAATGTGCAGATGTAACTGCCTGAAAGAAGTGACACAAAAACACGTGTCAGTCAACAGGAGTGTTCCACAGCTTTTGCATGGTCATGAGTTTTAATAGTGAACAACTGTTGGCAGCATCATGTCATGCTGTCCTCCAGCAGTTATGAATTTAACTCTTTTATTATTATTTATTTGCTGTTGCCAGGCTTCATGGTGATTTTCAGGGCTAGGGATGCTTTAAGCAATCTGGAATAGAAATTTCATTGCCTTTGTAGCCAATAGAAGCCAGGTTCACTCACCGCTCCAGTCCTGTGTGGCAGTCTTCACTGTGAGCACAGACATGGCTGGAGATTTCCTATTTTCAATGCACATCACACAGTCTACTATTCTTGTTCTGTTTCCAGACTGGATCTTCCAGCTGACACTGTCGTAATGGTTCACATCACTTCTGCATGTTATGTTGAATGAATATCCTTCAGAAACCGATGGGTATGTGCTTGAAGATATCGTTACATTGGCTGAGACAACACAAGATAAATGTCTTATTATCAAGAGTCACTTGTTGTAGTCCTTTTCTTGCAAATTACATATGCCACAGAGGCCACCTACAAGTGAAAGAGCTGGTGGTCTCCTACGTGCTACCTGAGCCTTACCTGTCCGGAGGTACGTCACTCTGATGCTTTGACTTTGCCTGGCGCCACTGCCAGTCTGCAGCTCACATGTGTATGTCGTCACTGTGCCTGACTTCTCCAGTGGGCATACTGATTCACTGATGCTGAGCTTGTATTCAGTGCAGTTTTCACTGAAACTGGAGACTCCTAGAGAGAAATAAACATTCCTTGGAGACTTATGGTTGTCCAAAAATACCTGGGCTCTGCAAATCACAAACAGTTGCTCTAGCTAAGGAAAACCTCGTGGGTTTGTATGTAATATTTGACAGCATGGCACCTTTAACTCATTATTGCTGAAGTCCATTCACATATTTTACTCTGGCAACACTCAGAGTGGTCTTCCAAAGGCCTGAAGATGGCTCTCAGCACAGTGCTGGGCAGTTACTGCCAAAACCAGTCTAACTGAGAGCAAAAACATTGCCTGGATACCTCAGGATAAGCCAAAATGAATAATATTCTGGCACAGCCTAACCTCATTATCCATAATATTTAGGATGAGTAAGATAAGTAAACCAGGAGAAAATACTGCAGATTTTAACATGATCTTATTTGGAAAGAAACATTTGGAGGTACTTGACAGTCATTCAACTTTAAATCTTTAAATAGTGTAACCAGCAGGAGTAGGGAAGTGATAGTTCTGTTATATTCAGCTCTGGTGAGGCTGCACCTCAAATACTGTGTCCAGTTTTGGGCCCCTCACTGCATGAAGGACGTTGAGATGTAGGAGCGTGTCCAGAGGAGGGCGCCGAAGCTGGTGAAGGGTTTGGAGCACAAGTCCTGTGAGGAACGGCTGAGGGAGCTGAGGCTTTTTAGTCTTGAGAAAAGGAGGCTGAGGGGAGACCTTATTGCTCTCTACAGCTACCTGCAAGGCGGTTGCAGAGGTATCAGGGTTGGTCTCTTCTCTCACGTGACAAGTGATAGGACAAGAGGGAACGGCTGGAAATTGCACCAGGGGAGATTTAGGTCAGATATCAAGAAGAATTTCTTTACTGAAAGGGTTGTCAGGCATTGGAACAGGCTGCCCAGGGAGGTGGTGGAGTCACCATCCCTGCAGGTATTTAAAAGGCATATGGATGAAGTCCTTAAGAACATGGTCTAGAGATGGGCTAGTCAGGGTTAGGCTGTGGTTGGACTCAATGATCTAAAGTGTCTCCTCCAACCTAGGCAATTCTACGATTCTATGAAGAGCGTGGTTTTAACTATAATGGGAAAACCTCACTACAGCGATCCCAAGCTGCAGCTGAAAGTGCATCTGGCATGAGAACAGAGCTCCTGTGGGAAGCCTGGCCGCAGGGAATCAAGGACAAACCAGCTCATTGCAGTGGGGTAGGGTCACCCCTCTTTCTGCAAACACCGCTGCACCCACATGCCGCACCTGTCCTCTGTGGAAATGACTGTGCACGTGAGCTCTGAGGGCTCCTTCTCCTTTTGCTGTCCTGCTTTCTGCTGCACTTCATTTACAGCAAATGGTTAACAATAAACAGTTAATCCATAGCCGTAAAATACTGAGGGCCATAGGGTGGTTATGACTATGGTTCATAGGCATTTATGGGCATTTCCATTGATGTTATTTTGTAACTCTTTGTAACACATTGACTCGGTCTTGTATTAACTCTTTATATTTGTATTATGAATAAAGTCTCGTGGGAGGCCACTGACTCAGCTGGCACGTGATATGGTACAGCTACAGATGGAGAGGGAAGCTGTGCACCCAGTAGTTAGCTGTGCTGCAGCTGTTTCCAAGTGTAGGACCTGCCTCTCCAGGTTGCCAAATCTCGGTATGCGGTGCACAGAAGCTCTTCATACCCCAAGGGTGATTCTGGACATGGTAGTGGGGACTGATGCACCCATCCTTGCTCTCAAAACTAGAAATATACAGAAATAAGCTTTTGGGGAAAAGTTGATATGATGCTGGTCCATGCAGCTCTTTCCATTCAGGACAGCACAGTTTCAAGCATCAATGTCTGCACAGCCCATGGAGATACCCAGAATCCTACTTGCACCTGCACAATGCTTATGGAGCCTGTACCATGCTTCAATCCATCACCCTTCCACACACACACTTCTGGAGCATACCCTGTATTCATCCTGGGACTTGGCCTTTGGGGTAGTCAATTAGAAGGAGATCTTTAAAGAACAAAAAACCCACCAGGTGAAAGACAATCTTGAGTTGATCTTACCTGTAATAATAATTTCTCCATTTACTCTCCAGTCACCAGTAAGTGATGGTAAAGGTCGGTCAATACAACAAGACAGCAGAAGACCTTTTGCCTGCATTTCAGGACTGCTGCATGCAACATCAACGTCCTCGAAGTTTGGAGTGATGTGTAATTGAGATACTGCTATTGTTTTCCTGGCCTTGTATATCAGTCTGCCAGACTGATAGGTATTTGTGAAGAAGCACCTGTAGGGACCTGTAAAGCATAGACACTATCTTACTATTGAGAACAAGTTTTGCTTTTTTTCCTCTATATTTGGAATTAGGAGCTGGGAGCTACTTCCATACCTATTTTTCACATCTCCCCACTCTGAGGTGGCTCTGCTGCTTATTAATCAAAATGTACCCTCACATCATCTGTGGTGTGCTTTCTGCAGGCTCCTGCTGCCAAATGTCTCCAGACTGGGCAGCTTCTATGTTGACTGGTACTTGAGAAGACACTAATGCTCTGGGACTGAAATACTTAAAATTTGGTTGAGTTGGTGTTTTTGGGACCTGTATATTGCCTGTAGTCAACATGGAAGCAATATGTCATGGTGAGAATGTAGACTGACTGTGCAAGAGGTTGCTACACAGAATTGGTAAGATAGGTGCCCAGGGCAGACTCCCAAGAGCTGGCACTCTGGGAGTAGGCACATACATTGCCCAGAAGGTATCCAAAGAGAGTGGAGTATTTATCAGTCACTTTCTCAGGCACTTGTCCCCTGGATGCAGCCAGACTTTCTTTTGAAATTGGTAATCAGAGCTCCAAATTTCCTTCATACTTTGGGGGGTGGGGAGCATTCCTCGTCCCCATTGGGATAGCCAAGTGGGTAGGCCACTTTCACAGGAGTGGAGACACCAAGGTTCAGGGCATCTTTAGCCCAAAGAAGTTTAGACCCATGACTCCTACATCCCATAAATGTGCCCAAATGCCTAGTCACTGGCTACCCTTTTTGAAGTGGAATGCAAAATTCATGATCCAAAGAGAAGAACTGAGTGGAAGCTTGAGTGAAAGCTCTGATAACACATGGTGATTCTCTTGATAACATCTTCCAGCAAAATGTAACCAATTTACCTGTTTCTGATTTTGAAAAAGCCCTAAGCATGAACACATGAAAAACCATAACTCCAAGCTCTAACTACTTAGGTTATGTTTGCCAAGGGAGCAAGAGCCATCAAGGGCCACAGCCTCGAGTTACCACGCCAAAAGTGTGGAAAGGCCTCACAGCCATGTGGTCACTGCTGTCTCCTGTGACATGGCAGTGAAGCCTGGCACTGAGAATACCCAGGGCTGTAGAGCCACATCAGTCGATTCATATCTTACTAGATCAGCACATAGTTCATTACAGAAAAAACCCAACCTAAAACATCAAAAAACCCCATAGGAAAATCATGAAGGACAGTGTATTTTTCACATTTACTCTGAGAAAATGCAGTCACTGCATTCATCTTTGGGTTTTCCTATAGAATGAGACATATAGACTTGAGATATACATCTGCAGTTATAACAACAGAAAATCATACCAGAATCCTTCTTCGTAATGTTGGTAATTGTAACAGTTGAAGACGCTTTTTCTTTGGTTAATGAACATGAGTCCTCCACTAAAAATCGGGAGCTGTTTGTGATGATATCATCAAAGTGATACCAGGTTGCATTATCACATGTTGTGTTTACCTGACATCCCAGTACCACTTTATCATTTTCAAAAATATCTACAGGACTCACAGTGAACGTTTTCTGATCTGGGAAGACAAAGAGAAACATTCTGCATTATTGTCATTTCAAGGCATGTCTTTATGGTGTCTTCCATCTCGAGGGGAATTCCAGGTGCTTCCTAACTAATACGCTCTCTGATTCAGTTGCAGGGCACCACCTCTGATAAAAGCTATGTCATTTTCCCAGAGTGTATTACACAGAATCCATTTCTTCTACTGTCTCTGTCCACCAAAGATCCCAAAAGGTTTTATGCAGAGAGCCAGAAATATTACCACTACTACTTTCTAAGTAGATAAACTGAACTGAGAAGCAACCAGGTTAAAGAAATCCTCTGAGATGGGAAGTGCAGCACTCCGTGTGTTGAGTACAGCAGCTCTGGGACACTTGAGGGGACAGCTGAATCACAATGCACTGCCCAGGAGCATGGAAAATGTGCCAAGGGAGCCAAGAGGAACCTGCTCTCATGTAAACTGCAAGAGATTTTTGGTTTTCTTTGCAGAAGTGGGAAGTGCTGGCAGCCTGATATACTAAAAGTTGTCTCAGCTCTGGGGGTGAACTTCAGGGTATTCACTCTCTCCTGTGAAAGGCTGCATCAGGGTTCAGTGGAGTAGCTACAAGGACTTGTTTTTCTGTGGGAGGTACTGCCTGCATGGCCATTTCAGGTAAGTCCTAAGCTTTGGTGGCTCAGAATGGAATGAAATGAAACAGCCAGAGAAATGTTTTTTGAAGGTCCAGTACTAAATAACCAACAGTGTAAGACAGCTACATGGTTCAGGCTAGAAACACTACGGCAAAGGTTGAAGGAAAATATGGAGAGAACTTACTAGATATTTCTGTTGTGAAGGAAGCTCGGTCTAGCTGATACTTTGCATGAAGATACTGTGGTACAAGCCTGTTGGCATTTGCAATCTGTTTGAACCCTGATGCTCCTGCTTTTACTTCATACATCACAAGAACACTTCCACGCCTAAACAAATACAAAAATAAGAGAAGCACCAGAATTAAATATCCTTACCTATCAGTGGTTTCTTATGTTGCAATGACCCATCTTTCATAGCTAGGAAGGCTTCACAGGGCTCGTCTGTGAAGGCTCCTGATGTGACTCAGGGTTTGCTTTGGTATGCAAGAAGGTTGTACTACAGCTCTTCCCAAAGCAAGGACACCTTTATGTGACATCTCCTTCATCTGACGTATATTTTTAGTAAACTTCCTTTAGAAAAGCTAAAATGCAGCTGCATTTAAACATGCATGGACTTGAGTAGTGTCTCTTCTACCCAGATCCAATGTTATACCCAGAGTCAATGTACTAATTCATCTTCCTGGTGACCTAGGAAGTCATGTTTGCTCACATCCTTTCCCCTTTTGGGTGGAATTTAGTCTTTCCCAAAAAAAAGGCTTCTATCCAGAGAGGGGATGGTTATGTTTCTCACACTTTTGCACAGTAGTGAATTTTACCCACAGTCCTATTTCCATGCTAATCGTTGGGCAGCTCTTGTTATTCTGTGTGCCCGTGCTGGGCATGGGTTCTAGCCAGAGTGAATTCAATCTTTGCTGACAGGTGTCTCCTTGAGACCAGACAGAAAGATTTGAGCGCTCCAGGAAAAAAGGAAATAATTTACTTACTGGAAACCAGTTACTGTTGCTGATACAAAGCCTGGTAAACACTTGTAGCTAGCATTAAACTGTAAACAAAGACAGATAACATGGTGTAAGTCCTCTGGACATTACTCTAGCATGCATAAAATAGGAAACTCTCCTTTCAACATTGATGTGGGTAAGGGTATGGAGTATATCTAATAGAACAGAGCTAGTGATCTCTCCCCACTGTCATGGGAAGAAATTGTGTTGGTGGTTTCATTCTATGTGTGGCCAAGTGAATTTAAGCTGGAAACAATAATATGATTTTTTTTTCTTGTTTTTGATTCCTATGCAAAAGATTCCTAAATACTTCCCTGTTGTTGGGAATGTTGTCATTGCCTTTCAGTGGAGGTCAGGTTTTGGTCCACTTTGTGGCTACCACTGCTGCATGCTTTACAGCTGCCCACAGAGGCAGTGACAGTGCTCCTAGGGTAAATACCATATTTCTTAGAGGAATTTCTACCTTCAGAGATGGAAAACTAAAGGCATTACCGCTTTCTCCAGGTCAGCTTTGTAATTTTTGTATAGTTCAGAAGAAGGATCCCTGAGATCATCCTCAAACTCTATGTGAAGTATGACTGACATATTCATTATAGTGGGCTCTTCCACAGCACATATGTCTGTAAGGAAAAACATAAACATAAATAGGCAAAAGCCATGCTTACAAACTGATTGGTCATTGATTTTTCTTGTAACTTAATCAGAGAAACATATCCAGTCCCATGGACAGGGACTTCCAACCTGGTCCTGAACACTTCCAGGGATGGGGCATCCACAGCTTCCCTGGGCAACCTGTGCCAGGGCCTCACCACCCTCATCATAAAAATTTTCTTCCTCGTGTTCAACCTAAATCTCCCCCCTTTCAGTTTAAAACTCTTGGCCCTTGCACTGTCACTACAAACCCTGATAAAAGGTCCTTCTCTCTTTCTCTGTCTTTCTTATAAGCTCCTGTCTTTCCTATAATCTCCTTTTAAGTACTCAAAGGCCACAATAAGGTCTCCTCAAAGCCTTCTCCAGGTTGAGCAACCTCAAATCTTACAGCCTTTCCTCATAGCAGAGATGCTCCTCTTGTCTTCATAGCCTCTTCTGGGCTTACTCCAACAGGTCCATATCTGTCTTGCACTGAGGATCCCAGACCTGGATGCAGTACTCCAGGTGGGGTCTCATGAGAGCAGAATAGAGGGGGAGAATCACCTCCCTTGATCTGCTGGTCACACTTATGTGCCTTTCTAGGCTGCAAGTGCACACCAGGGGTTTTCCTGTCTGATGGGCAGGACCTTGCACTTTGCATTGTTGAAGTTCATGACATTTGCACCAGCCCACCCCTCCAGTGGTCAAGGTCACTCTGGATGACATCCCTTCCCTCTAGCAAATGAAGTGCACCACTCAGCTTGGTGTCATCTGAAAACTTGCTGAGGGTTTGCACTCAATCCCACTATTTAATAGTACAGATCCTTGAGGCTATCACTTGTTACTGGCTTCCATTTGGATGTTGAGTCACTGACTATATGCCTTTGGACATGGCCATCCAACCAGTTCTTTATCCACCTAGAAGTCCATCTGTCAAACCTGTATCTCTCCAATGTAGCAGCAAGGATGTTGTAGAGGATGATATCAAAGGCCTTACAGAAGTCTAGGTAGAAGACTTCTGCCACTTTTCCCTTGTCCACTCATGCAGTAAATCCATCCTATAGATGTGACCTAAACTAGGTGATCCTGCTCTGGCAGGGGGTTTGGACTAGATGATCCCTTGAGGTCCCTTCCAACCCCTGACATTCTGTGATTCTGTGTGATTCTGTGATTGGTCATGCACAATGTCCCTTGATGAAGCCATCCTAATCCTAAATCAAAATCTTACTGCTTGCTAAGATTCATCTGTATAATAGGAAATTGAGGTCTCCTAATTTTCAATATCTAATTTACATGGCTGGCATCTGGTAGATATCTAGACACCCTCTCCAGCTGATGCAAAGCTGTAGACACCTTCAAAAGAGGATACATTCAGAAGGTGATGGACAGCTTTCCTGCAATTGTTCAGTTGCTACATTGCTCCAGTTATAGAGAGTTTGGGTGAATAACTCTGATTAGATACTTAACTTTTACATAGTGAAAGTTACACAGGCTGAATCTCTTAGCAATGATGTTTCTTTGAAATGAATGGAAAAACCCTCAGTGACTTTGTGGGGGTAATATTCTGGGGGAAGACTCATCAATGAACACAAAAGTATATAAAAAGCTCAGAGAGAGATTGGAATTTTCTAAGCTGGGTCCATTTAAGGACATGTCCATACCCTGTGATGGAGCAGCATTGTATCCAGGGCCCTGGACTTCTAAGGAGTGTGTGACATCTGCATGGAAGAGATACTAGCTCTAGTCCTGGAACTATAGCAGTGATACAGGGCTGCCCTGTGATAAAAGCATTGCCTCTAAGCAGAGTTGATTAGACCTGAGATGCTAACAGCATTGGGCTGCTTCCAGCCCTAGGGCTGCTGCTGGGTATCTCCGCTTGCTGCTCTGTCACAATCAGAGGCAGAGACCTATGGGGGCTTGTCTTGGATTGCAAGGACAAGAGGTCTCCATCCCAGGACCTCAGCCAGTTCCTAAAAACTCATGGGCACCTTGTCACAAGAGTCATGAAATAAAACCAAACAAAACAAATATGCTGTGGGTTTTTGTTCCTTCTCTTCTCTTGAGCACCACGGCACACTTGGGTCATATTTACAAGTTCCTCTGTTGAAAATCTGATGAGGTGAAACTTTCTTTGCTCAGTGGAAGCTGAAGGTCCTAAAGAGACATGTGAGTGATTCCAGGAGCTGGGGTTCCACTATGGCACTAAATATCTGCAAGTGCTTGGGGCAAGGGGGACACAGATCACAGAGTCAAGAGCTCCAGACCATCTCTACAGACTTCCCACATTCATAAGCTCAGTGCTGACTTATCACAACTTTAACACTGCTCCATCTTCTAACCAGTGGTAGGATGAGGAAGTTCAGCACTGTTCCTCCTTACCTTCAGCCTGAGGCTCACAGTAAGGCCCGTAGAAAGGCATTTTCTTCATGTAGCCGCAGAGCTGGGAAGATGTTGGGCTGGCAGATGGGCAGGTTGTCAAGTCACCGCACTCTGCATTTGGCCAGACATGCCCATTTTCACAAGAGCAACAGCTTGTGTTCTCACCACTGGGCAGGCAGACTAGTGTCAGACAGACAGAGAAACACTATGAGAATGGTAAATGGGGCATGACTTACCGTGTGATGTGTATTTACCCTGCTGCATCTCTATGCCAGTGAGCTCAACTAAATGTTGCCCTTCTTGTGAGTTCACTTGAATAGTGCAAACATGATGATATGACACCTCTAGAAACTCTTACTATACTAATTATAAATTACTAACCAAAAGTGGGAATCAGATCAGTACAGGGTTAAGTCTGATCGATTACATTTAAGTAGTTGAATGGAGATGTGAAGCTTGATACTAAAAATTTACCTGGCATGTCAGCCAAGGTTCCATGATAGCATTCAGATGGGATATTTCTGTATTGCCTGGGCCAAAAGGAAATGTATGGGGTTTGAAAGATTGTAAGAGCACGTAGTAGTCACTGAAATCCCAGTGGCTAGTGAGGTGCTGTGTCATTCTGCCTGCATCCTGACAGATGCTGCATGACAGAAGGTGACTTTATCGATAAGTGCTTTAAAGACATACATACTCTAATAAAACAAAATAAACTAAACCCACCCCAAACTCCACTAAACATTTCACTGTAACTTCTTCTGCTCTTACCGTGCCCTTGGCAAATCAGATATTAACAAAGTAGTTTTCACACATTGCATGGGACCCTGAAGGCTTTTACAAGATCAGTTTGCATATTGTTTTGAGAACTGATGAACATTTCCTCTCACTGCTTTATGGGCCATCGATAAGAAGGTATTAAATCTCCTCCTCTGCTGCTGTAACTTCTTGGTGTGCTCATATATCCTACGCTGTGTTAGTTACTTGGATGTAATGCCACACAACCACAATGTGTTTAATAAAACATTTCTGGTATCTCGCCCCATAAGAATACATTTAGGCCGTTGTATCAGGAAAATACCCTGCATGTCGTGCAGCTTGTCTCTGTCAGGGTCAGAGTACAGGCCCTTACAGCAATTTACATTCCAAATGCAAGCAGAGGGAAGTAAACAGTCTGATAACCGCTGTCGCAGCTTCCTGAAACTTGAAAGTAACTTGGACTGCTTGTTGGTCAAACTGGGACAAAAATCCTTCAGCTCAGGCTTCCTCTGGCTTTGTCCCTTCCTTAGGAAAAGCAAAGCATCAAGGGCTATCCCTAACGCCAACGTTCTACAAAGAGGAGCCCTGGGATGCAGAGAGCAAAACACACTGCTGGGTCCTAAAGCTTCAGTCGCGCTGGGTATTGGGGTGGGCAGCAGAGACGCTCCAGTTTGGCTGGTTTCTAAGTGTGATGGATGGTAAAACCAGGAGAGAACACATACTGACAAGAAATCACATCACCAAAAGTTACAAAAGTAACCAACCCACCTGTAGTAATGTTGATGTTTGACACTGTCATTTCTACATTTGAAATATTTGTTGTAACTGGAAGACTCAGGTTTCTGAAATATTCTTTGATTGGCTCCAGAAAGGATGAATCCATGACGCTTACTTCAATGTCAATGGTGTACTCCAGAGGGGGAAGGCTGAAACTGATCACTGAAAGAGAAACAGCGTGAGGCTGCTAAGCTGTGTCTGAGGGTAAATCACAAATTTATGGCTTCCAAGTTCAGCATTTGGGCTTTGTTGCTATTGTCCTGGTTTCAGCTATGATGGAGTTAAACATTTTTTTAAGCAGTGAATGGAATGCCATGTTTGGGTGTTAGCATGAGAATAGTGCTGATAGCACCCTGATGTCTCCGATTTGTTGCCGGGCAATGAAGTACCTTTCTCAGCTCTGCATACTTCCTTACTAGTGAGAAAGGAGGGGACGCAGCCAGGACAGGTGACCCGAATTGGCCAAAGAGGATATTTCATGCCAGTTACGTCATGTTCGGTATAAGGGGGGACTGGGGGGAAGAGGGGGAGACAACGCCAGGACGTGCAGTTTCTGGGGCGGTCGGGTTCGGTTCTAAGCTGTGCGGCCTGAGTTGTGTCGTTTGGTGAGAAATTGCATTGTGTATCACCAGTTTCATCTATTTTGTGCTTTAAACTTAGGTTATTGTTATATCTAGTTTTCTGTTATTGTTTAGTAAACTATCCTTATCCCAACCTGCGTGGTTCTGGTTTCTAGGTTGTGGTTTCTTTTCCTCCTTTCTTCCTTCCCTTTTCCCCCTCCCCCAACTTTCCTTCCTCCTTCCTTTTAAAAGTACAAGCGACTGTGTGGGGTGCGGCCCCCGGCTGGGGCAAAACCACGACAGCTATTTAATGGTAACTGAGTGTGGCATTCTGCTTAGGAAATCTTGCTTCCTATTCAGCAGATATTCTACATGTGTTTTATCTGCTGCTTGTCTCGCAAAAGGAAGATTTCTTTGGTCTCAGATCAATAGAAGAATTATATGAATGGCATAATAAACACAGAGAAAAGCTGTCTAATCCCTCGTCTCCTTTCAGTCAGCAAGTGGGTGGGTTGTCAACCACAGATTGAAGCCATGCAGGACCTGAATAAGCTAGAGAAGTGGGGTTCAACATGATGTTCAACAAAGCCAAGTACAAGGTCCTGAACATGGGTCAGACATGGTATCAATACAGGCTAGGGGAAGAAGGAATTGAGAGCAGTCCTGAGGAGGAGGATTTAGGGGTACTGAAGGATTAAAAACTCTACAGGAGTTGGCAGTGTGCGCTTGCAGCCCAGAAAGCCAACTGTGTCCTGGCTGCATCAAGAACAACATGGCCAGCAGATCAAGGGAGGGGATTCTGCCCCTCTGCTCTGCTCAGGTGAGACCCCACCTGCAGTGCTGCGTGCAGCTCTGGGGTCCCCAGGATAAGAAGAACATGGACCTGTTGGAGCAGGTCCAGAGGAAGCCACAGAAATGATCTGAGGGCTGGAACACCTCTGCTATGGAGACAGGCTCAAAGACCTGGGCTCATTCAGCCTGGAGAAGAGAAGGCTGGGGGGAGACCTAATTACAGCCTGCCAATGCCTGAAGGAGGCTTATAAGAAAGATGGCACGTTTTAGCAGGGCTTTTGGTGATAGTAAGAGGAGTAATAGTTTTAAACTAAAAGGATTTATTTAAAATGGATATAAAGAATATTTTTTTTTACAGTGAGGTTGGTGAAACACTGGCACAGGTTGCCCAGAGAAGTGGTTGATGCCTCATCCCTCGAAGTGTTCATCGTCACATTGGATGGGGCTTTGAGCAATCTGTGCTAGTTGGTGTCCCATTGCAGGGAAGTTGGACTGGATGACCTGTAAAAGTCCCTCCTAACCCAAACCATTCTATGATTCTTTGTCAATCTCTGACCAGACAAGTTTCCACCTTTACCGTTTGTGCCTTTAATGCTGTACTGGTTTTGGCTGGGATAGAGTTAATTTTCTTCACAGTAGCTAGTACAGGGCTGCACTTTGAATTTATGTTGAAAACAGTGTTGATAACACACAAATGGTTTCATTATTGCTGAGCAGTGCCTACACACAGCCAAGGCCTTTTCTGCTTCTCACACCACCCCACCAGCGAGTAGGCTGGGGGCGAACAAGAAGTTGGGAAGGGGACACAGCTGGGACAGCTGACCTCAACTGACCAATACAATGTCGCACACCAGATGACCCTGAGCATGACATCCACACCATATAACATGATGCTTAGCAATAAAATCTGGGGGAGGAAGAAGGAAGAGGATGACCTTTGAAGTCACAGTGTTTGTCTTCCTAAGTGACTGTTACACTTGATAGAGCCCTGCTTTCCTGGAGATGGCTGAACCTGCCTGCCCATAGAAGTAGTGGATGAATTTCTCATTTCACTTTACTGACTAAAATGTCTTTATCTCAACCCACAAGTTTTCCCACTTTCACCCTTCTGATTCTGTCCCACACCCTACTGGGGGAGCATCTGGGTGCTGCTTAGCTGCCAGCTGGGGTTATACCACAACAGCTATTCTCCCTTGATGATCACAACTCGGTACCTCAAGAGATGCTGTCCCTAAAGGTGATATCACCCTCAGCTTACCAGAAACCTGCCCTATTTCTACACATTTGTGTACATACCATTTCGCTTCTGCCTTTGCATCTCTGCCTGGAAGTTTTCCTCTCCTGCTGCAGTGTAAATCTGTGGAAAAAAGAGAGTGAAAAAACAAAATGAAGCTTTAGCTGCTGCTGTTGACATGAAGGAATTAGTGAAGAAAATCTTTGCCCCTCCCTGCCCCCATTTTCCTCTTTAAACAGAGTGTTTCTATCTTTGAAGCGAGGAAATGTTAAACACCAGCTGAGTTTGCAGGTCCCTGCATATCTCTGCAAGGCAATTGTCTCAGCTTAGCAGAAATTCTGTGTCTGAGTTGCAAACTGGCTATGGGACAGTTGCAGTGCTCTCAGTCCTGGGCCAGCATTGCAAGCTGCTTGGGAGACCTGGCCACCCATCCTTTGAACCCAGAAAGTAGACTCATACTACCCTTTGCTTTCCTCTTTGCTCTGAGCTTCCAGCTCTGCAGCAGCAAAGCCAGATGGAGCAGGAGTAGAAAGGGGATGGAAAAGTCTTGGCTCTGGCTCAGGTGTCAGATCAGCTATTTTGCAGGCACAACAGTTGACCAGAGCAGTGGTGGCACAATTTCAGTACGACTGGGTTCACACAGGGTGCAGCCAAGTGAGATACAGACCATCTTATTTTTTTAATCATGCCCTAAAAATACATTGGCACCACAGCTAGCGAGGAAGGCTAAAGAACAAGCAAAGGCGCAGGCAGGAAATTTGCAGCTTTGCCAGTTTCTTGAGTCCTACTGAAATCTTTATTTACAGAAAGGGTGAATAGCTTGGCAACCCTTAAGTCATCTCTTTACATAAAGGAACCATCTGGTGTGTGATTAGAGCTGGGCTTTGTATAGCAGCTGTGCTGGCAGCGAAGATCCCAAGGTGCGTTGGTATATCTGCACTGCTACCAGTGCTACCTCTCACCTCAGGGGTTAGCTGCAAAAGTTACAGAAAGGTCACTGTGGTCCTGTGCTTCCCCCTACATCTGGTGTCTGTGGTTTCCTTTCTTTAATTATCTCCCCAAAGAAAGAACTACAGGATATTGCTATGTCGTTAAATACTTCACATATTTCACACCAGTAAGTGATGACTCATTTGCAGGATCAACCATGGATCAACAATCCTAAAAACCAAAGAAAAAGCCTAAGTGCTGAGCTGGAGAGTGTTGGTGAAAAACAGATCAAACAATACTGGGTCGCTATTAGACAACTGCCAAAGGGCAGACAGGTCTGCTGGAACCAGCTATATCTTGGTTTGCCAAGACATGGAACGTTGGCAAAAACAGCTTAAGGAGTTCCCACCTTCTTCTTCACCTCTCCTTGCCTTTATCTGCTCAATAAAGCACATTGTGTTCTGGATGGTCCATCAGAACTAAGGTCCCTGTGGTGCTAAGGGTTAAATATACATGTTAGAATCTGCTTTGACTTGATAGGGTTCATAATGAAGAAGACAAAAGAAGTATTTTCTGGCCTAATAATTATTGTGATAGAGCAAGAGCTGGTAGATTTGTAGACCAGCTTTCTTTACCAGACTATTTTAACTTCCATTTGGTCAGTCTCTTTGTTTCCCTGTTCCTCTCTTGTCGTTTCTGGTCAGCGACTATTGTGCAGAAACTGCTACCAAACCCATACACAGGATGAAGGACAAAACAGATTTCTACAGTTGGCACTGTTGATGAAGCAAAAGATGTATGTGAGAATTATTGAAAATGTGTTCCCACTGAAGTAAAGTCCAAGTCCAAGCCCAACATCTAAACACAAGTCTAAACTCAGGTGTGGCTCTTAGCTCATGTGTACTCATCTCCTACTGTCAAAACAGCAGTGAGACACCTGTCACCTACCCGTAAGAAAACCTGAGCTAGTTTTGTTATTTGGTTTCTCTCTCTCATAGGATGGGTGAATCCCACCCAGGAACAGTGTCCACACAACTGTGGCCTAGGCATAGCTCCAGGCACAGCAAAAAATCCCTTGCAGGCTAACACAAGTGAGAAACTAGAAGTTTTACTCAGTTCTCTCTGAAGAGGTTTTAAGACTGGGAAGCAAGAGGATCCCACTTCCTGGATTTCTCCATCTCTCTTACAGACTGGGGAGACTCTGGTTTCAGTTTCCCTACCGGATCTTGCAATGAGTGTCTCTGAAGTTCTGTGGATGTAAAGGAGAGCTACAGCAGCTGGTGCTACAGGCAGTGATGGAATGAAATGGGTTGGGAAAGGATACTCACTACATGTTGGACAACTGGATCAAAGTTTGAGTCCTGTGATGTCTGGCAACATGCTATGACCAGCAGAAAAAGGCCGTGGAGACCTGCAGTAATTGGGGATGGCATTTTGTCCAGTGGCTTTGCTGTACAGCCTGAAAGGAAAATGAAGCAGAAGGATGAGGGAATTTTCAGCTGACTCACACAGTAGGAAATACCAGCACACTCTGCAAAAACAGTATGTCAGGCTCTTTCAGCACACTCTGCCTGTTCACGCCAACTAGGACAGAGCACAGAACAAGGTCTGTAATTATTTCTCTGCTGTTGCCACCAGGCTGCTTCCCTCATATCTCCTTTTTCTTTCACATCATCTGTACCTCCTCAAACCAGGGAGAAAGAAATCGCTTGGTGAAAGCAGAATCCTAAGCAGATGCCTAGCAGGGACAAACGAAGCGCCAGAAACTTATCTGCCATGAGAAGAGTTGACTTTGGATCTTCAAATATTCCTCACAGTGCACCTTGGCAAACACACAGCCAGAACATGAGGAAATAGTTAGAAAAGTTGCTGTAAGTGAGGGCTTGTCCCATTGCAGCAGGGACAGCCTTTCTACCAGCCCTATCCCACTTGGGAAAGGTCTGTAGCAACATCATGGGCTCAGCTAGAGCTTTCCATAGGTTTGCTACTCCTTGGCTAATGAGGGAGACGATGAAGATTGATACCTCCTGGGAAAAAAAAATCTGTTTAGTTTTGAGGTTTTAATACACATCTGTCAGGGAAGACAGCAGGCCTGCTAGCAGCCTAGCTCTCTTCTCCCAAGATTTAGGCCCTGACAATATTCTTCTGTTCCCATGAGAAAGGAAAAGTTACTCATGCTCTGAGGATCCTAATAATCACATTCTCAAAACACAGCGGCCTTGTTGATAGGGGTACAGGCTATCCTAAACCAAGAAGCAGTTATGGGAAGGTATTTGGGAGTAACGGAACATGTTAGGAATGAACAATAACAAGAGGATCAAAACAGCAGGTGTGCAGATACTTTTAGGCATTAAAGGTAAACTAACGATATTTAGCTATAAGATAGGATTATCAGAACTCTTTATAATTACTAACCAATCAGTACGGTGTGAACAGTGTGTGTAACCAATTAGCAGTTTTTTAGCTTGCCACGTTTGCAGTAATAAAGGTATATAATCTGTGTGATTGCACCTAATAAAATGGCTTCACCTAAAATTCATCTCGAATTGCGTGTGGCTCTCTGCCAGACGCCACACACATCTCCATTAATTGTGCTGAAGTTAACAAGTAAATCACCTAGAAGCCAAGCATACTGACACATCAAAATGTAATGTGCCACCTGAAATAAAAGCCCAGAATAAACAACCTTTTCCACCTCATTAATACATAAGCTTTTTTACCCATGCTATACATTGGATGATGGACCATAAAAGGAGAGGCAAAACATGCATGGACCCTTAAAACAGGTTCTGACATATTTATGCAACCACAGGGGATAGAGAAAGAGAGCTGAAGGCTACATAAAAATAAGTATTGTGCTATGAATATGCCCTTTCTGATTATTCCTAACAAAGCAGCTCCCTAGCTCCAGCATGAACAGCTAGTAGAGAGCTACAGGAAAAGGCAGAACCCAAGGAGATTTTTTAAATCTTTTTAAGAAAGGAAAGCACTGAGAACAGTGCTGAACAGTACCTGATTGGATAACATCAGCTTGTCTAAAATGATGAGCTTTTGCAAAATTGTGGTCATTTTGTATTGAAAAAGCTACTCATACAAAGTCAGGCTGTGAAAGGCTGTGAATCACCAGGTGAAGGCAGAAAAACAGCTCCTCTTGAGATGATAATGAATGCAGGGACAGGACAAGGGGTAATGGCTTCAAGCTGAAAGAGGGCAGGCTTAGATTAAACATTAGGAAGAAATTCTGTACTGTGAGGGTAGTGAGGCCCTGGCACAGGGTACCCAGAGACGTTGTGGAAGCCCCATCCCTGGCAGGGCTCAAGGCCAGGTTGGATGGGGCTTTGGGCACCTTGGGCTAGTGGAGGGTGTCCCTGCCCATGGCGGGGGGTGGGGGGGTTGGAATTAGATAATCTTTGAGGTTGCTTCCGACCCAAACTAACTACTCTTTGATTCTATGATTGGCAACAGCTACTGTTGCCACCACATTGTGTATTAAGATCTGGTGCTCCCAAGTAGACAGGGCACATCACTGGGACTTTCCTGCTCAAAAGAGCCCATGACAGAAAGTCATGATATGAACATGATCTACAGTCTCGCCTTGTGAATGGATAGCAGACAGCAATGAGCTTAGAGCCAAGCAGTATGCTTGATGTCACCGATGTGGGTATCCAGCAGGGACTTGTCAGAGTTTCTCATCAAAGGCACTTCTTAGAAAGACTCATCTGCAGAGAAACTCCATCTGGACACTGGCCTGGTTAAAAAATAGGAGACAAATGTGGGAAGGAATTATTTGCTTTTCCAACAGAGAGATGTCATTGCCAGAGCTCTGCAGCAACATGCCTGAAAGCCTTGGGCTTACAGATCCCTCTGTTCTCAAGTGATGTGGGAAAGGCCCTTTGTCCAATACTGTGGACAATAAATGTTTAAGGCTAAAAAAACAAAAAGCAAATTCTGCCTGTGAAGATCTGCACTGGGATTGCAGGATACTGAGTGCAGGGTCATGAAATATGGAATTCAGCACTGGTAAGTGTAAGGTAGAAAAACCATCCTGACGTTATGTATTATGTGATGGTCTCTGAACTGACTGTTATGACACCAAAATAGGGTCTGAAGAAATGTCAGTTGAATTCTGAGATGGAATTAAAAAAAGGAAAGATATTTTAATTTTAAAAAGGAAAGATACTTTAAGATATTCTAGAGTAGCAACAGATGGGGATACCCCTCACCCCTCCCCCAAACCAGAAAACCGTGCTAACTAGAGTTTTGAGCTGGACTGGTGTGGCTGCTTCTATGTTCTCATATAGGACTAACCAGAAAACAAGACTCAATCTCGTTGATTCAGAATGTCTTCCCACCGCACCTCAAAATCCATTTTAAAAAATGACTGTTAGAAGTGTTAGAATTAGAAAAAAAAAAGAAACATGGTAGGGAAAAGTCTCTTTAGTTTCCTGGACATGTCTGTTGGTGCATCCACTCCACAAAAGAGACCATTTTGCAGTTTTGAAGACATCATAAACTTGTGGCAACTTTGAGACTTTCACAGATCTGGCTGATCCCAAGACCAAGATGGATCGAAATGGATCAAGAGGGAAACACTGCCCTGTTATAAGCTGTGACACAAGTCCTTGAGCTGAAACATGACTCGATGATAGTAACAACGTGAATCCTTCTGACAGTTTTATATACGTAGCGTATGCTCGCAGCATGTGCTACAGGAGCTTAATCTGTACAATGGACCTTCATTTCATTGATAACTGGCTGATAAAACAGATAACAGAAGAAAAAAAAAGATGACTAGACAAATTTTCTGGTGAGTTTAAATAGCATCTGCTTCAGTTTTGTATGTTATTTTTTGCACTGTTCATGCACTCGCATTCATATTCAAATGTTGTGCATCAGCCTCTATTTTTAAATACACTCTTTGTGCAGCCGTGTAGGTGAGACCAAATGCCCCGTTAATTGTATACAAAATAAACCATACAGCGGGCAACCCATGCAAATGAGAACCGTGCTGCTACTCAGGCTTTGATAGCTAGTTAAAAATCCCCAAAATCCCAAGCCAGCATCTATAAAAAATGTAGAGCTAGAAAATAAGTATCAAATAATAAGTGAGGGGGAAAAAAAACACATTCTTCTCAACTAATGTGGCTGTTCCCTTGTTCATTTAATTTTTTGTTGAAAGAGATGCTGTAAATTCTTGAGCAAGCAATTTCTCAAGTATCCAAGTGCCTTCTGTTAGTAAAACAGAAGCTACCATAGAATCACTGAATCAGAGGCTGGTCCTGGTTGGAAGGGACCTCAAAGCCCAGCTACTTCCAACCATGGGCAGGGACACCCTCCACTAGACCAGGTTGCCCACATGTGGATACATTAATCATTTCTCATACAAACTGTCTCCTGGGAGGCAATAAGCATCTTCGACTTACAAAGCCACAGGGAGCTAAAGAAGCCCAGGTTTGCTACCAAATCTCCACAGTATTCAGGCTGAAAAATGTTTAAAATTAAAGGCAAAGTGTGGGAGGCTCCTAGAGGTAAATACCAAATTCTGACTTTAACCCAGGAAACAGGTGACCTACACGAGCTCCTTTTTACTATTTTGGTAAATCTCTCTTTTTCATAAATGCTGCAAAATAATTACAACCTCTTGTGCAAATCCACCCTGCACAACAGTTGCCATCCCATATGTTTCAGAAAATAAAGGTGACACCTGGAGATATAAAAGAATGGTTTACCTTCCAAGGTGATTCAAAAAGATCTTCTACTTAGATCCATGTTATACGTCCTCTGCTTTCTGCTCCAGCCCAGGCTGCTCTCTCAAAGGGAAACCAAGAGACAGGAACTCACTATCAGCTGAACATGTTATTACTGCCCACAAAACAAGCTGCCTCCAGCGCTGGCACTCGATTTTCAAGTGCGAGGCTGACCAGGGATGCCACTGTAGAAAAGCCAACAAGGCATTTCAAGAGGAGATATTTCCTGATACCATTCATCAGGTAATACTCATTATTTCCCCCTGCACTGATCTAAGTCCTTCAGGTCTTATCTGCAGATTACTTTATAAAGTGGATGAACTTGTTCCGCTGCTGTTACTCACCCAATTTGTTCTAGTAAAAGAGGGTGTTGAAGACCTAAAGTAGTAAATTCATGTTTTGTAGCTATGGCAAAATGTTTGTGGGCTTTGATTTAAGTACCAAGGGAGGAAAACTTGAGGGTTTTCCTCCCTGAGCTGGCAGCATGCTTGCTGTGGGCTGGACCTGCAAGGCACTAGAGATATCCGTTGATGCCCTAGAAGAAGCTGCGCAGAGATGCAAACCTACAGCTCTGATGGCTACACTGGAAGGTTGGGAAGAGTGGGAAATTCCCAGAAACCAGGGGAAAATCTGATGTGTTATGTGCGTTTCTACCTTTAACAAAATCTGGAGCCAAGAACCTGCTGTATAAACAGGGGACATCTGTCGAAATAACAATGGGCCCTTGTCTCTACAGGATTCGATCACAGACAGTTTATCAATGGAATTTGTTTCCACAGCAGTGTGTCTGAGGCAGTCAACATCTCAGTCTGAGGTCATACAATTTCTGTGGAAAAGCCTGGGATTAAACTCACATTAGGGGGATTTTATTTTTTTTTTACAAGATTACAGAATCACAGAATCATTAAGGTTGGAAAAAGACCTCCAAGATCACTTATTCCAACTCTCTCCCTAACCACCTATATCACTTACTATACCAAGTCCCTAAGTACCTCATCCAACCTTTCCTTGAACACCCTGAGGGACGGTGACTCTACCACCTCCCTGGGCAGCCCCTTCCAATGCCCAACTGCTCTTTCTAAGAAGAAATTTCTCCTCATTTCTAACCTGAATCTCCCTTGGCACAACTTGCAGCCATTCCCTTTTGTCCTATAGCCAGTTATCTGTGAGAAAAGGCTGACCCCCAGTTCACCACAATCTCCTTTCAGACAGTTGGAGAGAGCCAATAAAGTCTCCCCTGAATCTTCTCTTCTCCAGGCTGAACAGTTCCAGTTCTCTCAGCTGTTCCTCGTAAGACTTGTGCTTCAGATCATAAGACTTGTGTTAATTCAGGTCTATGGAAAGAGCTCCTGTTCCCCTACAGATTGAAAAAGGTCCCTGTGCAGATACAGACTTCCCATAAGAAGTTTGTGGATGGTGATAGACTTCTGGGGTAGACAGAGATGTGCCCCAGGATCTTCGGATCCACCGTGCAGCAGCTGAAGGACATGTAGGACACACCCAGGCATCCCAAAGGGCTCTCTTCTCCAAGGTAAACCAGGTTGAGCTGTAAATGCCACTCATTGTCACACCACAGGAGGGAAACGGAAGAAAATCAGTCTATAAGATGCCTGATAAGGTGTCATGCCTTCCCCATTTCGACACTAGTTCCTAAATTAAAGGATTGTGGCATTGGGGCTGGTCCAGCAGTTACAACAGTCACATTGCCAGCTGACTTTGGCTGTTCCAGGGGAGCAGAAGGGATTGCTGTCAGGACAGCAATGGGCATAGTTTGGGTTGCTCTCAGTGTTACCTGCCTACAGAAGTAGTGTTCACTTTTGTATAACAGTGAGCTTGGACCAAGTCTATTGACCAGGTCTATTGAGTGTCTGTGGGGAGCGTGCCAGTTGCTCCTTTCTAACAGCCCTAAGACATGTCTGAGTCATCAGACAAAATATGTGTTTAGCAAAGTTAACCCCGCCAGCTTGGCAGCTGCCAGCATTTACTGTAGATGTTCAGGGTATTGTGCTACATGATGGTAAACTGTCCTTCAGTGAGACAGCTTGAGGGGCATCATCCTTGGCAGCAACACAGCCTGTTCCTGATCCCTTCCCTGCAGACCTGGTCACCACAATGTCTCAAGTCAGCCCCCAGCCTGCTATTCCACAGCAGGTTTAAGCTGATTAAGTTGGCATGATTGATGCCTGCATCGCCCTTACAGCTTGTCCTCACTGTTGCAGTGGCATCAATCTAGTTTATTGCCCATCCCAAGCTGGTTCAGGAATCTGAACAAGCAGAAAACCTGGGCAACATCTACACGGTGAGGATGGGGAAGGGGAAAGGGGAGGAGGAGGAAAAAAAAAGGGGAAGACAAAGGCAAACCTCTTGGGTTGGGATAAGGACAGATTACTGGAACAGTAAAGTGGTGGGGGGGAATAGCAACAATGGGACTTAGAGCAAAATATACAGAACTGGTGATACACGATGCAGTTTCTCACCAAACTGCACAACTCAGCACACAGAGCTCAGAGCCATCCTGAAGCCAGACCATCTCCAAACCGTGTGTCCTGGAGCTGCATGCTCCTCCCCCACTGGTCCCTCTTTATGGTGAGCATGGTGTCATTGGTATAGAATATCTCTTTGGTTAGTTTGGGTCACCTGTCCTGGCTGTGTCCCCTCACAGTTCCTTGGGTGCACCCCTCCTGCCCCTCTTATTAGCAGCATGGAAAGCTGAAAAGTCCTTGACTGCTCTGCAACAATTAAAACGTCAGTGTGTTATCAGCACTGCTCTCATCCTAACTCCCAAACAGAAACACAGCACTACACCAGCTGCTAGGAAGAAAATTAACTCTATCCCAGCCTAACTCTAACCCAGGACAACTGCCTCAGCAGAAAATCAAACCAGCAGCAAAGCATCTAGCTTGCTTTTATCTCAGTGAGTTTAATCAGCTCAGAGAAGGGCCCAGGGAGTGCCAGGGCCAGAGCAAGGAGAGCAGATACGCAGCCTCAAGCAGGGAAGGGGGATAGAGCCAAGGCTGGCAGGAGGGGCAGGAGGGTAAGGAGAAGGAGGACCTCTTATTTTCTGCCCTGACAAGCAGTTCAGCATGAGTCCACGGTCTGTGTCTCTTCACCCAGTGTTGCTCCCTTGACTGTCTCTTTGCACATCTAGATGAGCAGCAGTGCTAGAGCAGAGGATGAGGTGAGGAAGAGGGCAGGCTTGGCTTAAACCAAGTTAATTGTGGTGGATCCACGCCTTTCACATTGCCAGCCCTTGACTGGAAAGACAATCTGATTAAACCCTCCTCCCTCTTTCTTTTTGTTGTTGTTGCTGTGGCTTTTAACAAGTTTAACCAACAGTACCAAGTGACTGTCAGCAAGGGGAAAGGATTCCTTCAAAGGGGGTTTCTGTTCAAGACACTGCACTGAGAAATCTCAGTTCACTTTGCAGGAGAACAGGAAAATGTCAGAGCACCAGGTATGTAATCAATTTGGTATGTGAGCACAGGGAGACATCCTGATCATCCTGCTGTTTTTTCCTGTGCGCATTCATCATCTACTGTCATCTCACCCGAAACCCTGCACTTCCTGGATTTTAAAGTTAAATGTTTCAACCCCAGAACACTTTCAGTTTAATCATCTGAGACTGCACTTAGAGAGCCACCTCAGCCTTGGGAAAGCAAAAGATGCCTTGGAGGATACCTGCTGTGAATGAGGAGCACTCATCCAAGCCAGGGCATTGCTATGCTGTTCCTGTAACCCTGGAAATGTGCTGTTATAAAAGCATGGGAACACATTTCATCTGGCACGAACAAAACAGACCAGGGTAACGATCCCACATAGTTGCAACCTGTGAGATATTGTTCAAAGCAAAAGTAATACAGAAACAACTCAAATTAAATTAACAAGATACAGCCCTCTTGACTCACCCATCTTCATTCCAGTCCTGGCTGTTAACACTACGGTCTCATCTCTAGAATAAAACTTCTGCAAAGGGTACAATCAAATCCTGTTCCACTTTTATCCCTAACTCAGAAAAAGATGGCAAAGCCTCTCTGAAGCTGGGTCCAACGCTGCAGGCTCTTACACCCTTTTCCATTCTTATTACTTTCAGTCTGAATTTTGCAAGGTCACACTATCAGGGAGATGTGGTTTAGAAATGGAAGGACAGAATCAATCCCAAACACACCAGAATTAATAGGCAGATTACTTTGAGGTAAAAGGGTTTGGGGTGAACCTCGAAGTGCCTGGGGCTTCATTTATTGTATCTCTTATGCAAACTTATAAAGTTTTGCCCACCTCAGTCTTGTAGGAAAGAGTCTGGAGAGAGTCCTAGTAAATTTCTACCTAACATCCACTCAGCGTGATGATGTTGAAAATAAGGCTAAGCTTATTCTGAAGTTTATGAACAAATATTTTTAATTTCAGATCTGGAAGGTAACAAAACTGATGCTGTTGATGCCTTGGCTGGTATGCTGTCTCTAGATGTTGCTGTATTGGAGAGCATCCAAAGGAGAGCCACGTGAATGCCAAGCCATGAGCAGAGTACAGCCTTGTGCACAGGTGGAAGGTTGTTCGGTTTAGATAGGAGAGGACTAGGGTAAGGACACAGTAACAGCCTGCCGCTTGGTAAAGGGCTGGCATAAGTGTTCACATAAACAGCTGGGTGAAGGATGATGTGAAATCACACAATCCAAAGGAAAGCTAAATGTGTTGGTGATTATGGAAAAGGTGTAATTGTGAAGGTTAGAATCACTGGATTTGGGTACCCAGGGCAGCTGCAAAATTCCCTTGGGTGGAGGTTTTTAAGAAAAGGCAACAAAATTGCCAACATGGAAGAGAGCCCTTGATTCTGCCTCCATGAGAGTTGGTGGCAATGGGGCACCAGCTAGATTGTTTATTGACCTCTCGCAATGACCTCTTTCTGGTTCTCTACACTGCTTCCAGTTCTGTGCAATGACCGTGTTCAAAGAGATTCAGAGGAGACATACAAGACCATCAGTGTACTCACAGCTGAGTGTGAACTCTGCTATGTGCACCTTAGACAAGTGCAGGAATTCCTTTCCGGATCTCTCCAGCACAACATTCCCACTGGTGTAAGCACAGAGGAGGTGAACTGTATTGTCAGCCACATCGGGTTTCCCTGAAATGGTATTTCCAGAGAAGGGCTCTGATTCACACCCTCGTCTACATCAAGGCACATTTTCCACCCTGGTATACGAAGTATATACTTTTCCTTCTTGACCCATGACATTAAATTCCTTTACTCCTCTGTCAGCCTTGCTGTGAATCGGTGATGACCTTTTTACATACTCAAATAGTCTGCGTGGAAAATGAAAATAATTTAGTCACAGCTATCTGCAGATCAGGTAGTCTCAAATCATCCCATGACCAAGCCGGGCTTCCTGCAAGAAGAAAATAACTCTCCAACACACACGTTTGCAAGGCACAGGAGCTGGAATAGGAATCACTTAGCCAGATGTTTGAGAGCATGGAAAATACTGCTCAGTCGAATTGCCAAACTACACCCTTCAGGCAGTCCTAATGCTCTCTGAAAGCTGCTGACGGAAGTTTCCATGGGCATTTCAACATAGTCTGGACAGTACCAGCCAGCCCTGCAACGTCCAGCCCTCCCAGAACAGTTCACGGTTGGACTTACTGCTCGTCAGTGCAGAACAGCAATCTGCTGGATCAGTGACGATGTTCTGACATGAGCAAGCATCGGCTGCGATAGTTATTGGCTAAGCATTAGCTAAGGGCAGGAGGAGGGCAAGAAGCAGTCTGCAGCCTTTGGCAAGGCATTAGCTGTCCCGGTTGCTGGCTAGCTGCACTGCTGACTTCTCTGGGAAGCTACCACACTAAGGCTAGACCTCTGGCCTGCTGCTCTCGTGGGACTGGGTAGCACAGCTCACCTGCACTTACAGCCATTTCATTGTGTCAGGACAGGAGATGCCTGCCCAGGACTCACTTTTCTTCAGAGCAGGTACCTTTGTCTTTGGCAATGAAGTGATGCTCACATAGCTCATGGCTTCTATGGCCTTAGCAGAGGTACATGAAACATGTAGGTTATGCCAGAAGTAATGTATTGTAATATATTGCTGTATTATCCCTTGCAGCAGGGTTTGGTAGCTCATGCCAAACTCTTCTACAGACACTCTCACAGCCCTGTGGCTTGTTACTTGGGTTACCCAGCTGAGGTAACTGTTCACTCAACTGGGCCTGGCTTATTTCACCTTATCCTTCTGTCTGATTCCCCGACTTCTACTCTCTTGTCTCTTAGAAGTAGGCACATTTGGTAGCTTCTCTTAGCCTGCCCTGCCATGTCTTCTTTCTAGAGTCTTTGGGACAACATTTCGCACTTGACACCAGAGTTAATGCTGAGATTTCCTGGTTCTGGATGCATCTGAAGCATGGTGTCCAGGTCCCAGGCTCCCCAGTAGGAGACACAGACATACTGGAGTGAGTCCAGAAAAAGGCCCAGAAGATGAATAAGAGTCTGGAGCATCTCTCATAGCAGGAGAGGCTGAGAGACATGGGACTATTTAGCCAGGAAAAGGATAGGTACAGGGGGATGTTGTCAGTGTCTGTAAATTCATGATGAGGGGCACTAAAGAAGAACCCACCCTGGAGTGGCTTCTTTGGTGAGGGATTGTGAATGCAGAAGGGCAAGTTGAAAGAAGCATTTCTGTGTTAGGATGCTGAGTTATCCATCCTCATGCAGCCATCCCAGAGAACGATATTTTCTCTCTGTTGCCTGAAACTTTTCTATATTTGGGCTCTGGGACAGTGCCACTCTTGTGCAGATGTAGATCTGAACACACCTTTGCCATCAGCAGGAGGAGGATACAAACTCAGTAGGCACCCCATGCCTTCAACTAGCACAGTTCTTCGTGAGGTGAGCATTAGTCCATAGCCTCAGCTCTTGGCACTCTCCTAGGGCTGTGAGACGTGTCCCAGGTCACCGAGCCTAAGACCACCCTGTGTGTTTGGACTCTTCTATTCTGCTGTAGAGGTCTGCAAAGTCTTATGGTAAAAGCAGTTAGTTCCATGGGTTTGCTCCTTTTTCACACAGAGAGACTGTTCCCTCACCCGTTCTAATGGCTCTTACAGCCCGAGCAGGTTTGCACTTGGTTAGATTTAGGGATCCTCTAGCCCAGTCCCTTCTGATCCAAAGAGGCCTATGCAGAGGTCCCAGGGAAGAGTTTCACAAAAGCAAAGTAAGCTCGTGGCAGCACATCTTCAGAATGACCTTTCCGCCTCAGGCTGTCAGAGGCACAGGGACTTCTGGAGGCAGTGCAGGACCTTGGTGTTTAATAGCCCTTAATGGCCTATTTGGCTTAGGCAAAAGGAAGTAAACTGTAAGAGAACCTAGGAAAGTGTCAAACATCCATAAAGTCCAGGAGCAAGGAGGTCTAAATCTCCTCTGCTTACTTTGAATCTGCCGCTCATTAGGGCCAGGTCTGGTCCTGAATTATCCAACTGGGTGGCACAGTTTCTGCATGGCCTTGTAGCAGCATACATGATCCCGTCCCTGGAAGTGTTCAAGGCCAGGTTGGATGGGGCCCTGGGCAACCTTGTGTAGATCCAGGCCTGAGGTTGGTGTCCCTGCCTGTGGCAGGGGGGTTGGAGCTCTATGATCCTTGGGGTCCCTTCCAACTCATACCATTCTATGATTCTATGATTCTATGATTCTATGACTCTATGATGTTTAAAATCCCCCCTCATCTGTCTAGACTGAAGAATCCCATGTCAATTGAGCACAAGCAGTCATCCCACCTCTTCAATACTTGTTCTGCTGTGCATCTTTCCAATTGGGCTATATAATTTTTTAACTTAATTAAGCTCATTTAAGCCAAGATTTCCCTGTGGCTTAAATAGCTCTGCCTCCCTTTAGGCACTTGGGATGAAAGGCCTATTGTGCCATGAGATGTTGTGGCCACACTGAGAGAGGAACCAGGAGCTGCTGAAGGTAGGAAGGTGTGGAGCGAGCAGATACATGGCAGAAGACAATCTAGGCCCATGGCCACCCTGTAGCTTACAGCAGCTCGGCCCTAGTTTACTCTTTTGAAACAGCCACTGAGCATTTTTTCAGAGTCTTGATCTCTGGGGCTAAAGCCCTTGTTTTCAGTCACCATCCAGTTTGTTTTCCCTCAGCCCCAACTCGGGAGCTTTCCCTTCGGCGCATAAAGCATGACCTTTCGGTAGTGCGTAATAAGCTGGATGATCAGACAATGTTTGTTGCAGACATAAAACACACAATGACTTTAAGAAACACACACCCAGGCACAACAATATTTCATGGAAGAGTTGGCTAAAAGGGAAAGGGGGGGGTGGGGCAGGGGAAGTTGGACTGACCTTAGATAACACATCTGAACGAGAACAAAAATAAAATAAACAGAAATTAATCAAGGACTCCAAATCGAACGGCTGAGTGATAAGGGTTGGGGCAGGCAGTAAACAGGCTGTGAGATATTTTCTCTGCAATGTTTGACGAATGGTTTGAGGCACTAGCTTTGTGCCCACCATGGTGCATGGGGCCAAGCTGGCTGGCATGTGAAGGGATCTGTAGGACGTGAGCAGAGTTTTAGTGTTCAGGGGGGCAGATTTTGGTTTTTGGTTGTTAGTGTGGTACAAATGGGTGCCATTTCACTCAGAAGCGAAGGGATGAATGTTCCCCATGCCACATTAATTATACACCAGGCTGAAAAGAGCAGTAGCTGCATCCAAAGGAAAAAGGCATTTAAGTCAGCACTTTACTGGAAAAAAGAAAGCCCTGCCTGATTCTCGTCTCCTTCTCCTCACCTCTGCTCAGGAGGTTCTGCTTAACTCCAGCTAAAGGCTCCTGCTTGACCTTTGCATTTTGTAGATGGAACAAAGGAAAAAAAAACAACCAGAAAATGCAAAACAATGGGTTCCACTCGGCTACTGCAGCTCTCTGCACAGAGCTGAGTGCACTGTGTTTCGAAAGGCTGCAGTAAAGCACACCAGCATCCATTCGCTCACTTCTGATGGCTGAGGTGAGAGAAGAGATGAAGTCATGAGCTGTCCCTTCTTCTCATCCTTTTTGAAGCATCTACAGTTACTAGTGGCAAGCCTATCTCACAGCTAGCTGTGATGAAGCAAGAGATGTGGAGCTTGGCACTGTGTACACTCCACATATTCCCACACAGATATAGTGAAGAGTGAGGTCTAACAACATCCGTTGAAGTGGAATTTTCATGGGCTTCAACGAGTTTTGGATTAGATCCCTAAGTCAGACCAGCCACAGGTTACTTCTATAGACTGAAGTACTAGAAAGTCTGATGACTGCATGCTTCCTGCTCGTTGTGTTTTATTAACCTCTTGATTTTTTTCCTGTTATTGCTGCAAGCACCGTTGGCTGTATAGGAAGCTACTGCAGGCTGTGTAGGTTTCAGCCATTTGGAGTCTGTGTAATCCTGCTCCGGAGAGCAGGAGCTTCCTGACAGGGGGGCTGGCCTGTCACACGTAGCAACGAATACGTGGAGGTACAACATCACATGGACCTCTTGTACAAAGAATTGCATAAACGGAGTGTACTCCCCTAGATCAATGAAGGCAGGTCTCTGTTGTCCCTATGTCATAATTCCTTCTGTAATGACCAAACCAGAGAGAAAAAAATAACTATTTATATAAAATGTAGGGCCAGAGTAGATGATCTATCACATGTATTGATAGGACAAGGGGGGATGGCTTTAAACTAAAAGAGGGTAGATTTAGATTAGATATAAGAAAGAAATTCTTCCCTGTGAGGCCCTGGCACAGGGTGCCCAGAGAAGCTGTGGCTGCCCCTGGATCCCTGGCAGGGTTCAAGGCCAGGTTGGATGGGGCTTTGGGTGCCCTGGTCTAGTGGAGGGTGTCCCTGCCCATGGCAGGGTGTGGGATGGGAAGATGGGTTTTGAGGTCCCTTCCAACCCAAACCATTCTTTGATTCTAATGTCTTACATGTCCTCACTTAGATAAGGGCCGGTGGTTATGAATGGCAACTGGACTTTTTAAGCTGAGACTTGGAATGGATAGGATGGATAGTGAGAGGAAGGAAGGAAGGAAGTGTCATCAGTCCTGTTTTACAGCCAGAGAGACCTGTGGCATGCACAGGCTCATCTGGGATCTCAGCTGTAAGATTGGTTCACCTGATTTTAGGGACCCTATGCAGCAATTTAAAGAATGTGTCCCTTGAGAAGGAACAGTAAATCAGTTTCAGGAGCAAGGGGCATGCTGTGAACAGCCTGCCATAAGGCACGTAGGGATAGCTTTGGAATAAAGATGGCTTTTACACACTCAGCCTGATGGTTTTGAGGGCCAAGCCTGTGGCCACAGGAGCAAGCCAAGGCAGGAACTCTAGTAGAGCTTTTCCTCTGTACGTGAACAATTGGGGGAAGCTCTGCTGTTTTGAGGAATTTCCGAGGACAGTAAATTACATACTAGATCACAGTTCTATTATGTTTTTGGGGAAGGCATTTGGAAATAAATGTTTCATATTAAGATTTAAATGGGGAGTATTTACAGCTTTGCTATTCACAGGCATCCTCAAACCTGGCCTGCTACAGCATCTTCTCTCCTGTTGAGGTGGGTTTAAGCAGAACCTTGGTTGACAGCAGCCAACCACATAAGACCCTCACTATCCCTGTGCTTCAAGTTCTCTCATTCACCAAGTCCCACAAGCAGACAGGTGCCCAGCAAGTCTCCATGCAATGACCACCTTGGAAGGCAACCCTGCCCACTGCCCCTGTTTTTTATTGCTGAGCATGATATTAGATGGCTTGAAATATTGCTGTTGGGAATATTTCCCTTTCCCAGCTGTAACCGCTCCCAGCCTCCAGCTCACTCACTGAAAAAGATAAAGCCTTGATGTCATGCAAGCACCACTCAGCAATGGCCAAAACACTGGTGTGCTATGAACACTGTTTTATCCAAAAACCCCAAACACAGCACCTTGTGGGCTTGAATAAAGAAATTCAATACCAGCCAGATCTGGTACCCCCATTTTGCTTGGCTTGCTCAGATGGAAGTTATAATGGAGAGGAGAGGGCTTTGGGGCAGAATTCGTTACAGGCTTCCACAGGGATAAACTGAAGCTTGGAGAGAAGTTATGGCTGGGTGCAGAAATGATAGGTTAAGGTTATCCATGCTATGTCATAGGATGGTTGTGAGCGTGAAACCTCTCTTAGAGGCCACCACAATAAGCAGATAAGCCCTCAGAATAGGCTGCAAATATAGTAAAAAAAGATCCATAACAAAGTCCACCAGTGCAGCATTTAAAATACAGACAAATACAGTACGGTAACTATGAGACAACCCACCACAGGGAGTTAGTTGCTCTGTAGGAACTGCTTTTCCCTGCAAAATCCATGGAATGGACCGTTCCTCCATCAGAGAGAAACAATCCATGGCAAATCATCTTCTGCAAGCTCTGTCCCACTCTCCTGATTCCTGCACACCCACCTTGTACCTTCCATCTCCCCCACTTTCCCACCAGAACCACTCCAACCCACTGTAGGGCCACCACCACAGCTCTCCAGTTTCTGCTCCCACCCAACACTTGCTCAGTCCTTAGGTGGGATGCTGCCAAGTGCTGATAAGGGGGACAAGGATAAGGGGGACAAGCTGCTGCTTCGTTACCACACACTGCAGGTGGTAACTCATCAGACTGGTAACTGCCCATAGGCAGCTGATGGGTGCTAACTGCCTGTAGGTGTGCTGAGCAACGTGGAAGATCGTTTGAGAAATGAACTCTGCCTAACCATGCAGCTACAGTGAATCAGCCCACGAATCTCAGTTGCAACCCCCCTCTTTGAGAGGACAATCCTAACAGACTGCTTCATGGAAAACTAGAAAGTGGTTTTCTGAAATGAGTTTGGTTTTACTGTAGATTCATCCATCCCACCTGATCTTAAAAAGCCATGATTCTAAGAACACATACACACACAGAGATATATTATACAAGGCTGAGATCAATTCCAGCAGCAAATCATGTAAGTTTCAAGTGCAAGTGCATTTCAATTACATCATGCAAATACAACCCCCAAACTAATGATGCCCTCATGGATGATGCAATTCACATCCATGCTAGCCTACTGTAAGTCTTTGTTTCTTCTGGCAAACCACGACTCACAGCCATGAACCATGGCAGCAGCAGCAGGGAGGCTCTCTTGATCAAGATGAATGGGTTAAAAAAAGGAACTCTAGTAAAGGCTGTGTGGGTCCTTTGTGTTTTAACAATGAGAGGAAGCTCTGCCTAGTTTGAGGAATTTCCCATGTCTCCAATTCAGACATAGGGAAACTGCTTTATGAAGCCTGCCTAAGAGGTGTTATAAAAATAATCAAGGAGATTAGGACAAATATCTTCCCAGAGCTTACGCATGTTCTGTTTGTTTGTTTTGTAAACCTGGGTCACTGGAGGCAAACTCAGAGGAATCTAGGGAAGTTAAATAATGACAAATGCCAAACACTCACACTGGGTTCTTGCTGAGCTGGCCGAGCCATTACTGAATTCAGTCAAGTGTCACTGCTATTGCCCCTAAATTTCCTTGTGCATCACTCTGTCCTGCAATGTTGCGAGACATCGCGAGACAGATTAAGTGACAGGAATAGATGAGCAATTTTCTGGGTGAGAGGAAGATCTACGGGTTGAGAAATTATACTTTCACCATGTAACAGCAAGTGATGGAGCAAGGAGAAACAGAGCCTCAGGCTTTCAAATTCCCAATGCCCTTTCCCTTGCTATTCCCTTGCCCGGGAGAATCTTGCCTCCCATAAAACTGTTACTGAAGGCAAGAGTTACAGGGTTCCAACAATTTGACCTTTCTCCCCAAAATTTAAAAGCTTTATATGCAAATAGGTGAGCATCACTTTCCCACTGGTGGGGAGAGAGAAACAAGGTTGTACAAGGTCACACCACAGCTTTGTTTTCAATCACTTAAATGTTTGGTAGATGCCTGCTGCACCAGAGACATTTGTCAGGACTTCAGGGGTTATAGACATCAGTGGAGGTGAAAGCATCAGAAAGCATGCCTGCATCCCCCTTGACTCTGAGCAGTGGTAACAGCACCCCAACATAACACCATAAAACTGGCTTTCATCTAAGCAGCACAAAACACAGGTAGAAAAGAATGGGAGCAAGATAAAGGTGACACTCAAAACCTGCAAGCAGCCGTGTCTCAGCCTGTGGCTATGAGTGCTCCAAGTCCTCTCCCCTGTCAGCAAGTGTCAGCTAATATAAAAGTGGAGGGGGATGCAGGAGATTGCTTTTAAGAGAAACAAACCCATTTTATGCAGTTGACAAAAAGCACCATGCCCCTTATCTGCATTGCAGTTCCCAGACACTGTAAGAATAAAAGTGGAAAAAAAAATCCCAAATGCAGTTGATCTTCTGGGTTTGGGGTTTTTTTTCCCTGAAACTATGTGGTATGCCTTAGGAGGTACAAAGATGCAGTCCAGACTAGCACAGTATTTCCATGCATGTCCCTCTCTACGCCTGCAGCCCTGAGCTGCAGCTACATTAGTCATAACCTCTCTTAAAACTCACTAGCCAAGCTGACAGACAGCAGCACTTTGTCAGTTTAAATGCCTCAGTTCATACCCTGCAAAGCCAAAAGCCTCTTACAGAAAACAGTCACCTAATTGCCACAGACAGAAACACGCACCCATCACAGCTCTCCCTGTAGAGAACAGCAGCCAGTTTACCGGTCATGCAACACTTACACTGCAACGCCACAACCCAGCCCTGAAAATCCCCTCAAGCTACCTTCTCCACAAGGAGACCAATGCTGCATTGCACACACACCACCCATCCGTACCTGTGGGACAAGTGCCGGCCGCGTCCGAGTCTTTTCCAAACTTGTCCTCCTGTTCTGGGAAGGAAACTTCCCGTCCAAGTGTCAACTCCTGCCTCGGTCTCTGCCCTTTGTTTTCCCAGGAGCTTGAGACACACCTGCTTTTCCGTGTGTGCTCTTAGTTGTTGGGCTCAGGGCTTGTTGGTTGGGTTTTTTTGGTTTGGTGTTGTGTTTTGTTTTGCTTTGCTTTTTGGAACAAATTAAACAGCTTGTGAGCAATTCCCCGTAAAAGAGAGAGAGAGGGAGAACCTTTTGGCTTGTGGTGATTTAATCAAGCAAACCCCGTGACCTCCCTTTCCTGCGATCAGTGGGAACCGATCCCTTCTCCACCAGCACAGGGTGGAGTTGCAGCTAAAAAACACAAGCCTGAAAGCGTTAGGCTGGATGGGCAGGGCAGATCTTCCTTCTCCGTCTGTTGTGTCAGAGAACACGGTGATTCCTGCTGGTCCGAAACACGGAGATGACCTCTGGCCAGGAAGGAACCTCAGACATATTTTCAAAGTGATTTCCTGATGGGGGGAAGGGTGGGAAGTGGATGCAAGGGGACACTTGGGTGGGGGTGCTAGCAGAGCTGCTGGAGAGTGGCGTTACAAGATGAGGAAAACACTTTCTGGGTCATCAGGGGTGTGGAAGCAGAGGAAAGTACTTTTTCTTTCCTAGGGTGAACTGTTCTAAGAGCCTTGGTTGTCACTACACCCAGCCATGGGGAGCCAAGGCTGTGTAGGGGCTTCTCAGACTTTGAGCTAGGGCACCTAAGAGGCGTTGAGATAGTCTGCAAATTAATGCAGGAGAACCTTCCCTCGTGGGGCTGCTGTTCAGCAACACCCCAGCAATGCAACTGTGGCACAGGGGCTCCTTGTCAAGATGCAGAAGAAATCTGGGCAGGCTCATGCAGCCAGAAGGAAAACTACCCCTGGAATAACCCCCAAACTGCGATGTGCAGGTCCTTCTGCCTCCCACTGGGGTTCCTGGAGTGGGATTTCCATGCATCAGCCAAACGACTGCACCCCAGGAAGGTGGGGATTGCTCCCCAAGGCTTGTTCCTGGTGGTGAGTTATGCTGATGAAGTGAAGGGCAATGTAATGACCACCTTGCTTTTGTCTCTCCTGGTTTCATACCATCTCTCATGTTCAAAGTGCAGCACTGTGGCCCAACACAAACACATCAGGTGGCACTGTCCTTCTGTGATGAGCATTGCTTTCTGGAGGTGTCAGCTTCTGCCTCTGGATTGTAGAAGTTGAGGACAGCTACCCTCTCTGTCTGTCAGGGCTTGAGCAGGGTGAATCTGGACCATCTTTCTGAGAATGTCTTGAGATGGAAAATTGTATATAGGAATCTAGGCTCTACAACCAAAAGCATCTTTCCCTCTGGACACAATAAGAATTTATTTTAGTATCTTGGTATCTCCACTCAGGATTGCTTTTTAGTCATGTTCGTTGTGTAAAAGCAAGAAAGGGCATTGGAACATTTTGCTCCTGAATGCACCTCTCACACATGCTCGCAGACAGGGAGCTGTATACCATATCTTTACATTCTTGTGATTAATAAGTGTGATCTGTATTTCCTTGTATTTTTTATTTGGATATTAGGAAAAAAATTCTTCATCAAAAGGGCTGTCAATCACTGGAAGAGGCTGCTCAGGGAAGTGGTGTCCCCATCCCTGAAGGTATTTAAATGTGATGCTTAGGGACATGGTTTATTGGTTGGACTTGGCAGTGTTGGGTTAACAGTTGGACTTGATGATCTTAAAGGTCTTTTCCAACCTAAAAAAAAAAATCTTTGTTTCTATGATTCTACTCTACATTTAACAGCAGCCTCTGTATCTGACAGGGGGCACTTCATTTCAGTGCGCTTTTCAGTTTCATTTCCTTTTGTCTGGCTAGAACTGGAAGTTTTATTCCCATTTATCTCCTTCATCTGGATGGGATGAGTAAAATATGATGGGTGGGACATCAAGGAAGAAAATGTTGCCAAGATACTTTGATTAGAGTGACAGAATGATTTTTTTTTTTAAGTAGAGCACTTTAGTGATTATTTTTAAAGGATGCAGAAAGTGCTTCTGCTATGTTTATTGTTCATTTGTGTTTTCCTGACTTTTATTCACATGTCTATTTTGATTTTTTGGTGGGTTTGGTGTTGGGTGGAAGATGTTTTCCACCTCATGGCAGTTTCCAAGGTTTCATAACTGTTCTTATTCAACACTGAGAAAAGTTTAAAATCTTCAGGAAAGCCTGAGGGCAGTTTTACACCTGGAAACTGGAGAGAAATGGGTACTCTCAAGAACAGGTAGATGGATATATTTGAAACAGCTTATAAGAAATATCTAAACCAGCTCAAACTAGAGATGCTTATTCTCCCTGTGGACTAATGGGAGCCTCAAGGAGTAGCTCAGGAGCAGGTGTCTACGTTGCTGGCGTATCTAGTGAAGCGCGATAGAACACTACGGCTCTTTGTGGAAAGACCTTGTTGCTATCAATGTGCAAAATATATTATGCAAAATGAAAAGGCTCTTTGGACTTCAAGGCAAGAGGTGACAAACATGGTTCAGCAACATCATCATCCGACAACAATTCGGTTTGCCAGGGTGCAGACTGGTGTTTAGGCTGGTCGTGCAAATTTTGAAGGGAATGAGGAAAGGCAGAGCTCTTGACATTTGATCAGGCATAAGTAAATGCAAGCTACACCTAGTTTTGGGTTAATCTGTTTTAGAGATAAGGAAAGGCTTGCAGGACCTCAGATGAGTCTTACCATCTTTTGGGTTTTTTCTATATCCTGTGCTCTGCCTTTGCACAGCAAAGCTTAATCAGCTTGTGCAGCACTGCACACTATGGGGGTCTGAAGTTGTCTGGGACATCTCTGTACAACTACATCCAACATAAACCATTAAATGCCACAGGTCACTAGAAGGGTGGTGTAGCAGGTACCTCACAAGCTTGTCAGGTCATCAAAGAGTGACATGACAATCAGGTGAGCATCAATGCTCTAACGTGCAAGGTGGCAGCAACGGGAGATTTAATTTGTCCTGGTGATCCTGGAAAGGAGCAAAGAATTAACCTTTGCTCATACTGGGGACAGCAAATCCTGACTCACGTTACTCTAATGTGCTGAGAAGGAAGGAAGTGATTAAATGTCTCATTATACATCTGACTTTAGTAATATATTTGGAACTGACAGCAGTGCTGAAGGCTGCACGGATTCATAGCAAAAGGAGGGACATGGTCTGGAATGCTTCACTGCACCAGTGGTCAACTGAAGCTGTTTATTTGCATGAGTAAAGTCCCTGAAAATTCCCCTTTTTTTTTTCCCTGGAAGACCAGGAATTCACTGGAGTGACAGAGCAGTTAATTTGGGTATTTGGAGAACTCCAGTTGTACACTGCCTTTGCCCAGCTCCATGGGTTTGTTTTAGGCTTAAATGACTTGGGCTTAGAATGTGTTTTTCTAGGCCGATTGCCACACTTATGTGAGTTTCATCATATGAGAATGATAACTACAACAATGCGTAACGCAACCATTGTGTTGAGAAGGCTCAGGCATGCTGAATCGCTATTTCATCTTCTAGAGAGAAGCACAGAAAAGAAAATATAGCTGGACAAATTGAATTTAAAAGCAAAGGTCTGTATTTTTAATAATCCCAGCAATCAAACATACATGCAAACTTCCATGCAGTTCACTAATACCTGACAGATATCACAGCTGGCTGCTTTCTTAGACAAGGTGCTTCATTCTTCTTCATTATTTGGCTTAGGTAGATAGTACTATTTGACATCCCTAATACAGATCCTGCTCTGTCAGCCATTAGACTCGCTGGAGCCCTTTTATTATTAAATTATGGACCTGGGTGCTTTAGTGGACTATGTTTTTAACAGTGTGTTTTGTCTGGAGTTATATAAAGCTTCATGTGCTAAAAGCAGCATTGACAATAGGCAACCAAAGGCCTTCATAGCCAATAGGAAATCCCAGTGCGGGGCCTAGGCCAAAGTAGCGACTTCAGAAAAACGATGGAGAACTCATTGAGCTCTTGTGAAAACCAATAGAGGAAGTGGAAAACGCCTGTAACTGGTAGCCTTTGTGTTCATGTAATTGTTGGATTTCCCCCAGCAGAAAATACACAGTTATTCCTCCAGGAATTTTTGAGTCCCTACTCACAAAGCACAACCCACCCATCCCTTTCTGAAACTTCAGGCAGCTTCCTTTGGGTGAGCTGGGCCCTGTTTGAAATGGACGGCTCCAGGCAATGGCCTGTTTTCCCATCCTTTCTTCTGACAATGGACAATGAAGGAAATGCTTTTTAGTGGTGCACTACCAGACAGAAGCGATCACCTGAGGGGTTTGGGTGTGGAGAGCTCTGCAAAGCTGTATCCTACACGACATGGGGCTTGAGGACTCCGGTGCAGTGAGCTGTGGAATTCCCACCTACTGTAACTGTCTGCACATAGAGGTTATTAATAGAAGTAACAGTTACAATATGGAGAAGCTGAACGGTCAGGAGGATGCCTTTGTGTTGAAGGTGGGCAGGCTCAGAGCTACTGCTCCAAAGAGCCAGATGCGTAGTAGCTGAAGATACACAGATGTGACAGGACAAGGACACCCAGAATGGTCCTGGCATGTCAAGGCAACAAACTAGGACAATGCTTAGATAGACATGACATTTGCAAGAGCAGACACCAGCAGGAGATGGATCAGAGAATCCTAGAGTGGGTTGGGTTGGGAGGAACCTTGAAACCCATCTAGTTCCACCCCCTGCCATGGGCAGGGGCACCCTCCACTAGCCCAGGATGCCCAAAAGTCCTATCCAACCTGGCTTTGAACTCTGGCAGGGATCCAGGGGCAGCCACAGCTTCTCTGGGCAACCTGTTCCAGATCCTCAGCAGCCTTACAGGGAAGGATTTTTTCCTAATGTCTAAATGAAATCTGCCCTCTTTCAATTTAAAACCATTACCCCTTGTCCTATCATGACAGTCCCTGATAAAGAGTCCCTCTACAGCTTTCCTGTAGGCCCCTTTAAATACTGGTAAGAAGCAATTAGGTGTGCCCAGAACCTTCTCTTCTCCAGGCTGAACAAGCCCAACTCTCTCAGCCTGTCTTCATAGGAGAGGTGCTCCAGCCCTCTGATCATCTTCATGGTCTCCTCTGGACTTGCTCCACCAGCTCCACGTTTTTCCAGAGCTGGATGCAGCACTGCAGGTGGGGTCTCACCAGAGCAGAGCAGAGGGGCAGAATCCCCTCCCTTGACCTGCTGGCCATGCTGCTCTTGACGCAGCCCAGGACACCTGCAAGTGTATATTGTCAGTTTATGCTGAGCTCCACCAACACCCCCAAGACTTTCTCCTCAGGGATGCTCTCATTCCATTCTCCATCCAAGCTGTATAGATACCAGGGGTTTTGTACTTGTCGTTGTTGAACTTCATGCAGTTTGCATGAACCCACCTCTCCAGCCTGTCCAGGTCCCTCTGGATGGCATCCCTTCCCTCCAGTATGTTGACCGCATCCCACAGCTTGGTGTCATCAGCAAGCTTGCTGAGGGTGCACTTGATCCCACTGTCCATGTCACCAACAAAGATGTTCACAGAATCACAGAATCACACAGAATCACAGAATCTCAGAATCACAAGGTTGGAAAAGACCTTTAAGATCATCAAGTCCAACCATTCTCATCCTAAACTAAACCATATCCCTAAGTACTTCATCCACCCTTTTTTCGAACACATCCAGGGAAGGCGACTCAACCCCCTCCCTGGGCAGCCTGTTCCAGGCCCTGACAACTCTTGCAGTAAAAAATTTTTTTCTAACGTCCAATCTAAACCTGCCCTGGCACAGCTTCATGCCATTCCCCCTTGTCCTATCACCTGTCACCTGACTGAAGAGACCATCACCTATCTCTCTATGTTAAACAGTGCTGGTCCCAGTACTGACTGGCCCCTGAGGAACGCCACCATACATTAAGGTACAATACCTTGTGCAAGTCCTCCAAAATGTTTCCTGTGCTTATGAAGGTGAAGAAGAAAAGATCTTCTATCTGTGAGGGTCTCCAAAATGAAAGAATACAGTCGGTACAACCATTAGTGTTTCACATTTAATGTGTGCTGGCTGAAGTACATGTCAGTGGGCTGCCTGTATATTGCGTTCAAGGATTTGCATTTCCTTTCCAGTGAAAAGAGAGCTTTTGATCCAGTCAGAACATGTTTATGCATCATGCTGGTTATGGGGAAGGAGGATTCTGGTCATGCAGCTGCTGCCCAGCCACCCTTCTTCCCTAAATGCCCATCAGCTCTCTGCAAATCCCACATGGGCATTGAGACAGCAAATGTCTGATTCCTCCATGAAAGTTGTGGAGTTGCCACATGAATGCCTAGTTATAATCAAAAGGCAAATGCAAAAGGGATTTATGAATTCCAGCTTGCAGACAGTCCATATACATACAGCCCATTCATTAAGCAAGCCATTTCTTCTTTTGCATAGAATATGAATAGGCAAAGCAGAACCTTCTGGCTGTACCTTTGGTACAATTCCCTATGAGAGGCACTTTTCATGTGTGAATCTGGTCTTGTGTCTCCTTTGCAGACTAGATGTCTTCACCATCACATGTTCCCTCTCACAGGTCCAGCTCCCAGACATATTTTATTTTTAATTAAATAAAACAAATTAAATTTACGAAGATGATGAAGGGCCTGGAACATCTCCCGTATGAGGAAAGGCTGAGTGAGCTGGGGCTGTTCAGCCTGGAGAAAAGAAGACTGAGGGGGGACCTAATTAATGTTTATAAATATCTTAAGTATGGGATGCAGGGGGAATCAGCCAGCCCCTTTTCAGTAGTCTGTGGGGACAGGACAAGGGGCAATGGCTGTAAACTGGAGCACAGGAAGTTCCGCACCAACATGCGGAAGAACTTTTACCCAGTGAGGGTGACAGAGCCCTGGGACAGGCTGCCCAGGGAGGTGGTGGAGTCTCCTTCTCTGGAGATATTCAAGACTCGTCTGGACGCCTATCTGTGCAATATGAGCTAGGGAGCTGCTTTGGCAGGGGGGTTGGACCCTATGATCTCTCGTGGTCCCTTCCAACCCCAATGATTCTGTGATTCTGTGATTCTGTGAAAACTCTTCTTTGCTGTGCACATTTGCTCTGGAACAAGAAGCAATCTTTCTGATGTAGAAAAGAAGACGAAGATTCCCTGGCCAAATATTCATCACACTTTTTTAAGAGACAACCCCATGTGTATTGGACAAAACATTTGAGGAAGGGTTTTTTTTAGCCACAAGTATGCTTTGTGTACTATAATAACACTTTTTAGACTCACCACGCTGTTTCCTTGAAGGACAAAGATGCTGCTATTTCTTGTAATCTCAATGATAATAAATACATACCTGCTTCCTGTCAGAGGCTGGGCTAAAAGACAAATACCTAAAGGAGAAGTATGTTTTGTTTGGCTGCTCAGCAACTAGAAAAGATGTCTAGATAGTCAAACACCAGTTAAGTGTTTGCCAACTATATGGCGAAGACTTTTGTCAGGCCAACTGCCAGGCAGAGCCAGGCAGGGGACACGAGAGTTGGCTGATGGTATTAGGAAGGGAGGGAGAGTGTAGAAATGAATTGGGGGGACATCATGGGGAGATAAGGTATAGGTCTATTGGAAACATGGGAGAGATTTGCAGACAGAGGCACAGAGGGGACACAGAAGGACTTCAGTAGAGTCTAGGGCAGGTGTGGTAGCTCCAGTATTGTTATGATATGAGAATATGGTGGGACTCCATGATACTGTGGTAGAAGGTGTTGGATATAAAGCCAGGGAAAAATTGATTACTTCCATGTTTCATAGGACAACTTTCTCTTTTTAGACTTCTACAGTAAGATGTTCCTGCACCATGAGGACTCTGGAAAGAGAAGCCCAGACCAGTGTCCTGGGTTGCTTACCAGGGGATTGCTGACAAATGCCACCCCACCCCTCCCAAGAGCATCCCCCTCTCATCCACCATCTGGTAGGATTTTGGACTATCGTCTTCTATTGAGTGTTGGTTAAATTTCCTCCAAATGTCTTTGCTTTGTATCTGATCCACGATGCTCATCAATAATTTAGTAGCTTTTTACTAAAGATAAATGTACCAAAAGGAACTGAATTCTCTTGCAGATCAGAACCACCCACAGATATCCCAAATACTGGATAACACATTACCCTGAAGCTTTAAGGGCTTTCCACTGGCATGGAAGTCTCCAGCACAGCATTTGGTTGACTTCAAATAGCATGTTTCCAAGGATTGACAAATTTCCAGTAAAACCATTAGAAAGACACCCAACTTGCTGACGTGACCTTCCAGCTTCACTTTGGACCTGTGCCATCATTATGGGCTTGTTTGGGGTTGATACTGTGGCTGAGTCTAGTCACCGTACCAGCTGTGCTCTGCTTTCCTTGTTCAGGTGCCACGGGACTATGCCCATCAGTGAGGGCACTGCTCTGCAAGCTCCCAGCTCCTGCCACATAGAACATTCAGCTTCTTTTGCTCCCTGGCCTTGGGTCTCTCCCTCCACTGTGGGTTAAGCATCTGCCCAAGTTCTAGGTTCTTGGGAGAGACCCAAGGCCAGGGAGCAAAAGAAGCTGAATGTTCTATGTGGCAGGAGCTGGGAGCTTGCAGAGCAGTGCCCTCACTGATGGGCATAGTCCCGTGGCACCTGAACAAGGAAAGCAGAGCACAGCTGGTACGGTGACTAGACTCAGCCACAGTATCAACCCCAAACAAGCCCATAATGATGGCACAGGTCCAAAGTGAAGCTGGAAGGTCACGTCAGCAAGTTGGCATTGGGATTAGCAAGGTAGAATGTGGCTGTTGAAACAAGGTGGGGTCTCCCAGCTTGTTCTCACCCCTTAGCTGTCTTCCCAGCAGTCTGATCCCTGGTTTCACAGCTGCACCCTTGCAGAGCTGACCTTGGGTAGAAGTAAGAAAACCTTAAAGAAAGAAGAGATTACAAAGCCTGTCAGTGCTCTCAGGGACATGATGATTGCCCTTAGACTTCTGACTCCATAGAGAATTACTACTGAGGGTATTTCATTGTGTAGAGATGCAGTTATGCTGTGAAACTCAAAGTTACCTAGACCCAGTGTGAAAAGAGAGGAGACACCACACGTCTGAGCATCTGCTCCTACTGTAATACTTTGCCCTCAGTTCAGTGTCCAGGCTTGCCATTACACATGAGGACTGGTTGCCTTGGGGATCAAATCCAGCTGATGCAAGAGTGGAACAGGGTGGAATTTGAGTTAACAAATCCCTTATGCCTTGCTAGATATTGGATCTTTCTCTCAGCAGCTTCACTTAGAAGTTTTCCCCTGGTTGTTGGCCTTAGTTGCACTAATGCCTTCAGTTTGACGTGTTTTCTGTGTTGAAAAAGAAAGGGGGAAAAAAAAAAAAAAAAAGGATAAAGACAGATCTGAGAAGCCAAAAAAATTAAATTCTTAACAATGAAAACACTCACTTCAGTGTCAGAGACCAAAGGGGCCAAATGCCAGATACAACCTTGATTTGTAACTCAGTTTCCCAGAAGAATCATAGAATCATAGAATGGTATGAGTTGGAAGGGACCCCAAGGATCACAGAGCTCCAACCCCCCTGCCACAGGCAGGGACACCAACCTCAGGCCTGGAGCTACACAAGGTTGCCCAGGGCCCCATCCAACCTGGCCTTGAACACTTCCAGGGACCGGGCATCCACCACCTCTCTGGGCAGCCTGTTCCAGCACCTCACCACTCTTTCTGTAAAAAACTTCCCCCTAATATCTAATCTAAACCTTCCTTGAGAGCTTGGCTTTTGTTTTGACCCTGAGCTCTCTCATTTACAAAGCTCTGTGGTATGCAGTTGTACTGGCCTGATCCCTTAGGCTGAGCCTGGCATCACTGCCACCCATGCAGAGCTGATGCAGGTGTTGCTGGGCAACTGCAAACTGAACCCGAAAGAGCCTGGGTGAGATATGCACAGGGCCTCCTGCACATCTCGTGGATGTGCTGAGACTGCACCGTGTTGGTATTTCGGAAGTAAAAGAGGTATGGGTGTGAGGTGCTGTGCCTAACAATGGGTTTTGCTGGAAAGTCCCTGTGCTTTTCAAAGTGGACAACTTCCTAGCCAAAACTAAGTGCCAGCAGCATGTGAGCACTTAATTACCACTTCAGGTGCCAAGTTCTGTGTCCACTGTCAATGATCCTGTTAATTACTCTGGAAGTCCCCATCAGCCATCACCTAACCCTACAGATACCTTTGCCTGCTCAGTACTTTTTTGAGTAGATCTGTGTTTAACTTTGCAAGTTTCCTGAGGAGCTCAGCCTGGACCAGGTTGCAGTTGAGTGAACAGCAAAATTTTACCATTTCTTCCAGACTTGTTTTCTCCCAATAGCCTTTCAGATCTCAATTCTAGAAATGACTGGAAGGCCTTTGGGATTGTGGTCCATTGTGGCACACCACCTGTAGAACAGAACTGGAGGGAGAAGTCTTGCTGCACATACCAATACCCCTTCAAGAGAGAAGGGGAACACAGGACAGGGCAATACTGAGATCAGGTTAACACATCCTGAAAACTCCATTTGTGGATTAAAAGAGTTTGTTTATTAACCAGCACACCTGGCCCTTTTATTAGTGCATCACAAAGGTGGTTATTAATGGTTAGCACAAAAATGGAGAAGAAATATCAACAGTGGACTGTGTACATGAAAATAAATCATGATCTTGAGTTAGGGTGTGCATTCAAGCAAGCTCAGCTGATGTTGAGCATGGGTTTGACCTTCTCCATGGTCCCAGCTGAGAGGAAGGGACAGCAAATATCTAGCTTGAATGTCCTCTCACACCAGTTTTGTGCTAACATAAATTCATTGGCACCGGTGTAAATCCTCCATTTGCAAGGGTGGACAGAGAATCAGACCTGTGGACTGGCAGATGGGGACTCTTCCTCCTCAAGTCCCAGATCACTGAACATGCTGATCCTTACAGAAGGGATGATGAATTACAGGCTCTTACCCAGTCCAATTTTTTGGAGTGTCCAAACTGTCTGATGGGATGGGGAATGGAGGCTGAAGATGGTTGAGGTTAGAGATGGTTGAAAGATTGACTTTCCCTCAAGCTGAAATTCACCACATACTGCAAAACAGATCCTGCTCTGAGACCTCAAATGAGACTCTCTAGTAGGGTCCCTAAGAGAAGGAAATATAGGAAGAAAAAAAAGAAATAAACAATATACTTCATATTAATCATCTGATAAATGATACTGGGATAGAGAGAGAGACTCATCCATGAATGTTGATGGTTTCTCTCATCTCTGCAAGCTGTAAGACAAATCAGTGAACACTCAAGTTTTACAGAACTTGAGCTCTGGAAGAAAATTGCTGTGGGCCAAGGCGTTGAGCCATCAATCCCAGAAGTAGTTCTTGTTGCTTGTTGAATATCCCAGGTGACCAAGATGTGGATCCCAGGTGTCTAAGATGCCTTGGCTCCCTAGCAGGGGTCTGAGACACCCTAGGACCCTCAGCATGGGAAAAATCTGCAGGGCAGAGTCCCTGGAGGCATCACTCATGGTGGCTGGGGCTCACAGGCCATAAGAAAGCAGGCTGGCTGGTGGCACAGTCAGTGTTTCATCTATAGTTTCGTGGAGTCAGACACATTCCCACAGGCTTCGTTTGTGACAATATAGCATTTCCCTGGTTGGTTTTGGTGGGGTTTTTTTTTAAAAAAAGCCCCCAAAGAAGACTCCTGTCAGCTCATGGCTTTTCTCCTGGTTCCCATCTGTGCACAAGGCTGATCTACAGCAAACCTTCTTTGCCTGAGTCAGCTGTACATTTCCTGCAATTATAGCTTGCCCGCTCTCCTTCCTGTTACGAAAGAGAAGCTGGCAAGAGAAATTTCTTGGGACTAGTCTACACTTGCAACCCATGGCCCTTCCCTAACCCAAGAGAGGAATGTGGAGGGACACTGTGCTGTCACCAAATTCTCAGCAGAGGGGTCTCCCAGGAGGTGAGACAGTGGTGCTGGCAGCAGGTGAAGGAGACACGGCGTAGGGGGAGACGTTGGGTGGGTGCAGTGCATCCCTAAATCCCTTGCCTTCCCCAAATCCCTTGAACAGTAGCTACTGTGCATCATCCAAATCCACCATCCTGCTTTCCTGGGAAGGACAGCTTTTTTCTTCTTTCTCCTCCTGTCTGAAAACTTTAAAGTTGGTCAGGTTCTCCCTGTGGAGCGTAGCCCAGCTTGCACATCGGTTCTGCTTTAAAGCACACATTGATCTAGCTCAAAACACCAGTAAACCCGACCAGCCTGTGTGTTCCTGGGACTGTTGGTTCCAGGTTGTCCGGTTCAGACTACAAAGGATGCTCGTAGGATGTCTCTAAGAGGCCTCAGATGAGCAAAGACTGTTTGTGTTATCTCGGGTAAACAGGTGATACTTTCTGATAAGCAGACATGATAAAAGCAGGAAGGAAAACCTGAGGTATGGTTGTCCACCAGCACTGCCCAGCCAAGCAAGAAAATAAATCTTGCCTTTTTTCCGTGGCTGGGAGAGCCAGGGAAGCCTTTCATCCAGCCTGCTCATTTTAAAGGGAAATCGTGCCAAGAACACGGTATTTACTTAGGGTTACATGCAGCCTTTGCCACGTATGGACAAAGATAGGTCTAGCTTTTGCTGCAGTCGCCTAGACATAGCCTGCCTGTCCACTTTCATGGTACAACTACTGAGACTCAGGATTTGCCCAACCAACTCCAGTCAGCCTTTGGCATCCTTTCTAATTGGGGAAACTGAGGCACGGAGCGCTAAGCTCTCGGCAATATTTAAAGTCTTTGGCGGGGACAGCTCTTCAGAAGAGCACAATCACCTCTCAGGGCTTTCTGGACCCCCTCCCTAGTTTTAAGAATAACTTTTAGCTGGTAAAGAGCTCCAGCAGAACTACACTTTGCACTCCAGATGAGCTGGCCCGGTGAAGCGGCAGATGGGGGAACCAGTTCAGCACTTGCGATGCCACAGGGCAGGGGACATTGAGGGGACATGGCTAAGAGCAGGAGGGGATCAGCTCTGTCCAAGCCCCCATGTGTCATATAGAAGCGAGGAATAAAGTCAAGTGAACTTGAATTGTCCTGTTTGAGCAGTTTCAGCAGCTAAATATTTTATTTGGAGAGGAATTGTTCCCGGTCCTACCAAGAAGCCCTTGTTTTATGCAGCAAAGCAAGAGGATTGCATAGACACTTCTCATGTGACCTCAGGCACAGCTCCAATGACTTTCTTCAGGTGTGAAGGATGAATCCTTTTACATCAGTCCATTGCTGTCCTTTGGAGCTGTGTGGTTCCATTTCGCTCCCTAAGGAGATGGAGAAACACCACTCATCGTCAACCTAAGGGACTGCTTGGTACTGCAGATGAATTTTCCTTCAAGGACCTTCTAACTCACCATTCTTGTGTGAAGTATTAAGGGAATTAACTAATGAACATCTTGCTCATGTTAGTCTTTGGGTGGTGCTTGCTCCCTGCTACCCAGGGCTTGTTCCCTGCTACCCAGGGCTGCCCCATTTGCCCCATGCTTCTTGCAGTGATCAAGCAGCAGCTCCAGCTGTGCCTCTGGATCTTATTCTGCTCCATGGACAGAATCCTGGGGGAGCTGCAGGCAGCTCAGCACAGCAGTTCTGCTCCCAACACAAGCAGGAACTGGAGCTTACAGGTGATGGGACAAGGGGAAATGGCACTAAGTTGCACCAGGGCAGGTTCAGATTAGATGTCAGGAAAAAATTCTTCATTGAAAGAGTTGGAGGGATGTGGAACAGGCTGCCCAGGAAGGGGGTTGAGTCACCATCCCTGGATGTGTTTAAAAGACTGGTAGATGAGGTACTTAGGGATATGGTTTAGCATAGGACAGGAACTGTTTGACTCGATGATCTTAAAGGTCTTTTCCAACGTAGTGATTCTGTGATTCTTCAGTGCTGCAAGTCCTTGAGCACCTTGGGGCACAGAGGGACTCAAGGGACAGCCAAGGCCCCTGTGGGGGTCACGCAGCTGCCCCATGTTTATGCAGCAGCACAGCTGTGTGTGGGCCCTGGTGTTTAGGGAGTGAGCTTCTCATTAATTTTATTAGCACAGCAGCTCTTTGCAGGCAAGAGCTAAAATCCCCTGTGCACCCATGGGGAGGGTGAGTTCCCCCAGGCTTTAGGGCAGCCAGCAGTCAACAGGATTTAATAGTGCCCACCAGAAGTGGGTTTAGATGTGTGTGGGGTCACTAAGAAACCAGGAAACCAGACTGGGCACTGCTCCTCGGGTGCATTGGTAGAGGATGAATCAGTTGGTTTAACAAACAATGGGTTTTCAAGGGAAGAAAAGAGAGTTGTAACAGGAAGACAATGAACAGCAAAACTACAACACACAGAGTACCTAATCACTTCTGCAAAGCTGGATCATAACTGTTTATTGTCCTTATCTCAACGTCCCCAGGGAGGCAACTGCAAGGTCAAAGCCTCTGGAAGTGCATTTCTAGTGCAGTGAACTGTGCAGGTCTCTGAGCACTAACTTGGGGTGTGAGCAGGCTGCATGGGAGGGAAGGACAGACCCAGGAGAGCTGACATCTGCAGTGTCCTTCCCCCAGAGAAGCAGTAACACATCCTTCTCCTTCAGCAAGGGGCAATTCTGCCTCGTCTGCTGCCCACCTGGACTCCCCAGCTGGCAGCTGGAGATGGGCTTGATCCAACATGTTTGTTTCCAATCTGCTCAAAACAGTCCTTGGTATTTATGGCTGATTGAGGGCCAAAGATACATCCGACATCCAATCAGGTGGCTTTTCTCTGAGCTGCACAAATCCAACCAGCCTTTAATTGAATTCCCCTCTGTGGAGGCAAACTGCAGCTCGGGCGCTGGGATTTCCTCTGTTCCCACGGGTGAAGCTTTCCTCCAGTTGCACTCTTGCATCTGGCACCTCTTAATGGCTTCGTATGGAGCTGTATGCAAATCAGCTTAATGAACCGGGGATGCTCTCAGCTGGGCAAGGGGCAGGCAGAGCGTCAGGCCATTCCTGTGGTGTGTTCAGGCTCTGGCACCAGTGTCAGAGGTAGAATGCCAGTCACCCAGTGCTGGCAGCTCCTGCTGATGTCACATTCCGTGGATGAGACTGAGCTTTCCACCGCCCCACCAGCCAGAGGTTGCTTAGCTGCTCTTTGCAATATAATCTAAATTGACCTATGAATAAACTTCAGGGTAAGGAGCCCCATCAGCCATAGGAAGCTTCTGCTGTGCAGGGAGCTCTGTGCTCTGTGTGGGTGCTGCGCTTCTTTGCTGCTGCACTTCTTTGCTGCTGCGTTTCTCCCCTGCTGCTCCCTGGAGGGGAGCAGGAAGTGGATTCCTTCCCATGGGAATGTGAACCCTGGGGGTAAAACTGGGCAGCTGGGCCAGGGCTATGTCTGCACTGGGCAGAGGCCTTCAACAGCACCTCCCTAGCTCTCCTTTCTTCCCCCTGAAAATGGCCCGTTTGCTGCAGGCCTGGAGATTGTGGCCAAATTCAACCCAGAGTCCTCTGGCAAGTTGAGGTGATGAGGCAGGTACAAGGTCATGCTGCAAAGTCAGCCTGCAGTTCAGGATCAGACCTGATGAGGGTAACCAGGCTTAGACACAGCCCAGTGGTCACCAGGCAGGTCCAACCGATGGGAAACTGCCCTCAGCCCTGCCATCTCCAGTATGGCCCCAAGTCCCAGTAGCCAAACCACGAATGGGGATGGGCTGAGGGTGCTGGCAGTACCTATTTTCCAGGCAGGGGAGATGCACCCACAAGACCCCAGACACCCCTCAGTCACCTTCCTCCCACGCCAGTAGGTTGTTTGGCATGAGGGCTCAGGCTCAGAGGAAGCCTTTCATAGCAACGAGCCTTCATCCAACACATATGACTCTCCCTACGTCACCACAAGTCCCATGGAAAACCCTCCTGTATGAGGTGACAGAAAGAAGCAGCTTTCCTTTCTATGGTGACCAAGGACCATTTCTGGCCACTTAGATCACCCTGGCTGCTCCCCATCTTGGGGACAGCCTGCCACCTTGTGTTGAAAGCTGAAGATTATCAGGGTGGTTTTCCTTAGGGCATTCAAAATGCCTCGGGCATTGCCTACTCGTTTGCTTTTAGGACTCCTAAAGCCCAGAAGAAGTGAAAACTTTGAGAAGCTCAGCTCTGTGAGAGAGTCAGAGGCACAACAGAAATTGCCTCAGTGTCCTCCAGTCCTGGTTTTGATGACACCGTTGCTTTTGGGTAGGTCATTGCTTGGTGTTTATCACCTGAAGCTGGGGTGACCAATCTCCTGGGACCCCAGCAGCCATTTTGGACTGTCCCTTCTACAGTAGAGGATTTTGGTCCATTCAGGTTGTGGCATGTCCCTGCAACTGGATGTGACCTTTCCTGCTCTTAAGCCTGGCTCATAATTTGCAGCACCTATACCAAAAAGCCCCCGGAAGCTCCGTTGCCTTGCCTCGCTGAAGGCCCCAGGTATCACTAAGGTGCTCAAGGGCATTGGAGACATAGATATGGGCTCTGGGTGCAACATGTGGGACATCAACAGCCAGTGAGCGGTGGCTGGAGGCCAGGCCAAATGGTCAGGGCACCTCACAGAGCCTCCAGTACCTCTGTGAGGCAAGGAGTCCAGGTCCTCACACACCTCAGGAGCTTAATCTCGAGCTGGAACCTGCTCCACTTCCACTTGGCTCCTTTTACTTCTCCACTCTTAATGAGCATGAAGTGTTCATTAGAAATGATAGATGTTTATAGGGTGTATGATTCTTTCCAGATTTTTTTTTTCTTTTTTCTAAATCATCCTAAGAGTGTGACAAATTCTTCTCATAAATCCTATTAGTGGTTAATGAACCCAGAGGGAGATGTGCTGTCGTCTTGCTGATCTCTGCTGTAGTTTTCTACAGAGGTTCTCATTTACTTCTCCTCCATCTCCCACAGTTTCTTTCAGATTTTACTTTACCATCAGCCTTTCTTCCCTTCTTATCCCATTTTTCCTCCTGCTCCTGTTCTTGTTGCAAGCAGCGTTACGCACCATATGCGCCCTATTCCCTTTCACAGGACAGGCAGACAGCACAGATGTGATGTGCTGATGCCATGCAGGATGGCAGGTATGGATGAAACATTCATAAACACCCTCCCCACACCCCCACACTCCCCCATTTTTCCAGCTGTATTGACTCTTACAGCTCCCAGCCAAGGGGTGATGACAGCTGGGTTAGCCGTGATGCCCCTGCAGAGGTGAAGGCAGCTGCCTTCACTCAGCTTTCACAGCAGGCATGTAGGGACCATGCCAGCAAATGGAGATGGGTCAGAATCAGCTTTGAAATGGACAAAAACATCAGTTTGTCCTCCTGGCTTTGGACTTCATCTCTTGACTTGAGAGATACCTGCATGTTTACCCAGTGGGCAATGACTCGAGCAGGCACAATGCAGTGCTCAGCATGAGCCTAGCAAAATTAGGGTTTGGGGACTGTGTGGAAGCACCAGCTGCTTCCTGGAACATGTTGGACATTGTGTGGCGTGCCTGTTGCTGGTGTAAGCTGCTGGGGTCACGGGGGAGATGGTGCAATTCTGCCTCGTGAGCAGCCGCCAGCTGAGCAAGGCAAAGTTTGTGCTGCTTGTCCTAAAAAATGATGTTCCTTTTCTCTCTGCTGTGGCTGGGCCAGCTGAGAATTAGTCTTTAGGACTGGCTTTCCACGTACGCCAAGAGCCAAAGGAGAGCTTAGCTGTGATGGTTTTTCCTTATTAGCAGCAGGCTGTGGACACAGTCTGGCAGAGTGGCACCCATTCAATTCGTCCCTGGTACTGAAGAACCCCCCGGAAGCCCAGCTGGAGAATGACTTATGGGTTTGTTTACTTGCTGGGGCTCCGACTCATGTTCAGCATTGGCCAAGCTGAGTCAAATTTTCACATTTTGCTAATATGCCATGTGCACATCAGGCATGAGGAAACATGCTAAAGCTGCAGAGACCCAGCCGTGTGTGTTTGTGTGTGAGCTCCTTGATTTCCTTCTTCCTTCATACCAGTGCTGGCCAGGGAGGAAGGTAAGGCTACGACAGACCCTTTTGTCAATTCAAGACTTGGCTGCTGACCTGCTCATCCAAGTGCAAAATTATGTATAAGAAGATTAAATCATCTTCTAAAGAAAGTCTGAAATCCTTGCTTTTCCAGTAAACAAGCAGGTAACTGTTTACTGGCATACCATGAAATCCAGCCAAGAAATTGTGCAGAGTGCTAGCAACGTAGAAAATATGACCCTGTGTATCCTCATAGGAGCAGGTCCTTTAATAAGATGAGGAACGAGTACAAAGCAACTTTCCAATTACTTCAACACGCATAAAAAATTAGGTTGTGTCCAGTCCTGGCTTTGTGATCTGTCAGTGGAATTGCTATTCAGTCCTGACTCGCTCTTGCATCTTTATTGCTTATTTAAAATGTGTCTCTGCTTGGACTGGAGCTTTGTAATAGTGGCACTTTGGGCTTCCACCTCTCTTGCCCTCAGAAAACATCACATTAAAACCTCTTCAACTGTACAAATTCCAGCCCCGCAGACAGAATTCAAAACATCGCTGGCGCCTTCCTGGGTTGACTGTAAAGTGCTGACAAAGCCGACCCCAAATCTGCAGTAACAATCACATCCTTGTGACTGTACCCCTCTTGCCACATGCTGCAAGAAGTGCCCTTCTGGCTTCTGCTTCGATTTAGTAACTTCAGTGCACATCAGATGCACTCCACCACTGAACTGCATTTTCACTCCACCACTGAAATGCATTTTCCTCCACTCCTCCACCAAAACTTGTTTACCTCTACTGTAGAGCACAGCATTAAGTTATTAAGTTATTAAGTCATTTACTGCCTGCAGGAGTTGGGAATGGTATTGCTCACATCAGGAGGTGCTGGGCTGCATGTATGTCATGATAGTCAGGTTTAATCAATGTTGCCCTGCTCCCTACTCTAATGGTACCCAGAACTGCTAGGGGTTCTGTGGCAGGTGCCTCCTGTCCCAGCTTTGTCCTTTTGCTGCATGGTGACAGGTCTCTGGTCAGATGTCCAAGAGCATCTGTGAAATCTTTTTCTAAAAGGTAACTTGACACTATATAATATCCTTGGAAAATGGGGGGGGGGGAATCTCTTTTCTCAGCCCTCATCAAAGCTCGTTGAGCTGAGCCCTGCACAGGCTTGCTGGTGTTGGTGTTAAGGAACTATTGTGGCTGGTGGTGGCACTAAATAGCTGATGAGCTATTGACCCAGAGCAGTCTGCAGGTGACTGAATGATCCGTGGATGCTGTGGGCAACAGAGTAGGTCAGCTCTGCAGAGAAGCTAAAGGCCAACCCAACCCTAGGCTGTAGAACTGGAACAGCAGCACTGGGTAAGCCTTCCTCATTCTCTAGGCCAAGGACCAAAATAGCGGCCAACCCCACCTAGGTTTTCCTTATTACCTCTCTCCCATCTGGACTTTGTTTTCCCAGAGTCTCTGAATTTCCTCTTGGAAAAGGCTTGTGCCTTTCTCTTTGGCAGCCCTGTGAGCTGGAGCTGACCTCATGCAGAGGGGTTGGACACCACAGAGGTGAGCACCTTGTCATGACTGGGCATGAAACTGGACAGGGGAAGAGTGGGGAACTTGGCTGTTTCATGGTGTTGCACATCTTTTCCAGCCATCAGTGGCAATGTAGACCTGTGACATATAGAGGAATATGGGAATTTTTTGAGCTATTGAAGAGTATAAGTCACAGTTGGACAACTGCTTCTTACAGATGAATGGACAGTAGGGTGGATGCAAGAAGCAGTGGGTGAATATTTCTGAAGTTATGGAAATCTAATAATCCTTGATGCTCCTCACATCTGTTATGTGCTTTGTGTTCCAGAAACAAGATCCAGGTTCACAACAGTGTTTAGGAGCATCATTCCTGTATAGGGTCCTAACCTGTGTCAGCACCCACAGGAGTTTATGCCACCGTTGGGAGCTGTCCTCTGCAGCTCTTTCATATGCCTGGCTTAAAGCTATCATTTGGCAGACATGTGACATGCAAGGCCCTGGCCTGGCTGGAAAGGCAAACACAAAACACAGGCTGTCCTGTGTAGGAACATTGGTCGGGAGGGGACGTTCTGCATCTCTGCCTCCAGCACACTGAATCACATCACCCACGCCTGGAAAACAGCCTTCACTGGGCATGTTCTTGGCATTGTGCCTCCATGCACAGCAGGTTTTTTTGTGTTCTTGATGAAATTCATGAGGCTGAGCTGTGTGTTAGCCTGACAGAGGGTATAGTAGAGACTGGCAAGAAAAACATGGAGGAACAGGATCTCAGAGGCTATCAGGGTCTCCAGGGAACTGGGACCAAGTCATGGCAGAAAGACACAAGGAAATAAAATCAGTTAGATGCTGTTAGACCAAGCCCAGTGCAAACCACAACTGAGCCCAGATTTTCAGTGCCACTCCCCTCCAATATTTATTTATCAAGGAAAAATAAAATCCTACTCTTTTTCTCTAATCACAGTGAATTGAATTTCAAAGGCTAGCCAAACATTTATTTTTGAAAATTTAGAAATGTCATGTGCATTTCAGCTTCAGAGGTGTCTGGTAACAGTGCACGGCCTACAGCAAAGTGTGTGTGTGGGGGAGAGCGGGGACAACAGGAAGAAAATCATTGTGAAATGAACAAAATTAGGTCTTATCTGGAATCATCAAGGTAGGATGATTCAACGTTGTCTGGACATTTTTCAGCGCCGTGGCAGCAGGAGCCGGAAGGCTAAGGCTGGACCTTGGGAAGGCCTTGGGAAGGCCTCTGGGTCCCACAGAGCCTTCAGTGCCATGCAAGAGTTGTCCTTGCCCATGAGCAGCGTTTCAGGGGAAGCACTTTGAAACCCACCAGGTTTTTTTTGCAGGTTTATTCTCATGGGACGGCCTTTCCTCCAACGGAATATGGTTTAAGCCAGCCCTTTTCTTTTTCCCTCTTCCAGTTCCTAAAGTTAGCCTCCAGAGGGCGAAAACCCTTCAAGAAGTGGCCGGGAAGAGCTCCAGCCAAGCTGGAGATGGTCTGCTTGCAGAACTGCCGCAGAAAGACCCGTGGTAAGGAATTCCCCCTCCCAACACTTGCGTTTTTCAGCTCGTTTTTGTGATGACGTCTCCAAACCCCCAAGCCTGACGCCTACTCCGGAGGTCAAGATGATGGGCTGGGTGAGAGAAGGGGAACATGAAATCCTGACTCAGGGCTTCCTGGAAAGCTTTTGGGATGATGAAATCAGCTGGTGCCTTACGTCAGGTGGGAAGTTTTTCTGCTGCCTTGCCCCGGGAGCTGGCTCACACTCTAGAAATCCTGGGTGATGCAGGGAAGGGAAGTCTTCATGATGCCAGATGTGGACATTCTGCTCCGTTTCAATACGATTTACAAGCAATTTCCTTGCAATTTCTTTAGAAGAGGGCATCTTCCACTTGCCAGCTTCAGGAGGGGTAGGAAATCCTGCCAGATCAGAGCATCCCGGTGGTCTCTCACCCATGGAGAAATAGGCTGCAGGACAGCAACTATTAAATCACAGGCTGGATGTTTTTGAAGACAACATCTACAATGCTGCATGTTGAAGAGGCTCCGCTCCTGGGAAATGCCACATGTCTGCTCTGAAAAACAGATCCTATACCTTTGTGTCTCCAAAGGAACTGGAAAAGTAGGAACTGGTGGGACTAATATACCCATGGACAGAGGGGGTATGGCTGTCTCCCAGCTGGGAAAAAATAAAGTGTTTTAAGAGGGTACAAAATAGAATGAGATAGGAGCAGTTTGGGGGGTGAGGAGATAGGAAATGGGGCTGAGGAAGGTGACTGAAGGAGAAATAAGGCTTCTGGGGAGCTCAGGGTGAAGAATATTTCAGTGTATACATACTAGCTGTACTATTAGTATACTCTATATAGTCCAATTCAGTGCAATAGTACATTGATGGTGAGATGAGAGGACAGAGGCTCGCCTCAGGCTTGCTGCCAGGCTGTGGGAGGGTGCTGTTGTCAGCTGGAGAGAGACCTGGCACCTCTATGTCCATCCTGGCAGCATCACTGAAACAAACCAGGTAATTAAATCATTCCCTGCTACATTTCAGTCAGATGTCATTACATAGCACCTGAGTTATTTTTCAACTTGAATGATTGCGGGATTCACAGAGCCACAGAATCATAGGGGTTGGAAGGGACCTCAAGAGATCATCAGGTCCAACTACCCCTGCCAGAGCAGGTTCCTTAGGACAGATCGCACAGGTAGGTGTCCATTCTGTCGTGGTGATGCTGGATATCCTGTCCCTGAGGAAATCCCTGGGAGTAGCCTGGAAGGAGCCATTTAGTTAAGGCTGGTGCTTTCTTCTGCAGCAGTAGTGCTGTTGGGGTATAATCCTGGTGTGGGCATGATCCTGCCTCATCTGGCATCAGAGCTTGTCACAGGTGGAAGGGGAGAAGTGAAGAGGAGGGGCAAAGGGAAGATCAAACAGCTCCTGCAGCAAGTGGGTCATGGCTTCATGGCTTTGGAAAGAGATGGCTGAAGAAGAAATGTGAGGAGGCTTATGAACTTGGCAGGAGACAGGCTGTTCACTGCTTCATCCATTAAAAAAGAAAATTTCAATAGGTAAATAGTTAAAGGCATCAGCTGAAGTAGTCGGGCTCAAACCAAACAAGTTGATGTTTGGTACAGGGCTTGGTTAATCTGTGGAACTCCTTGCCAGAGCAAGCTTTGGGTGGCAAAGGCTGGTGACAGGAGGGACACCCATGGAGTGTCACCCATCATGTGGCGACCTCAGCAGCCACAGGCACTCCCTAAGCCAGAGATGGGCAGAGACAGGAGGGTTTGCAGAGGCAATGCCCTTACCTGTTACTTTGCCTGTCCCAGGCATCTGCTTCTGGCCAGTGTCAGGGACAGGGCGGTGGGTGGCTGGGACATGTCCCTGACCTGGTACAGCACTTCTGTCCTGTTCCTATGACCCCTTCTCCTCATGGGAAGAAACAGCAGCAGCGACAGCCCTGGGCAGAGCTGTTGCATGCTGACCTTGCCTGCACCATTTCTCACTTGGCTTTCGTAGCGCAGACGTGGGTGGCTTGTGCCAGCACAGATGCTGTCCTTATGCCAGGCCAGTTGGAGAAACACCTGGAAACAAATCCCCTGCGTTCATCCATCTGTGTTATACCAAGCTAAGGACTCTTCCCTCTGCCTCAGCTGCCTCTTGTGTCCAATAAATCCTGAATTGTTCTCTGCACAGTCCGGCATTAACAGCACAGATGGAGCAACTATACTGGAACATGCATGGCTTTTAGTTGAGAGGAATAAATTACAATGGTACACAGAGCCTTTTTTCTGTGGCTGGGACTGGCGTAAATGTATCTTACCAAAAAAACAAAAGACCTCCTTCTCCCCTTGTTGTCTTTCCCATCTAAAATCACCAGAGAAGCACAGAATGCGTTAGGTTGGAAGGAACATTTAGAGGCCATCTAGTCCAACCCCGCTGCAGTAAGCAGGGACATCTCCACTAGATCAGGTCACTCAGAGCCCCATCAAGCCTGACCTTGAATATCTCCAGGGATGGGGCCTCCACATCATCTTGGACTTGATGATTCTTATGGGTCTCTTCCAACTCAGTGTATTCTGTGATCTTGGCCATCCTGTGCAGAACTGCCTTTCAGTTTTTAATTTGCATACATCCAACATTGATGGGTCTAAACACGAGCACCACAAAGCTTATGTGTTGTTTTTCCTTTTATTGCCACTCTGCAGAATGTTACAGCGTGCTGAAGTGGTTTGTACTAAAGAAAATCAAGTGTCAAACACAGGGAGCAGCAACGAGCCTGTTGTCAGAGCAAACTTACCTTCACAGGATTTCTTGAATGTTTTGCTTTTATTCTGCATTTTGCATGAATGTTCAACCTGCTCATTCCATTTTTGGGTTTTATTTATTTATTTTATTTTATTTATTCTTAGAAAAAACAAAGCAGACAAGGTTTGAAAGCAGAGAACATCCCGAATACTGCAGAGAGTTTTTCTAGCGATGCTTGTCAGGTCCCTTCATCTGCAGCTGCTCAGCTTGACAGCCTGCAAACTCACATTTCTTTAACCAGAGCCTTGAAAAACATGATATTCTGCTTTGACTACCCTGACCCTTTAAACTTCTCTAACCCTTTATAGCTGTTTAAGCTGCTTAAGATTCAGCTGCAGTTCAGATCAGTTCAGATGCTAAAGCGTTGCAGAATAGCTGAATGCTATAAACTCTCCTGGCTTTGAAATGATCTCGAAATTGAAAATGTTTCAACCGGTAGTATTTAAATATTCATTGCTCTAAATCTAAGAAATTTGTTCTAAATAGGATTGAATTATGAGCGTCTCAAAGAGATTTGCAGCACAAAGCCCCATTTGCAGGGAACCTGAGTAGCAGTTTTAAAGTTATTAACTTCTGCAGTGAGGAAATTCCTCCTTAAGTGGCATCTTTAACAAATGCCTCATGAAATTGCCTCCACTGATCAAAAAATACAGATGCAATTAATTTGTCTTGAATTTTAAACCTCGCTGACGTCAACAAAATGAGCTGTATTTTATCTCCCTGGCTCCCACCACCCGAGCTGAGCACATAATCTGGCAGTGACATGGAACAGGGGAATCAACTTTTTAAAAGGGTAGATAATGGAATGGGTTGAAGCTAAAGGAGGGAAGGTTTAGATTAGATATTAGGGGGAAGTTCTTTACAGAGGGAGGGGTGAGGTCTTGAGATGGTCTGCCCAGAGAGGTGGTGGATGCCCCATCCCTGGAGACATTCAAGGCCAGGTTGGATGGGGCCCTGGGCAACCTTGTGTAGATCCAGGCCTGAAGGTTGGTGGCCCTGCCTGTGGCAGGGGGGTTGGAGCTCTATGATCCTTGGGGTCCCTTCCAACCCAGACCATGCTATGATTCTGTGATTCTATGGAATCACTACAGCTTGCTGGTTTTGTGCTCATGTGCTCAGATTCATTAAACCATTTGCAATGGGGATGTGCAGTTGCACATGCAGGCCACCCAAAACCATTGCTGGGGTGAGATGGAGCCCAATTCCAGGCACAAGGTGGGTTCTCTTTAAGGTATGAGCACTACGTGGGCCACTCTTTAGAACTGCCAACAGCCCAGGCAGTTACAGTATGGAGCTGTGCTGGTGGGACTGTGCCAGTTTCCAGCCTGTCCTCACAGGGGTCAGAGGAGGAGACACCAGCACAGATGAGGAACGGATACTTGCAGTACACAGCAAGATGTGATGTGTTTGTTGCCAAGGATTTTTTTTTCCTGCTGCAAGAACAGGATGTGATTTTCATGGCTGAACTAGGGTGCGACCTTGTTGGGTCACCTCCCCTGTATCCGCTTGACCACGGAAATGAGTTAAATATCAAACTTCTTCAGACAAACCAATTAACCAGCTCCAACACTGCTGAGAGCTGCTGGGGTGGAAGCAATAGGAAAATGAGCAGGTGTGGGATATGATGCAGTGATGTGCTGGGCATTGAGCTGATGTGAAACCCCGTGGGGACCCAGGTCTACAAAGTGGGGGCTGGTGGAGAGCCTGCTTACTGCAGCAGTGGGGATAAATGACCTCCAAAGCACCACGTGTCCCAGGAGAGACACATGGGGCTTGATGGTACTACCCCTGCACCATCTCCCCAGCTGAGAGCAGGTGCAGGTCTTTGACACAGGACTTGAGCACCTACATCCCACGAGGAGGTCCTGCAAGTCCCTCTCATGCCTTTGATCAGAAATCATAGAATCACTAAATGGTTTGGGTTGAAAGGAACCTTTAAAGGTCACCTAGTCCCACCCCCCCTGCCATGGGCAGGGACACCCTCCACTAGACCAGGGTGCCCAAAGGTCCATCCAACTTGGCCTTGAACCCTGCCAGGGATCCAGGGGCAGCCACAGCTTCTCTGGGCACCCTGTGCCAGGGCATCACCACCTTCATCATAAAGAATTTCTTCCTCGTATCTAGTCTAAATCTACCCTCCTTCAGTTTAAAACCATTACCCCTTGTCCTATCTCCACAGGCTCTACTAAAAAGGGGCTACTTAATCTCTTAAAACTCCATCCTGGAATGGCTGTCACCAGCTGTAGCAGCGTTGGGCATCTGGGGCACAGGGACCATCCCTCATCTTTAATGAAGAATTTCAGGTGATTTAGTGGTGCTGGTCACAGAGGATGTGATTCAGAGCTCGAGGATGGGGGGAGCAGCTATGGATGCTGTGGTGAGGATTACATTAAACAGGTTTTTAACAGGGTAATGTCAGCTTGCCAAAAGCTGCAAAAACCTGAACACACATGGAAATCACTTCTTACTCTGCTCAAAATACCTGTTTCTTTTCATCCTCAGAAAAATGTCCCTTCTCGAAGGAAATGGCTGCACTTTTCAAGACTGGCAGTGGTAAGAGGCCAGCATTTCAGGGCTGAAAATTACACCTTGTGCTTTTTAACAGCGCCTTGGGGAACGCTGTGAAGGAATGCTGCAGAGGACAAGTGCTGCGAGTCTTAATGTCACACTCTGGCCACTTCCCTCCCTCTCCCTGGAGCTCCTAGGAGGAACATCTGGCCTTCCTCCAAAAACCATGTGCAATTTACCTCTCTGATATTAAAGACTGGACTGTGAGCCCTTGGAGCAGCAGTCTGAATCCGTGCCACTTCCCATGGGACTGCCACCCTGCCAAGGGCAGCTCTTGGTGGGCATTGTGCTGTCACCTTCAGCCTGGGGGAGGTTTGGGCCAGCGAGCAGCCCTCATGCCTCTTACAGCCTCATCTAAGAAATGCTAATTGTGCTGGGCTTGCTTGAGTCTCGGCTCTATAATTAGCAGCGCTGTGTCAGCGCAGCAGTGATCACTCAGCTTGTTTTCCAGGAGCTGATGGGAGTCCAGAAAAATGAGGGGTTATTTTGGGTGACTTGTCCATCGTGTAGTGTCCCTGGGTCCATCCATCCCTGTTATGCATGGGTTTCCCCAGCCTGTAATGGTGGCAATGGATTTTTACAGTGGCTCACCAGTCTGATTAGTGGGCTTCATTTGGAGAGCCCAGTGGGGTGGCATTTGGGAAGGGAGCTGGGACCTGGCCTGGGGACCCAGCCCCAGGGCAGCACCGAATGCCAAGGTGGCATTAGAGGGGTAGACTGCAATGGGAGGGTTTGCTGCTCTCAGGGGAAAGGTTTTTACAACCTGAAAACATCCAAAACCAAGACAGAGGGTTGAGTCCCCCTCAGCTATTACATGCTGGGACAAGCATCCCAAAATCAATGAAGCTGAATGCAGTTTTTGGATACAAGCCAGCTTCTATCTCACTTCCTCTTCCACAGGTACAGGTGCATTCATTTAAAAGCTGGTGTGGCATCCTAGTTTGTCTCCTCCAGAGGGGTCTCAAATGGGCCAGAGCACCTGTGGGTTGGGATGTCAGGCTGAGACTGTGACCTGCATGGTCCTCCATGGCAGCAAAGCGCTGTTGGAGTTATTCATCCACAAGGATGATGTACAGGAATGCATCACCTTGGGGGTAGATGGGGAAAACCAGCCCAAAACCCCAGTTACTTTTATTTTTCCCATAAAAACAGCTCTTTTTTTTCCTCAGTGAGAACTGCTGAGGTATACAAGGGGCACGTTGAGCTTCTCCCATAGCACATGCCCGTGCTCGTGAGTTCAAAGTTTATATCTGCTGGTGACCTGAGAGGATTTCATCCCTGCCAGACCAGCTTTTATTTCCCTGCCACATCCAGAAGACCTTACAGATTCACCTCTTTAGCACTTCACCCTGCGTGCTCATGGCACAACCAAGCAGCTGCAGTTACCAAGTGAGTGTCACCCCCCATTTATGACACCACAGGAGACAGAAGAGCCAGGATTGTTAGGTGGTTATGATATTAGTACCCCTATTTCTAGGCTAGCAGCAGGACCAAGGCGGATTTTGCAGGAGCCGGTGTGCTTTATGCCAGGCAACAAATCCTGACTCAGCCTGTTACATAAATTATTTATCACAGCCACTGGAAGTTAGAGGAGAGGAAGGCTGAATTAGCCCAGACAAGGAGGATCATGCCAGTGAAGTGAAAGTGTAAGCAAATGTGGGGCTGTGATAAAGGCTTCTGATTTCAAAAGGTCAAATCTCACAAGTGGGCATCGACAGGGCCTGGCTGCAAGTATCACCAGCACAAGGACCATCTCTGGCATGGTTTATGGCCCAGGAAAGACCACACCCTGCCAAAGGTCTCCTGTGTGCTGCTCGGGGAGGAGGACAGCCATAACCACATCCCTAGGGAAATTAGGATGGAGCCACTACATTTGAGAGTTGATGTTTCAGATGGGGTCACACCAAACTTGCTGGCCCTGGTGCTATTGTGTTTATCACTGTCTCAAGGATATTAGGAATATACAACAAATCACAGAGTCACAGAATGACAGGACCTCAAATCTGCAAAGAATTAAAGCAACCAGGGTTCCCCAGCAGCGTGGGTCCTCCCTTGGATGTCTGCAGTGGGACAGGAGAGGGGAACAGCCAGAAGTTGAGCTTGTCAAATACCAAAGAGCTGCAAGGATGAAGACCCACCATGGCATGTGTGAAGCTTGAGGTGAACCCAGGTGCAGTCCTGAAATGGGAAGGTTTCATTCAAAAAATAAGAATTTACCTTCTTAAATTGATGCTAATTGCTCCAAGATGGGCAAAAGGAGGAAGGAAAGTTGGAGGGACTTTACATGGACGTGAGTCAAGACCCAAAGAAAACCTGACTTCTTGAGATCAGAAGAAAGAGAAGAGGGAATAGGATCAGGGTCTTCTAATACCTCCAGGAGGGTGCCAAGGAGCAGACAAGGAAGAATTAACATCAAGCAGGAAAAATATTGAATTTAGCTGAATTTAAGGACACAAGAATGAAAGAGGATTATCTGTCCATAGATACATTTAATTAGAGGAAACTTCCCAGATATTAGAGCAGAAGAAAGTAGATCTGAGGACAAAAAAAAAAAAAAGGAAAGTGTTTTTCAAGATTAAATGTCATTTCAGAAAAGGAAATTTTATAAGATAGTAACATCAGGGGTGGAGGAAAGGGTTGATGGCCCATCCTGGCCCCTCCTTCATGTGGTCTGACTGCACCTGGGCTGGTTAATTCATCTTTACCATCCAAATTTTTTAATTTTTCAGGTGATCCCCAGCCTGACTTTGTCCCAGGCCAACTCACAGGCTGCCAACTAGCTTGCAGAGCCCATCTGGGTGGGGATGGCATGTGGGTGCTCCCTCACTGCAGTGGAGTTTGAAGGTGGCCCCTCTCTTGGAGGCTGGCAGAGCACCAGCCCATCAACTTCCCACTGCTGGAGGAGCAGGGACTGGCATTCTCCATCCTCCTGCTGCAGAATGAATGGCCAAATGCAGGGAAAAATGTCCTTGGGAAAGAAGAAAAGGAGAAAAAGTCACAAAAGGAGTTAAAAACTGAATCCCCTGGCCAGGTTGAATTCTTTGCTTGCAAAGCCAAGCCCTCTGCTCACCAGTCTCTGGTCTTTTTTCTGTCAACAGCTGTATGGGCATCACCCCGTGCCCTTGCATAGGGCAGGGTGAGGGAGCATCCCCACTCCAAGGAGATGGGACAGACAAGGACAAAAGGCAGGAACAAGTGGTTTTCTCTCTGGGGAAAATGGGCAGAGGATGCAGGACTATTGGCTCAGCTCCAGAGCCAGACATTCCTCCCAACTGCACTTGGCAAGATGGGGCAAGAAGGCGGCAGACGGTCTAACCAGGGCGTCAGCATGGCCATGGATTTATTTCCTGCTCAAAAAACAGTTAATGGGCAAATTACTTTATGGAAGGCATGTTTTGGGAACACTGCCTTTGACTCTCTCTTCAAGGCTCAGTGCTTCAAACCCCAAGTGTTCCTGAAGGGAGGCTGGGGGGGTCTGATGGGATAAAGACTTTTCTCTGAATTTCACTCTGATTGATTTGTTGACAAGGAGTTTCACTTCCCTGTTTAGGTTTCCCCACCTGTAAAGCAACAAATAACGCTGCCAGCCTCCACTGTAAGGAACCCAGAGCTCTGCTCACTGGGAGAGCTGTAAGACAGCTGGCTAGTCTTATAACAAATCCATGTTATCAGGAAGAGAGAAGCAGTTACCATGAAAAAAAGCCCATCAGCCCATCAGAGAGCCCTGGAAGATCAATCTAACCCTCAGAAAGTGTTAGCCTGGAAAGATCTGAGCTGCCAGAAACAAAGTTGGGCAGATTAATGCCCACAGCCCCACTCTCCTACTGAGCCTGACAGGTCCTGGCAGAAGTTCCCGTGCCCAGATATTTTATTTTGAGCCTAGCATGCTTGCAGGGTAACTCACTCTCTTCAAACTGAATTAAACCAACTTTAATCTCAGCCACGGTGGGACAGGGGCAGGCAGGTGAGGCTGGTTGCTGCAGGGCTTGGAGCAGAAATGGGGTGGCAGGAACAAAGAGGTATTGAGGGGGTGCTGGCCTGGCTCCACCGAGCCCTGCAGAGCTCAAGGTCTTGGGGCACAGTGAGAAAATGCTGAACTGTCAGAAACACCCATGGCTGCCAAAACAGGCAGGTTCCCCCATCCACCCCCTCAGGCACTCCGCTCCCAACCGCCCCAGCACAGAAGCAGGGCAGCGACCTGCAGTTTTAGTGAGCTAAACTTGCTCAGCTGGAGGTGTGATGGGAATGAGGACTGGTGTGAGAGGAGCCTCCAGCTGGGAGAGGGAGGTAGGGCAAACCTTCAGCATACACATACAAGACATCTTCACAGCTCTGCAGCTAGCAGGCTGTGTGAGGGGGTACAAAAGTACTCCACAGGGTCCAAATGAGGCCAGTTGGCATGGTTCAGCTATGTCCACACCAGTTGACCCTTCTCATCATCCTAGATGGCATGGCCACATCCAGGCTGCTGTTGGAAGCAGTCTGTAGCCAGAGAGAGCTCCAGCACTGTGCTTGGGAACTTAGAGCCTCCAATCAGTTTAATGAAGCCCCCAAACTCCTGATGGACAGCCTCAACACCTTCCAAACCTGCTACTGCAGAGGAAGGGAAGAAAACAAGACAACATGATGGATTTTTACAGGGAAACAGAAGCCTTTCAGCTTGGACACAAGGTGTTTTGAGGTTTGGCATGAGGTGAGCTGAGGAATTATGTTGTTTCCAACAATAAAAGGGGCATTTTCCCCTCTTGGTGCTGAAGCTAGATCCATGGACCTGCAAGGATGGAAGATTTCCAGAGGGGAAAAAAGAGGACGCCTGGCCTGGATGTTATTGAGTCTTAGGAGTTACTTGGTTTAGGAGGACCTAAATATGTATCTCCCCCACCCTTCCCTGTGGTCCAGCCACTCGCTTTTACACAAAAATTTAGGCAGGAGCCCTGCCTGTCTCAGCTCCCCACCAAGACCTGCTGCCTCTGACCAAGGACCTCCTTCCTAGGGCTCTTCTCCACCTCCCCACCTTTCCCAGCCATTCCCAGGGTGAGGTCCCCAAGGGTAGGGACCACACACGTGGTTAGGGACTCACACACATCTGGAGAAGAAAAAACCAAAGGGAGAGCACTGCAATTTGTGCATTTACATCTGTAAATCACCCACTGTGAGTTTACATGGGTGTTAACAAGGCTTCAGTCATGCCCTAAACACGTCTCTCTTCTTACTTTCCTTTATTTATTTTCGTATTTTTCCCTTCTTTAGCACTAGGAATATAATTTTTTTAAAAAATTAGTAAATAAAAATTAAGAACAATTACGAATAAAAAAAAAAAAGAGGAAAGATTTTGAATTACAAGCCTATTATGGGCTAATCAAGCAGCCAAAGCAAGTCTGAGGAGAGAGACGTGTCTCTAACATCGCTTAAGTGGCTTCAGAGTCAGATACTCAAGCGCATTTTAGGCACCTTAAGAACAGAGACAAGAACCTTGCCCAGGTGTAATGGCACATAAATCTGCAGAAAGGTGTGAGTTTAGGAAACCCCACAAAGACCCTTCTGGAGCTGCTGGCCAGCATCTTCATTGAGAGCTGATCCAGCATTATTTGGGTGCTTCCAGTTAACTTTTGGGGGTGGAGGGAGTGGGGTGTCCCTTTTGCTGGATTATATTGGTTCACAGAATCACAAGGTTGGAAAAGACCTTTAAGATCATTGAGTCCAACTGTTCCTGTCCTATGCTAAACCATATCCCTAAGTACCTCATCTACCCTTTTTTTAAACACATCCAAGGATGGTGACTCAACCCCTCCCTGGGCAGCCTGGGCAACCAGTTAAGAAAAGCTTGAGAAAGGGAGGACAGCTGGAAGGGGAAATTAAATTACAGCAGTAGGAAGGAAAGTGTAAACCTCATAAATGCTGGCATGGGGTCCTAAAGGAGCCCTGTCCTAAAGGCTGGTTTTATCAACACATCAGGGTGTGCCACCACGAGGTATGTCCTCCACGTGTACATCAGTGCATCTCCTCCAACTTCCCCTTTCCTGCCTGTTGCCCTGGAAACCTCCCTGTCACAGAAGGAGCCAAGTCCAAGAGAAGAAAACTCAGCAGCAAAGCCTTCATGATTCAAAGCTCACAGCCAAGCAATGCCAGAGGAGGATTTCTGTGTAAGCCGTCCCTGTGATGATGAGCACACCACACACCCCACCCACTGCAGAGCTCAGCCCCATGGCCACAGGTACACACCACCACCCCCTCCCCAATAACCCTGCATCTCACACCAAGCCCATGGGTTATCCTGGTGCAGCATCACCACAGACCTCCCCGTAGGCTACTCACACAAAGGCTGCACAGATGTTTCCTCCTACACAGAGACCGTGCTGCAATTCACCCACAGCAATTAGCTGACATAATGCAAGCAGCCAGGCCGGAGGGTTACAATTAATTCCCCATTAGGATAAATTCCAATTGGGCTGCGGTAGGAGGAAAGCACACCAGATACCTTGTTTTTCTGCATGGAGCACCTACGGTTCATGAGGAAAAAAGGAGAGAGGAGAGAGAAGTAAAAAAAAGCCTAAATAAATAAATAAATTGCAAACCTCATTTGCACTGGAGGTGTTAAAAGACCCTGGCACAGCACAGCCACGTAGTCCTGAGGATGCCAGACCATCCTGGAGGGATCTCCAGAGGGTTTTCTCCCAGCAGACACTGTGACCTTGGGGAAAGATGCAGTTTTCATACCTCATGTCCAAGCCTGCAGCAAGCAGGGTAGCAGCAGCTGTTTTGTGTGGCCTAGGTGGGAAATTTTGGTCTCTGTCTCGGTGCAAGATGCCCATAGCAGATAGGAGAGCACAGTTATGCTCTCATCATACTTTCCATCCCCTCGGGTTTAACAAGCTCCACCACCCAGGACTGCCACCCTGGCACTCCAATCCCCCTCCTCTTGTTTGTTCCTAGGCAAAGGACAGCACGCAAGGACCCAACGTGACTGTGTGAGCAAAGCCAGCCAAGGGGCAAAGCCAAGTTGTACACTTCTGCACCTCTCACCTATGATGCAGACCTGGGAGTACTTTCTAAAATGCCTATTTTGCATTTTTTTAAAAAAAAAAAGTGGTTTTATGCATGTATTTCTGGAAGGTATTGATGATAGCTTCCTTCGCCAAGTGATAGAGGAGCCAAGGAGGAGAGGTGCCATGGTGGACCTTGTCCCCACCAACAAGGAGGGGTTGGTGGGGAACACGAAGCTCAGGGGCAGCATTGGCTGCAGTGACCATGAAATGGTGGAGTTCAAGATCTTTAGAGCAGTGAGGAGGGCACACAGCAAGCTTGCTACCCTGGACCTCGGGAGAGCAGACTTTGGCCCCTGCAGGGACCTGCTTAGTGGAGTACCAAGGGACAAAGCCCTGGAGAGAAGAAGGGCAAAGACAGCTGGTTAGTATTCAAGCTCAGGAGTGATACATCCCAACAAAGAGGAAGCCAGGCAGAAAAAAAAAATGCCAGTAAGCCTGCATAGATGAACAAGATGCTCCTGGACAAACTCAAACATAAAAAGAAAGCCTAGAGAAGGCAGAAGCAAGGACAGGTAGCCAGGGAGGAATACAGAGAAACTGTCCAACCAAGCAACCATGCATCAGGGTAGGAAAGCTAAAGCCCTGCTAGAATTAACTCTGGCCAAGGACATCAAGGGAAACAAGAAAAGTTTCTGTAGGTATGTCAGTGATAAAATGAAGATGAGGGAAAATGTGGGCCCTGTCCAGAAGGAAACAGACCTGGTTACCCAGGATACAGAGAAGGCTGAGGTACTCAATGATTTTGCCTCGTTCCTCACCAGCAAGGGCCCTAGCTACACTGCCCAGTTCACAGAAGGCAAAGGCAGGGACTGGGAGAATGAAGAACTGCCCACTGTAGGAGGCAGTCAAGTCTGAGACTAAGTGGCTAAGCCATTCTCCATCATATTTGAGAGATCATGGTGGTTTCCACTGACTGGAAAAGGGGAAATGCCTAGGTGATCCTGCTCTGGCAGGGGGCTTGGATTAGATGATCTTTCAAGGCCCCTTCCAACTCCTAACATGATTGTGAAATGTAACCCCATTTTTTAAAGGGGAGAAAAGGAAGAACCATGGACCTACAGACCAGTTGGTCTCACCTCTCTGCCTGGCAAGATCATTGAACAGATCCTCCTGGAAACTGTGCTCAGGTACATGGAACATACAGAAGTGATCGGTGACAGCCAGTGTGGCTTCACTAAGGGCAAATCCCACCTGACAAATTTGGTGGCCTTCTGCAACAGGGTTATAGCGCTGGTGGGTAAGAGAATAGCAACCAATGTCATCTACCTGGCCTTGTGCAAAGCATTTGACACTGTTCTGTGTGACATCCATGTCTCTAAATTAGACATAGATATGATGGAGGGACCCCTCAGTGGGTAAGGAATTGGTTGGGTGGTCACAGAGTTGTGGTCATCGGCTCTGTTGAAGTTGACATCAGAGACAAGTGGTGTTCCTCACCACAGTGGGATTGAGTGCACCCTCAGCGAGTTTGGTGAGGACACCAAGCTGCATGATGCAATCGACACATGGGAGGGAAGGCATCCAGAAGGATCTGGACAGGCCCGAGAGCTGGGCCTGTGCAAACTGCATTAAGTTCAAATGCAAGGTCCTACACATGGGTTGGGGCAATCCCAAGAACACTTACAGGCTAGGGAATGAAGGGATTGAAAAACAGCCCTTGAGGAGAAGGATTTGGAGCTGTTGGTGAATGAGCAGCTCAACATTATGCAGCAGTGTGTGCTTGCAGCCCAAAAAGCCAACCATGCCCTGGGCTGCATCAAAAGCAGCACGAGCAGCAGGTCGAGGGAAGGGATTCTGCCCCTCTGGAAGGATTCTTGCAGGAGCAAAGTACTGCATCCAGCTCTGGGGTCCCCAGTACAAGAAGAACATGGAGCTGTTGGAGTGAGTCCAAAGGAGGTCACAAAGATGAGGGCTGGAGCACCTCTGTTATGGAGACAGGCTGAGAGAGCTGGGCTCGTTCAGCCTGGAAAAGAGGAGGCTCTGGGGAGATCTTACGGCACCTTCCAGTACCTGAAGGGGCTACAGGAAAGCTGGAAAGGGACTTTTTACCAGGGTTTGTAGCAACAAGACAATGGACAACAGTTTTAAACTGAAAGAGGGCAGAACAAGCTGCCCAGAGAGGTTGTGGAGTCTCCTTCTCTGGGGATATTCATTCTGGATGTGTTCCTGTGTGATTTAGTCTGGGTGATCCTGCTCTGGCAGGGGGTTGGACTAGATGATCTTTTGAGGTCCCTTCCAATCCCAAACATTCTGTGATTCTGTGATATATTCTACAGATGAACCTATCTAGTAATTATACATAATATATGCATAATAAATTGTGTTGTATAAATTAATATATTTGCATCTATTAGAATATAAATTCAATGTATTGCATACACATACATATGCATTCAGGTGGGGCTGCTTACAGGTCTCAGCTAAGGAACAGGAAATGATGGAGTGGGACACAAGACCAACATCCAGGTGCAGCAAAGCAGGGAGTGATGCTCGAAGCAGGCACAGCACAGATAGAGCCAGGATTGCCCAAGCCTTGGTCTGTTCCACAGCCTGCCACCAACATGAGTTAAACATGCCCAAACACCCCAGGGACCCACCTGCATGTGCTTTAACAGCTTCCTCATGCCTCCTCAGCACCTCCTGGCCAAGGCTTCTCCACCACATGCCTGCTTCATGGTTGTTTCTTTACCCAGCTGCTAAATCCTCTTCCTAGGACCTTATGGCCCCAGCATTTACAACCCACAGGTTTAGCAGGGAGCACCTGGACCTTAAGGAAAAGGCAAATTTCCCAATTTCCCAGGTGGACTCACTCCAAGAACCTACTAAGTATAATTTAAAGCAGCTTGTGCTTGCCTTCAGCTATTGATTGAGCCCACAATCACATGATGCCTCTCCTCCCCTTGCCAATTCCTTCCCAGGTGTACTGACAGCAACCACCACACAGAGACAAAAATCCTCTCATGCCAACAGGGTGACACTGGGTTCTGCCTCAAAACAACACTTTTAGCATCCTACTGTTGGGTTTTTTTCCCTTGATACTTGAAGAAGTGTTGCAGCTGAGGAGAGCTCAATACTTCGTTGTCAGTTGGGACAACCCCACCCCAACACACCCAAGAAAGGCACTTGCTGTTTTGTTCTGTATTTCATCTGCCCATGCAGTGAAGAGGTTTAATCCTGCACCTAAGTATAGTCTGTAAGGGCAATTTTCAATGCCAGCCAGAACAAAAACACAGGACCCTAGTTAGCAGAGGACGCTCTAGAGCTAAGAATACAAAATGACAGTATTATAAACCAGAAGCAGCTCTCCCATTATGGCTTCCATTTGCAGACAGAATAACAAGGCATGAGTTATTTGGGAGCGGAGATTTTTTTAAGGGCATCAGTAATGTTGCCCAGCAGGAGAAACGCTGTGACTGCAAGACCATGGCTCAGGTGAGACTCAGCACAGCAGCTGCATCCTGGAAAATTAATACTTCAGCTCCCTCCCCACCCCCAAAATGCCTGTAAAGCTTTTCAGAGCTCGCAAAACACAATCCTGAAGTTCCACCAGTGTTCTGATCTGCCCACCACTATGGGGATTAACACATCGCCCACCCCAGCTCAGTGCAGGGACCTGCCCTAAGGGAAGCATCCCACCCCACACCCCCCAATTCCTGGCTGCAGAGAGCTCCAGCAGCAACTCAGGCAGCAGTAACAGAAAGCAATCACATGTTAGCCTCAAAGCTAAAGGAGACAACCCCATCACCACCCCTCCCAAACCCCAAAATCTCCCTCTTCACCTCCCCATGGGCACCCTGAGCAGTCCCCGCTCCACCCAGGTATCCCCAGGCAGGAGCAGGTGTTAAGGAGGTTAACACAGAACCGTGTCAAGTAACAAACACCTAGTATTTATTAATAAATTAGTACACTGGAAGGCAATTTTTCAATTCATTCCCCTCTTCCCCCACTCCCACCCCTTCCCAAGGGGGGCACGTGCCCCCCTTGTATGATGATTTCTTCAAATTGAGCATAGTACAGACTGTTCGTTACGGGAGCATAATAGTTGCAAAGATAATCAGACAGACTTCTTACGATGCAGGGTTTTCCCACCCTCCCCACCCCATTTCCCCCCTCCCTTCTTCCCATCCCCCCCTCTTTTTTTTTTTTTGTTTCCTTAATAAAAAGTGAAGTGTGATTTGAAGAGACTATTGAGACCAGGTAAGGTCTTTGAACTTATCAGCCACATCTGTATAAAAAAAAACAAACAGAGAGACATGAGTGTAAAAGCATAGCTTGGTTTAAGTCTTAACACCACGAGGAGAGCAGGACCACGGGCGGCCACCTTCACCTCCCCACATCCAGCACCGGCTCTCCCCTCCGGGGCCCGCGAGCGGCAAGGCAAGATAACTCCTTACATTCGACTGAAGGCAAAAGGGACCTTGTTCATCATCGCCTCGAGGTTTGGTGGGACTGACCCTTGGGTTTCTTTTCCCCTTTGCAGTTAAAGCTCTTCTGCTTTAGCTTATAAAGGAGGGCGATGCATTGTCCAGGTGAAAACCATACAATAAATAACCGTGCTAGTAAAATCTCAGCAATGGATAGGAGCTATACAATAGTACATTTAAAATAAAAAGAGAGTCAGCTCGGGTGGGAAGCTTAGCTGTGTTAAGAGACGGTAACCAGCAACGATCAGGGTGTTTGTTGGGGTTTGTTTTGGGGCTTTTTTGCGTGTTTTTTGCCACTTACCGCTCCAAAGCGAAGGGAGGTGGTGAGAGACGGTCACTCCGAGCGACAACTTTGACAGAAGAAGTGGGTTACAGAACAATCCCCGGTTTGATGTGTTAAATTACACCAGATTTATGGTCTTTTAGTTCGTTAACTGCATTGTTTTTCTTTTTAAAGTGCATCGACTGATCTGACTGGAATGAGAACAAGGAGAAGAGATGCTGGGGAAAGGGGCAGAGGGTGCAAAGACTTGGACTGAGCGATAAAGAGTTTTAAGGTGGAGGGGTGCAATGCTGGCAAACTGCCCCCCCCTCCAGAAACCAAGGACACCTCAACAAAAATACTGGCCATATATTCTACAACAAAACCTGCCTGCATATTGTCGGTCGTCTTAACAAGTGCCAAGCTAGCTCTAGCAGATATTCGGAGAGTGTGTGGTGACCCAGTGCCTACAGTAAGTCGGGGAGGTGGCTATAGACAGAGTCCAGGAGGGTCTGGCTGGCTTCCTGGCTCTTGACTCCAGCGATCTCAAATAGCCTGTCCAGCTTGTCTTCAGCCTGCGGGATCTCCTCTATCACATGGAGCTCCTCGGGGTTGAGGATGTGCAGCATGTCATCGAAGATGGGCTGCAGGTCGCAAGGGTCCAAGCGCACCTGGCGCAGGACGGTGTCCTTCTTTTCTGTAGGAAGAGAGGAGAGGGTGGTCAAGAAACCCCTCAAGAAACCTCCACCAACAAGGTCTTGTCCTCCTTGAGAGGTCCATCCCCTGGTACCACCTCTGGAGAGGGACATGTCACAAGGAGAACCAAGGGAAAAGGCAGAGGGTGAAGAGCAATGGGGAGGGGAGAAGACGGAGTTGTCAACGATGGTAAGCACCTAATCCAGGATCCTGTGAGTGCAAATACAGTATTTATAAATGCTGAACGGCCAGTGAGGAAGAGTGAAGAGGAAGGGAAGCAAAAAAGGAAACCTAAATTCTGCTCATTTGACTTTTTGTTACGTAGTCAGCTCCATTTCCCCACCCAAGTATAAATTCAGTAGATTGACTGAGCTCAGGGTTTCATCTTCATCAGAAGTTACAGATGATTAAACACAGTGGGTTAAATGTAGTAAATTAAACCCCCTCAAAGGGGGGCATGGTGGAATGTGACTACTGGTGATTTTTACCTCAAGTTGCAGCAAGCAGGATCAAGGGGGGTAATAATTAAAAAAAAATTAAAATCAATCTCGATCCAGCTTTTTTTCTGGTTTCATCTCATACAATAACCCATGGGCCAATGCAACAGCCAAAAGTCAAGAGAAAAGACCCCTCAAACATCCAGGGATGCTACAACTCCTCCAGCAGTGCTTCAAAGAGTTACAAGCCTCTAAAGGTGTTTCCCCCCCTCATATCTGCATTGACTTTGCAAACAGGATGTTCTGGTATGGAATGAGGATGTGATAGGCGTACACTGGAGAGCCAGTTTACCCAGTTATTTACTTTAATCTCATCACACCAGGCAGCTCTGCCATGTGTGCTGACCACAGGCTGTGGCATCCCTTCAAGTCCTCCCGCTTCCCTCCCGGGCTGGTTTTGGTACCTTTGGTAATAAAAGAGCCTGTCCGGCTGAGCGCGGAGGAGCCGCTGGAGGCCGAGTCGCACCGCAGGAGGGGCTCCGCTTCATCCACGAAGAAGCATTTCTTCTCTGAAGGAGAGGGCTCCACGGTGAGGACAGCTGCCTCAGGGGGCTTGGGGCTGGGGCTGGGCGCAGGGCTGAGAGGGCTGGGGCTCACTGGCAGTGCCAGTCTGTCAACTTCCAGCTGCAGATGGGGAAAGAGAAAGTTAATCCTGACAGGGATTCACAGTGGCTTTCAGCACACCCCAGCCCAACCTTGGTGAGCAGTCCATGTGTTTGGATGGCCTCCCTCTTCCAGGGTTCCTGCTGACCCAGAGCACCCCTTTAATGCATGGTGGAGAAATCCATCCCACCTGACTCCAGGGCCAAGTAGGGGTTGGCATCAACCTCAGCATCCACCCAGCGCTTCAGCTTTTTGCTACCTTGCTGTGACCCAAGGGCACGTGTTTGGTTCATTGGTCCCAAGGAGCAGCAAGCACTGCTGGGACACATCATGCTGGGAAGCAGTACCATTTGGCTACTGGTGTGAACCCACTTCATAACTTGACTATGCTCTGCATCTTCCTTTGTGCATCTCCTGCCAACACTATCTACCCCACTCTGTGTCTCGGTGCGCAAACCTCAAGCAGAACTTTTCATAGAACATGTAAGGTTGGAAGGGACCGTTAGAGGTCATCTAAGTCCAACACCCCTGCAGTAAGCAGGGACATCTTCACTAGATCAAGTTGCTCAGAGCCCCATTAAGCCTGACCTTGAATATCTCCAGGGATGGAGCCTCCACCTCCCTCTCTGGGCAACCCGTGCCACTGATCTACTACCCTCATACTGAAGATTTTTTTCCTAATAGCCAACCTAAATCTGCCCTTTTCTAGTTTAAAACCATTACCTTTTGTCCTACTACTCCATGCCCTCATGAGCAGTTCTTCCCCAGCTTTCTTACAGGCACCTTCTAGGTATTTTCTGGTTTCCATTCCCCACAAAGGTGAGAAACAGGGGTCAGCAACCCCACATCCTTGGTCAGCAGCTTGGGCACCTTTGTAGGTCACCAAGTGCGTTGTGTGTCCCTCCTTGTCCCCCCAAGCAGGTTGCTTTAAGGACCACCCAACTTCTTCCCAAACCCTGCCTCCCTGCTCGACCTGCCGCAGAGCAGAACTGAGCACCCTTGTCCACACTGACCAACCCTCCCCACAGCATTTCACAACCCCATGCCCTCCTCCCTGCAGAGGGAAGCTCCAGGCTGCTCCCCACTAACATGCTTTTGCCTACTAACCTGGGCATTAAATAAAAGCAAAATTTGGATTAAAGGCTGTGGGAAAGGGAGCTACTGAGCCACTACCACGCTGGCGTGGATGTGCCTGTGCATTCCTCATCCATGTCGAGGAATTCGCCACCCACAAGTCACATGTCTGCTGAGAAGCCCATTAGTTCACATTAAATTAACATTGAAGCCTGTTCCTGGTAGAATAAAAGTGGGTTTTGTTTTGGTTTTTCGGTTGGTTGTTGAGTTTTTTTTTCTCCCCCATTGAAAAATGTAACAGGGGAGGAGTTGTTCTAGCTCAGCACATTACGCAACGGGCATGTTAAAAATAAGTCAGCTTTAATTTTTAATTAAAAGAATCTGCCTTCTCTTCTGAAACTCCCTTTCCAATACAACTCATCGACGAGAATCAGCCAATTGCCTACTGGGGAGCAGCAAGGGAAGGACCAGAACAGCAGCTGGCCGCTTTCCAAATCCAACACGCTCCCATTTCCCCTTTAAAAAAACCCCAAAACCAACATAAACGGGCTTATGGGCTTAGTTTATCACCATGCAACTCATCTATTTAATATCCAGCCACAAACCCACCTCCAGATTTCCAAAAAGGGGCCCCGACGGCCAAGAAGCAATTACAAGGAGGGCAAGGAGCAGCTGGCTGCCCTGGCTCTGCCTTCCCAGCAGAGAAGAAAAACCCTTCCCAGAAGCGTGCAAGTCATTTGGAGTTTAATTAAACAGCTGCTAAAGCATGCTAGGAAAGAGGAGGGGGGGAAAGAAAATCACCCGAGGTTATTTGACTGTAGGCATCCCAGGAGCCCAAAGCTTTCCAAACAGCTGAATGGCTGCGAGCTCATGAGGCAAAGCAAACAGGATGCTCAGATGCGTGTTAATATTTAAACCACAGGAGGAAAGCGAGTGGGACGGAGGGCTTTGAAAGGCTGGGGAAAGCTAAAGGTTGCTGTGAGGTGAAGCCTGTGGAATAGGTGTAAAAAACAACACTATTCATAGCCCGTGACTCATTTGCTTGAAACCACCTTGGCCATTCCTGTTTTAACAAACCGCAGCGCTCGGGCGAAACCGAGCTCTGCCTGGAAAACCCCCAAAACTCTGCAAAGCTCTTCTGCCTTTCCAGAGCCACCACGTTTCTCACCTTTCCATCATCGTTGCTGGGGTCCTGCGCTTGCCACTGAGGCTGCATTTGCACCTGCAGACAGACAGACACACGGGAGAAGGTCAGACACACGGTCCAGTGTGGAAAACCAAAGGCACTGCAGCATCCTGCCGCGACCGAGCGTGGGTCACTTATACTGGGGCGCTCTGCCAATTTATTATTTTATTGGGGTTTTTTTTAGCACTGCAGCAAGAGTTTTGCAATGCAAAAAGAGGAAAAAAACCCCCACAAATCCTAAAAGCTCCTGTGTACTCGCAGCTGTTTGGGATGCAGCTCAAGCACCGACATCTTCTTGGATGCGGGAGGATGCTCTAAGGGAGCTCAGGATGCCTGAAGGTCATTCCTGGAAGGGATAAACAGGTACAGAAGGGGATGGGTGCAGAAGACAACACAGGCTTGGCTTTATGTTCTTCTCACAGCCACTCTCAACAGCTCTCTTTGAGCTGGCAGGTCCCATTCTCTGCCTTTCGTTTTACTGTACCGCAATAAAAAGCTCCACTTGGACAAACAGAAACTGCAGCTGCTGTGCTAATGTTAGGAGGGAGCAGCCGTGGGCGTTAAAAAAGCCAACCAAAAAAAACAACCCAACCTTCCTTCAGGCAATGCTTCCCTGAAATTCCTGCTGCAGCAACCAGACAGTAAGACAGGCTTGCAGGTTTGCTGCTGCATCAGCCTGGCGCTGCGCTGCCGTGCTAGGGTCACATTTTCGTGCCCCGACACAAACACGACTCCCAAGGACTGCTGGGTTTTAAAACAAAAATAAAAACATAGGGAAATTTAGGAGGGTGCTGGAGTCAGAGAAGCAGCCTCTGCAGAGGGTGGCCACGTGCCATCCTGGGATGCAGGGTGGGGGGGATAAATTTAGCACCGAGGTGGCCGCTTCCCGGATTCCCTGCCAAAAGATGACACCCGGCTGACACCAGCCCTATTCCCAGGTCTGTTATGCCTCTCTGTAGGGTATGTGGGAGGAGAGGCCCTGGGAGAGGAAGTGGGGTGGGCTGGGTGGCAGTCCTGCACAGGTGATGCTGCAGAGGGTGGTGGTAGCAGGGGATGCTCTTGCTATGGTCCACACAGACACAGGGAGGATCTTCTTGAGTGAGCAGCTTTGCTGCTCACAGGGTGTTTGGGGGTCCATCTTCAGGACAGACCAGACCTTGGAAGGCACACCACCACTGGCTGGGCCATGAGGTCTCACTGAAGAGGCAGAGATATAACAGGTGCTGCAGAGCAGGAGGCAACCCCTTTGCCAGGATGGCAAGGGCACGGAGGTGCTCAACAGCCTGGGGTGGGAAAACCCAAATGTCCTCTCTATGTCCTTCACCTCACCAGCCAGGTTTCAGAAAAGTTCTCAACACCACCTCTGAGGCAGAGATGGAGTCCCTCTAGACATAGTAAACCTGGAGAAGAGCTACTCAAGCCTCACCATGACTCAGGATGGGCAATACCAGATCTGAAGAGGGTTTAGACTCAGACCAAAATGCCAACCATCCATGGAGAAAGCAGCTCTTCCCACCAGCCCAATCCCTTTGTGGGCCAAGCAGCAGATAGTGTCTCCGAGAGCTCCCAATGACTTATTTCTATGTGTATGTCCAGCCACTTTTCCAAGTCAAACCACAATGAAAAGCTGATGAAGCCATGATAAAGAGCTTCCAAACCCAACTACCGCTACAAGCCAGTACCAAGTTCAGCTTGCTCTGACCCCACAACCTTCTAGCTTCACCTCACTCTCCTGAGCCCAATATACTGCAAATGCAGACCCAAGGAGATGGGGCTACCACTGGAGGAAAACCTAAATTATAACCACATATAAAGTTTCTATTTTTAAGTTTATATTACTGTAGTAGTTACCAAGTTTTTGTTTAGTGCATCTTCTCCAGCCTGTTTCAAACCCAACCTTGGTCCACAGAAAACCAGTTTAAAGCAAACCTGCAATGCCTACCCCAGCAAAACCCAACCAGCCTTGCCCCTTCCCCGGGGGTCTCGCCACTTCACCCTACAGCTTTATGCCTCGAACAAAGCCTTACACAAGCCCAAAAGGCAAAGTTACATGCAGTTTTGGGTTTTCCTGCCTAGCCCTCACACAGCACACACCTCCCCGGGTAGGAAATCCATCCAACAGCTTCACCCCCCCTCTGCTGCGGATGGAGCACAATGTTAATTACTAATTAGTGGGTCCAGCCCAGTTCTGCTTTGCCAAAAGAGGAAATGAAGAGGATGGGCAGGAGCAGTCAGGGCTGGATTTCAGGAACACTGCTCAGGGCTCTTGCCCCTGCCTCCCCCAGGGTTTTGACCTGAAAAAAAAGAGGAAGAAAAGGAGCCAAGGACTCTGCCACAGCCATGTGCCTGGTCAGTGGGCCACTTTCACATCCTCTTCTCTTCCAACACCCCCCTCCCCCAAAATCCCTACAGCTTAACCTCACACCAGACCCAGCCCTGACATATCTGCTGATTTCACTGGTTTATCCCCAGCACACAATTAGCCACGGACTGAAATCTTGCTGGGCTCAGGGCTGCAGCCTCCCCCTCTCCACCTTCAGCATCTCCCTTACTCATTTCTTATTTTCCCAAGCTTTGCTGAGGCCGTGCTGAGCAAGGCTGTTTGCTATCCCTCCATCCATTCCCCGAGGGTGGCAGAGCCATAAACAAAGAGATAAGAGCTTAAAGACAGGACACATAGGGTAGCAAACATGGCCAGCCATACCAGGAACGTGCCAGGCCAGCCTGGACTAGTACAGACACCCCTCGCTATATGCAAAATGCTCTTAATCCCTCCCCCACCCCGCCCCCCCCCCCAAAAAAAATTCCCACTGCCCATGCTGCACTGAATTTTTCAGGTTTTAACCCCAAAACAGAGAACTGAGGCTGTTGGGATAGCAATGAAAACCCTCTCTCCCTCACCCCTTGGCCCCTGACCTCTATCCCTTATTTTTGTTGTTGTCAGCACCCCAGATTTGGGGTGTGCCTGTGCTCACTGAACAGTGCCTGGGCTCGCATGCAGCTGCCCAGCAAGCCTGCCTGCACAGGGAGGGAGTTTTGCAAACCTCAACCTGGAGAAGCATTTGTGGCCAGGGCCAGATTTAACGGAGCCTCACGAGTTAAAATGCACCCCAAAAGAACCAAACCCCTTCCCACAGCTGCCATGCTCACTATATTTTCTGGATCAGCTGGAAACTCCCCCCCCCTCCCCAAAAACCCACCCTAGCAAAGTGATTCAGCGGGCTAATCGCGTTTTAACCTAAATTCATTCAGCACGACGCGAGAGCAGCATAATCTCCCCCGGCTAAAACAGCCACGAGCCCTCAGCAGAGCCCTTTCCTACCCGAAGGAAAATGTTCCTGCTGCGTACCATAACCCACCAGAGACTCCCATTAATTTCCCTATTCCTATGGAGGGTTGTAAATATTTGGATTTCAACACCCTGGAGGCTGCTGCAGCGGGGGGATGGAGCAAGGGGAGAGAGCAGCTTTGCCTCTCCAAGTTTCACAGGCTGAAGCTGGATAAAGGATTTGAGAGACGGATTCGAGACAAGGATTCGATAGCTGGTGGGATGGCAAAGGGAGGCTGTCTAGGTTTAGGGTACCAACTTACTGTCTCTGAGAGCTGTGCCACCCAAAAACACAAGTTTGGGGTGTCAGCGCTTTCTTAGGATATACGACCACAGAGAGAAAGAGAGATGGGCAAACCCCCTTTAGCACCCAGGGATGCCAGGCAAGGGCTGAAGGCATCACACGGGTCAGTGCAGCCAGCCATGCATCCCTCCTGGGCTTATCAAGGGCACATCAGCACCCATTGGATGCTCACCACTGGCTTGGTTTGCCCCAAGGGCATCATGCCATTAGTCACATTAGCTGTAGGGAGGACATAGACTTTGGCATTGCTTCCGAGTCATCCTCACTCCCTCCCCAGTGCAAAAAAGCTCTTTTTATTAATTGTTTGGGTTTGGGGGGGGGGGGGGGGGGGATTTTTAATTGTTGTTAGATTTTTGGTTTGTTGGGGGTCCTTTTGGGGAAGACCACTTCTTTAGGAACAGTTGCTGGAGCAGTGCAATGCAGCACCCTCACCTGTCATCAACAGGGCAACCCGCTCCTTCGGGTCAAACCAGTCCAGTATGGAGAAACCACCTCAATTTGTCTGTGTTTGGACGGATAAATCACTGCGAGCCAAATTTGGATTAGCTCTAATTAAAGGCTTTCCAACCAACAGATTAGAAAACCAACCCAAATTAAATGACCTCAATGCTTGCTCCTGGCACTGAGCAGTCAGCTCTCCTGGTTACTTGTGGTCCAGACCACAGGAGATGCAGCTCAGCTACCAGCACAAGGTCCCAGGGCTCCGTGCCTCCTTGCACAAGCTGCTTGCCCCAGCTTTCTGCATCCCTCCCAGGGTTACTCCATCACCACCCACATCCACAGCACGGGAGCTGATTCAGGGAGAGGAGGCAGACAGGTTACAGCAGGTAATGCTCAGGAGAAACACAATGTGCTGAATCTGCACCCTGGGGTGTTTCTGAGGTTAAACGTCCCACGCGCTGCTTCAGCACAGCAACCAGTCCAGGACCTTCAGGGCAGAAGAATGGCCAACACCTAAGGTTGACTGTGAGGGATGCTCATCCAAAAAAGCCCATTAGATGCACAGGTGAGAAAGATGTGCCAGCTCAGGTGAACTTCTTAAAAAAATACCTCCTTTGCTGAAATGAGCCCTGTTTCTCATGTAGACCCACCTGAGTGAGCTGCCTGAAAAATCAGCAACCTGATTTTACCTATTTCTCAAAAAACAAGTGAAAGCTGTGGGGGACCACCAGGCTCTGGGTGCTGCTGGATGCTGGGGAACACAGCACACTGTTTTAAGCAGCAAATATAAACATCCTCCAGGAGAGCTGATCAGGAAGTCCAGAAGACAACCTGCTCACAAGCATCCACAAGATTTGGGTTTGCTCTTTGGAGCACCCATTTGCTGTATTTCAGAGTCACAGGCATGAACCTATGGTGAGCAGCTGGCTCATGGTTACTCCATCATCAGGAGTCTACCATCCCAAAAGTTCACCTAATAAATCCCATTCCTGGAGCTACCACCCCTATTTTTTGCTGTTTGAGAAGAACCACCTGATAAGGCTTGGCCAATACAGTGTTTGGAAGTGCTGAGCACTGCACAACCCAAGTCTGTTAATAATTAGGCATTGTGCTGACGAACAAGCCCCACGTTTTATATGACGCTCTAGCCCAGCACTTTGTTGCAGTACTTGAAGTCACAGCAGAAACTAGGAAAACCAAGGTTACTGCCCTTTAATCCACGTGGGCAGAATAATGATTTTCTCCACCTCTCCTTTTTCCAAATCTAATTTCATCCCAGACTTTCCATTTAATTTTTTTAATCTTTGATCTAAAACAACCCTAAAACATCTTGGAAAATGGTAGGAAAACACAAAGGTTATGTGCTGCTTAATTATCAAGAGCTGGAAGGAAGAAGACAAACCTGGATGCTCACAGTGATAGGGCAGGAGCAGGAGCGAGCATGCAGCTGGCACCGTGAACCTACCCAAAATTTGGGCAGGATGCACAGGGTGATACTTGGCATGCATCCAACCTGGGGTCTCAGAAACAAAGCCCAGGACTCCTGCTAACATACCAAAACTTGTGGTTTCACACCCTGGTTACAAGAGACCAAGTTGTTTGGTATGCTAAATGAAGTCACATGGGATGCTTGAGAGTGAGGGGACCACAGTCCCTCTTACAGGGGAAGTTTGGGATGGTCAGAATAGGATTTAGGAACCCCCTGCCCTGACAAACACACTAACCCATGGTCTTTGCTATACACAAAGGTCCACCTTGCCAGCCCCACCCATCCATTCCCATCTGGGTCACTGCTAAGGCCAAAGATACTTGACCACCTGGTTTAGGAGGAAGAACCCTCCCTCAGCCACCCACCACCTCCATCCACATGCTGTCCCACTGGCTTACAAGTTCAGAAGAAGCCCCATCCACCACCTTTAAAATTATTTCCAGAAGACCACGGAGTTATCAGAGCCAAAATCACACTGACAACAGGTAAGGCAGAGGTGGCCAAAACCCGACCAAAGGCCACCAAGGCAGCTCCAAACAACTTACACCCAGCTGAGACCCAGCTGCAGGATATCCTGCGGTAACTTATTTACTCCGCCAAAACATGGGACAGCTTGTTTTAAACCCAGAGCTGCTGCAGAAAGGCAACAGTTCTAGATGACGGCACACGTGGAGCCACCATCCACCACACTGGAGGGAGTGACTTGCTGCTTCACAACAGGAACACTTAGTGCTCAAGATTCCTTGGCCCTTCTCACAAAATCCTGGGTCTTTACTTACAGCATTTAAGAACAAGTTTAAAGGGGGATGCTGTTTCCTCCACCTCCCCATCACAAGGGCACAGGTCCTGCTGGTGGCGTTCAAAGATACATGCAAACCACAACACGCAGGACTTAAGAGCCTGTCAAAGAGATGAGATTTTGAGCAAAGCCCGTCATTACCGGTGTGGTGTCCTCCATCAAGCCTCGGATCTTCTCCACCACGTCGTTACGGCGGTGCTGGCGGAGGGCGCTGATGAGCTGGGCCAGGCTGGCCTCAGGCCCGCGGATGGTCCAGTGCTGCAAGGCGGCGTAGGCCCGCTCGTGGTCAGCAGCGTAGCCATTGGAGAAAGCTGCCACCTCGCGCTCGCTGGCATTGCACAGGAACTGGTAGATGTCCTTCCACTGGCTTCCCACCTGGGCTGCCACCAGCTTCAGGATGTCAATGCCTGCGGGACACAAGTGCTACAGGTGAGGCACAGGGGTCTGCAGCCTCCCAGCTGTTGCAGATCTAAGCTTCAGCAAAGCTTTTCCCATCACCAACAGCTATGTTTCATTCTTCTTTGGCTGGTCTTTGGAGATTTTATTGTCGTTATTATTACTATTAAAGACTGTTCATGAGCCCAGGCTGCAAGGAGCTCTGCAGACAAGCAACAGCCGTAACATGCTCAACACAAGCTACGTAAGGAAGGAGTGCCAGCCAGACCCACATCTTGCTCCAACTAAGCACATGCACTCTAAAATGAGCCATGTTAATTTAACTGTAAGATTTCCTGTGCTGTTCAGCACAGGCAGAACCCTGGTACTCAGCCACCACCCGGCTGCAGGAGCAGGGGGGGATGGCAACACACATGCCTGCATTGCAGCCACAACTTCCAACAGGCACTGGATTAAGAGATGAGTCATCAAAGTGTCGCTATAAAGATGAATATTTCCATAACAGAGCACCTAGAGCAGCTACCATCACACATAGAGCCATTTCCAGTTCAGATTGGTGGGGTGACTCAGTTACAGGATGGGAGACCCTGCATTAGGTCATACAAGAATGCAAGATCTACTGTGGGATTTGTGAGGCCGATGAGGCCCTGACACAGGGTACCCAGAGAAGCTGTGGCTGCCCCTGGATCCCTGACATGGTTCAAGGCCAGGTTGGATGGGGCTTTGTGCACCCCAGGCTAGTGGAGGGTCTCCCTGCCCATAGCAATGGGTTGGACTATATGGGCTTTGAGGTCCCTTCCCACCCAAACCAGTCTGTGGTTCTATGATCTGAAGAAAAATAAGTCAGAGCTTCCCCCAGAGAAGCCCTTGAGACACGTTGGCTCAAGCAGCGAGGGTTTCCTTCCTTTAGCTTTGGCAGCAACACAAATACCACACTCATCCCTGTATCTACTCAGAGGTCATGAACTAAACCTTCAAATAAAGCCACAATAGCTAATTAAGCCCGTTTAATCAAGCTGAGCAACACCTTGTTTCAAAGCACCACACGAACAGTTTGTGTAGGTGACCTGCAAAGAGAAACTCACTTTGTCCAGAGAGGTAACCACACCTTGGGTGAACCCCGAGCCAGCACCTCTCCATCCCTCCGTGACTACTCATCCATGCATCCACAGGCATGAACAGCTGCCGGCAAAGCTAGCTACTTATTGAGGGATACCAAAGCCAGGGTCTTTCCTGATGGCCTAAAATGTAACCATTTCTAATGCAGTTTTGACTAAATCTCCCAACTGCACCTTCAGGTCACAGCCCTGAGAATAGCCAAATAGACATATGTATATGTGTGTGTGTGTATATATATAAAAACACTACAGTGCCTGATATATATATATATCATCTCCTTTAGACATACAATATAAATGTGAGATATATGTAAGCACACGCATTTATCCATACAGCCTTATATTTTTATAGGTGTATATACATTTATCTCTCTCTATATATTTTATATATGTCTGTATATACACACACATGCATGAAAAGACTACACAGCCTCTTGTAGGTATTTTTGACCCCAACTCTTCCCACTATTCAAGCAGGCTTATCAAGACCTGCTATAAACAAGAGTTCAGTTTTCACTTCCGAGCTAGATAACGTAGCCATGACCCCACAGCACTCACAGCACCCACAGCCAGCGTTCGACCCGCTCCACAGCGGAAACACCAAAGTACAAGCCGCCTTTTGTGTATCCCTATCCTCCTCCCACTGTCATCACCCAATCTCCCTCCCCAGATGATTTAAAGTGACGTGGCTGTACTACTGCACACAAGAGGTCCGAACATCGGGGTTTCTCCTACCCATAAAAGCTCAGCCCACCAGCCCTGCACAGGGGATGCAGCCACCACCCCACCTCCCACCCCCACTTCCCCCAGCCAAATCAACCACACAGGGCTTGGTTTTAATTACAGAGGTTCATGAGAGATGAGGGGAAAAAAGGAGGGTGTGGGGGAAGCCCTCTTATTATTCAGAATAAGCTCAAGACAAAGGAAACGTTCCCCAGCATTAAACGGCTGCAAATATGGTACTGAGATTTATGAGGGGCTAATTATCTGAGGCACATAAATACACGCTATCGCCCGTCGCATTTCAACAGGGTAGCAGGAATTAAGCCTGGCCTCGTTAACTCCTCCCATTACTCAAAGACAAATTCCTCTCCCTCAACACCTTTATATCCATCCCAGCTGTCTGTCAGTCCCGTGCAGGACGGACACGCAGCCCAGATCAGTCCAGCAGCCAAGTCTCGTGCCTTCAGATACCACACCCCTGTATCAGTGAGAAGCCCAAAAATCCAAGTTTGGAGTCTGATCCTTTAAACCAGCAAATTGAACCAGTTTTGCTGGTTTTATGCCAAAACTACCAGGCTTGTGCAGCCAACGCTCAATTTTATCCCTGACTTGGAGGGTAGGAAAAGCTCCACGAGGCTTGTGCACCAAGGGAGCAGCAGCAACGCAAAGAGGGGGGAGCAGGCCCGGCGCTGCCCATTATATATCTCAGGGAGTAAGTCATTAGCACAGAGATTTTTTTACCCTCATATGCAGAGATTTTTTTTTTTTCTTCCCCTGGGTCAAGTGATATATAGATGATACTGTCCATTTATATCCATATATATCCATATGCATATATGGATATATATGTATATAATGTATGATAGAAATATATATTCTTATATAAACTATATATGTTTTTCTATTTTTATAATATATAGATATAAAAATTAAATGCTGCTCATCTTCTCTATTAAAATATTATCTTATTTATAATATCTTACATTACATATCATTATATATTATTTATATATAAAGAAACACATATCTTATATGTTAAAATGAGCAGAGTGAGGTGTGTGTCCCCCACCAGTGCTGTCCTGCAGTGAGACAAAGCATTACAGCTGGGTGGAAGCTTTTCCCACTCCTGCACACATCATACAGAAGCATCAGAACACAATTTGCTGGTTTATGACCCCCTCCAACATCACACACCTACTCCTCCCAGGTAAGGAAAAGCCCAGGTACTACCTGCTCCCATCTACGCATTTAGTGCTGGTAAATCCCAGTGTTTCGAGATGCTGTACTGGTGAGAAATGTTTTCAGCTGGCCGTAACTTGATTTGTGCTGGTTTTAATGCAGTAGCATGGTGTTTACATCCTGATGCTCTCACACAAGGCTGACGACACAAAGCGCTCATGCCCCTGCTGACATTTTCACTTCTAGTATATTTAATCTTACCGCTCAATAAAGCGGCCCCATAAACATGTTTATATCCCTTGGCACTAATATCCCAGGGCACGAGAAGGCACCGCACAGCAGAGGACTTAATGGCGCATAATAATCTTTGGAGAACAAATGTTCCATTAAAAACGAATTTGGAAATGTCTACCTTAATACTATAAGAACCTTAAACTCATTTTCTTGCAACTATTAAATGAATTTAAGCCCCATATGTTCGCCACATCCACTACAATATTGTGCAAACAAAACCCTGGAGAGATATGGAAGAGGCACAGACGCGAGCACAGATTTGGCTCCAGTCAGTTACAAAACCATTGCGCTCTCTCTCCTCTCTGTTCTTGAAAAATAAGATTAAAACCATTACATGACAAGTTGGGGCTGCACGCTGCCAAGTACGACTGCTCAAGAAATTTACAGTAACTTAATTCACTTGTTCAGAACTAAAATAAAATGTTAATGCTCATAATAAGCTTATGGTCCCGCTATTTCCATATTTCCAGGAGCCCTACAAGTTACTCTGCTGAGCACTAACAGTGCTGGAGCGTCCCGTTGGGATGGGAAGGGACCTGCCAGGGTGCATGGAGTAAAAACCCCGGGTCCTGGGTCCTCCCCAGCCACCAAACCTTCTCCCACCACGCTTATCTGTGTGCTGAGGCTGGAGATGATGCTCAAAGCCCTCCAGACCCCAGCAGTGCCAAGTAAAATGGCCAAGCTCAGTGGGTACGGTGCTTCAAGCCACCCGTTTCATGCTTCCCACACATGGCTGGTCACGGCCATGTCGGTGCCACACTAAAGCTGCTCTGAGCTTGCAAAGACCAGAGAACAGCCCGTGAGCCCAAACCTTCCTCCTTCTTAGCACAGGGAACAGCCTAGGAGAGCTGTCATCACCCTGTTGTTAAAGGAGGAGGCTACCACCACCCTCTCCATCACCACCACCATGGACTATCACCATCTATCACCCAGCTTTGCTTGCCTTGGGCACTGGAATTAGGGGAGCCCTGGCTGTGAAACCCCCACGGCTGCATCCAGCAGAGCTGTGTGTGCCATGGCCATCCCAGGCAACAACAGCCTCCGAAGGATCCAGGACATCCACGCATGCCTTGGGTACCTGGGCAGGTAGCATTTTAATTGCTATTATCTAAACAATGCAGTTCTTACAATGCTCTGATATAATCACCTCACATTTTAAGGTGGTGATAACCCCGGAGCGATGCAGAACTTCCCTTCAAGCCAGGACAAGGCCAACACATTGCATACAGGCAAATGCCCTAGGGTGGGTGTACACAAGGGAACAAGAGTCCAACCAGACACATATGCAGCCAGAGCAAACCCATGGAGACAAGTCCAGAGACAGGCAGATACCTGCAGAGCAGCGCTGCTGAATACACCTCCAGCTCACCCACACTGATGCTGAGCCGAAGGGAGGACCTTCCTGGAGAGGCAGTGCTGGTGTACAGTCATGTCTCCTGGCCTTCCTGGAGAGGCTGGTGTACGGACATGTCTCCTGTCTCTTTCCCAATCCTTCCCATAAACGCTATTTCAGTGACTTTCATTTGCTTATTTCTAATTGGATTCATGATTTTTTTTTTCCCCCCACCCATTTCCAGCAACTTCAGATGTCTCCCACCTCACTGTGGTATAGTTTGGCACAGACAAAACACTCCTTCCACTCATGAATGTCACTAAGGTGGTCATCACACAAGCACATGGGACTTGGCTGATTCTCTTGAGCTTGGTCTGGACAAGCCTCACCCATCTCCTGTAGCCCTGCTATTGACAGGTGGGATGTGCACCCAGTTCTTGGGCCTCAAGCAGAGCAAGAAGCCAATGTGGTGCAGCACTGTGACCTGCAGTGCTGGCAGGCTCATGGCTCACACCTGCAAGAGACCATTTCTCTTCTCTGCCATGCCTTCACATCTTCAAGCAAACTCAAGAGGAGAGGAAGATCTACCCTAACAGAAAGCTACACCCAGGCACTTAAGAGCAGATACAGCAAAGTGTAACCACAGTAGCCACAGAAAGACTTCGGTTCCTTCCTCTCCCCACCCTCTCACACACCAAAAGCTGTCATTATTTTCATTTTCGGAGCTCAAACCAAAAGTTACTTGGTATTTTTCAGACAAGTGGTTGTTGAGAAGCTGCTGCCTTTAAGCAAAATTCCCATGTTCAGGTCTACAAAGCCCTCCCAAGCCGTGTGTCCTCCCATCCCACCAATAATGGACATCACACAGAGAAAAAGATTAACACAGCATCAGTTCAAGTCTATACAGCTAGAAAGTAAAGCTCAGGAGATCCCCCTGGACCTGTGGCACACAGGGGCTCATACAGAAGAGCAGCTCATCTGCCCATGGTTCCCAAGCCAGCTTCACGCATTTTCAGAAAGGCTGGATTTCAGGACACTCAACACTCCAGACCTTCATCATCAGGGACAGGTCCCACCTGTTCACCCATGACACATGTGGGAACTGACCTCCACCATCCCAGTACCACTCCGAGTTGGAGTTCCTGGTGCTTCAACCACCTGCCCACTGATGCAGGTATCCCAGGGATGGACAATATTAATTCGTAGACCTCATGCAGTGACAGATCCTGACTGTGACAGGCTGGCTGGATTTCAACTCTTGCACTGATCTTGAGGATGAAGCATCATGGGTAGAGAGCACAGCCCAAGGGCACAGACAAGTCAGACAGAAGAACCGCAGTGATGCAGCCCAACCCTCCCCTACATTCACATAAAAGCCCCGAATCACTGCAAACCCAGCTCTGTTGCTGAGCTCAGCCCACCTACCTCCTCCAAATATCCTCCTGACTCATGTGAAACACAGCCACAGCAGCCTATTTTTACCTCTGAGCACACAGGCAGATCCTGTGTGCACAAGCGAGCCAGGATGCAGCACATCCAAACTCCGCTTGACAAGACACCACAGGCTGGGGCAAATCAGGCCTGAGAAAGCCCAAATACCCAACAGAAGTACCTGGCCAAAATTTAAACATTTTCCCGACCCCCAGCAAAAAGGGAAGGTTGTTGGAAACTTTTATTTCTCCTATGCAAATATATTTCAGGTCCTACCCTGAGGTGGTTTGGAAGGAGCACAAGATGCTGCACACGGGTTGGGGCAATCAGCGGTATCAATACAGGGTAGGTGGTGGATGAAGGGATTGAGAGCAGCCCTGAGAAGCAGGATTTGGGGGTGTTAGGGCATGAGAAGCTCAATGTGGTCCAATAATGTGTGCTTGCAACCCAGAAAGCCAACTGTGTCCTGAGCTACATCGAAAACAGAGCGACCAGCAGGTCCAGGAGGGGATTCTGCCCCTCTGCTCTGCTCTGGTGAGACCCCACCTGGAGAACTACATCCAGTTCTGGGGTCTTCAGACAGACATGAAGCTGTTGGGATTGAGTCCAAAGGAGCCCATGAGGAAGATAAAAGGGCTGGACCACCTCTGCTATGAAGACAGGGTGAGAGAGTTGGGCTTGTTCAGCCTGGAGAAGAGAAGGCTCCAGGGAGACCTTACAGCACCTTCCAGTACCTGAAGGGGCTACAGGAAAGCTGGAGAGGGACTGGTCACAAGGGCAGGGAATGACAGGACATGGAATAGTTTTAAACTGAAAGAAGGTAGATTTAGATTAAATATGAGGAAAAATTTCCTTCCCTGTGCAGGTGGTGAGGCCCTGACACAGGGTGCCAGGAGAAGCTGTGGCTGCCTCTGGATCCCTGGCAGGGTTCAAGGCCGGGTTGGATGGGGCTTTGGGCACCTGGGGCTAGTGCAGGGTTGAAACTAGATGGGCTTTGAGGTCCCTTCCAACCCAAACAAAGGCTTTAACAAGAGTCTTTGTCCCCACAGGAGGAAAAGACATGCTTACTAGCTCAGACTCATTAGCAATTTGCTAATTTTCCCATGGAGAACAGTGCTGGTATCAGCCCTTACCAGGAGCCAGTGATTCACATCTTCAAGTGCTGTCTGGACAACAAACCATTAAATGGTGATGTTTGGGGTTTTCTTTAAGGAAAAAAAACAACAAACCAAAACTCTTGCAGGGCAGGAAACAGATTCCTGACAAACAATTCCCACACATTCTCCAGAAAATAACCAAGCCAGGCAGTTGAGGAAGGCCTGTGATAAACCACATGCCATTACAAACATGTTTTGGACCCAGAAACTTGTGGGTCAGCACAAGACCAGACCTCCCTTCCTACCACAGAATGGTAGAATGGACTAAAGCTAAAGGAGGGAAGGTTTATATTAGATATTAGGGGGAAGCTTTTCACAGAGAGAGTGGTGAGGGGCTGGAACAGGCTGCCCAGAGAGGTGGTGGATGCCCCATCCCTGGGGGTGTTCAAGGCCAGCTTGGATGGGGCCCTGGGCAACCTTGTGTAGCTCCAGGCCTGGAGGTTGGTGGCCCTGCCTGTGGCAGGGGGGTTGGAACTCTGTGATCTTTGGGGTCTCTTCCAACCCAGACCATTCTATGATTCTACCACATGCCACATGGCAGTCACCTCTGTAACAGCATCTTTGCTGTGACCCTCCTGGGCGAGCTCCAGCCCAGCACCACAGGATGCTCTCCCCATGTGCCTCCCTACACCAGCATCATTCTTCCTTCAGTTTAAAAGAAAAGAGACAGTGTATTTTATGTAATTATTAAATTTTTAACTGCTTTCACAGAGTTAATCTTCACTGTAACCGTCTCAGACAGCTGGTAACCCTTGAGCAAGCACACTGCTGCAGCCAGGGCCATATAAATATCCAGACACTCACAGATGCCAACCCGAGGATTAAATTTGCCTCCTGCATTTTCCCCTGCTTCCCAGTGAAGCCTTGGCAAGCGGGGGGGGGAAAATATCTGCCTTGTTATTTGAGGAGTTGTATGTGCGAGCCTCAGCGATGTGAGACATCACAGCCCTCCCAGCACAGAAATCCAGAAATCAGTGCCAGGTTTCAGGCAAAAAACAACCCCAAAAACAAACCAAGCTTGGTGTGGGGTTTTTTCCTACAAGAACAGTCCCCTCTCTGCTTGCAGAGCTGCCCTGCCTCCAGCACTCGGCCCCACACCTTTGCAAGCAGGCACAAATCCTGATTCCTTATTAAATTAATCCAAGGCCTGCCCAGGGACTTGGACCGTGGGTTAGTTTGGTGATTTGGTTTTCGGGGGTATTTTTAAAGCAGATTTGGGCCAAATGGTGTGGAGAGATGGCTTGTGTAGCGATAAACACTGGAAGTGATCAAGCACCCGTCTTCAGGCCTGCTAATCCAGTAAGGCTGAGGAGCACGTGATAAACCTGCACGTGATTACATTTCCTACTCTTTACACAGGGCAGCGACCTCCCTCACTTGCATTTTCCAAGGCTCCCTTTAACCATAAAGCCTTGATCAGCTCCTGCACACACCCTTTGGAAACCACACAGCTTCCCAAAGGGTCAAGATTGAGTTCGGGGCAAACCTGAGCCAAGTTTTAAGTTGAGTAGTTTGAGTAAAATGGTGTTTCAAACACATCAGATGTCACCCCAAAGCTCCCACAACCAAGGTCTGCACCAAGAGTTGCTTCATTCCACTCTGAAGTGAGTTGGAGCAAGCACAGCATGGAACGCAGAGCTCCCATGCGACCAAAGATGCTTCAGTGAGGAAGCAATCCTGTTTTAAGGCTCAGCAGTACCACAACATCCATTTTCCTCATCGTGCACAGCACATATGTGCCCCTTCCAATGTAACAAGCTCCCTTTCTGCCTGGGTCTCCCTCTGTAAAGATGAACATGCCAACATTAGGGGACCAGCAATCATCTTCATATCATTAAGCTACAGATGCCAGAAGAGAGACTGCTCTGGAAAACAAAACCCAAATAAACCCACCAAAACCCAGGCAACACCTTCTGCCTCTCTGTTTCAGCAGGTAGACAGACATTGATCCCACATCTCACGCTCTGCCTGAGTCATATTAAGGTTCGTACACAAGCCCAGGGCTGCTCCTCTCTAGGTGTAACTGCAATTACCAAATTACGCCAGCAGCAATGGGCACACCTGCCCTCATGAGATGCTGCTGGGTAACTCTGCCCTACCTGTGGTGTGAGCACAAAACCTTGAGGCCACAACAGTTTGAGATGGGTGAAGCTTTTAACCCCATCCTTCCTCCCCTTGCAGATCCACAGCAGCTCCTCATCCTCGCTCTGCCTCCCAGCATGATGCTCCTCCCACCAAGCTGTGACCAGCTGATCAAAAGGCAAAACTAACCCTACAAAACCCCAAACACCAAGCGCAAATATGTGGCTTTCACTTCATTTACCCATACAAGCACTAAGGAGGGATCCTAAAGTAGCATTCAGTGCCAGGTAGTCACCCTGTAGACCTGCAGAGTGCCATCCCTGAAGCTGGGTTTCCTTATTTAGGGTAGTAATTGAGTGGAGAACACCACCAGGCTTAAGGAAGAATATCCACTGCTGGGCTGTTTCATGCACTTGCTCTCCCTTCATTAGGTGACAGAGATCTAGAGAAAAGATGACTTATGTGTAGGCAACCCCACCAAACTCTCTTCTTGTCTCTTGGTACATCATGTCACACAGCTGCTTCTACACACAGGTTTTACCCCAAGATGTAACGTTTTACCCAGTCTCTTGCCTTCCATCTTCTGCTACTCAGTAGGTGAAAGTCAAAGAAAGACAACATCACCAGCAATTTCTGCAAGATGATTTCAGGCTCATCTTCATGTTTGTCAGAGACTGACACCAAATTTGGCATTTCCAAGATGTTCAAGATACAGGCTTCTATTCTCCATTTATGACAAGCTCAACTCCTTGTCTTTGCAAACAGCTGAAGAAATGAAATGAGATGAGCCAGCAGTATGCCCAGGTGGCCAAGAAGACCAACAGCATCCTGGCCTCTATCAGGAATAGTGTAACCAGCAGGAGTAGGGAAGTGATAATTCTGTTATACTCAGCTCTGGTGAGGCTGCACCTTGAATACTGTGTCCAGTTTTGGGCCCCTCACTACAGGAAGGATGTTGAGATGCTGGAGCACATCCAGAGGAGGGCAACAAAGCTGGTGAAGAGTTTGGAACACAAGTCCTGTGAGGAGCAGCTGAAGAAGCTGGGGCTTTTTAGTCTTGAGAAAAGGAGGCTGAGGGGAGACCTTATCGCTCTCTACAACTACCAGCAAGGTGGTTGCAAAGATGTTGGGGTTGGTCCCTTCTCTCATGTGACAAGTGATAGGATGAGAGGAAATGGGTTGAAATTGCACCAGGGGAGATTTAGGTCAGATATCAAGAAGAATTTCTTTATTGAAAGGGTTGTCAGGCATTGGAACAGGCTGCCCAGGGAGGTGGTGGAGTCACCGTCCCTGGAGGTATTTAAAAGGCATATGGATGAAGTCCTTAAGGACATGATCTAGAGGTGGGCTAGGCAGGGTTAGGCTGTGGTTGGACTCGATCTAAAGGGTCTCCTCCAACCTAAGTGATTCTATGATTCTACAGATTCTAATTCTATTATTCATCATGATTCTAAAATAAAGGGACTGTTTAGAAGAAAGTGCTTCCAGCTTGTAGGTTGTTCTTCATCTTCTAAAAGAAAGTAGTCACACAAGCTGAAAACCACAGAGTGTCATCATCCCAGTACCGTTAAGACACCCCACTAATTTCTTGGGAAGCCTTTACCAAACTGGTTTTCCCCTTTGGATTCCCACCTGCAGGGCCAGAAAGTAAAAGCCAGCTGAGGCAGAAAGAAGCCAAATTTCTCCAACCACAACTGGTGCTGCTCCACCCTCAAGGTCCTGCACAGACAAGACCTGGGAGAATCCCTGCGTGGGGACAGACGTGGAGGTAGACTGGCTGCTAACTCAGGACATTAGTCCTCACAAGCTCTTCCTAGACCTCTGAACCGTTTAATCCAGTGAGAATTACCAGCATTTGCTGTCTTGCCTGGAACACGTCCATGTTAAGGACACGGGTCTTGTTTTAACACCGGCCTCCCAAGCCACCGCTATTTTTAGGTTTGGGCTGTTATTTAAGGGCACGTATTATGATCAGAGAGAGCACAGGGCGTAGACACCAGCTCAGGGGAAGATAAGCAAAGGCAAAACGCCCCATGGCAACAGCTGCTGCCCAGGGTCTCACGTGTAAACTGCTGAAGCAATTCAGTACATCAAGTGCCACCAGGATCTGGGCAAGAGGTAGAGCTGCCGCTTCCACCCAAAAGTCCTCCTCTTTTGGGAAGGAGCCCAGTCACAGCGAGATGTCTTTGTTCCAGCACTGAAGGGTGCTGGTGCCACCCTGACCGTGCTTCATCCAGAATCGATGAGTTTAAAGAAATTGGCAATAAAAATTGATGATAAAGCCCTCTAAAGGGGCAAAGCCCCAGAACACCAGCTGTCCTGTCTGGCGTTATGGGAGGTGCACAGGGTGCCAGCGTAAGGGCAGCCGCCCAAGCACAGCTCCTCTGAGCAGTACCTACGTCAGACCTGGTCTTCCCTTTCAAAGGTTAAAGCTGTTTACTGAAAGGATTAGGAGGGAGGAGATGGTAAACTAGGAGGAAGCGGGGGGAGACTGTGCGTAACGGCTACATACACAGGCTTCGCCCCGCCATAAACACACCCTAACTCCTTGTTGGCACGACCAGCCAATGTATAGGTGGGGAGGCCATATGGATGTCGGCACATTGCCAGCACCAGGGCATGGGGCTTCACCCCTAACCTCAGAAGATGATTTAAACCTAAGTGCTTGCCCTCCACACCCCTGGTTTGCAACCACAAACCAGGCTGGCACCTGAAAGACTGGGGAGCAGCTGTGGTCCTCACATCTTCCACGTGAACGTAAGGAGGAACTTTTTCCCTGTGAGGGTGACAGAGCCCTGGGACAGGCTGCCCAGAGAGGTTGTGGAGTCTCCTTCTCTGGAGACATTCAAACCCCACCTGGATGCTGTCCTGTGTGATCTAGTCTAGGTGATCCTGCTCTGGCAGGGAGGTTGGACTAGATGATCTTTTGAGGTCCCTTCCAACTCCTAACATTCTATGATCCATGGAGGCTTTGCTCTGGCTGCCTACCGTGGCAGGATCTGTGCTAACAGCACAGGAGGAGAAAGATTCCCTCTCCACAACAGCCCAAAGATTGATCTTGGCTGTATTCACCCTTGCCAAAACGCTGCTTCAGGAGGAAGAGTGATTTGGGCACACTGCTGGAGCAGCAGAAAGCTACGCCATGATGCTGCAGCTCTGCAGTCCGCCTTGGCTGTGCGGCTGGTTATTAAATAAAAGGTCAATTCCTCTACAGCACTACATCTTCTCTTGTTTCAAGTAAACAGCCTTAAGAGCCAGACATTTCAACGGGAAAACCAAATAGGGGCTTTATACGCTGCCGTGGAGGAGAACAATTTCCACGCCTGACACGACAGAGCACCACCAGCAAGTAATGAGCAAAGCCCTTGCAGCTAACGCAACGCGATCAAGGCAACACCAGAGCTGCACTAAAAGCAAGACAAAGCATTAATTTGTTCGTGCCTGTCCGCTGGCCTTCGCTGCACAAAGTTCAGCTGAGGACATTCGGTGGCAGGAGGAAGTCAGGAAGCCACCCCCATGTCAACACGGAACCAGCGTGACTACTGCAAGAACGCCTGGGAGGGATGTGCAAAACCACCCAGCCAGGAGCCCCAAGTAACAGGGCAATTCACTTCCAGACCTCGGCAGCGTGATCAGACGCTGGGCCAGTTTATCAGCTAAGTGTGGCTTTTGCTGTTACATCCAGCTGAGCAAGTGGGTTTGATGCTCTAACTGAATTCAGCTGCTCAAGGCTCTCAGCCATAGAAGGGTCAGGGTTGGCAGGGACCTCTGGAGATCATCTACTCCCACCCTCTTGCAGGTTGCACAGGACAGCATCCAGGTGGGTTTCAAATCTCTCCACACAACCTCTCTGGGCAGCCTGTCCCAGTGCTCAGGCACTCTCACAGCAAAGAAATCTGTCCTCATGTTGAGATGGACCTTCCCATGTTCCAGTTTGTGCCCACTGCCCCTTGTTCTGCCACTGAGCACTACTGAGAAAAGCCTGGCCCCATCCTCTTGGCATCCACCCTTTAGATATTGGTAAGTACTGATGAGATCACTTCTTGGTCTTCTCTAAACTAAACAGACCCAGCTCTCTCAGCCTTTCCTCATGAAAGAGGGGCTCAGTCCCCTCATCAACTCTGTAGCCCTTGGATGACATGAGACTGGAACAACTCACCTGGGGAAGCACAGGATGACCCAGAAATGCTGTGCCCCAAAGGATGACAAGACATGGGAGCTGGGTTATGGGCTAAGCAGAGCCTCACTACCTATCACCATTCTCTAACCTGAGCCATGCTTGGTGACCAAGTACACAGCACTGCCCAACAATGCAGCTCCAACAGCCTCCAGGAGAAGGGACAGCTGCAGCACAGGGTCTGAAATGTCACCTCAGAAACCAGAGCTGCATCCACTCAGAGCAAATTGGCCCGGTCCCTGCACTTGGTCACTCCCCACCCTGTTCAAACCCATCCCTGCTCTGAGATAACAACATCCACTGCTCAAAAAGGAAAAAAAAATCCCACCCAAAACAGCAGTATGAAATTCAACCAACTTGTAATTAAGGTCATGGGGAAATAAGTTACTGCTAGTAGCTACCAGCCACTTTTGGCCAACAAACCACAGCCAAAGCCATGTAGTGTTTCTGGTAGTGCCCACAAATAAGGATGTTTAATACAGTTCTGTAACCCCACTGCAGCAAGATCACTTGCCATCACCTCAAGGACACCACTTTGGGTACCACAGATTGTAGGGACAGTGGAGTGCAGGGGTTACTGGAAAAAGTTAATCACAAAAGGAAAAAAAGCTCAAGAAACTGAACCCCAAGAATTCTAACGAGTTAAAAGGAAACTGGTAACACAAGGCACAAAACTAATTCCAGCAAGACCTTACTGGTTCTATAAATGCATTAACAAAGACAAACAAAGTGTAGGTCTATTAATCAGCAGGAAGGAGAAGAGAGCATACGACAGAAGACGCCCTACTCAAAGCCTTCTTTGCTTTGTACTTAAGCACTCAAGGATGACTTTTATCAAGAACTGATGTCTCAAAACCTTCCAATCTTTTTTCAATCCACTCTTTGTTTGGCCTCCTCCCTTGTTAAAAGTGCTTTTCTAAAGGTTAACTGTGAACAGTTGTTTAAGGTTGAGCAACCTCAACCCAAACTAAGGACTCATCAATGCTGACTGTCTACACAGGATAAGGGAGGGGGTCAAAATTGCCACCACAGAGTTGCAGAAGAATAACCATGCATCCTGCTAAGGAGATCATGGCTGCTTGGTGCTTACATTCATGCCACCATTGTTGATTTTTACAAATTTCAATGTAATGAGCCCTGCAGGGCACCTTTATAAAGCCCTATCAAAAAGCTGACAGCAAGTCATCCACCAAAAGAACACAAAACACTAGAGCAGAGCCCCCCAGGTAGACCTCACAGCACTCATGGAGCTGTACACCTCCAAACACAGCCTTTAAGGACAGTCTTTTTGGCTCCAGCTTGGGCGAAGGGCTGGGCACACAAGTCAGCAGTCAGGATTTAGGGCTAAGAACCAGAAATTGAGGTGCTGCTAAGTGGTGGGGGAGGATTCAGTCTTCCAGAAACAGGATGGGGGGAAAAGGATGACATGAAAGACAACCAGACGCACATCTGAGTCACAAATAAGGAGTGACACAGAAAAGCGGAAAGGGGAAGAATAAAAAGAAACAGAAGGAGCCACTTCACCCAAGGATGGGCAGGGAGGAGATGAGCTGGGGTGACATTCCCTCCATTAACTCTTCCTTCAGGAGCAGGGATACACCATGGCAAGAAGGATGAGGAGAAGCCAAAGATAAAGAAATATCTGAGGAACAAGTGTATGGGCTTTGTCCTTACTACAAGACCCAACAGTCAAATAAAGCAATCTGACACTGGACAGCCTTTCCAAAGCACCGCATGGGATGGCACAGAGGACACCACCACCGACAGCCCCCCGTCGCGACTGCTCACCATGCCCGTTGCAGTAATAGATCCACTTCTCCCTGTTCTGCGTTGGGGTGGTGGACTTTTTCATAATAGCTTTTTCCACAATGGCACTGGGATCTTGCCTGGGTCCTTTCTTCAGAGTCCGTGAGCTCTTCCTCACGCTGCAGACAACAATAATCACCAAGACCAGCAGCAGGAAGAGGACGATCATCCATGGCAAGTGTTCATTGATGTCAAAGTGCTGGTGGACGTTCTGCTGACCTCGTCGGGGGGGCCTGTATGGGACACTGGACTTCTCACCCCCTGCCATCTCCAGCGACGGCTGCTTCTCCAGTGCTTGGCTGGTCTGCTTGTGTCGGTAGCTCTGTGCCTGGCTGGTCGTGCTGGAGCCCGGGAAGGTCCTCCTGGCACCGTCCGTCTCGTTGGCCGAGGTTTCGTTGTAGTAGCCCGATGGCTCTGCCGTGTCACTGGATGTGCGTGGCACGGGAGAGGGGACAAAATCAGGAGCTGAAGAGTTCAAACCTGTGAAAGGAGAGGAGAGTTCAGTGTCATGGCACCTGAGACACGATACGGCATCATGTCACAGTCTAAGACCTACCCGAGCATCTGCCTGGCCAGCAGACAGAAACCCAACGCCAGGCAGCAAGCAAGGGAAGAGGTGAAGTCGAGGTTTGGCTCTGAGAACAGATGGGTACAATTACAGAGGTAGGTTCAAGATAAAATTGACCTCTGTTGGTTAAGGCCTGGGGCAGTTTGATTAAAAAAAGCCCACCCATGTGATTAAAGGCCTGCTGTTGATCTGCGTTGGTCCCACATTCAGCCCTTCTCAGAAAGCCTACAACTTCGAGGTTCCTTAGGTTTATGAACGTGGGTTTCACTCCAAATGTGGGAAATTAGGTATCTGGGCTAGAAGCACATAAAAACTTACTCATAGGCTGAGTTGCCTCTCTACTGGGTTTTGTTAAGGAAGTAGAAACTTTATCAGCGCCGCAAGGACCAGAGTTTTGCATCAACTACAAAACAGGTTTCTGAAGCAACAAAAGCAACCCAACCTCCCCATCTATATTGAGTTTTCTTATCAACCAGCGTCTCAGGTCACAGCCAGCTGCATGACCAAAGCCTGATAAGAGAGAGGAAGGGCTGTTGTGGCAAACTCTAGAGCTTACTTTGGAAACCTGGCTTTTGAAGATCATGTCTCATCCCAGTTGAGCCAGAGTGGGTGCAACCATCCGTAACCTGATTTTGACTCTGACTTGGTTACCCAAAACACTCTGATCAGGACATAAACAAGGAAAACACTAACTATTACCTAATTGTCTACAGCTGATTTCAAAGTTCAGGGAACACCCTCCTGTCCTCTCCCAGTGACACACCAACATCATATCAAGCTTTGAGACCTAATAAAGGAGAAGCACTGGGAGTCTACCACTGTCAACACTTCCCTGCTGTTCTATTTTCAGGCCATCAAGAGCTGCATTTTGTTTTTTTAGATTACAATGTCCCATCAAGATACTGTAAGGAAGCTGCTTCCCAGGGAGTGCTGAGCATCACCCCAAATGGGGCCCTGCAGCACCACTGCTGCCAGCCACAGCATCTCAACAAGGACTGTGATGATGTACCACTTCCAATTAAGCAAAAGACCACGGAAGTTAACCTGGTTCTCCCCACTGGTGAGAACTAATAGAAATCTTAGAGATTGAAGAAAATAAGAGTTACAGGACAGCCTAGGCTCCTGGAGGGCCATCGTGGCCATGGTTCCCATTCATGCCAGCACAGCACGCAGCGAGATGCAGCAGGGAATGCATGAGCATGGAAGCAGCAACTCCATCAGGGAAAGAGCCTGGTGGGACAAAGCTTCTCTTCCCTCAGGGTTTTCCTGCTGCATCCCAACTCAGATTTGCCACAAATACACAAAGATTTGTGCCAGCACAACACACAAATGTGAAGAGATGCTGGACTCAAAGGACATCACATTACCCTTAGAGTAGACATCCATGTCCAGTTATGACTATAGTCTCAGTGAAAGTGCTTTTAAACGTGGTTTAACACAAGTAAGAGCAACCTGATGGACTCTGGAGCTGCCTTCTGCACAAGAAGCAAAGCACCACCCATGCTTTAGACCACGCTGCCCTTCAACAGCCTAAAGCCAACCCTGACTGAGGCAGAAACACAACCCCATGACCAAAAACACACCTGTGTTTTAGCAGTAAGACATTACCTTTGGGAAGATGAGCGGTTGGTGGAACTTCATAGGGCTCTTCACCCACTTCGGTGCTTGACGAAGTCAAAGATGTGTTTGGAAGAGACGCTGGAGAACCACAGACATTGTCACTCTCCTTTGTCCCCGGCTTGACGACTACCATGTTTTTCCCAAAGCAGTCAGTGTACGTTTTGCACTTCATCACACTAGAAGGCACATCAGAGTAGGTACCACGAGGGCACGGCTTGCACCTAACGTCTTCCGTCTCGGTTCCTTTCTTGCGGACGCCCCAGCCGACCGGGCACACCGTGTAAGGGACGCAGGTATCATTCGTCTGAAACGTACCAGACAGGCAAGTGCACTCGCGGTCAGTCAAGGCAGTACAGTGGGTTTTCTCGATCATTGGCAGTTCGCAGGGCTGTCTACAAGGGTGGCACCGCTCGATGCCATTCTCATGCTTCGTGAAAGTCCCGTCTGGACAAGGGTTGCACTCTCTTAAGGTACTCTTTGTACAGTGTTTAGACACGTAGGTTCCCGCAGGACATTTGTCGCAGATCAGCTCTTTGTTGGTGGCACGGTCGAGGTGGCGGTACTTGCCAGGGGAGAGGCTGATGGCATTCTGCTCCGAGGTCAGCTTCGACTGACCAGCAGCAGTGCCAAGGAGCATGAGAAGCTGGAAGACACACAGCAGGTGTTAGTCAACAACAGCGTACTACAGAGTCCCCTCCACCAGCAATTCTTCGCAGGACCACAAAGAGTCTCCCAGAGCCACGGGACCACAGAGATGTTTCTACACCCAGGGGAGGGTCCTCAGGGAGGTCAAGGTGGAAGAGAACCGGTGCAGACAGCAGCATGCTCTCCAGACACATCACCAGCTACAATTATAATTCCTTAAATTTGACACCACGCTTCTCAGCGAGAGTAAGCATCATTTACACTGCCACCCTGCCAGGGCGGTAAATACTGCTAATTGTGTTTCAGCAGTACGTGCTACCTGGCCACCCCAGGAGAATTCAGAGCAGCTTTGCGTTTCAAGGCTGAGAGGCTCCAGCACGAGCCAGGCGCTTGCCAAGAGGACAAAAGCCACACGCAGGTGGAAGCTCTGACCTGCAAAGCTGTCACCTTCTGCACGCATGAGTCTGCACGTGTTCAGCTGCCTTTCCAAATAAGGCCAGCCAGGATGGAATCCGGGCTAGCAGGTATTTCTGGATGATTTTTCAGCCCCTCTGCCCTTCCATGATTGGTATGACCCCATGCAAGCATAGGGTTAGAATCACAGAATCGTAGGGGTTGGAAGGGACCTCCAGAGATAATCGAGTCCAAACCCCCTGCCAAAGCAAGTTCCTTAGGACAGGTCGCGCAGGTAGGCATCCAGATGGGTCTTGAATATCTCCAGAGAAGGAGACTCCACAACACCCTGGGTAGCCTGTCCCAGGGCTCTGTCACCCCTTGGTGACATCGCAAGGGATGTTCCACTTCATGCCTCCAACCGCATCGAAACCCACTGTAAACCAGATGTGTTAGCAGCTGGAGAGAAAACCCAACACTGTTTCTAAGGAGCTCTGCTGTAGCTCAGCTCCTTGTTGCATCAGATACAAGTAAGAGGTCTCTGGTTTTTAGAATCTTGAACTGCACCCAGCTAGGCTTGGCTAGCTGATGGCCACAAATCCATTAATTTCCAATTCCAGGGCTTTACTCCCTTAATTCCTTCACACTGTGGCTGCCCCTCCCCCAAAAGAAGCCTCCTCTACCAAGTAAGACTTCTGCTTCCTCCAGAAGACCACAGATTTAACGTGGGGTTACGCCAGTGGAGATAAGGCACCACGAACAAAAGGCATCTCAGAAGAAAGGCTGATGCAACCTCATACACCACGCGAAGCAACAGAGAAAACACTTTCAACCAGCCACGGGCTGAGGTAGGAGGGCAAGAAGAACAGGCCAACGACACCCAGAGATTTCCAAGGGTGCTTTCCTACGCCGAAGGTAGAAAGCCCAGAAACCCTCAACGCTTTCCAGCAGCGCAGCCAGACACATAAATCACTTGGCTATGTTATACAAGCCCTCGTTTCTGCTCTGCTACCTATTCTGGGCTACCAGCCAGCAAGAATATATTCAGAAAGCGGGGGGGGGGGGAAGAAAAAATCCTCCCAACAACATGACTCTGCAGAAGGCACATCGCGGCAGAGCCGCAAGCCACGCCGCATCATTTTTGGTGCAGTCTCTTGCTTCCTGGAAACAGAGCACATTTCTGTTTCACCTGCTAAATAATTCACAGCTCAGGATTTGTACAAAACACTTCATTTTTAATTTTTTCCCCCTTCTTATTCCCCCCCCCTCCCCGCACCTTCCTCTCCTGAAGCAGCAATTACTGAGCAGGCAGAAGCAGGCATGCCCACAGGAGTTGACAAGGATCCTGCGGCGACCCTGGCTAATTACAGCACATCAAATTAAAACAAAAAGAGAAAAGCGGGGCTGCCCTGGCAGGCAGCAAAGGCTTACAGGATGGGGTTTATATTTTCCCCTCCCCTAAGACACGATTTAACAAAGCGCTTAGCTGGCTTTAAGGAAACCTGCCGCCTGTAATCTTCATGACGTAACCCTGAATTAGCAAGCCAGGCGCGGCAGGATCTGGCCTCCCAAGGTTGCGTGTGGGGTCACCTGTGTTACTCATCCTCCTCCCTGTGCTGGCGCCGGGCAGGATGGGGTGTGGGGACAGGTGGGACAGGTAGCGGCTCTCCTGCCTCGCCAGGGATGAGCTGTGTGCTGCTGTCTCAGATCCTGATTTCTCCCTCTGCACCAAGCCAGACCCCAGGAAACCCACAGATGACCCCAACTGCAACCATGTACCACGGGTCCCATCCTGCTCTCCATTTTCTCCCCCATCTACTGCACCTTTCCATCACTCATCTGGGTAACTACACCCAGTGAAATGCATGCTACCATAACAGCATCAGCTTCATTTTTTTGCTTGGTTTTAGGGTAGGTTTTGTTCCTCTAAACCTTTTTTCAAGCAAAGCAGCGCTGGTGCCTTTAAACATCTTCAGCAGCACAAGCACCCCCAAGCTTAGGGACAACAGCTGGTCCCAAAGGGAGAAGGCTAAGCAGCAGTCAGCATCCGCTATTTATTCGGATTGGGGTGTCTGGTCCTGAAAAACATCCAGCTGCTCATGTCTGGCACCACTCAGGTCTCCAGATGACCAGGAAGCAGGAGGAAATCTTCACTGAAAAGGGCTGCCTGCTGACATGGTCCCGCAGCACTGCCCAGCAGCACACAAAACAGGACCTTTTGGGCTGATACACCCAGTTTCAGTGGCAAAAGCATCCAAATAATGACACAAGCACTGCTTAGCCACTGGACTTCAGCTCATTCCTCCTACACCAAAGAAAGGGCACAGGGTAACAAAAAACCCGGAAAGGGGGAGTCAGTGCAAGACAATGCTAGAGAGAGGATTTGGTTTCAAGCATTTGCGGCGCTGCTCTCCATGAAGCTGCTCTCCCACACTGAAGCCAAAAGACTCAGGCTGGGGCAGCCGGGGTCCCCAAGAGCTCAGCATCACTGCCCTGTGCCACACTGACAATGGCAGTTCCCAGCCACCTCCAGCTACTCCAATACACAGAGGTTTTACGCTTGTGAGGAAAGCGCATCAGGCTGGAGGATGCTCCCGTTTTCACCTCCTCATGTTGGGGACCTTTGCTCAGACAAGGGGACCTTCGTGCCCGGCTGCAAACAAACCCTCAAGACAGCAGCACCCCGCCACTGATGTGGGTGTGAATCACTTTACCACCACCCAGCTTGATGATTCTAGCTCAATGATCACATCTATGCTGTGCCTCCAGCACCCTCTCAAATAACTGCATGCTGTATGCAGAGATCCGATGGGTAATTTGGGTGGTAAACAGCTTCTGGGGCGGGGGGGGGGGGGTCCATGAGCTTCCTGGCTATGTGCATGGGGGATGTGCCAGGGAATAGGGCCCAGTGAGTCAACGTGATGGCAGAACATTGGTTGATCAACAGGCATTTGTGTCCCAGAATAGGGTGACACCTCCAGACCCTCAACATCTCAGGTCGATATCTCACCACCCGCCCTGCAGGGAGGTGGCAATAAACCTAAAAAATTAATTTAAAAAGACAAAAGCCAGCTAGATGCAGGGCACCTGACCCTGACAGAGCAGAGAGCAGTAAGCAAGGAGGGACCAGCAGCACTAGAAAGATACTCTGGGAACCGTTTCTGAGCAAAACCAGCAGAATTCAGAAGAAATGGCAGCTGGCTCCATGGCCATGCCTTAGCACAGGTTGGGAGAGGCAACACAGTTCACTGCCCTCCCAAAAAGCCAGCTGCACCCTCCACCGACCTGCACCGAGAAGTCACTTGCAACATCAGAGGGAAAAAACAACAACAACAAAAAAATCAAACAAAAAAACCACAACAGGCAGGCAAATAAACTGGCCTGGAAGTTTTATGCTGCCTGGAGGAGCCCATCTCCTGCCCCCTCACTTTAAAAAGGATGAAGTTACTCAAAGAAATAAGAAGTTGTACATGAGGAAGGTATCAAAGACCAAAACAAGCATTTCTTGCAAAGCATCCAGCTATTTCGGCTGGTTTGGGGGTTGTGAAACTGAGAGTCCAGGGCTTACCCTGCTCAGCAGTCTCCTTACTATGTCTTGAGAGCGAAACACAGGCAGCCAGGCGTGCCAGAACAGCAGCACCAGCACATCTGGTCCCCACGAAAGGAAACCCAGCAGCTATTCCCGCAGCCAGCACCGGCCAGAGCGACGAGCATCCCCCTGGTTTTGCTCCAAGCAAACAAAATCCCCCAGGCTCCCCAAAGTCTCGAGGCGAAGCAAGGCATCGGTTTGGTGGTTTGAGAGATGAGGGCACTGGGGGTGATGGTAGAAACCACCCTGAGGCAGCCAGCAGGCGCCCGAAGCCACGCCAAGAGAGGGAAAGCACGACCAACGCCAGCCTTACGCAACCGCTGCCGAGCGGCTACTGCTCCAACAAACAAGCAGCCAGGCAGCTGGGGTCTGCCAGGATGAGAGCCACCAACTCCTGATGAGAACAGGCTTCCATCAGGCTGGAAAGGCACGAACTTGCTTGTGGGGTCAAAGGGCGCCGTTTGAAATTTCCAAGGTGAAGATGTCAGATGAAGAAGCCCGGGCTGGTGGCCAAGGGAGCATCCCACCAGCCCAGGAGCAGACAGGAATTGTGCTGTGTGGCTCAGTCACTCGTAGGATCAGCACAGGCAGAGGTTTGAATACACAGACATACAAGCAATATACACCACAGGTTCGCTGCCGCGTTTCCCTACACCTTTATACCACCCTCCCCCTTCCCCCTTCTCTTCCTGCCATTCCTGACCTCCAGGATCCCAGCTCTGACCTCCAGGATCCCAGCTGGAGCTCCGTATCCCAAGCTCCCCATCAGCATCTCATCTTCCAGGAACACTCGCCTCTCCCTGTTGGAAACTGGCTCTCAGGAGCACCCAGCCAGCACCCTGCACTGACCCCGGCTGTTCAGCATGAAGTCACCCTTCACCTCCCAAACGACGAGGGAGGCTGTTTCTTCCAGCGTTAAGATTATTTCTTGTTTACTCGTGTTCCTGCCGAGCCAGCAACAGCTCCCTAAGATCCACCTTGAGTTCAAGAGCAAGTGCTCTCCCCGGTTACACAACCCAGCCGCAGCAGCTGCGGCGTGAGCCTGACACACCGAATTACCGTCTCTCTCCCCCCGAAAAGATGGGAAGTAACCCCAAAGCCCTGGCTGGGCAGGGTTTCGTTTGGGAAGGTAAATCTGGAGGTGAACTCGCTGGAACACACGTTGAGCCAGGGCAGCTGCCGGGGAGTTGTGCTGCCTGTCTGAAGAGTGGCAAGAAAACTGCGGGGGGGGGAGTGGGGGTGCGATAAATGGGTGGACAAGCCCCAGGGCAGTGCCCTGCTCCCGGAGCAGGGCAGGGGAGAAACAGGGATCTGCTCAGAGCCCGAGGCGCGGCACTGCCCCGGGTGACGCCTCCGGAGAGGATGCAGCGCTTTGCCCGCCCGCGGTACAACGGACACGGAGAGGATGGAGCAGAGGATACGGCATCCAGCCGGTGCCCGCTGCCGGGCTTGGCGGCGCTGGGGCTGGCAGCACCCCCGAGGCGGGCACTGTGAAGCACCGGGAAGCACCGCACGCCCCATAGCGCAGCGGGGACAGCGGGACGCCCAGAGACACGCACACCCCCGAATCTCACCCCTGCCTACCTGCGCCCCACCAGCCGGGCAGCGCCCCCCCAACACACACACCCCCATCCCGAGAAGGAGGCAGGAGGGGCGGGCGGCAGCCCCGCACTGCAGCAATCCCCAGCCCTCCCCGCCCCGCATCCCCCGCGGACCTTGCGCGGGCGGCGCCGCTGCACCCTCGGAGCGCGCAAGGACGGCCCGACGCCCCCCCCTTCCTCCCTCTCGCCCCGCACACACACTCACCGTGAGGAAGCCGGCGAACGCGGCGGCGGACCAGCACGCCGCGGCGGCCCCCATGGTGGCGGCCGGAGCCGGGGCCGGGGCCGGAGCCGGGGCCGCCGCGCAGCGGGGCTGCGGGCGAGGCGCTGCCCGTCCGGCCGCGCTGCCTCACGCAGCGGGGCGGGGGGCCGACGGCGGCGGCCGGCGGGGACAGGCGCCCATGGCGGCGGGCCGGGGCGGGGGGCCGGGCGGGGCGGGGGCCCTGCCGCCCGCCGCGCTCCCACCTGCCTGCGGGGCCGCCGGCTGCGCGCTGCCGCGGCGGGGCGGCGCGCACGTGGGGCGGCGCGGCGGGGCGGGGCGCCCTTTGTGGCGTCACCCGGCCGCGCAAGCCGCCGCGCAACGGCGCCCCCTCCGCGCAGCGCCGCGCTCTGCCCCGAGGTCCCGCTCCGCGGCACCGCCCGTTCCCCGGGGCTGGGGGAGAACCTACCGCCCCGGCAGCCCCGGCGCCCCCCGCACCGAGCGTGTGGAGCGCGGGGCCCTGCGCGGTTGTGCTGCCGGTGCGGCTGTCCTCTCGCACGGCGTGTGCGGGCCGGCCAGCGCCCGGTGCCTGGGGGGGAGGGAGGGAGAGAGGGGTGGGTGGATGGAGGGAGAGATGGATGGATGGAGGGATGGAGGGAGGGATGGAGGGAGGGATGGATGGATGGATGGATGGATGGATGGAGGGATGGAGGGATGGATGGAGGGATGGAGGGATGGATGGATGGAGGGATGGATGGAGGGATGGAGGGATGGATGGAGGGATGGATAGATGGCTGACTGGCTGGTTGGATGGGTGGAAGCACCATGTCGGACCACAAAGGAAATGGTTTTGCTCCATCTCTACACCATGTTGCTTTAGGATCTCCCTCCATCCTCCTCCTCTCTAAAGATGAGGGAGGTGTAGTTTCTGTGGGCACCAAATCAAGGCCATCAACAGCCATGGCCAGCAATGGAAACTGAGCCAGGGCTATCTAAGGAATCTGGAGGAGCAGGACACGGGGGAGAGAGGGGACTGCAAAGGCTGCAGACTAAGTCCAAGGTCCTTCCAGGAGATGAGAGCAGAGATGAGGCTTCAGGGTGTACCCAAGGTCCAGCCAAGAGACTGGGGCAGCCATGGGGTGGCAGGTAAGGCTGATCATGGCCTCCAAGGCTTATGAGTGCCTTCAGATAGCTCAGCCCCTCTGGGTACACCAAATCAAGGCATTGTATGACTCTCCACATTGCTGGCTGCCCACTGAGGGAAACATTCAAACACCTCATTTCCAGAATTTCCAGAGCTTGCAGAAATCCTACTGACCAGCAATCACCTTCTGGAGGGACCCTGAAGGCAGATGAAGCAAGGGAGGGTTTCAGTGCCACAGCAAAGCAAACAGCACAGAGCCCTCATGAATGACAAAAGTTTCTCAGAATAAAAATAATAATAATTAAAAAAAGAGTGGTGGTCTTGCTCTACAGCAGCATGGGCTTCATCCAAATCCTTCTGAAGCCCGCAAGAAACCTGATTTCAAGGAGGTTTGACTCCAGCTTGAAGGCTCTGCTCCCAGCCAAGGTGGAATTTTTCTCCCCATACTTTCTCCATATCTAATCCCAGAAGGAAGCTGGAAGGGACCAACGACCTTTGGGGGCCTGGGAATCAGCCTGGAGAAGAGCTTCCCTCCCTGAGCTGGGGTGGCAGTGGCAGCACTGCAGTTCCCAGGAGGAGACACACGTCTCGTGCAGGGAGAGGACCTTCCTCCACAGCTGGCCGTGCAGCTATGCAAGTGCTGCAGAGCCCCGCTTTGGACTTTGCCTTCCCCCGGGGCCACCAAATCCAGGAACAAAATGCTCTTCCCACTCTTCCCAGGAGGTCAGGGAAGGGGAGTTTCATCCAAGGAGAGCTCACAATGCAAAGCAAGATGCAGTAAGGCTGCCCAGAGAGAAACCTGGGATGCTCATCACTGCTTTTAATTCAAATTAAATTGGGCAAATAATAGGTGGCAACACAACTGGGGTAACACTGGATGTGTCAATGGTGAAGGGGATTTCAGGGTCAAAAACATGCAGCTTTCTGATGAGATACAGGACAAGTCTTGCTTTGCTGGTGCATGGCCAAGTGGGCTGGTTGTGTTCAGGCTAGAAGAGGGTTTGAAACTCCCTGGCAGCACCAGCACACGCTGGATCCATGAGCAGTGTAGAAGGCAGTGTCCAGATTGTGAAGGGGAGTGCTGGATGTTTTCTACCTTGACTTCAGCAAGGCCTTTGATACTCTCCCATAGCATCCCCATAAGCCCACTTAGGAATAGAATCATAGAATGGCATGGGTTGGAAGGGACCCCAAAGATCATAGAGTTCCAACCCCCCTGCCACAGGCAGGGACACCAACCTCAGGCCTGGATCTACACAAGGTTGCCCAGGGCCCCATCCAACTTGGCCTTGAACACTTCCAGGGACAGGGCATCCACCACCTCTCTGGGCAGCCCCTTCCAGCCCCTCCCCACTCTCTCTGTGAAAAGCTTCCCCCTAATATCTAATCTCAACCTTCCTTCCTTTAGTTTTAATCCATTCCCCCTTGTCCTGCCATTGTCTACCCTTTTAAAAAGTTGATTCCCCTCCTGTTCCTCTGCTCCCTTCAGGTACTGGAAGGCTGCAATGAGGTCCCCCCGCAGCCTTCTCTTCTCCAGGCTGAACAAGCCTAGCTCCCCCAGCCCAGGAGGTGTGGGTTGGATGTGTGATCAGAGGTGGGTTGAGAACTGGCTGATGGCAAAGCCCAGGGTCTAGTTGTAGGCCCTGGTGTGCCCCAGGGGTCAGTGCTTGGTCTGGTCAGTGAGCTGGACAAGGGGGCAGAGTGTACCCCCAGCAAGTTTGCTGGTGATGCAAAACGGGGAGGAGTGGCCAACACACCTGCACTGCCATCCAGTGAGACTGGGCAGGCTGGAGAGTTGGGCAGAGATGAACCAAATGGAGTTCAGCAAGGCCAAGTGCAGGGCCTGGCACCTGGGGAGGAATGACCCCAAGTATGGGTTAGGGGCTGGGCTGCTGGGAAGCAGCTCTGCAGAGAAGGACCTGGGAGTCCTGGTGGACAACAAGCTCTCCATGAACTAGCAATGCACCCTCATGGCCAAGAAGGCCAATGGTGTCCTGGGGGGCATTAAGAAAAGCATAGCCAGCAGGTCAAGGGAGATTCTTCTCTCTCTCTACTCTGCCCTGGAGCGGCCACATCTGGAGTAGTGTATCCACTACTGGGCTCCCCAGTTCAAGACAGACAGGGAACTACTTGGGGAGGGCTGCCAGGATGACCAGGAAACTGGAGCATGTCTTGTATGAGGAAAGGCTGGGAGAGCTGGGGCTGTTTAACCTGGAGAGGAGAAGACCAAGAGGGGATCTGATCAACACTCATAAATAAATTGTGGATGCCAAGAGGATGGGACCAGACTCTTTTCAGCAGTGCTCAGTGGCAGGACAAGGGGCAACGGGCACAAACTGAAGCACAGGAAGGTCCACCTCAATATGAGGAAAAACTTCTTCACTTTGAGGGTGGCAGAGCACTGGGACAGGCTGCCCAGAGAGGCTGTGGAGTCTCCTTCTCTGGAGACATTCAAAACCCACAATCCTGTGCAACCTGCTCTGGGTGATCCTGCTCTGGCAGGGGGTTGGACTGGATGGTCTCCAGAGGTCCCTGCCAACCCCAACCATTCCGTGACTCTGTGAATCTGTAAAAGCAGAAAAATAATCATCTGGAGGAGAGTGACTCAGGGGGTTGGCAATAAGGTGAATCATGTTACTGCTGTGGAATAAATTCCAATTAGTTACATCCACTTTTAATTTAGTGTTATTGATGCAGAACCCGAAGGCAGTCCACAGATTATCCAAAAATGCATGGCTAATTGGTAAACCCTCCATCCCATCCCACAGCCTGTGTAATGACAAACACCAGTCACGCTGCCAAGACTGGTTCATACTGGCTGCGACATAAATTGCTTATTAACGTCCGACTTGCTGCATCTCCACTTTTCTAGCTCTTTGGAAGGAAAATAGGGAAGCAGGCGACTGAGATCGGAGTTTCGTGTTCAGTGTTTTAGGTGGCAGCAGCATCTCAAGAGGTTCCTCCTCATCTCCCTGCATTCGGTTCCTTTTTCCCTCCTTGTGCCCCCCCGTGACTCATGCAAATACAGGCCCAGGAGATCAACCAGGTCAGTGAACTGGCAACTCTGTTCAAAAAAAAAAACCCAACAAAAAGGAGGGTATTTATTGTTCAAAGTTGGTGAACCTGGCTGCTCGTGTTAACCAGAGACCCCTGGGTCTCTGGTAAGATGGTGGTGGGATTCTGAGCAAGCAATGGTGAGACATCCACTGACCTGGTTTGCCACCAGAAACCACCTTCTCTTCAAAAGCAAGCCCTACTCAAGGCTTATCCTACTTGCAAGGAAAAGCCAGCTGTCTTCCTCAATCATTTGGCGCTGCTTAAAGCACATTCCTGAAGAGGGAAGAATTGTTTATTGGGAAATGTTGAAGAATACGCTACAGAACCATCACTTGCTTCATCCTATAGAAAGCAGAAGCATTCTGGGTGGTGATTTCTCGTGGCTTAATTGCAATAAAAGAAGCCAGGCTAACAGGGCACACTTCATTTACTTTCAGACTTTCTCATTCTCTGAAGACAGACCGTCACTTCCACATCTCCTGTAGAAACAGGACGTTTCTGTGTTGTGTTGCTGTGACAGGAACACAGGCACTGCATGGGAAAATTCACAGCTCCATTTCATAGGGAAACCACAGTTATCACTTGCATTAGCATTAGTTGGGAAGTTAAACCAACAAAGCCCAAAGAGTGCCCTGAGTGAGGGAAAGGAGAGTTTGGGTAGGAGGTCTCACCCTTGCTGCCTCTCCTTATGATCTCCAGGAAATTGGGAAGGGAAATGTCTACCAAGAGCAGATGTTCCCAGCAGGAATATATATAGAGAGATCCATATATATACAAGCACACTAGATATAGAAAGGAGGTGATCCTCCCCCTCTACTCTGCCCTGGTCAGGCCCCACCTGGAGTATTGTGTCCAGTTCTGGGCTCCCTGGTATAAAAAGGACAGGGATCTCCTGGAGAGAGTCCAGAGAAGGGCTACGAAGATGATTAAGGGCCTGGAACATCTCCCGTATGAGGAAAGGCTGAGTGAGCTGGGGCTGTTCAGCCTGGAGAAAAGAAGACTGAGAGGGGATCTGATCAATGTTTATAAATATCTCAAGTGTGGGACATGAGGGAAAACAGCCAGCCTCTTTTCAGCGGTCTGTGGAGATAGGACAAGGGGCAATGGGTTCAAGTTGGAGCACAGGAAGTTCCGCACCAATATGCAGAAGAACTTCTTCCCAGTGAGGGTGACTGAGCACTGGGACAGGCTGCCCAGGGGGTGTGGAGTCTCCTTCTCTGGAGATATTAAAGACCCATCTGGACACCAACCTGTGCGACCTGTCCTAGGGAGCTGCTTTGGCAGGGGGGTTGGACTCGATCTCTGGAAGTCCCTTCCAACCCCTACGATTCTGGGATTCTGGGATTACAGAGCCGAGATGAGCCTGGGTCTCCTTGTAGAGAATCCAGTTCCTTCTGTGAACTTTTTCTTGCCAGCAGAAAGTTGCTTTTTACCTTAGGAAGGGAGCTCAGCAGCGGATTGCAAGGCTAAGAGCTTAAGTAGGACTTTAAGCCCACGCCCAGAGTGGTGGCTGTGAGATAACCAGCAGGTAGGATGGGGAGATGCACATGAAGCACAGCTGGTGCTGCACCTTTGCCTCTGGCAAGAAAAGGGAGAGGGGCACATGGCATCCACGTGTCTAATCCTTTCCAGGTCAGTGCCTTACTGTGAAGAAGTTTCCTCCTGCCCCCGAAGCAGCACGGTAACGCAAGTGCTGTAGAGCAGAACAGTTTATCTCCATCTGAAAGCCACAGCTGCTTGTGCATCGGGTTCAGTGCAGGTGGAGCAAGCCCAGTAGTCATGCCTGTACCTTGCAGAGGAAAAATAATGAACGTATGTGAAGTTGATGCTTCTTTTCAGGGGTTTTATCCTTTGTTTATACGTACTCCTGTTCTGTGGGAGGTCCTTTGGCTCAGCTGGGGAATGAGGCTCAGATTGAAGTAATCCCAAACACAGGCTGGGCAGAGAATGGATTGAGAGCAGCCCTGAGGAGAAAGATTTGGGGGTGCTGATCAAGGACAAGCTCAACATGAGCCGGCAGTGTGTGCTGGCAGCTCAGAAGGCCGACTGTGTCCTGGGCTGTGTCAAGAGCAGCATGGCCAGCAGGTCAAGGGAGGGGATTCTGAACCTCTGCTCTGCTCTGGTGAGACCCCACCTGCAGTGCTGCATCCAGCTCTGGGGTCCCCAGTACAGAAAGACATGGAGCTGTTGGAGCGAGTCCAGAGAAGGCCACAAAGAAGATCAGAGAGTTGGAGCACCTCTGCTGTGAAGACAAGATAAGAGAGTTGGTCTTGTTCAACCTGAAGAAGAGAAGGCTCTGGGGTGACCTAATTGCAGCCTACCAATACTTAATGGGGTCCTACAGGAAAGTGGGAGAGGGGCTGTTCACCAGGGAGTGCAGTGATAGGACAAGGGGCAATGGCTTCAAGCTGAAAGAGGGCAGGGTTAGGTTAGATGTTAGGAAGAAATTCTTTACTCTGATGGTGGTGATGCCCTGGCACAGGGTGCTCAGAGAGGTTGTGGAAGCTCCATCCCTGGCAGGGTTCAGGGCCAGGTTGGATGGGGCTTTGGGCACCCTGGTCTAGTGGGGGTGTCCCTGCCCATGGCAGGGGGTTGAAACTAGATGATCTTTGAAATATGTTCCAACCCAAACTATTCTGTGATTCTGTGATGCCTGGAGGCTCATCTCAGCCTCAGCAAAAGCACAGTAACTGGGCACATCATGTACTGCCCTTGTTCACCTTCCTTCTGCTCCTCGGGTGCAAATGGTCCGGGGCTGAGGCTTGGATGGTGCCTGACAAAGCAGAGCCTTGCTTTCACCTGGGACACCGTGATGGTCATGAAGCTGCAAACAACAAATTCTGCAGATTGTTTTTATACACGTGTCTGAAAGTTTTGCTGTGTCCCAGAGCTTACACCAGAGGAAGCAGAGCAGTGAATTAAGCAGTGTAGCAACAAAGCTTCATGCTAAGCAGAAAATCACATCTTGTCTTGCTTCTCTGAGCCCAGCACAGCCTTGAGTGGGGTGGGGAAGCAGCAAGGGTGACAGGATGTTTGCAGAGCTTTTGGAGAGCACTGCAAAGCTCAGTAGGAGTTTCCCAAAGCCAGGTGTTTCCCTGGGAGGGTTGTGAGCTCCTGTAGGTTCAGCATCACAAAAGGACGTAGAACAATCCCCCCTACAAATCTGTAATTCACGACAGCTGTGGACACAAGATCACCTCTGTGTCAGATTAGCTGGTGATGCTGGGGCTGTATGCATCATGTCACCTGCCAAAGGACAGTCAGAGTGACATGGGCAGCCGCTGCCTTGCCCACCTGAAATCCTCCTGGTATGGAGATGAACCCACAGATAACTCTCACCACCTCCAACCCCTCAGGCTCCATTTCGCTCGGCTCAGCACTGTGCTTTTCTTTTTTGCTCCAGCAAGAGCTGAAAGCCAGCTGTACAGCCTTGGGGGCTTTTTTTGGAGCCCCAAGAGAATGTCACTTCCTGAATGACCTTGCTTGCCCCCCCCCCCCCCAGCTGCACCCAGCGGGGCAGACCTCATTGCTGAGTGATCACAGATAATCTGAGTCCAGCTCAAGGTCTCCTCCCACCACCTCCCCCACCCCCAACCCCCATGTAAGGGGGACCCCAGGGCTCCGTTGCCTCGGGGCTGAGCACATGCAGAGCTGTGCAGGCGTCTGTGCCAAGGGGGCTAGGGCCACCAGGTATTATGGGGGAAGGATGGCTGGGAGGGCTCTGCTGACCCTGTGCTGTACGTTATGCTTGATGTGTTTGTGCAGGATATGGAGTTATCCAGGGCAGTCACTAAGGGTGACTCTGAAGAGATGCAAAGAGCTTAAAATAGTTCCTGGCCAGGCAATACAAGCATGCATCAAGATCAGTGTCCCTGAAGAGGGGCAAGGACCCCCTCCACATGGGTTACTGCCACCCAGGATTGAGATCCCAGAGCCTTTCAGAGCTTCCTCCCCAGATATGGGGTCACAGCACAGCAGTGGGCGAGGAAGGCAACCAACCTCCCCTGCATCCATGAGGATGGTGATGGGTAGGGAAGAGCCCCTGGGTGGGGAGGGCTCAACAGGCACTGTAGCATGGGGGGGCATGAGGGTGAAGTCACAGATGATGCAGAGAAAGCAATGGGGAAATTGGTAACATCACTCACAGAATACGTAGGGGATGGAGCCTGGGAACATGCTGGGTCTCTGAATCACTGGGGTTTGTGCAACCTCAGTCCTGGCTGGGTGTTCCCCACCACATGGGCTGACTGCTGTGAGGGAGCCTTTTCCCAGAGTGGTCACTGCTGGAAAGGGTGTGTGGAGCAGCCTGCTGTGACTGTAGGCAGCTGCCTGGGGTCCAAGCCGTGGCTGGATGTCCTTGGCACCATGTGGAGTGGGGAGAAATGGCTTGGAGGTTGTGAGATGTTGTGCTGCAGCAGTCCAGCACTTCTACTGAAAAGCCTCACCCAAGTTTGGCTGATTTAAATCAGCTCAGGCTATTTAATCATCACATAAGCAGACATAGCTTAAAGACTAATTTGTAGACCTAATGTTGATTAGAATATCTGGGTGGGTTGTGTAAGGAGCTGGTTATGCCATGGAAAGCTTTCAATGGAGACAAAGACCCAGGGAGCAAGACCTCCTGCACAAGGGAGCTCAAGCTTTGCTTTAAGCACCAGTTCAGGAGGCAAGAAGAGCCTGTAAGGAGCTCCCTGCAGTCTGGCACTCTCCTGCCCTCACACATTTTTACTGTGTGCAAATCCTCCTCCAGGAAGCACAGCATTAGCCCTAAGTCACTGTGGAAGAGAGCATCATCAGAGCAGATTATGGCTGGGGAGATTAGCACCTCTTCTCTGGACGTGATGTGTAAAGTCTGGTGTGTAAGGACTTGTGTGGTCACTGGCCAGCTCACGTGCAGGAGACATCCCTCCCATCTCACCAGCCTCCAGCTCCTTCCTAGGGACTGGGCAGTTTTTCTCTGTTCCTTGGCAGGTTTTCAGACCCTCTCCTGTGGTGGTTGCTGGTCCTGTTTGCCACGGCAGTTATACTCTCTGGCTGGATAAGAGGGAGAAGGGAGAGTAAATCCCACTCCCTGAGCTCAAATCACCTTCAACCACAGCTTAAAAATGTCATCCTGAACTGATCTCTGAGCACACCACTGCCAAACACAGCTGTCATTCCTGTCCTTTCTCCTGCAGCTCCAGGCCACCGGCTTGTCTTAGCCTTCATGTTGGCTGATCACAGAATCACAGAATCACAGAATCGTAGGGGTTGGAAGGGACCTCCAGAGATCATCGGGTCCAACCCCCCTGCCAAAGCAGCTCCCTAGCACATATTGCACAGATAGGTGTCCAGACAAGTCTTGAATATCTCCAGAGAAGGAGACTCCACCACCTCCCTGGGCAGCCTGTCCCAGTGCTCTGTCACCCTCACTGGGTAAAAGTTCTTCCGCATGTTGGTGCGGAACTTCCTGTGCTCCAATTTGCAGCCCCACCTGGAGTGTTGTGTCCAGTTCTGGGCTCCCTGGTATAAAAAAGACAGGGATCTCCTGGAGAGAGTCCAGAGAAGGGCTACAAAGATGATTAAGGGCCTGGAACAGCTCCTGTATGAGGAAAGGCTGAGTGAGCTGGGGCTGTTCAGCCTGGAGAAAAGAAGACTGAGGGGGGACCTAATTGATTTAGCAGAAACCTGTTCCCTTTTCTTGCTCAGTTATTTTTGTGCCAGATCAGTCGTTTGGGTGTGTGGAGTCTGTGTAACCAACACCAAAGCTGATGCTATGGAGAGAGATGGGGGGAGGAAAGGAGAATGGTCCCAGGCAGCCTGTGAGTGAAGCATGGTTCCTACAGATGCTAATGCTGCATCAGAGCCAATTCCCAAATTATGTGGGATTAGAGGAGAAGCAGAGATGGTCATGTGGGGCTACAACAATAACTGGGTTGAGAGGTCTGAGATTGGGGGAACTGGGCAAAGATCTTAGCAGGTTGGTTGGACAATCCCAACAGCAGCTGGGGATTGACCACCACATCATGGTGATGGCTGGGTGGTGCTGTGGGAACTCTGGGGATGGCACCAAGCCTTGCTTGTAGCTCAACACACCCTGAGCTCTGCCCCATCACTTGCTGGTTGAGTAGCAGCAGGATGGTGGGATGTCCAGAGCCATGTCTATGGGATGAGCCTGGTTAGAGGTAGCACAGAGCTGGATGTGATGTACCCACCACATTCATTCTCTTAGCCCAGTTCTTTCCATTTAAACTTCTGGGAACCTTCTCTTCAAGCTCTGATATGTCTATGGTGCGAATTGTTCTTGAAAATGAGCCAGAGCACATCTCTGAAAGCTCTAGATGCTGCCCTGTCTAGAGGTAATGCTGTAATAAATGCAACCTTTCTGGCAGCAGCAAGAGGGCAATTAAGGAACTCTTCATTTCTAAGGATTCTTACAAACACATCACTAATCTCCAGCCAGGAACATGGGAAAATTTAGTCAAACCAGCCTGGGTACTCAAGGGGCTATCCTGCCCTGCAAGCCTTTCCCCACCATTCTGCCTCTGCTCTTTCCCCCACTGCCGTGCCCCAGCCGCCCCTCCCCTGGTTCCCTTCCCAGCTATCCTCCCCCATTTGTGAACAAAGAAACTTCACAGAGCAGCGCTTCACTGGAAGGCAGAGAGGCAAGGGAAACAGGAAAGCAGATAGTATAACAATAAACAACCACCCCATCCAAAGTACACAGAGAAATGCTCAGCTCTCCCTTTCGATTTGCTTTTCCGGGGCTCCATAGGAAAGCTGACTACTGCCTCTGTCCCGCAGCCTCCTGCTGTGCTCAGGTCACTGGTCTCAATCCTTAGAGTCTGCATTTCTTGCAGGCAGTTGATATCCATCTGTCCATCTATCTGTCACTCCATCCATCCATCCATCCATGTGTTTCACCCCCATTAGCCACCATTCATCAATAGCTATTCAGAGATGCCCTCAGCAGGAACCCCACATTGTCCTCTCTTAGCTAAAGACTTCCTAAATCAAGCCAAAGCCCGAGGGCAGCCCATTTGTGTGCACAATTTCTGACAGTGGTTTTGTTGAGCTAAGGTGTCAGGGCCATGGAGTGAGAGGACTTTGACCCAGGAGCAGGCGTTCTTGTGGATCTCCAGTTTTCATCACCTTGTGCTCAAGCAGGAGTGGAGGAGGAAAGACTCAGAGTGGGAGCATGGGGAGGTGCACTTCTGGCCCCATCACCTGATGAGTGATGTGGTGCCAAGCAAGGGATGAGCTCTTCCCTTGCTTGTTACTGTTCCTAGATGAGTGGGGGACTTCTATGATCACTGGTTTTGGATAACCAACTGCTGACTGCAACAGAGGAAGGAGAGCTGCACTCCTTGTCCCTCCGGCACCCCACAGGAGGCAGGGAGGGTAGCAGTCACAGTCCTCTGCGCTCTCCCCCAAGGCTTTGTTCCTACGGGTGACGCACAGTGTCAGGACGTGACTGCAGATCCCACCCCCCGCGACGCCCTGCTCAGTCTGGGGTTATTGTGTGATGCCCAGAACAATATGTTGTGGTTAGGGATGCCTGGGAGAGTGCCAGGAGGCTCCCTGCTCCCCTATTCTGCTAGTGCTGGGGGGGAGGCAGCTTTTGGCCATCTGGTAGCTGTTGGTCTGGTGGAGGTTCCACAGCAAGGGAGAAGTAGTCACCCGTCCTGTTCCTAGAAAGGAAGACCAACATTTGGCACAGCCACAGATGTGCTGTGTGTCATGGACAAAGGATGCCCTCAGGCACAGGAGAGAAGAAGTCAGGGTGAGAGATAAACACATGTTGAGGGCAAGGCATCTCCAACCCACCGGGAGGGCTGGGAGAGGAAATGGTCCATTAGCAGCTCCCTGTCTGGGGGAATCAAAAAGCCATTGTGCATTGGTCTCTGCATCCAGCTTTCTCAGTGTGTTTCCACCTCCCCGGGTACAGTGCTCCAGCCTCTCACCTACTTCTTACATCAATGCATTTCCCAGCAGATCTCCCCATCTGTTCACCATCTCTGGTGGTGAAGGACCTCATGAGGAGCCTGGTCCTGCTCATGCAGGACGTACTCTGGGGTCAGACCAGATTGCTCAGAGTTTTACCCAGTTGATTCTTGGAAATCTCCAAGGCTGGAGACAGCACAGCCTTTCTGGGCATCCTATACTGACATATGGAATATGATAGGAATGTTTCCTCATATCTAATCTGAATGTCCCTTGTATCAGCTTATACCTGATGTCTATTGTCCTCCCACCATGCATCACTGTGTGCAGCCTGCCTCCGTCATCTTTGTATCTTTGCTATCAGTTCCCCACAGAAGCTCTCTCTTCTCCAGCCCTGCACCCTCAGCCTCTGCTCCCAGGTGCTGTGCTGCCATGCCCTGGGCACCCTGGTGGCCCTTTGCTGGACTTGCTCCCGTATCTCCCTGCCTCTCTCCTGTCAGGGGCTGAAAACTGGATGCATGTCCGGGCATGGTGTCAGCAGTGCTGGGCAGAGGGGAAGGTTTCTCTGCCTCAACCTGATGGTAATGCTCTGTCTAATGCAGCTCAAAGGCAGATGGCCTTCTTTGCTGTGATGTACGGCTGGCTCAATGGTCGACCTGTTGTTCACTGAGACTGGCAGGTCCTTTTCTGCAGAGCTGCTGCCCTACCAGTCAGTGCCAGCCTGTGTTGTAGTACAGGGGTTATTCCTTCCCAGGTGCCAGACATGGCATTTGTCCTTTGTGAAGTTCATAAATATCAAGTCAAAGAGGGTGAGGGTGACCAGCCAGCAGGTGCCTTCTGGGTTTCCCCCAGTCACATGGATTTTTGCCTTGAAATAGTTTGGGAAGTCCTTTCCAGGACCTGCCTGCATCTTGTGGGGGGTATAAAACGTCTGGATTCACTTCCCTATTGGGGAGGTTGTGATGGCTGGAAGCTCAGGCAGTGATGCAGTGTGGGGCAGTGAAATAACCAACATGAGAACCACATCTCGGAAGAAAACCTTCACCTGCCAGTGCTTCACTGCAAACCCTCACAAGGAGTCAGGGGCTTCTGTGTCATCCAGTGTCCAAGGAACCCTCAGGAGGGAAGTGAAACTGCACCCTCTCAAGCTTTGGGAGTCCCGTAGGCTGCCTACATGAGCTATCCCTCAAGACACACCTTGTTTGCAAAGCCATTTTGAGGAGGCAGGGACAGATGTCTGTGTGTATTGCACAGATAGGAGTCCAGACGAGTCTTGAATATCTCCAGAGAAGGAGACTCCACCACCTCCCTGGGCAGCCTGTCCCAGTGCTCTGTCACCCTCATTGGGTAAAAGTTCTTCCTCATGTTGGTGCGGAACTTCCTGTGCTCCAGTTTACAGCCATTGCCCCTTGTCCTGTCTCCACAGACCGCTGAAAAGAGGCTGGCCATTTCCCCCTGCATCCCATACTTAAGATATTTATAAACATTAATTAGGTCCCCCCTCAGTCTTCTTTTCTCCAGGCTGAACAGCCCCAGCTCACTCAGCCTTTCCTCATACGGGAGCTGTTCCAGGCCCTTCATCATCTTCGTAGCCCTTCTCTGGACTCTCTCCAGGAGATCCCTGTCTTTTTCATATCAGGGAGCCCAGAACTGGACACAATACTCCAGGTGGGGCCTGACCAGGGCAGAGTAGAGGGGGAGGATCACCTCCTTCGACCTGCTGGCCACACTCTTCCTGATGCATCCCAGGATCCCATTGGCCCTCTTAGCCACCAGGGCACACTGCTGGCTCATGGCCACCCTGTCATCAACCAGGAGCCCCAGGTCCTTCTCCACAGAGCTCTTCTCCAGCAGGTCATCCCCCAGCCTGTACTGATACAGACGGTTATTCCTCCCCAGGTGCAAGACTTTACACTTGCTTTTATTAAACCTCATCTGGCTTCTCCCTGCCCAGCTTTCCAGCCTGTCCAGGTCTCGCTGGATGGCAGCAGTGGGGTCTCGTCCTTGCCCATAGAGAGGTCCCTTCCTCAGACCAGAGCATTTATTCCCAGGACTTCCCTGCCTCAGGGCTGCTCATTCATGTCTCGCAGACAGAACGGAGCCTGTCAGAAGAGCAGATGCAGAGCAGGCAGAGCTCCCCATGAGGTCCTTCACCACCAGAGATGATAAACAGATGGGGAGATCTGCTGGGAAATGCATTGACGTAAGAAGTAGGTGAGAGGCTGGAGCTTTGTCCCCAGGGAGGTGGAAACACACTGAGAAAGCTGGATGCAGAGACCAATGCACAATGGCTTTTTGATTCCCCCAGACAGGGAGCTGCTAATGGACCATTTCCTCTCCCAGCCCTCCCGGTGGGTTGGAGATGCCTTGCCCTCAACATGTGTTTATCTCTCACCCTGACTTCTTCTCTCCAGGATTTCCTCTGACCCCCTTCAGCAAGCTGCCGGGCTCCGGTCACCCCAGGCTAGTGTCCCTCTGTCACCAGAGCTGGGGTGCTGGAGGCATTGTCCTTCGGAGGATAACTGACCCACTGCAGCACAGCTCTGTGGAAAAGCCTCAGCTTTCTTATCCAAAGGGAGGGGTGAGGTCAGGGACCTCTCTGGGACCTCCCGGCTTGGCTCAATCTGACCTGACAGCCCTCCTCCTCCTCGGGGTTTTCACAGGGGGGCTGCACCCTGCTGTGCCAGTCCTTCTTGGAAGGACAGAGCCACCCATCCAATTGCCATCCATGCAATGTCTGGGTATTTTGCATGATACACCTCTTCTTTTTCCTCCAAAAATTAGGTGGGAAGTAGGGTCCCTGCTGCAGCCCACCGTGTCCCAGCCAGGCTGCCAGGAGTGGGGTGCCTTGTGCCACCACACTGGGCATGTGTGAGATAGAAGCAAGCTGGAGAAGCTCATGCCTGCAGCATCTGGGTGCTGAGCTGGCCTTTATTATTAAATTACCATTATCAGGGCTGAATTTTAATAGAGAAACTGTATAATTCCACTTTACATCCCAACCACAAGGCCAGGTCTCCAGCATCAAAGAGTGAGGGTACTGGGGTTTTTTTTTTGGGGGGGGGGGGGGGCTAACCACAGCAATTCTTACTGGGTTTGGAAACAGAGGGAACAGGTTGCCCTGGGGCAGGAGAGGCAGTTCCCAGGGCTGCCTGAGATTCAAAGCTGCCGGGAGGCTCTGACAGCCAGACATATATTGCTGTTTGTAATATTTAATAGTGAGCAGCCCCACAAAGCCCTTTCTTTACTCATTTCTCTCCCTGGCACTTCGCAGCATGCAATAACTCAGATTTATAAATTAAACATGCTCCTTGTTTTCATACATCATCTACTTCTTATTCCACGATCCTATAATAGGATTTTTTAATTGCCTGTCACAGAATCATGCATCCTCCTCACAGGCCAGGAGTGTGAGTGTAGCCATGTGTTCACTGGCCCATGTCAGGATTAAATGGGGCATTTAAATCTTCACATTAACAAAAGGGAGGAACAGGAGCACGAACATGGCACAGTCATCATGAGGAGAATTGTTTTCCATGGGAAGAAAAAAGGAAAAAAAGAGGAAAACCAAGCCAAAAACCCAAACACGTTGGATTTTATTTCTTCCCCCCAAAGGGAAAGGCCTCACACAGTGTTTTAATTATTGCTGTGTTTATTTTCAACCGATGTGTATCCAGCAGCTTGAACCCAGATTAGAGTCCAAAGGGCTGAGGGTGCTGAAGACCCACTCCAAGGGCAGCCACGCACCCCCATGAGTCGGGGCTTAAATCCAGCACCAGCCCCACATCCAGCTTCGTTCACTGCAAGAGATGTGTCTGTTTTTCCCTGCTTCTGTGCTCAGATCTGTGCTGCTGGTTGAGCTGCTCCAGTTGAGTTGTCCTCCCCAGGCAGGAGAGGGCATTGAGGAGGGAGATGGAGAACACGGCAGTAGGTACCGTTCTGCTGCTGCATCCAGCCTTGGTGCACCCAAAGGTGAGCCCTGGGTGCTGCCCTGGGCTCTGCAGCCCAGAGCTGGTGTCCTGCAAGGGAGAAGGGAGAGGGAAAGGCAGATAGATGGTTAACGGGGACGGGGCAGCTGCCCTGCTGCAATTTCATGGGATTTCCTCTTGCAACACTCCAATATCTCTTTGTAAGAGTTGGCTCTGTCCTAGAGCTTTTACCACAGCTTCTCCTTCCTGGCAAAACAAAGTTAAGCCCTTCGACCTTTCTACTGCTTTCATATCTTAATCTTCTTTAATTAATTAACATATTTTTCAAAGTGTACCCTAAATAGGAGACGTGGTCCAACTGAGACCACATCAGCATGGAGGAAAGCTGAAGAATTACCTTCTCTGGCTGACACACAACAGTCTTGTTATTGAGTCCTGCAAAGAGATTTGCTTCTTCTGTTTGTGTTTTCCCAACAGCAGGTTTCTCATTCCCATCCTTAGTGACTTTTTGTACCGCCACCATTTCCACTGTACCATCACCTGGTCAGAGCTCCCTGGTGGGTACCATGCATTTACAGGTACCAAGCAGCAGTGTGTGCAGCTCTTTGTGGGGTTTCATTGTGTTCAATTCAAGCTTTTTCCTCCAATTTTTCAAGCTCATCTTGAATTGTCACCCAGTCCTCCTGGGTGCTTGCAGTCCAGCATGACCTGCATAGCATTTGGGTCAGTAAATGAAAATGTTCAATAGAAGCACCTTTATGCCCTATCTGGGAGGACACTGCTCAAAATCTCCTCCTGGTCTGGCTGAAAACCATCAGCAGTGACTCCAAGTGTCTTTTATTCAGTTGTTCCTAAACTCACTTTCCTGTATTTCCCTAATTTGAGAAAATGTGTGAAATGTCAGACTGGGACTATTTCAAGCTCTCTACCTAAGCTATGGCACATTTCAGCTACCCAAGAGGGAATCTGAGCAGAACATCACTTTGGTTTGGACAATTCATCCTTGACAAAATCCACCTCCTTTTCTTATCCCCATATTCCCACCTGGCTTCATATCATCTGTTTGTTTAATAATTTGTTCTGGGAGCTTTCCAAGGCTCAAAGTTACATTCCTGGTGTGTAGTTTGCACTTTTTAAAGAGAGCTATTGTGACTGCTGGTTTCTGTCCCAGGGGACCTTTCCTAGCCCTGGGGTGAATGGGAAGAACATCAGGACTGCTTCCCCTACTCACCTCCCACAGGACAGTCCTGTGCCTGTCCTGACTCCATCTCCTCCATCCCACCTAAACCACCTCCAGCTGGTTTCTTTCCGCTCCTGCTCTTTGGTTTGATTAGTGTGTAATTAAAGTGAATCAGATGTTGATGAGGAACCTCTTTTGTGAACACAGCACTGGCCCTTTCTGAGTCATCCCGTGGTTACTCTCCTCTTTCTTTTCCTCCTGAGGTATTTATAGATTCTCCTGTTGCTTTCCCACCCGTTTTTTGCTGACACTCACCCATGCCTCCCCTTTGTTTCGCAACAGGGTGGGTTTGGCTGCGAATACGCAACACGCTCCCACGGTTCCCACTCCCCTCCACCTCATGCTGCAGCTCCTGGGTTTGCAGCAGGGCTGCTGGGATCCATGGTTGTGTTTTCTGCCTTCCTCCTGGCAAGTTAAACCAGATGGTGCCTTTAGGGTTGTTCCCCTCCAACCTTGCTGGTTGTCCTGCTTCCCCAGGAGCTACGCACAGCTTCCCCACGTGTGTCAAAATCAGCCAGTTCAGGTCCAGCATCCCTCTGTCCTTGCTCATCCATCTCCCTGTTTGTAAGAAAAATTAATTCTGCCACTTTGTGATGGCTTTCCCCAAAATCACTCTCCCCTTCCCTCCCTCCCCATCCGGCTCCTTGTGGTCACAGTCTGACCTAAGTAGCTTTCTTTCCATCTGAAATGCTGTCCCCATCATCCTAGGGACCTGGTGGACTGTGTCCCTGCTTGTCTCTTCCAGTTGTGGGTAATTAAAAATGACATCCTTTGCTTTGGCTGTTCTTGATAATTGGAGAACTTCCTCTTCCTTGGGACTCCTGCCATGGCCATGTCCCGGCACAGCCACGTGCCCTCCCAGTCCTCTTCCCAAATTACCTCGGAAAGGAGGTATGTAGGGTTCTGTGCTGTGAGTTGGTTGTGCATAATGTCACCTGTCTTAAGAATTCACTAGCACTTAATCTCCTAGGTTTGTGGGGGAGGTGGTACAGACATAGTAGATAATTACTGCCTTGCCCTTTTCCCTTTGTCAGGGCACTGTTATCTCAGCACTGGAATTTCTCCCAGGAAACGGGATCCTCCCTTATCTCCCATATTTATGTTCCCCTGCCCAGGGTGGGGGGGTTCTCAGCTGTGACTCTTCAGCCACCAAAACCTTTGCCCCTACCCAGAGCTGGCTGATATCTCTCACACTGCTCATCCCAGTGACCACACAGACTGAAGGGTAAGTTTTCTTTGGTGGGCTGAGGACCATACACCTCCCAGCTTTGATGTCCCACTGGCATCCAAGCCTAAGCACTAAGCTGTCTTCATTTCTATGGGCACACCAGGAGCCCCAAGCCCCTCTGAACCCAGCATCAGGGCTCACAGGATTCATCTGCCACCCAAACCAGCAGGTTAAGCCAACCTTCATTACAAACAAGAGACCTGGGATGAAGGAGAGGATATTTAAAATGGAATGGTTTGGAGATTGGCCCCAAACAGTTCAGGAAAATGTTATAATTAACTGTGAGATGCTGCTGCAAATATTCCTGGCCCGAGCAAACGACTCCAGCATCCTTTCTCTGGTCTTGTTCTGCAGTCCAAGAGTTTATTTACTGTACATTGCAAAATAGAGCCCTTCCTCCCTCCCCATTTTGTGTTGAACAAACAATGCTATGTCTCTCCTGCCACTTCAGTATTAGGAAAAACTGGGTCATGCATATAATTCTGCAGAGGGGAACAAAAGGCCATTCTGCCCCTCTTGGATTCTCATATTTATGGATGCTGTGGCACATTATGGTAATTCCCACTTGAATCCAGTGTATAATTAATAGCTAATAATTTGGTGGTGGTGTTTTTACATGCAGATTTGGGGGGAGATTTCATGTCATGGCGGACAAGACAGGAAAACATGACTTAACACATCCAACTGCTTGCAGACTTTCCAAGGCACCAGACCGCTTTGCCTTCTGGCTTTTCGGGCACTCTCCTGTTTTGGAGGGTGGTGTTGATAACTAATTCTTTGTATTCTGCTCTGGTTTTAACAAAAAAAAAATAGATTACAAGCATGTCTGCATGCAAAAACTGGAGGGTCAATGAATTTATTAGGAGTATAATGTTGACATCTGTTCTGTGCTCACAAAGGAACAGTTTCAGGAGAGTGGTAAATCGTGGAGAGAAGGGAATATGCTCACGGGTACTTGCTCGTAGGTTTTATAGATGTTCAGGTACAAAGTGGGGAAAACTCAACTGGGTGAACTAGCTGAAACCACCTGGAGTGAAAACTGGTGTAAATCTATTGATTTCTGGCACCTTTTAATGTTTCTTTGTGCTCCTCTATGAGTTTAGCCAGGTATTATATGTGCACTCTGTGATTTGTTGCAGAAAGAGCAATCTCAGGCCAAAGAGATGAAAATAAAAGCCAAAAAAGCCCCTCAAAAGCAACCACCTGGAAAAAAATGTTTCCGTGGCTGTGACTGAGAACAGGAATGTTCCTGCTTTGCTGAGGTTGGGGTGTGACACGACCGCTCCCCTCCAAGCAAAACTGAAGCAAAGAAGGTGATGAAGCAAAAATCACTGACATTATCAGCCTGGGATTATCAGGCATAATCCTGTGGGTTGAGATGAGGTCTTGGGGTATAAACATTGTTTTCCAAGTGTATCTGTTCCTGCATGCTGCTATGTTGCTCTGGCAAATCTGGGGTAGCATATGGTCTAGGACAGCAACGCTGCAGCCCCCCTCTAACTTCCCCAGGCACACACACAACCCCGCATCATTACACGTGAGCTGAACACTAAATATCTGCTGCCCCTTTTCATTTGTGCATTTGTTTTGCAAATACCAGCCAGCTCAGGCTGTGGGGCTGTGCTTCCCCATTACAGCATCTCCCAGTGCTGTGGTACCTACATACAGATATGCCCCAATCCCCAAAACAGCCTTTTGGAGAAGACCCTCTGTGTATTATTTCTCCTCACTGACACTCCAAATAAATTGTGTGACTCAAGGCACTGGCAGGACATCTGGAGCAAGTCAGAGCACCAGAATCAGAGCTGATGCTCCCTGCAGCATCCCTTTCGGAAGGATTTTAAGCAGCCCAAGCCCTGCCACACATCCCTGTGGCCTTGGGTGCACTGAGAGTGATGGCTACAGCCTTCCTGCTCCTGGAGGACCATGGCAAACACATGTGGCACCCCCCATTCCCTCCTGGGTTCAAAACAGGAGGATGAGGTCAGTCTTTTTTCAGTGGTGCCCAGTGACAGGACAAGAGGCAATGGGCATAAACTTAAGTATAGGAAGTTCCACCTGGACATGAGGAACTTTTTCCCTGTGAGGGTGATGGAGCCCTGGGACAGGCTGCCCAGAGAGGTTGTGGAGTCTCCTTCTCTGGAGACATTTAAACCCACCTGGATTCATTCCTGTGTGATTTAGTCTGGGTGATCCTGCTCTGGCAGGGGGTTGGACTAGACAATCTTTTGAGGTCCCTTCCAGCCTCTAACATTCTGTGATTCTGTGTTCTGTGCTTCTGTGACATTTGCATATTCCCTGAAATGCCACCTAGGGAAGAAAACACATTATGTAATAGCTCAGCATAAAGGGCAGAGCGTCCATCAGTGGGGCTGGCTGCAGACGTGTGAGGCAGCCCACAAGCATCCTCTGTGCTGAGCTGTCCCAGGGAACCTCTGTGCTGCGGTGGCCAAAGGCACCAGCTCCTCCACACTGCAGATCTGTGCAGCTCCTGCTCTTTGGTTTGGTCTTACATGAGCTGGCTGCCACTTGCCAGCAAAGCTGGTGCCTGCAGAGCAGGAAACATTTTTGCTTGGAGATGCTCCCCCACCCTTTCCAGCTCTGCTTGTGTGGTGTTCTGTTCCTCCAGTGCTTTAGTGAGCTGGCATTTCTAGGTAACTGCAGGCAGATATAGAGGAAATAATAATGATGATGATGATGATGATGATGATGAACATGGTTAGTGCTGGTCTGCAGATTGTTCCTGGTCTGGGGAGCTCCCCAGGTCAGGCACACCAAGGCAGTAAGAACCTGGGCAGGCTGATGAATGGAGACACAAGGACTTTGGAGCTAACATCGCACATCTTTCACTGAGAAATGGCTGTTTATAGCCTTAAACTGTTTGATTGATGGCTTTTGCTAGGAACAAAACACCTCTGCAGTTGTAGCTGACAAGTTTGGTACTGACAGGACAGGACAATCTTTCTTATCCCCTGCACTGCATCTGACTTTAAAGCTGCTGTGGCAGCTTGGGTGCTAAGCTCAGCCCATAGAGGCGATCAGCCCAAAACCCCTGATGCTGCTTTGCTCCCCAAGCCTGGCTGGAGGCCTTACCCTTACCTGCCGCTGCCCTTCCCCAGCTGAAGGGGGTGGGATGCTCCACAAACACAGCCCTGGGGCTCTTCAACTCCACGCTCAAGTCCAGCACTGGAGCTGACCTGTTCCATGCTCTTTGGGCAAATCCCTGCCACGGGGATAATCGTGCCTGATGCCAGTCTCCGAGGGGAGCACAAGGGCTTCATTAGCTGATGTTTAGGAAAGGCTTTGAGCAGGAAAAGTGTATTCAGCGTTAAAAATGAATGAGCATCAGCAATGCCAACAATGTGCGTGATGGAGAGGGGGAGGAAGACAATGTCAGTGGACAAAATGCTCAGAGAGTGAAGAGCTGGCCCAGACAGAGCAACAGCTTTGCTAGCGTCCCTGCGGAGGGCATGGCTGCAGGGCTGGCCCTGGCACTGTGTCCCGTGGGCACCAGTGGCCCCACTGGCTTATCCCACCTTGTCCTGGCACACAGAGCAATGGGAATCTCTCAGTGTCCTCCTAGGGACTGGCAAGTGGGACATGTGTCAGTACTGCTGATGTTCCATCAGTCCCAGAGGACTCACCCACACCCTGCACCACAAAGGAAGGAACAGTCCAGTGAAGCCCACTTCATTCTTCCTTCCGCTTCTCCAAATGTCACCCTTGGTTCAAACCAGGATGCAGCTTCCTTGACTGCTGGAGCAGGTCAGCATGGAGATCTCATCACATGGAACTACAGCCCTCTGGGCTTCCACTGTTTGTGGTGGTTTGCTCAGGCTTTGCTGTGAAGAGCTGGGTGTGAAAAGACATGGAAAGGAGGATGTCTCCTATGTCTGAGAGCCTGGACGCAGCCATGACTGAGGAGGCAAACCTGCTGACTTACGTGTTTTCCCTGCTGCTCTTCAGACTCCATCTCATGCTGCAGGGAACCTGCTAGCAACCCTGTGCAGAGCACTTCTCCACGGAGCACCTCCTGTCCCTCCCAGGCAGCTCAGCTCTTGGGCAGTGGGGACACAGATGCTCTCTGTAACTCCAGCATATTTTCCAAAGTCTCAGATGGGAAAGGACTTTATAACCCTTCTCTTCCCAGCCCTGTAGTAAAAAACATTTTTGATCTCTTGAGCATTACCACTGTGTCTCCTTCGTGACATGGCTGTGGGAGAGGGAAGGAAATGTCCTTTGGTCCCAGTGCCCAGGTGAAGGTATGACTCTCATGCACACTGCCTCGTGCTCCCAGGGAAATGAGGACACTTCCTACTCTCTCCCTGAGGAGCACAGCTGAGCTGCTTACAGGGAAAGTACTGCCAAGCTTCCCAGATGAACCACATGTCACTTCCCACGTCTCTGGAGTAGCGGCTGTGACATCAAGTTAACAAGTGCTGCCAGCATGCCAGGAGCATTCACCCTTTGTGGATGTTTTTTCCAAACCAAATCCAAGCACTGAGACCCTCTGAACTGGTGACCAACCATCACTGTAGAGCAGTGAGGTGAAGCAAACTGTATGAGATCCAGGACAAATATGATAGAGACCAGGAGAACATCTGAGGTGGGTCCTTGGACCCATGTTTCACATTGCAACTGTTAACTACAGCAGCAGGATATGGAGAAGATTGGGACCATGGGATCCAGGTGGGATTGAGCACCAGGTGCTACAAGACAAGGAGGTTGTGCTGTCACCAGAATTTCTGCTCAAAAGCAGCTTTCCCACTAACAGCACTGGGTGCAGCCTTACACAGCCACTGCTTTGCCAGCCAGCCCACTCCTTATCAGAGGGAAGGGAAATGAAAACTGGTATTTCTCATACAAGGGAGAGAGATTCAGAGGCTGGACATTGGCCATAGGACTTCAAAGACATGCCTTCAGGTTTCTTCTTCACGATAAACATCTTGTGTGACCCCTGGCAAATCATAAACATAGATTCTGTTGGAACATCTAGTTTGATTTCTTGTGTGACACTGAATTGTAACATGTAACCAGCCTGCCCCGTGGAGTTCAGCAGCTTGTATTTGACTAAAGCACACATCTCCCATCTGTTCTTCAGCCTTCACCCTTTTTGCTGCAGCATCACACTGCGAGCTGGTACAGATGATCCCCCTGAACACCTCAAATCCTTTCCTAGAGACACTGAGTCCCCATCCTATAGGTACTGCCTGTGTTCCTCACTCCGCAGGATATCCCACTGCGTGGAATGATACTCATCCCACACTGCTGGAAGAGGTACTGGGCACAGCACCACTGCTCTGTCACTGCAGTTACTGATTATCCCACCAATCCTTCTGCAGTCCACTGCTTTTACCAGCATTTATACTTATTTTTGCCCTCAAACTAGTGGCAGAGTTGAACCATACTGGAATTAGCAGCTCTCCCTCCTGCTTCCAGTTAAAGGAACCAAATATTTCTTTTTTGCCTGGAGCTATCAGCACCATTTCAAGCTGAGTAGGTGTTCCTCAGGTCATTCCTTTCCATATGCCTGGATTATCCTACCCCCCTGTGAGACTCTAACACCTGGGCTACTGCTTGAGAGCAGCCCCTCCATGGGAAGACCTCAAGAAAAGCCCATCTTTAGCAGAAAGGAAGGAAATTACTAGGAGCAATGCAATAGAAGGATATGGAAAGTCTTGGGCTTTGGCTTAGTGTCAGACCTTGTTGTCCTTTTCCACAACTTTGCCTCTTGCTCATCTGGAAAATGGGCGCAGTGTTCCCAACACCATCATGATGGTCCCTCCTTGTCTCTTGTCCTTCCTTGTCTCAGCAACCAGAGACATGACAGAGGGGAGGCAAGAGGGCTGACAGTGCCAGAGCAGACTGGGAAGCCTGATTGCCTTGGTACTCTGCTGGGATTTGCAGAGTTATTTTCATGCAGAATTGGAAGGAAACCTCAAACAACATTAGTGGGACCAAAATCCTGTGCAGTTTTGTTTTGGAAACACAGACATTTTTGAAGATAAATTTGGCTTCCAAGATAACCTGGCAGCATTTGGATAAAAGCAACGGGATTCCCAGTGATTTCAGGGCTGCCTAGGGGAGGGGGAGCTGCCAGGACAGACCATGGCAGATGCCTCCATTCAACACAACAGGTACATGGAGATTCATTGCTGGCGGCTGGGTCCTGCTATGCTATTGTAGGCAGCCCCTGAATTTGATGTCATATTTTGAAGAAGGTCAATGATGGAGGTCATTGAAAGGGGAAGGAGGGCTAGTAGGAAAGGGAGTAACCAATTTTGTACCTTTCAGGGGGATTTAGCCAGGCCCACACCAAATAATTGCAAGGCTGGCAGAGCACATACGTGCAGAGAAGGTGGGGAATGAGACTGCCACATGGAAGAACAAGCTGTTCTTTCCCACGTGGCTTTTCCCTTTCGTTCCTGCACTCACAGGCCACCAGCCCACACTGCCAGAAATCCCCCACCCACATCGCTCCCCTCATCCCCGAGGGTGCCCCCGAGACATGTCTTGATCCCACCATCCCACATGTGTGCAGAAGTTTCCCTGAGCACAGACCTGAAATCAGCTCCGCACTGCACATCACCAGCTCTGCCTCTGCTCCACCACCTGCAGGCACTTAGAATCATGGAATCGCAGACTGGTCTGGGTTGGAAGGGATCCCAAGGATCACACAGTTCCAAATCCCCTGCCACAGGCAGGGACACCAACCTCCAGGCCTGGATCTACACTAGGTTGCCCAGGGCCCCATCCAACCTGGCCCTGAACACTTCCAGGGATGGGGCATCCACCACCTCTCTGGGCAGCCTGTTCCAGCCCCTCACCACTCTCTCTGTAAAAAACTTCCCCCTAGTATCTAATCTAAACCTTCCCTCCTTTAGCTTCAACCCATTCCACCATGTCCTGCCATTGTCTACCCTTTTAAAAAGTTGATTTCCCTCCTGTTTCTCTGCTCCCTTCATGTACTGGAAGGCTGCAATGAGGTCCCTCTGCAGCCTTCTCTTCTCCAGGCTGAACAAGCCTGGCTCCCCCAGCCTCTCTTTGTGAGGGAGGTGCTCCAGCCCTCTAATCATCTTGTTGTGCACAAGCCCAGGGTATCCTGACAGTAATTAGAGGCTGGGGGCTTCCACTAGCACTAAATAGCTCTGATTAAATAGGGACAGGGGTTTTCCTGCTCAGAGGAGCAGCTCCAAAGCCATTTGCTTCTGCAGATCTGAACACAGGGACAAAGGAGGTGCTGCATTCCCTGCTGCTGGGTACCAGCTGGCTGATGTGAAGACGATACTGAAGGAGGGAGATGTTTTAAGGGAAGTGGAGCTCAGTGAGATTTTGATTCTGGATTTCAGACCTTGACTGATAGCACAGCCAGGGTCCTGAGACAGATCACCATATCCAGGTTTTTAGCCACAGGATATTATCTCTTAGGGCTGCTTTGAAACACCCCTTGGGGTGTAACCCATTGTGCAGCAGGATAAAGAAAGTATTAACACATTAAAGCCTCATCATCAAACACACCTTTTATTCAAAGATACCTGAGAAGCTTTGCCATTTACAAGTCAGCCCAGCCTAGGATATTTCTGGTAAGCCTTTTTATGCCACCCCCAGGCCCCAATATTGAGAGCAAGACACATTCTTGTTGCCAAGAGTCATGAAAGCCTCCTTTGGCAATCAGTTCTCCAAAGATTTTAGTCCTGCCTCCAGGCTGGCCCTTTTTATGGGATGAAGCATCTTCCTTATGCAACCTTCACCCTGTCCCATCCTGCCCAAGCTGAATGAGTAATGATGAAATCCAGCAAGGAGGCCTGTTCCTGTTTGTTTTTATTTTTGATTAACAAGACTGAGCTCAAGGAGAAGGGTCCTAGTGCAGGTTTTGGCCACAGTGTCAGTTTTGAGCCTGTGAGGACAAAGGTAGATGAGTGGTTTGCAGCTCAGCTCAGGAACCAGAGACAGGAGTGACTGGAGGACAGGTGGAGAGGCAGCTGGGTTGGACAGGGAGAGAGTAGCTGCTGTTCTTCCCGAAGGCTACTATTTATTTAAGCACTGCCCTTGCTTATGCACTGCTGTCCTGGTTTGTGTTACAAGGTTGCTGAGAGCCCTGCCTTCTCCTACACAGCCTGATCAAATGGGGCAAGGATGTCTCCCTCCCCCTGTTTAAGATGAAGTGAGGCACAGGAAGGTCAAGGACTGCGTCCTGCCGACAGCCCGGGGGGCAGTCCCTGCAGCAGCAGGTTGCAGATGGCTTGGGCTGGTCAACCCTTTCAGAGTGGCTCCCCAAGAATGAAATAGACACTTAAAGATGTGGGGGCCATTTGCAAATTGCTTGGTAAAACCTAGAAATCTGAGCAGCCATAAAGTCTGCTGGTTGTTGCTGATAGATGACTTACTGCAAGCTGGATCCTGGGCTGCATCAAAAGCAGCATGGCCAGCAGGTCAAGGGAAGGGATTTTGACCCTTTACTCTCATGAGATCCCACCTGCAGTGCTGCATCCAGCTCTGGGGTCTCCAGTAAAAGACTGACATGGAGCTGTTGGAGTGAGTCCAGAGGAGGCCACAAAGATGATGGCTGGAGCACCTCTGCTGTGATGACAGGCTGAGAGAGTTGGGCTTGTTTAGCCTGGAGAAGAGAAGGCTCCAGGGAGACCTTACAGCAGCCTTCCAGTACCTGGAAAAGGAAAGCTGGAGAGGGTCTGGTTACAAAGGCGGGGAGTGATAGGACAAGGGGGAATGGCCTTAAGCTCAAGAAGGGGGGATTTAGGTGAGATATTGAGAAGAAAATCTTCTCTATGAGGATAGTGAGATAGTGGTACAGGCTGCCCAGAGAGGTGGTAGGTGCCCCATCCCTGGAACTGTTCAAGGCCAGGTTGGATGGGGCTTTGAGCAACCTGGTCTTGTGGAAGATGTCCCTGCCCATGGCAGGGGGGTGGAACTACATGGGCCTTAAGGTCCCTTCCAACCCAAACCAGTCTGTGATTCTATGACTTGCCCAAATGATGGGCTGCAGTGAGGGTTTGGACCTTCTGGGACATATCCTTCAACAGGGGCTTTTGTGACACACAAGCTCTGCCCAATCCAGTTGTGATGCCTGCTGCTGCTCCTGTGCCATCCCAGAGCAGGTGGGACAGAAGGGAAAGCACCAGGTGCCTTGTAGTTCATAGCTTCACATTTCCACCATCCCGGTCTGTGAAAGTGGGTTTGCATTAAGATGCCTGTACCACAGTCCAGCCTAGCTAAGGTGTGGACACTGGCTCTGCATCACCAGATCTGTTCAGAGAGCTTCAGCCTGCAGTGAGGATGTGGGACTGAGTTGAAAAGCAGGACAAAGACTCTGCAGATTGATGCAGCTATTTTTTCCCCAATGCACAGAAGCTGGAGCTCTTCACATTTCCCTTCCAAATCATGCTACGCAGTGCCTGGGAGATGTCCTTTGAGATGCTGACCCTGCTGCATGCTGGGCTGCACTGGGCAGGTGGTTTATTCTGTGTGCTGGGCAGGCTGTGTCAGCTTCCTGGAAGGACTGGCTTTTGGTCAGGAGAGCACTGCCTTGATTTGACTGGAATTTTTCATGGGAGCTAAACCTCAGCACTGCTGCAGCAGAATGTTTTTACTTCCGTTTTGAAACATCATCATTTTCAGTATTGTCTTATAAAACTCTTGTTTGCCTTTTCTCTGACCTCGAGGTCACCTGTGGTGATAAGGCCGCATCCATTCTATTAATTTTTTTCCTTTTGTTGTGGTTTTCTGTGGCTGGGGTCTGGTGGAGCAGGGGGCTGCAGGGGTGGCTGCTGCAAGGAGCAGCCAGAAGCTCTCTGCCCGCCCCACAGAGCAAACACCAGCTGGCTCAGGGCTGGAGTCGCTGCTGACCAAGGCCGAGCCCATCAGCAATGGCCACAGCACCTCTGGGAATCATATTTAGGAGGAAAAAAATGCAAGCACTATTTGCCCCCAGAGAAGGGAGTGAGAAGATGTAAGAAATTGTGCAGGCATCAAGGCCAGGGAAGGGGCTGAGGAGGCACCCCAGGTGCTGGAGGGAAAGATGCCCCTGCAGCCTGTGGAGAAACCCATGGTGGAGTGGGTGTCCCCACACAGCCCATGGAAAAGGCTGAGACCCCACCTGCAGCCCGTGGAGAGGCCCCCACGCTGGAGTGGGCCAGTGTGTTTGTTTGGGCAGAGCTAGGCCCAAATTTGTGCCTGGGATCGTCCCACCAACATGCAGACAACTGAGCCCTGCTGCCCAGACCCTGCATTCATACAGATGTGGCCTTCATGCCTCTCGTTGCTACCAGGCATGCTGCCACCAAACAAGTCTGTTCTCCGGCAGCTAGAGGGCAAGGATTTTTGTTTGTGGGAATTCAAGTGGGAAAGGTTCTCGCTTCACTGCTCCATGGCTTTTATCTTCATAAATGCAAGCACTCAGCAAAGGGAAAAGCGGAACTAGTGGGAGGAAGGGCAAAAAAAGAGGAAAAAACAAAAAGAAGCAGCAAGATATTGATGAGAGTCCTGTACTATCAGTTTAAGGTGAGGTCCCAGCTATGGAAATGTTTTGCAGAGACAGAACAAAGCGTGCTGCTTGGGGAGGTTTGGGCTATGAAGATGCTCTGCATGTCAAAGGTGGTCTTTAGAGCCCAGATCTGATGACATGACCATGTTCCCCCTTCGGAGGCAACCTCCTTCTAGTCAGTTTTACATGTATCAGCCCGCTGTGAACAAAAGCCCTGTGCCTCTTCAGTACATGGCAGTGTAGAAATGATGCCACCCGCTACCCGAGGAACCTGAGAGACCTTTTTTAATCATAATCAGTGTGGCAAGGCAGAGGGCACAAAACTGTTCCAGCTCTAGTACCAGAACTTAAGAGAACAAGCCCATCTTTTCAGATGTCAGGTAAAGCCACAACCCCTTTTTGCCCAGCCTGGATGTTACTGTGTAGGTAATGATGTGTTTACACAAATTAAACTCCCCAGGCTTGCCACCTATCACAAACTGTTCTGATATCTCCATAGCAATGTGCTGCAGCGGGCTCTAGCTGGAAAGGATGCACCTTTTCCATGACCGTGCCAAGCCTGCGCTGTTCAGATTTCCATAAGAGTGCTTTTGAAATTGGCTCCCATCCCCAACCTAAATGTATTACCTATAAAATGCCTTTTTTTTTCACTGTGCACGGTCGCAGGAGAGAACTGCCAGTAAAATTGAGTTGCCAGATAGGAAGGGAAAAAAAAAAGGCCAGCAAATTGGACCTCTAGAGGCTTCCAGCATCAGGAGTGGAAAAGGGATGATAAAACATTCTGTTCTGAGTTGTGTCTTCTGCAGTGTGGTAGATGACAGCTGCTGACTTAACCTGTTCGGTGCCTGATGGTGTCCCACAGCCAGCAGCTGTATCTCAGCTGCAGGCAGAGATGCCATGCAGAGTGGGTCAGTGTGTGTGGGGTGGCTCAGTCGGTGCTGTGGGCAGGAGGGCAGGGCTGTGGCGCTGCCTGCACAGGGCTGGGGCTGCAGGAGCTGCCGTGCTGACACAGCTAACGTCATTGTGCTAAGGCAGCTCATGTCATTGGCATTCGGCTGAAGACATCAGAGGGCAGCTGAGGCCAGCTCATCGTGGGAGGGACCTTCAGTGTGGGATGGGTATCTCTGCTAGTAAAGATCAAGGCCAGGGTGGGGATGATGATAGAATCCCAGACTGGTTTGAGTTGGAAGAGACCTCAAAGCCCATCTGGTTCTAAGCCCCTGCCATGGGCAGGGACACCCTGCACTAGCCCAGGGTGCCCAAAGCCCTATCCAACCCAGCCTTGAACCCTGCCAGGGACCCAGGAATCCACCCTGTGCCAGGGCCTCACCACCCTCACAATGAAAAATGTCTTCTTTATATGTAGTCTAAATCTGCCCTCTTCCAGTTTACAGCCATTACCTCTCCTCCTAACATCCCCTGCCCTTCTAACCAGCCCCTCTCCAGCTTTCCTGTAGCCCCTTAAGTTAACAGAACGTGCTGTAAGGTCTCCTCAGGGCCTTCTCTTCTCCAGGCTCAACAAGACCAACTCTTGCAGCCTGTCTTCACAGCAGAGGTGCTCCAGCCCTCTGATCGTCTTTGTGGCTCAACTCTGGACTCACCCCAAAAGGTCCATGTCTGTCTTTTACTGGGGCCCCCAGAGGTGGACACAGCACTGCAGGTGGGGTCTCACCAGAGCAAAGAAGAGGTGCAGAATCCCCTCCCTTGACCTGCTGGCCACTCTTCTGTTCATGCAGCCCAGGACACAGTTGGCCTTTCGGGCTGCAAGCACACACTGCTGGCTCATGTTGAGTTTCTCATCAACGGACACCCTCAAATCCTGTCAGAAAGAGCAAGGGATAGACAAACCCTGTGTTTGTTTGCAGGTTCTGGTGTATCTCAAATTTCCCCAGGCAGAAAGCAAGAACCACCCAAGGACAGACGTCCAGGCTCCAACTCGTGGTGAGCCCTAGCTGCTCCAACATGCAATGGTTAACTGGGCAACACGATGGCTTGCAGAGCCATCTACTGACGGAGGGATGCAGGACAAGGGATTATTTTTTTCCCCTGATGTGCAGGTTTTTTCTAATCTTGTCCATGGAATTGAGAGGGTTCTTTAAGTACTCCCCATGGGCAGTACGGATGGACTAGTCTGTCTCCTGCACACAACTCAGCACAGGAATTGCTTTACCCTGCTACCTGCTATGTGCTCTTCTTAATAGGAAATGTTGAAACGTTGCCCCATCTTTGATATGGATCTGTGGCACAGGACAAAGAAGAAAGAAATGGAAGTTACCGTGGACTATCCTTGGAAATTAGGTGGACTTCTCCTGAAAATCATACTGTAAAAAAAATACATAGCATGGACACCAGCTGTGAGTTGGGGAAGGGCAGAGCAGTGTCAGGAGCAAGAGGGATGTGCTGCACAGAGGAGTGCTGAGGCCACAGGACTGTGGATCCTGAGGTTCCTGGAAGGCAAGGGTACCTCTGTTCTGACAAAGTTTTTTTCCATGCATGTGCCCCTTCTCATGGTAGTTTTTTACCCACTGTAAATGTATACAAGCCCCAGGACTTTTGTTTTACATCAGTGTTCGGATGGAGAGAGGGCTGGACCTCTGCCGCTCCACCTTCTCTCCAATAGCTGTAGAAACAAAACTTTTCTGCCCGACCTGAGCCTGCAAAACAAACCATGGGCTTATTCTGTGACAATACTGGCTTCTCTTATCTGCATGCAAACAGCAGACTTCAGAATGGGGATGGTTCCCATTCTCAGAGTGCTCTGTCCCTCTGGGGGAGAAATGCACCACTTCTTTAAAGCCACGAGCAGATGCTGCCATTCTTAGATTTGCAGAGTTGATGCTTCTCAAAAAAGCAGAGCTTGGAGCGATCTAGAAAGATAAATACCTACCTACCACACCAAAAAGTCCCATGGCATTTTTGATAGAGAAAACTGTATTCTTTTCCAAAATAATGTATTTGTTTTTCTATTTTAAAGTAAGGCAAAATCAGAATGAAGTGTGTGGTTTGATGCTACATGAAAGCATTGACGTTTTCTCCCTGCAGGAATATTGGAGATCTCAAATAACATCAAACTTCAGGATGCAAATGCCCATTTTGTGAGGGCCTGTATGGCTAAGGAGAAGATGGAGCTGATAATGAACTAGGATCAGGAAAATAGTGATCCGGTGATCTTCAGTCTCCCCCAGTTAAGCTGCAAAGCTTCAAGACAACCACAAGCAATATCAGATTCCTTTCAGCCCTGACACACTGCCCCATGCAAATCAGCCAGCTGTACCCTACGGCCTTAACTAAGCTTGACAGCTCAGCACAGGGGGATGCATAAAGTTCACCACACCAGCCCTGAGATGGGTTTTGGTAATGTGAAGTGCCACACACAGGTACATCGTAAGTACCTGAGGACACTGTCATGACAGGACCATGGCTGAGGGATGTACCTGGTGCCTTTGGCATGTGGTGGTTTGGCCCTGGCTGGAGGACAGATTCCCACCAAACCTGCTCTATCACTCCCCTTTTCAGCTGGATGGGGGAGAAAATATATATTGAGAGGCTCAGGAGTTGAGATAAGGACAGGGAGAGATCATTCCACAGTCAGTGTCATGGGCAGAACAGACTCAACACAGAATAAAGGAAAGAAAACCCTCTAATTGATGACGCTGCCCTGCACCCCCAGTGACACCAGAGTTGGGTAATGAGAAGTGTGACCAGATCTTAAAGTACCTCCCCCCACCCCTCCCTTCTTCGCAGACTTAACTTCCCACCCCCACCCTTCCTCTTCCCACAGCCCCTTATAAGCTGAGCATGATGTCATATGGTATGGAATATCCCTCTGGTCCGTTGGGATCAGCTGTCCCAGCTGTGTCCCCTCCCAACTGCTTGTGTATCCACAATCATCTCTCTGGCCTTGAGAGGCCTTGATTCTGCTGAGCCTTGCTCAGCAATGACAAAAACATCCCTAGATTATCACCACTGTGTCCAGCACAAATCCAAAACACAGCCCCATACTAGCTGCTACGAAGAACATTAACTCTGTCTCAGCTGAAAGGAGGACAAGAGCCATGCTGGAAAGTGAATTATTTGTGCATTTCCTTAACAAAGGATCTTTCGTATATCAGTGTAACTTTAAGATTCCTCCTAGAAATTTCCCCTGGAAAACAACACGTTCTGTAAAAACAATATGGTTAACTATGGGTTGTGCACATCAGCATTAGTTATTCTTTGCTAGACAATAGCTAAAAAGGTTCCATTTCACAAGTGTTCTTCTTGGTGCACTTTAATCTTTGGTGTGAGTTTATCGAGTCATTCTGAAAAGGAAAAATATTTTGATCATTAAAAGAAGAAACATGCTGCTTTGAGATTCAGTGTTCCAATTTTACTTGACTGACCTTATTAATGTTTTAAATACCTTAAGTATGGGATGCAGGGGGAATTGGCCAGCCCCTTTTCAGTGTCTGTGGGGACAGGACAAGGGGCAATGGCTGCAAACTGGAGCACAGGTAATTCTGCACCAACATGTGGAAGAACTTTTACATAGTGAGGGTGACAGAGCACTGGGACAGGCTGCCCAGGGAGGTGGTGGAGTCTCCTTCTCTGGAGATATTCAAGACTCGTCTGGACGCCTATCTGTGCAATATGTGCTAGGGAGCTGCTTTGGCAGGGGGGTTGGACACAATGATCTCTCGAGGTCCCTTCCAACCCCTGTGATTCTGTGATTCTGTGATTCTATGATTCTATGACTTGTACCAGAACATGTATGTTAGAAAAAAGATTTCCAAACGACATGGACATGTAAAACTGAATTTCTAGAAGTGCATTTGCACATACAAGCATTTACACACAAGCCATGAAAGCACGTATGAAGCAAACTTCACCATCAGATGTCAGCACCACCCAAATCCTTCTGCACCACTCACATATGTAGATGGTATGAATGATAGATGTTTATTTTTAATATAATCTAGTCCCTAAACCAGAGATTGTACTAGTGTGTTATCCCTTAAGACAGAATATCAAATATACAGCTGCAAAAAAATCTAGGCAGATTTTTTCCAAAATCTGACGCAGATAAGATAAGAGTAGTTATGACAGGGGAGGCTTAGATTGGGTATTACTAAAAAATTCTTCACTGAAACTGTTGTCAGTCACTGGAGCAGGCTGCCCAGGGGAGGGGTTGAGTCCCTGTCCCTGGATATATTTAAAAGCCGTGTAGATGTGGTGCTCAGGAACAGGGTTTAGTGGTGGACTTGGTAGTGTTGGGTTAACGGCCGGTCTTGATGATCTTAAAGGTCTTCTCCAAGCTAAATGTTACCATGACTGTACAGTTTGTTAAAAATCTCAGGTGAAGAATGGGTCTTGGGAAATTTCACTTTGGCATTTTGAGGGGAAAAAAAACAAGACCAGGGTTTGACACAATGTATTTTCTGGAGGTGACTTTCCTTTTGCAACTAGGCAAGAAACTTGTGATTTCACCCATGCTGCTGAATTGAATCGACATACACACCTCCCAACATCTGCTGAAAGCACAGGGGGCTGAAGTGAATGTAGTTCAAAACTGGTTTAATCTGAACACAAACTAGATGGGTTTTTTTTTCCCTATGCACAGGCAGAGTCAGTTTGTGCTTTATTAGCTCTGCCTTCTTCAGTCACATCATTCATCGTGAGTTGTGTACTTTGCTGGAATGTTGCCCCAGAACAGAGCGTGGCTCTAGCATGGCTCTTCACCCCTCTGATTTCCACTGTTCTCTATCTGCTACAATGACATTGGCTTTATTTTCTCCTCTAGCATTCTTCCCATACAGGCTGTTCTTTTTTGTTTGCTGATGAGTGAGTTTGCTGTGAAGGAAACTTGTTCCTTCATGGACTTGCCCTGAAGTAATAAAGGATGTGCAAGAACATCCATGTAATTATTTCAGAGTAAGCTTGCATGCAAAACCTGCTGGGATTTGTTGACAAGACTGTGTTGTGATTCATGGGCATGGGCAGACGTAGGGCATGTAGGAAACGAGGGCATATCCCCCTTGTGTGATTCAGCAAACACCCACTTACAAAAATGGTGAGTGAACAGTTAAAAATCTGAGACTATCCACATCAAAGCTGTGGCCAAGGCATTAGTCAGCTTAAGGTCAACAATCCTGTAAACTCCAACTCTTGTATGAGCATCACGTGGGGATACAGCTTCTAGCAGAAAGGAGGAACAGTTCCATACAACACCCTTAGTCTCTGCGTGCTTAAGCACCTGTACACATAAGACCATTGCTAGTGTGACTGAATAGTCCTTCCCCCTACCCCCCAAATACAACTGTTAACATCAGCAGCCAGCCATAAGGCAGAAAAACAGCCACATCACTGAGCATCCCACCCTTTCACTCTGCGACTGGACTGCACCTGGATGGAGGCATTGGCTTTGCCATCCAGACCCATGCTGAGCAGCTGTTGTTACAAAATAAAGCTCAGCTACTCTTGTGAGTCGCCCTGGAGCATGTGTGAAGAAGCAGCTAGAGAATGGAGTAGGGGCATGGGCAGCCCAAATTTTTCCTGCCCATCTGCATCATTTCTCTGTCTCAAGAAGCTTTCAGTGGCTAACTTTGTCAGGATGAGAAAACAGATATTCTTCTCTGTCATGAATTTGAGGATGGGCTGCATGGTGGCAGTGGATGGGGACTCACCCTTTGTGATTAACAGAACTCAAGGCTTGGAAAGTGCTGAAGTTGAGTGTTCTTGGTCATGTTTTGATTCCAAAGAGCACAGGGATTTATTTCCATCAAATGATGGAAACCTGTTGGTTAAAGGGTTGGTGTGGACTCCTCTATGATGTTTCGTGTCAGCACTGCCAAAGAGGCATGAAAGGATTGCTGGCCAGTTGTGAATGCTGCCACCAGAGAGGAGGCATCCCTTTCCTTGGCTCAGCCCACGAGGAGGTGCTACAGTCTGGGGAACGACCAGCGCACCCAGAGCAGAGACAGACACCCAGCGCTGCAAGCTCTCACCAGCAGGATTTTATTTTGTGAAACATCAGAGGACTTACACTTTCTCTTTTCCCATATTAGTTTTGTTATGATGCATCTGAAAAGAAAAGGAAATATCAGCTGGTGTTCAAACAATAACTTCTTGTAAAACTTCACGAGCAAGTCATATCTGATTAAACTTGGGCAAAACATCTTTTTCCTGAAACTTCAGACCTGCCTTTCTATTATGCTTCTCATAAAGGAAAATGTTTGTCGTGAACAATAAAAGGAAAGTCCCACTTTCCTGTGAATAGCTGTAACATCAAACCCCAGCCTGTAATATAATGGGTTCCTATCCTCCCCCTGGGTTAAGAGCAGCCTAAGCGAAACATTCCCAAGAAGAGATGGGGGGAAAAAAATCCCTTAGAAACAATAAAAGAATTTCCTAAACAGCCAAACACTCAGCGTCTGTCTTGTGCCAAAGCTCTTTGCTTTGCTTTCTACCTGACTGCCTGCCAAGAAATGAAGAGATTATCCAAAAGCAAGACACTGGATCCTTTCCCCTGGGCCAGAGCTTTGACGAGCGAAAGAAGAGACCCAGCAGATGGAAAAAAGAAACAGAATTTCTTTTGTGAAAAGCAAAGGGAGAGAGATGTGTAACATAGATGAGGAAATGTGAAGGAGATGGATGAGACATTGTGTGAAAGGGAAGATGCAGCCATTTTTACCATCAAGTAAGGATTAATTAAATCATGTTCTGAATAGGGGCACTGATGGCGACTCCCTCTGCGGCTCTTCAGCTCACTGTATGGCTTTGTCTCCATTTACTGTCTGCAAGACAGGAAGAAAGAAATCTTGCATTCCTGAACTGTGAGGAAACAGTTAATGATTGAAGAAGTTTTGGAAGATGGGGAGGGTGCAGCACAAAACAGTGGTTGTGAGTCAATAGCAGGTGGCTCAGACTTTGCCCTCGGCTCACACAGGTAGCCAGGCATCCTGGCTGTTTACGTTTATGTTCTTTAGTAAAAAATATTCTAGAGCAGGGTCCCTTTGTGTTTTGAGTCATGTTTAGTGAAAGGTTACAGAAATTACTGTCAAAACTCTCAATTAAAGAGTATAAATGAAAACTAAGAGAAGAAAAACAGTATTAAGGAAACACTTCAGAGATGTCAAAATAGTGTTTCCTGGTTAGTGTGGGAAACAGGGAAACATTGAGAAAATATTTGGCTTTGGGTTTGTCCAACCTTAGCCAGAGCAGCTGCTTAATCACACTCTTAGGTTTCAGGTATTCAAAAGGATTAAAAATATGCTTTAAATGGTCAAAATGTTCCCTCTCATGAGTTTATTAATAACCCTGGAGAAAAGTACTACTTTCACCACTGGCAATTAACCATGAGTCTTGTATTTTCTTTGAACAACAAAGTTGCCATTACATCACAGAGATGCAATGTTCCTTCTTTAACTGCACTTACTTAACACCTCCCTGCTGACTTTGCACGCATCGAAGTCAGTGATTCTACCGTGTGAGAGAGAAATGCTTGTGTGGTATTTTACTGAGGCTCAGGATAACACCTTCACCTTCCTGGATGTATGAGGAGTTTCATTGGGAGCTCAAGGGGAACAGGACTAGTTGTCTCCTTCAACAAGAATATAGAAATTATATAATTTTAAAAGTCTGTGGTATTTTGCTTAAATGGTATTTGCTCACTATTATCATAGAATCACAGAATCACAGAATCACAGAATAATAAGAATGGTTTGGGTTGGAGAGGACCTCAAAGCCCATCTTGTTCCACCCCCTGCCATGGGCAGGGACACCCTCTGCTAGCCCAGGGTGCCCAAAGTCCACATCTAACCTGGCCTTAAAGGCCTCCAGGGATGGGGCTTCCACAACGTCTCTGGGAAGCTTGTGCCAGGGCATCACCACCCTCAGAGTAAAGAATTTCTTCCTAACATCTAACCTAACCCTGCCCTTTTTCAGCTTGAAGCCATAACCCCTTGTCCAGTCACTGCACTACCCGGTGAACAGCCCCTCTCCCACTTTCCTGTAGGACCCCTTTAAGCATTGGTAGGCTGCAATTAGGTCACCCCAGAGCCTTCTCATCTCCAGGCTGAACAAGACCAACTCTTGCAGCCTGTCTTCACAGCAGAGGTGCTCCAACTCTCTGATCTTCTTTGTGGCCTCCTCTGGACTCGCTCCAACAGCTCCATGTCTTTCTGTACTGGGGACCCCAGAGCTGGATGCAGCACTGTAGGTGGGGTCTCACCAGAGCAGAGCAGAGGTTCAGAATCCCCTCCCTTGACCTGCTGGCCATGCTGCTCTTGACACAGCCCAGGACACAGTCGGCCTTCTGAGCTGCCAGCACCCACTGCCAGCTCATGTTGAGCTTCTCATTGATCATCACCCCCAAATCCTTCTCCCCAGGGCTGCTCTCAATCCATTCTCCACCCAGCCTGTACCAGGGATCACGCTGACCACATGCAGGACCTTGCACTTGGCCATGTTGAACTTCATGCAGTTCACAGGAGTCCATCATTCCAGCCTGTCCAGGTCCCTCTGGATGGCATCCCTTTCCTCCAGCGTGTCGACCTCACCACACAGCTTAGCGTCATCAGCAAACTTATGAGGGTGCACTCGATCCCACTGTTCATGTAGCCAACAAAGATACTGAGCAGTGCCAGTCCCAGCACCGACCCCTGAGGAGCACCACTTGTCACAGACTTCTGTGTAGTTATTAGCCATTGACGACAAATCTTTGGGTTGTGGTCATCATCAACTCATCCAGCCAGTTTCTTATCCAAATCTAACAGAGAAAGGTAGTCCTGTATTGAACAAACATAGACACCAGGTGAATGCCTATGACTGGCATAATTATAGGGACAAAAATGAATCGTAGAAAGATACAACAAAGGAAAAGGAATGAAGAATAACGATATGACATTCCCAAAGATATGAGGTATGAAACTGTTAATCCATTATCTGATAATGGGCAAGAGGTTTAATGCCTTTTTTACCTGTCGTGAGTTAAGAAAAAGGAAGTTTATTTAGAATGCTGAAGCAGTTGATGGTTCTAGCAAGATGAGATGTTAATGATTATCCTTGAGGAGGGGATGAGGACAGATGAGGTTCCCGGGCACTAGAGAAGAGCAAACATGGTGAATCTTTTCAAAAAAGAAGGAAGAGAGGTAGGCAGGTAGGAATTGTCACTGATCAGTCTGACTGCATTTTTTGGGGGAAAAAAAAATCAAAACAGTGTTTGTAAAATGCAGGAAACATCTAATCAATAACAGCCAAGGAAGATTTGTAAAAACCAAACTTGTTCAACTGGTCTCCATATGGCATGTAAGATGCTGAAAGAATCTTCCAGTCTAGGCAGCACTGCTAAGGCTGCAGGTGGAGTAAGTGTTCTTCATTCAGGAAAAACACTTTAGGAAAGATTCATCCATTTCTAGAAAATTCTAGTCAATTCTAGAAAAGAGAACAGATGGGGAAGATGATAACACCCTTTATATACACCAAAAAAAAAGATTTCTGCAAAGAGAACCGTTCTTCCTGTATGCTGTGAAGGGATGTAAAGTAATCAGCCTAAAGTACAGAAATTACACTTCACCAACACTCTGAAGTCCCGAGTGACTGAGCTGTTCCAGCTTGTGTTCAGTGTAATAAATTCCATCCTCTTTCTCACTGCAAACCAGTCAAAGACCTGCTCTGCAGTAACTGATTTGTTTACACTACTCTCTTTTGTTGGAAGTTGATCTGGCAAAACCCCTTATGTTATACCTCAAACAGTGAGTCACTGAGCTTCCCCTTTAGGAGGACTAATGAGACCAGGGCCACAATAAACTACAAATAATCCCTGTGGATGGTGAGTTCTGATTGTTAGAGTTCCTTGCAGATAATAATTTCAAAACTTCCTTCCTCTGTACAGAGGCTCCTTCTGAATAATGAAGAGTGGTGCAGAACCACGGTAACCCTACTCCATTGCTCCTGGTGGTAGAGTATCTTCCTACAACTGCTCCACCACCCGTGGAAAAGCTTTTTCCTTTGGACCTGCACACAAGATAGCAGAAGATAGCAGAAAAAGGGGTAAGCAAGTAGTTGGGGAATCTGAAGATCTTGGCTTGCTTTCCACAACGTGTTCCTAAGACAGATCTGCAGAGGCAGGTGGCAGCATGACACTGCAGGAGCAGAATTCACAGTGCCCAAATTCTCTGTGTGCTAAGTGGGGAAGCTTCCAGATCAATGCTGGGATGGTAACCACCAGCAGGATGCTCACGATGAGGAGAAGGACTGCCTGAAGACCTGTCTCCCTTTGCTCTTTACCAAACAGTGGCTTTATAGATTGATGTAAAAAGCCAGCAGGCAGTTTCCTAAGGCTCGCCAGTCCCAAATAAAGACACACACCCCACCCCAGCCCCCAGTGAGAAAAAGTGTTTCAGTTGCATGCACTGTATGTTTATAGGTCCTTACCTTAACAGAGGTGGAGGAGGAGTCTCCATTGAAATGATCTAGTTAATTCAAATGGCAATCATCATCAAAACAGGCTGGGAGGTGAAGTGATAGAGCAGTCCTGCAGAGAACAGCTTGGGGGTGATGATAGATGAGCTGCTGGACATGAGCTGACAATGCAACTTTGCAGCCCAGAAGGCCAATAGTATCCTGGGCTGCATCACAAGGAGTGTGGCCAGCAGCTCAAGGGAGGTGATTCTGTCCCTCTGCTCTGCTCTGGTGAGACCTTGCCTGGAGTACTGTGCCTAGTTCTGGAGTCCCCAACATAAGAAGTAACTGTTGGAACTGGTTCAGAAGAGGGCCACGAAGATGACTGGAAGGCTGGTGCACCTCTCCTATACAGACAGGCTGCAAGAGTTTGTCTTGTTCAGCCTGGAGAAGAAAAGGCTCCAGAGTGACCTTATAGCGGCCTTCCAGTACCTTACAGGGCTACAAGGAAGCTGGGGAGGGACTTTTTAGAAAGACATATAGCATGAGGGGGAATGGTTTTAAATTGGAAGGGGGTAGATTTAGGTTGGATATTAGGAAGAAATTCTTCACTCTGAGGGTGGTGAGGCACGGGAACAGGTTGCCCAGGGAAGTGGTGGCTGCCCCCTCCCTGGAGGTGTTCAAGGCCAGGTTGGATGGGGAATTGAGCAGCCTGGTCTAGTGAGAGGTGTCCCTGCCCATGGCAGGAGGGTTGGAACTTGATGATCTTTAAGGTCCCTTCCAACCCAAACCATTCTATGATTCTATGATGAGAGAATAGTAAGATGGGTATTCAAAGCATTTCAGGAAAAAACACTGCAACTGCAATACAAAGTCTTCCTCCTGGGCAAGAGATCTGGGCAGCGGGGTTCTTGCAAAAGGGAGGCACCCCCTTTGGCTCTGGATGGAGGAACACAATGTTGCAGTGTATGTTACACAGGTAAGAGGCATCAGTCCTGCCAAGGCTTGCCTAATTTCTACATTCTAAGTAGCCTCTGGCTACAAATTAGGTTCAGAGCAGGTTAATCCAGACAAGAGTTTACTGTAAATCGTGTGAGTAATCCTGGGATTCACACACACCAGGTTCCCACTGAAAATGCTAAAAGCTCAGCAGCAGGCTGTGTCCCAGAGATGTCCTCCTCGGTGCTAGTGAGGCTCTTTGTTTTTTAAACATCACAGCTTTAACTAAGCTTGCTATGGCATGGAGCTCCTGGTTATTTAATCTTGGATTGTGCCCCTGTGAACAGAAATGCCCCATTCTGACGTGGCATGCATGCAGCATAGGCACAGGGCAATTCACTGCCATGGCCTGTTGCCATCTCACAGTATTATCATGCCTTGGGAGGGGAAAAAAAATGTAGATTTACGATTTGAATTCTTTGTTTTAGTTATTTTTTTCCTGCTGGGTTAATTTTAGTGCAAAGCTGTTCCAAATCGTATCAAGGGCAGGAGAAGCACTAAAACCATGATCGGAAATGCTGCTGTGTATGAGGGATGTTTCTGTAGGCAACAAGAGCCCGTGGTCTGTTGCATTGCATAACCCTCAAGAAATCTCTGGAAAGCAGTATGCTACCTCCATCATCTTCAGACAGTCCCCAGTTGAACCTGCCCTGGTGTGAAGAAGTGACTCCACTGGTTGTCAATTTTAGCAGCTGCAGGTTCAGCACCTCTGAAGTGAAATAGCCACTTTCAAGGAAAAAAACCCAAACACATCGCTGTGTAAGGACACGAGCTGGCTGACAGTTCTTCTGTTGGTTCTGAAGAACACACAATAGTCAAACACTTAAATCACTTGTAGGTTTGTGTTCTCTGTTCAAGGCATTTTACATCTCCCTGGGCTATTTGCTTTCAGAGACAGAACCACGGTGTTCCTCATAAATTAATTAACAAATTCAGGACCTCTGTTGGGTTGCTTGCCCAACAGTAGCGTGGATGAATGCTCTGCTGGTAATGGTTTTAGTGTTGAGCTGTCAGAGGTACCTGACAGTTCTTGAAGCCTAATTATGGAGCACAACTTTCTCTGTTGCTGTCTGCCTGCTCCAAAGAGACAGCTGTGTTTCCTTCCCTTTAATGAAAGAGTGCTGTAATAATAGCTTGCAAATATTTTCTCTCTGGAAGCAATTATTAGTTTGTTTTAAAAGCTGAGCTAACACAGGAGACATGTTTATTCTCCAAGTAGACACCCTGTATTTCAGCTGTTAAATTTCTTGTTACTATTTTTAAACCAGTGTTGTGCAGTTGTGAATGCAAGTTGCTTCCTCTGCATCAGAAAACACCCTAATTTGTTAATAAATTAACAGAAGAGGGTTAAGGGAGAGGTTTCAACAGCAAAAAGAATTGTGCTGGGAAATCACCTTGGTTCCAAATTCAATTAGAACTGTGTGATGTTGCCAGAAAGTCCCAAAGCCATGATGAGCTGAGTAATGCTCACAGCCCTTCAGCTGCCCTCCCACCGAGTGCCATCCCTCCCTCCCTCCCTCTCTGCTCCTGCAGGCTCCACAGCCAGGAGCTCGCTGTCTCCTGTGGGACAAGGATGTCAGGAGTTGGGGCTGGGACATGCTGGCCTCCACTGGCACTTCCTAATCCTTGCTAAGAGCACTGTGAAGCTTATCAAAGCTGAGCTGTAGAGACAAGGGCCAGTCTCACTTCACCTGCTTTGGTGAGTGGCCTCAGCAGGATTTTGTCCTCAGTTAATTGTTGCCCCATGCTCTCAGGGCAGCAATTGCACATGGGGTGGAGGCCACTACTGCAAGTGGAGCCAAATTCAAACGAAGCTGTTCTGCTCTTTCCAGAAGACTGGGAGAGCTGAGGAACATGCAAGCTGGACAAGGTGAGGGGTTTTCCCATTCTTTTTCAGGCTGGGCTTATTTTGCCTCCCTTTCCTGGGGGAAGCACGATGTCAAATTCCTTTCCCAGCAATTCTGAAATGTGGACAGGGTGTCACACATCTCCTGTTCATGGCTATCTGCACAAGAAGTACTGCCACACCTTTGAGAAGAAGCAGGCAGCCCTATATCCACAATGGGCAATAGGGTTCGAACTTTGTAAAGTCATACTCTCCTTTTCCCTAGAGATACTGTGCTACAGCTGTACCCTGTGAGTGCTAAACCTGTGCCTGATTTGGGTCTGCATGGGGTTTGTCTCTCTGTTATTAACACCCTCCACAGATGATCTGGTCTCCTGATGGGGATGCAGAACCAGAGCAAGAGGCAGGTTATCAGAGTGTGGGAAGTGTTTGTTTGAGCAACCTCCTCTTGGTTCTCAGCACCCTGAGCCAGTTGAAGATGTCTCTGCTCATTGCTGAGGGTTGGACTAGATGACATTTAAAGGTCCCTTCCATCCCAAAACATTGTATGCTTCTATACCAACACAGTACAGCCGTCTCCCATCCTTCCTTCGCTCCTTCCCCTGCTTGGATCCCCACTGATCCTCTTTTCCACAATTGCTCTTGTCAGTTTTGGCATTTTGGAGAAGAAAAAGGAGGGCAGATGGAAAATGGGGTGCAGGTCCTCTCCCAGAATCACAGAAGGATCAGGGTTGGAAGGGACCTCTGGAGATCATCCAGTCCAACCCTCTCCTAAAGCACAATCACCCAGAGCAGGTTGCACAGGACAGCATCCAGGTGGGTTTTCAATGTCTCCAGCATCCAGGTGGGTTTGAATGTCTCCAGAGAAGGAAACTCCACAGCCTCTCTGGGCAGCCTGCCCCAGGGCTCTGCCTCCCTCACAGCTAGAAAGTTTTTTCTCATGTTGAGATGGACCTTCCCATGCTCCAGTTTGTCCCTGTTGCCCCTTGTCTTGTCACTGGGCACTGCTGAAATGAGTCTGGCCCCATGCTCTTGACATCCACCCTTTAGATATTGATAAGCATTGATGAAATCTCCTCTCGGTCTTCTTCAGGCTTGACAGCCCTAGCCCTCCCAGCCTTTCCTTCTGTCCCTGGGCTTGCCTAGAACAGGAAGCTGGTGCAAGTAACACAGCCCTGGTTCTGTTTCCTTCCTCCATCAGGGGACTTAAGAGTCCTGTCGCACGATAAAAGTCCAAAACTGCTTCATAGCTCCAAAAAGCCACGTGAGAATATAAAGCCAGTTTTTTCAGAGTCAATGAGAGGTCTTCCCACTAAATTCAAAGGCAGCAGGATCAAGTCTGTGCGAATAAAATAGGGGCTCCAACATCAAAGGCAGACAAAGAAAGTGCACAGCATGAGCTCATGGGATTGTTTACTATACAACGTGCTGTCCACATTTTTTATACCTTTTTGCTTGGATAAAATTTTCCTTTGAACTCCAGAGAGCGTGCATGTTTAGGTCCAAGCCTGTTCCCACTAAAATAAGGGGAAGTTTTTTCTTACTAACAACAATACAGATTTGAACAATTCTTTAATCTCATGTTTTCCTCTTGAATACTGTAATCAACCATTCTATGCTCGGTTGGATAGAAAATTAACCCAGGCAAATTAACTTTATTTCAGAACATTGTGTATTCTAAACTGTCTAATTTTGCTGGGAATACACCAGGGTCCTCTCATCCATAAATGTGAACATAGCTCAGATCTAAACAGGAAAACTGGACAGCTATTTACTGTGAAAATACTGGGTGAGGTGGGAGCAAACACCATTCAATAGATACCAAAGTGAAGCTCCTGGGCTCCAACAGAAGAGAAGTGACCAGCAGGGACAGGGAGACGACTGTCCCTCTCTGCTCTGCCCTCATGAGGCCCCATCTGGAGTACTGTGTCCAGAGCTGGGGCTCCCAGTACAAGAAAGATGTATAACTGTTGGAGAGGGTTCAGAGGAGCCACGAAGGTGATTAGAGGCCTGGAGCACCTCCCCTATGAAGAGAGGCTGAGTGAGCTGGGCTTGTTCAGCCTGGAGAAGAGAAGGCTGCAGGGGGACCTCATTGCAGCCTTCCAGTACCTGAAGGGAGCAGAGAAACAGGAGGGGAATCAGCTTGTTCAAAGGCAGGACAAGGGGGAATGGGTTAAAGCTAAAGGAAGGAAGGTTTAGATGAGTTATTAGGGGGAAGTTCTTTACAGAAAGAGTGGTAGGGTGCTAGGGTGGGCTGCCCAGAGAGGTAGTGGATGCCCCGTCCCTGGGGGTGTTCAAGGCCAGGTTGGATGGGGCCCTGGGCAACCTAGTGTAGATCCAGGCCTGGAGGTTGGTGTCCCTGCCTGTGGCAGAGGGGTTGGAACTCTGTGTTCCTTGGGGTCCCTTCCAACCCAGACTATTTTATGATTCTATGATACAGGCACTTCTGCCCTGGGACCAATCAACAGCACATCACAGTATGCTGATGAATCTGATTAAGTGTCTTCAGAAGAAAAAACTGCTTGAAACATTTTCAAGACCTGAAAAAACTCAACAACAAATGTTACCAACACCGTGAACCATGGACAGTCACTACTCCAGTTACCCTCTGCCTGTTACTGTCTGCCTTGGCCCTCTCCTTTCGGCTGTGTTTTCCTTGAGCACATGTATAGCGTATGGTAACAGTCAGAGCTCTTCTATCTTGTAAAATAAAGCTCTCAAAAGGAATGGGAAGCCTGTGAATAGTCCTCGTGACCCTGGAAGGGAGACAGACGCATTATGTAATTTACAGGAAGTGCTTTTGGCAGCTCTGTGACTATCATTTCTATAAATATCTGTTGTAGAAAAAAACACAGGGACACAAAAGAAGCTTTGTCAGAAAAACAACGCTACGCTCTGTCGCAAGGAAATAATGTTACTAGGCTTAGCAAGAAGAACTACACTCTGAGGCTGCTGGTTTATCTTTTGAAGGAGGAGCCTCCAGCCTCCAGATCCCACTGGGCTAAACTCCTCTGCTTTTCTAAAATCTGCCTGTGGCTGGATGCATCTTGTTTCATTGTGTTCTTTCAGCTCTCTACCTGGGCTGAATTAGCACTGTGCTTCTTGGAATAAAGTTTGGTCCTGGGTAGAATTGTGGCCCCATGTTATTTCCCACAACACCGATGCAAATGTTTTTGGGACAGGTGTTGCTTTCATAGCACTTAGCACAGCTGCAGCCTTTTGCCAACAGCCAAGTAAATCATAAAAGTACTATGGACTTTTCTGCAATACTTCTGGAACGCCCCGGTTGGCAGCCGTAAGGGCTGGCTTTGATTATCTCTGAAGGTCTGCTGTGAAGATCAGTTTAAGCCTCAAGCCCAGACACCTGGAAGAATTTCCTTTCTCATCAAAATAATGAATCACAGTGTTTAAAATTTGAGCAGCTTATCAAAAGTGGAGAAGAAAAGATAAACAGAATAGCGTGTAATGACCAGGTGTGCTTTTCCTAAAGTCACATAATAAGGGAAATAAAACAATTTGAAATCTTCATCTGTTAATTTCATGGCAAGCAAACTGCAGGCTGGTTTGTGTCTCCAGTACTAACACACCACTGGCAGCCTGTGAGACTCATCTCTCCCCCAAGGATACAAAAGCTGATGTCTGAAGCCTGAATTGTGCTCCAGCAAACCTGAGCTTCTTCTCCCTCCCAGCTCCTATAGCAAGTTGCCCATTTCTTACCATTATTCCTCTTCTTCAGCAATTTGTAACCCAAGACCCAATTTCCCTAAAGGTTCCTTCTCCCTTTTTTTTTAGTTAGGTACTTTCATGCCCTAAAGCTACAAGCTATGTAAGAGATGAGACAGACCAGTCACTCCAGGCCTATTCTGGCTTGCTTGATTGGCTCAGGTTTTTCTTGTGTTGTAACTGTGTACTCACCTCCACTTTCATGTGCTTGTTTTTGTGTTGTTTTTTTTTTTAACAGAAAAGCTCCAAATATGAAAAACTTACATAAAAATCCAAATCCTTGCAGATGTCTGCCTCAAACATGCCCATTAATCCATCTCCTTAGGGCCCTTCCCCGCTACCAGACTCAAATGTTTGCCCCTTCCTTCCAGGCTGCCAGACTTTTAGAGCTTTCTGGATAGGGTTCCCCTTCTCCTTTAGACCTCAACCATCAGGGTTATGCCTCAGAGGCTTAGGCCAGATCTATCTGATATGAAGACTATGCATGAGGTAAGTTTCCTCTTGTGCTCATTTCCTGGAAAAGGCATTTGTTTGCCTGGCCTGTGTTTGCTTTATTGACTCCTTATCAGCCTTCTCCTCCCTCTAACCTCAGGCTCCTGTCTTTTAATCTTCTCAGGCTGACCTCTGTGTCTGGAGCTCCTTTTCCTTAGCAGGACACAGAATTTCTTCTGGTATTGCCCCTCTGCTGCTTTGATCCAACTGGGCTCCAGTGTCTGAGCTGTCAGAAATGGAAGTAACTATATGAAAACCAGGTGACTTATAAAATAAAGAGTTATAGCTTCTTCGGGGAAATGATTTGAGTGGGTTTTTAAGGTGAGAGGTATAGAACTAGTGCTCCAAAACCAAGCACCATCTTAAAGCTTACTACAAAGATTATCAGCATCCCCTACAAATAGGCAAGATACACAGAATAAATCTGTGGCTTAAATACCATCTCTTTTGGTATTTACAGGTTTAAATAAATGGTTTTACAGGATTAAATAAAATGGATACCCAATTTAAACAAATAGTACATGTAGAGGTGAGGAGAAGGCAAAAAAGTGGTACGGGCCAAGGGAGAATAAGCTCTGTTTAAAAAAAAACCCAAAGCACAACAAATACACATGAAAGGAGAGAAAGCAGAGGATTATAAATGAGGGACAGCATAGGGCAGTGCTGTTGTACTTTCAAAAATGACTAAATGGAATGAACATGGATCTTCTGTCTTAATAAAAGAAGTTGTCATATAAATATGACAGCACAGCTTGTGGGGTTTTTTCTGTCTCCTCCCCTGTAAACACAGCCTGGGAGCACAGAAGAATGGGATTACTACATCTCAGCATCATCATTTCTAATGGAAGCTACAACGCCCTTATCACATACAGCCATGTCACTTATCCTACTACAGCTTTCTTCAAGGACCTTGTAGAGCAAAACTCCAGAGCTTCCTTTGATGAGACACATTTGGTGCCTGCTGCCTTTGGTAGAGGTGAAATTCAACCTGTGCATATTTTATGTGCCTTGTAATACTACCCACTGGTTCACTGCAGAAGAGGCATTCTATTGCCCTCCAATGACACTTCTTTGGGATTGCAGCTGCAAGATGTCTCACTGGGATGTCCCTTTGTTTCCTCCCTATGAACTAGATGCTAGTGACAGATGCTGGATTAGTGGCCCCACAGAAACAGAAACTCCAGGCCACCAGCTTGCACAAGTGGTGACAGTTCAGGAGCCTGGCTTCTGTATGGCACCTATCACTTTGCTGCTACACAGCAGAGGTTAATCAGCAGCTGTCAAACAGACTGTTCAAGCACTTCTGGGCTGGGGTGGTAACTCACCTGCTTAATGTCACAGGAGCAGAGCCAAAGCTGATACAAGACTTCAGTTCTTTATTTCAGTCTTTTCCCACTGCCCTCATTTAGGGAAGGAGAAATGACTGTACTCCTTACCACAGGTCTAACCCTAACCCTAACCCTCTGCCTGACCCTTTAGGGATGCTCTTCTGACAGCCTAAAGTCTGTCCTTCCTGAAAATGAGAGGAACAGGGTTACAGTGGGGTCATGATAACGCACTGGAGAGAGCAGAGCTACCTAGGTTGCAGTGATCTGTATACTGAGTATGGTCATCAGTGCAGCAATGTTTCCTTTCTAATTTCCAGTCTGAGCACATCCACCACCATATTCTGCCCCTTGATTCTGAGCAGTGCTGCTTGTAAGCTTTAGTCATTTCTTCTCCCTCAGATCTGCCCAGGGATGTATTTACAGAGAGCTAATCCATCCCTTCTCAGCCTTTGTTTTATGAGACTAAACAACCACTTTTAGACTACTCACACTCCACTGTAGCTCAAACGGACTTTTTCCATACCTATTCCAAGCTGAATGTACTTTTCTTGAATGGATCTGCATTCATTTTTCAAAAGTAGGTCTTACTAGTCAAATGATGGCATCAACATTTCCAGAGGTCAACACTGCATCAGAGTAGTGGGTACAGCCAATTGCTACTCTGGTTTTTCTTCCCAACATCCATCCTTCCCAACAACTTCTCACCAGTGGCTTAAATGCAGAACCAGTGCAGGACCTTGCACATTGAACACTAGCCTTTCACACTAAGATGCTTAAAAAAGAAGGAACACAGTTGGATTTGGCCAGCATTTTATTACTTTCCACTTCAAGACTTCCTCTTTAAGCAGCTGTGTCTAGGTCTTGTCTCACTTTTGGGTATATGAAGCAACCTCCAGAAGCATGAACTAAATCTAACCCTAGACTGTTAATTTTTTTTTCATCAACTGCACTGTTGATTTTGTTTGCAGGGAGAACGTTTTACTAGCAGAACGTAAGGCAAAAATAATACAGAGATGCTGCAAGAGGAGTATGTATCCTCTACTCTAACTTCAGTCATCCAAGTCTGAGCCTGTTGGGTGGTTTCCCTCGACAACTACCAAAACCCAAAAAGATGCTGGCACCTCTCCAGGGTTTTTATCACTCATATCTTAGGGATTTATTTTAGGAACTGATGAACTGTTTCCTATCTGCCTGCTTCTTCCTTTCCACAGGAATTTTCAAATGAATCCACAACAGCAGAGTAGCTGGAGCACGCAGCTAAAATCAGGTGAAATGAGCTTCCCTTTGTTGTTTCTCTCAAAATTCAAAAGGATGTTCCTGTCAGTGGCTGAAATTGCTGGGTATGTGAAGTAAGCCACGCTGGGCTCTTCTAAAAATTACAGGTGGACATCAGCTTTTCTCAACGTTTTAACAAGGGTGGATTTTGTGGATGGGTGTTTCTGTGCCCCTTTTGACCACCAGCTCTAACTAAATGTTCTAGTATAACCCAGGAGTAGGGCTAGTCAGCAAGAACAGAAGATGATGAGGCTTTGGTGCTTTGATTTTTTACACACAGAGAAGAAAATGTATCATGGAGCAGTCACCTGTGATGCTAGAGAGCTGCTAAAAAGAAATGAACATCCTCAATCATTACTGACATGTCACAAGACAAATATAAGCACTGAAACTAAAAACTATAGAAAGTTTGAAACCTTTTTTTCCCTTCAGAAACAAGCGTTTTCCAGAATGTCTATTGCAAAAATTGCTCTAATTTTAAATTGGAAGTAGAATGAGTTTTGGAGTACTGATTTGCCATGGGAGAGCTCTCATTATGTGGTGTAGAAAATAGCTGAGATGGGAAAATTCTAACCAATGCTATGTTACCACCTGTTCTTCTATCAGACCAATCCTCTTTTCTAAGAGGTCACTCTGAAAAAAGTACTTTTAGAAGACTGGTGTGTCTAAGCAAAGATACTGTTTTTGCTCTGGTGATGAAGAGAGTTTGGGAGTTCCTTGTACAGCAGGAGCTCTGGAACAATTATAAACTGGAATTTCTAAAAAGGAAGGAATTTGATGTGAAAGACCAAGTCATAAAGATTAATTAAATTCAGGAAGGGATGCTGTCTTTCAAGTAGTCAGGGCTGGAAATAACACAGATGGAGAAGTGAAAAAGAATAGCAAACATTGTGTCTGCAAACTGCTCTCTGAGTGAGTGTGTTTGGGAGGGTGCCAGCTAGGGGATTTGGCCCTTGGTAGGAAAAGCATGAATTATCCATAGCCATATTTATGGTTAATCAAATCACAAATAAGTGAGTTTAGTTGGCAATACACTTTTGGTGATTCGGATACTGTTGCTGGAGCACGTTCCCCTTTTCTGTCACACCCCCCGGCACTTTCCAGCACCCAAAGTGCAAGTCCAAACAATGCAATAAACTATTCCATAGAATTCATTTCCTTCTGGTGTTTTCCTCCCCCTGCACAAAAAGACTATGATTCTCTGCACCTTAATCAGGAAAAGTAGAAATAATCTCACTTTACTGTCCCACCTAAAATCGGAACTGAGGAACGTTTTACTTGTCAAGACATAAACCCACCCTTCTGTTTGCCTCCCTAACTCCATTGTCTCTGCAAGTGGAATAAGAGCTGCTCTTCCTCCTTCGGGTTGAGAGGATGATAGCTGTTGAAGTGGAAATACGGAGTCAACATTTCCACTTGCAGCCAGTGAGTGAACCAGGAAACTCATCTTCTGCCGTGTCTGTGGGAATATTCTCTGGTAAGAGGAGTAATCCCCAACACTTTTAACTTCTTAGGAGGGAAAATGCAAAGCAATCGGGCGCTTCTGAGGTGCTCGGTCTGGTTTTAGGCTGAGGCTGCTGTCTCTCTAGAAAAGCTGATGTGCGTTGTTGGCAGCAGGCATCAATGCCCCGAGGGAGGGAGAGGATATAAAAGCCTGCAGGAATGTAGATAAATATCTAAGTTCTTACTCTGCATGACAACAAAATAAATAACCGGTGAAAGCCTCCAAAGCTCTGCCAAGGAGCCCTTCTTCACAGTCACAAGTACCTTAGTAAGGCAAGAGCTAACTGTTCCGATTGAAAAAAAATTTTGTGTTTATTAGATCCAATCACGATTCTGACTAATTTAACCCAAAAAACTGATAGGGTTTGGTTTGTCAAGGAATGGGAAGGGAAAAATGCTTGTCTTTTCCTGATCTGGGCAATGTTTTCTCTGTAGTAATGCCTAATGGTTTTGTCAGCTGTAATTTACTTGAACAGAAAATGCAGCAAACCAACTTTTTTGTAAAAATTACTATCCTGCTGGAATTATACACCTTAGAGAAACATCTGCTGATTACAGCAACATATCCTAGAGTTCAGGTAGTGTAACTGAAGGTGAGGGTGTGTAATTGTCAGGGAAAGTACTATTTTATTACAGAATTTTCTAAACAGTGGGTATTCATCAACTCTGTTGATGCCACAGATGTACAGACTAGCCCTTGGGAATACTATTTATAAGCTCAAAAGTGGCTGAATGGCCCTCACAAAAAGGCTGCCACTTCTAAGAAAATTAATGACACTCTCATATTGTTTGAGGATGAAGAGAGAAGAGGCACTGGGCTGAGCATGAAGCACGAAGCAATAACCAAGTATGCTTGCACTCCATCGTCTTGACCTCTCTGTCAAAGACTGGGATATTGATGAAAATGCATCGTCAGCTTAGAAAAATCAATCCAGGGAAATGGAAACATACAGGTAACTACACATCCCTTTCTCCTAAAGGCTCCCAAGAGTCTCCTAGAGCACATCACTATAAAGAATACTGTGTCTTCATGTCTTGGAACTTGCAAGGTGTGGCTTTGCTGTACTTCCATTTAAAAAAATCAAACAAACACCAGAACAAACCCACAAACAGACTCAAAAAAAAAAAAACCAACAAGGAAAAATCCTCAGAATAGTTCCCTGAATGCAAGTAATACATGCAGTGTTTCTGTACCTGGTAGCCTTTTAGTGATAGATCTTGGTGATAGTCTGGTTTTATTTGGAATTTTAAAAATCACAGTTGAACTTAATTTAATTTTAAGTCCAAACTGCTCTGAAGACTTAACAATTACCTGCTTTGAAAGTTTCCTCTTTGAGTTCAGAAGCTGAACTGGCTGAGGAAAAACATGAGATGAGCAAGAGAGCCAGAAACAGCACTTTTGTGTCAGTGATGCTTTCCAATTGTGGTGGCAAAAGCAGCTGCCTTTGAAGAACTTTTTCCTAATATCCAACCTAAATCTCCCCTTTCTGAGCTTAAAACCGTTACCTCTTGTCCTACTGCTCCATGCCCTCATGAACAGTTCTTCCCCAGCTTTCTTATAGGAACGTTTCAGGGACTGGATGGCTGCTATAAAGTCCCCCTGGAGCTTTCTCTTCTCCAGGCTGAACCAGCCCAACTCTCTCAGCCTGTCTTCATAGGAGAGGTGCTCCAGCCCTCTGATCATCTTTGTGGCCTCCTCTGGACTCACTCCAACAGCTCCATGTCCTCCTTGTGCTGAGGGCTCCAGAGCTGGACCCAGCACTCCAGGTGAGGTCTCACCAGAGCAGAGCAGAGGGGCAGCATCACCTCTCTTGATCTGCTGGCCACACTTCTGGTGATGCAGCCCTGGATGTGGTTGGTCTTCTGGGCTGCAGGTGCACACTGGTGGCTCATGTCCATCTTCTCATCCATGAGTACTCCCAAGTCCACAATGATGTATGAAATGCTTTAATAAAACTACCTACCTTTTGAGCAAACTTTTTATCTTTAGATCACTGCAATTGGGAGTGCATTGCTGTTACTGATGGAGTGAGGGGAAAACTATATTGCCAATGCTGTATGCTTTATGTGAAAAGTCTTCTTATCTCCCTCTCAGAACAGGTGTGAGAGCTGTTACAACCAGCAGCAGTTTTTCCTTTACTTTTATTTTGGTAAGACAAAACAGCTGAAGGCCAGAGCTGTTGATTTATTCAGATGCCAAAGGAAACCATTAGCCCACTGGACCCTGAAGATGAGATTTCTTTGTGCTACATGTTAATATAAGGAAATCCCAAACAGTGGCCCACAAAGGGACTTAATACAAATGCAAAATACCAAATATAGCTAAAAGGGAAGGAGGAAGGTGGTTACTTATTAGAGAAAAAAAAATGCTGGTGGGAAGTACAGTTTGCCTTTTTTCTACTTCTTGTTTTAAGTACAGTCTGATGAACTGCAACCAAACTGTGGATATGGACACTCCTCTGTATTTAAATCTATTTAAATAGAGTATCTTTGAAAGTACCTGTACGGTCACACATATGGTCATACCGTTAAGGACTACATGTCCATGTGAAATGGTTTTGATCAGCATGATGCAGACAAAGCTTCTTCGCAAACTCCCTGCTGTTCACAGCTTTGTATTAATTGGGGGTAACAGCCCAGTAGAAATGGACAGAATCCTCAGATGAGATGTCAAAGAAAAAACATAATAGCTGCTATCGGGGTAACCACTCCATTAGATTACTGTTATAACGGCCTGATGGCAGAAACATGACTAATTATTGCTCATACTTAGCCAGGATTTCAGACACACACCCCTCTCCCCCAACTCCTTTCTTTCAAGATTCAATAGCTACAAGTCCTTTATTTCATACCTGTGCAACAGAAGTGACATTTCTAATACTTCATTCAGGACTTTAAAAATATCAGACAAGCTGTCATCTCCAATTATGTTTTAATCAACATTGGGTCCTATTTGAAGCAAGTATTTTAATATAATAAAATAAGGCCATGGAACTGGAAGTCATCTTCACTCCTTGTCCTGTGCTCAGCCCAGCAAAATGGAGTAAGGCATAGGGATTTTTGCCATGAGGCAATGCACTAATACAGGGGAAATAAAAGCATTTGCTAGTCAAAGCTAGAACTGGTTATGGACAAGATAATGGGATTGACTGAAGAAGTTGATAATAATGGAGGAAATAGATCAAGAGTGGTTAAATTTGAAACAAAGGAGAGAGGAATTTGTTTGTGCTGGCTGATGTTCCTCAACCTTTTCAATCAAGAACTTAACCAGTAAACAACAAACTATTTTTGTGGTGTTGTCACAACAAGTTCCAATTAAAGAGAAATAAAATTGAGGATAAACTTTGGTGTCCAAATTATCCCCCAATTTTTCTTGCCTGCTTGTTAGATATATGAGAATGTGAGCGTAGCTGGTTAAAAAAAGCTATTTTCAATTATTTTGCAGACCAGCTCCTGACTTCTCTTAGATCATCACTGATCTCCAGTCCACAGTTTGAAAAATATGGCACAAGTTCATGATACTCTAGATAGATAGCCTGAAAACTGGCACCCCAAATTCCCTACCACCAGCCGTCTGCAGTGCCATGGTATTTCATCCTCCTTTATCAATAATCTGCAAGAAATACTATATGACTAGTAGCTCTTTACCTGGATGGAGAGAGTTCTTCAGTTTTGGGCTCCCTGGTATAAAAAAGACAGGGATCTCCTGGAGAGAGTCCAGTGAAGGGCTACAAAGATGATTAAAGGACTGGAGCATCTCCTTTACAAGGACAGGCCAAAAGAACTGGGCTGTTCAGCCTTGAGAAAAGAAGACTGAGAGGGGATCTTATCAATGTTTATAAATATCTCAAGTGTGGGACACAAGGTGAAATAGCCAGGCTCTTTTCTATGGTTTGTGGGGACAGGACAAGGGGCAATGGCTTCAAATTGGAACACAGGAAGTTCTGCACCAACATGTGGAAGAACTTTTTCCCAGTGAGGGTGACAGAGCACTGGAACAGGCTGCCCAGGGGGGTGTGGAGTCTCCTTCTCTGGGGATATTCAAGACCCATCCGGACGCCGACCTGTGTGACCTCCTAGCGAGCCTGCTTTGGCAGGGGGGTTGGACCCAATGATCTCTGGAGGTCCCTTCCAACCCCTATGATTCTGTGATTCTGTGAGACCTGTGCTGTAGTTGCAAAGGGCTCAGACTTCCTAAGAGCCCAGTGTAGCTGTTAACATACCGCACAACGGAGTGTCAATTAGGGGGGCAGGAAGAAATGAATGACAAAGTTGGTTTTGCTTCTTAAACTAAGGCTAAAAGAAATAGGGTTAAATGTTTGCATGCAAGCTTAATATGCATCTTCCTTGAAAATCAACATTTTTACACATTTTTTATTTACAAAACAACTGCTTCGTGTTTTTGCATTTCTTTTTTTCCCCAAAGAGTCCCACCTCATTCCGTGGAATAAGCAGATTCACTCCCCACTGACTGTACAGTGATGGGAAAGACGCTGTGTGTGCTGAATGAATACTTTCCCAGTTTGTATTTTTTAAAGGAAGTACCTCTGCCGCTGCTTCAAACCAGCAGAGGGAGTTTTCTCATCTATGTAATTTTGAAACTCCTAAAAAAACACAAACCTATCCTTTTTTTAAAGTAACTTTTTGTTACCTACTAGGAACTCCTACTGACAACAAATGGTGAAATTTTACTATCGAGACAGTGTAACTCCTCAGTGCTCGAGGCTGTCTGCCTCTCACCAATTTTTACAGGTATTATTGTGCAAGCAGTTGCTGTCAGGAAAGAATGCAATAGATATTCCACACCAATATGTGGAAGAACTGTTTCACAGTGAGGGTGACAGAGCCCTGGGACAGGCTGCCCAGGGGGCTTGTGGAGTCTCCATCTCTGGAGATATTCAAGATCCATCCGGATGCCGACCTGTGCGATTCATCCTAGGGAACCTGCTTTGGCAGGGGGGTTGGACTCGATGATCTCTGAAGGTCCCTTCCAACCCCTATGATTCTGTGAGTCTGTGATTAAAAGCATGAAAAATTGATTCAGCTGGAATGTTTGGGAGCAAACTATTTGGTCAAAGGGGAATGTACAATTATTGCAGTACATGTGCCACTCAAATGTGCGTGAAACCACAACTCGGTAACAGCTGACACGTGATTTTTTGTTTGAAAAAAACCCTCAGTTTCTTTCTTTGTTTGCACTCTGGGGAGAAGTTTTGCAAGTTCTGGGTTTAGGTTACTTTATTTGGAAGTAATGGAGTAATTTTAAGATTACCACAGTGGCAAAGAAGTTCACGTGACACTCTAGCTCTACTAGGAAATGAGTGTATCTTTATTCCTACTATTTTGTGAGAGAAAAAAACCCCAAACATCTCCAGTGGTGACAAACTATCACTGTTATTTTATGTTACAAACCTGCACACCGGGCTCTATACAATGATCACTCTTGTAAAATGAAACGATAGCCATTACTGACGTTAACAGTGAATATCTTCTTCATCTGTGAACATGTCACTGCTCTCTCCACAGCAGGCATTAAATTCAGATGCTCCACTAAGCTCAATCATAGAGCACAGAAAATGCTAATCTTCCGTTTTTAAAAGTTTTGTTGAACGAATTCCTCCTCAGGAGTAAATAATCACAGATATTTTGGGGAATCTAATTGGATTTGAAAGTACTGTGAAACAAATAGGCACTTTTATAATCCCATAGAGTCAGAAAGTCAGAGCTCTGTAATCTGTTCAAACTGAAATAATTGAATAAAAGGCAAGATCCAGAGTTCCCTGAGTATCTACCGACGTCACAGCAAGACTGTGTTTTCAAAAGACTGCATAAATACCAATTCCTGCATAACTTCTAAGTGAAAATAGCTTGTTTTCAGCTTTTATTAAAGTGGAAAGTAACACTTTGTAGGTTATTTCTATGGTAATTATTGATACCATAGTGTTGGTGGTCAGGTTGGATGAAGCTCTAGGCACCCTGGGCTAGTGGAGGGTGTCCCTGCCCATGGCAGGGGATTGGAATTAGAGGATCTTTGAGGTCCCTTCCAACCTAAAGCACTGATTCTGTGATAAATAAGCATTTAGCATATGACATCAGACATGGAGCACATAGAAAAGAAACAAAGTAGTCACATGGCATAAAGCTTGAGCAGTAACAGTTAATAGCCTAGCGCAGATGTATTTTGCTTACAGGTATTGTAATTGCCAACTCATGCGCGAACACTAAATACAGGTTCCTGTGCTGCTTGGAGTTACGTGAGCGGACTCTTGCATTCTTATGAAGCGCACTGCTGTGGAGTCTTGTCAAACTCAACGAACCATGAGGCAGACACAGCTATTCAACACAACTCAGGGACCAAAGCCGCAAAGAAGGACCAGCTTTAGACATGGGCAAAACAGACAGAAGATGACTTTTGGGCTCAGCAGTCACAAGGGCTCCCTCAAGAACCATCCCATTTCTGCCTCACTCGTACTGAAAACCAGTGCCCCTGTACTTGGCATTGGTGAGGCCACACCTCGAGTGCTGGGTCCAGTTCTGGGCTCCTCACCATAAGAAGGACATTGAGGTCCTCGAGTGCATCCAGAGAAGGGCAACCAGGCTGGGGAAGGGGCTGGAGGGCAAATCCTCTGAGGAGCGGCTGAGAGAGATGGGGCTGTTTAGCTTGGATAAGAGGAGGCTGAGGGGAGACCTTATCACCACCTACAACTACCTGAAGGGAGGTTGAAGAGAGGTGGGGGATGGTCTCTTCAGCCAGGTGACAAGGGGGAATGGCATGAAGCTGTGCCAGGGCAGGGTCAGATTAGATGTTAGAAAAAAATTTTTACTGAAAGAGTTGTCAGGGCCTGGAACAGGCTGCCCAGGGAGTTGGTTGAGTCACCTTCCCTGAATGTGTTTAAAAAAAGGGTAGATGAGGTATTTAGCGATATGGTTTAGCATAGGGCGGGAATGGTTAGACTTGATGATCTTAAAGGTCTTTTCCAACCTTGTGATTCTGTGATTCTGTGAAAAGGAGTCAGAGGCTAAAGCACAGGACTGGCTGGATGCTGATGTACTACCTGAATAAAATTCAGGTTTTGTACCTAGGCTGCTAAGAATCTTTGAGCCAGCCCTTGCCCTGGGTACCAAGACAAGCGAAAATAAAATAGAGACAATTTCAGAAAGCCAGCATCTTGCTAGTCCGCAGCATCAGAACCAAGAACTGGTGCTTTGCTCTCCAGCATATTTTAGGAAGCGGGGGGCCAAGGTGGTGTTAGGGCAGCACAAACATTCACTCAGAGCTGATCCAATGCTTAAATAAACTGGAATGAGCTTTTGCCCTAGTTGAGGCCAGTTTCCTGGAAGAAGGGTAACGGGAGCTCCTTTGATGCACTGTAAAGGCGAATGCTGTATTTTAGTTCTCATTTCTGGTTTGTGCATATTTAGCCTTGGGACAAGGCTTAAAAAGGTAAAAATTGCTTTATTGGATCAAATCTGTAATTCGTCTCATCCTTTGCCCTATTTTTCAAGCATGCAGCTCTTCAGAGGAAGTGGAAAAATATAGAGAGATGACAGATGAGGATAACTCATCCCCTGGAAGTAATTTTCTGAAGTTTGTTGGGAGTGACTTCAGACTCTAAGGACAAGGCTTCCCTTCTGTCCCAAATCTCCTCTTGCTATTAACTGTTGTAAATCTGAGGTGGGGAGAGGTTGTATTTTTATAACAAATAGATTCTCCTCTTAAGGGAAGTATGATGGGACCATTTGTCAGAGTTAAACACTGTACCTGCTTCAAGGAAATTATCTCTCTTGTGAGTTTCTAGTTCTGCTGTCAGAAAAACGAGGGCAGTCTGCCTCAAAGTACAGTGAAGGAGATAAAATACCATACTCTAATATGGTATGTGCTTGTTTACACCCTCGGACTTCACATTTTGTCTTCAGTACTCATTATCTGACTCATTTTCTGTTTATATGCCATGAGAAAGATGCTAAGCAAAAGCTGACTCCTGGAAATACTTGACATTCTTTTCTAGGCTAATTTTGTCCGGAGCTTGGCTGAAATGGCTCATTTTGAACCGCTCATAAAAAGGATGTCTGCAGAAGGGAAGGCAGAATATTTTCATTTGAGAGCTCCCTTCTGCGCCATAGCCCCTGATTTTCATCAAAACCAGACCGCGTTTACTTGTCCTTTTGGCCTCGGGGGTCACTGTTTTTCCTTTACATTGCTTTAGTTCTAAGTAGCTGTTTTCACCCGTTCCCGACTTTCCCACAAAAACCTAAACAGCAACAGCCCGATATAGCTTTGACCACTCTCCTCCTTTCCTAAGAACATCTTTAAAAAGCAGGCACCCTATGAACTCTCCCAGAGCGGCCCACAAGCCCGCGGGCATACACACGCGGCTGGCAGCCTCCATGGCCAAGGGGACATACCTGCTCTACTCCCCAGCCCTGCCTACCCCCGGCCCCTGCCGCCCTCCCTCAGACAGGAGCAACGGCCGGGCCTCCGCAGCCAGGACCGACCCCAGGTCTCGCCCTGTCTCCCAGAGAGCTGCTTCCTGAGACGGCCGCGGGGCGGGTGGATTCGGGTAAGGGCTAGAGCCAGTGGAGGTGGCGCAGCCCCTGCATGCACGGGACGGGGTTTTGCTGAGGGAAGGCGAAGCCGTGAGGCAGCTCCGTGCCGCGGGGCTGCCGCGGGCGCATCCCCTGAGGAGGGGCTGAGGAGAAGCGGCGGCGCGGGAGAGGCTCGGCAAGCGAGTGAGGCGGCGGGCCGGCGGAGGGCCCTGCCCCGAGGGCACAGGGCGCTGAGGGACGCGGCCCCACGAGGCGGCGACACCTTCCCACGAGGGGGGGTGTGTGTGACGCGAAGTGACGTCACCCTGGCAACGGCGGCGCGGCGTGAGGGCGGCAGCCGCTCCGCTCTCGCGGGATTTGGGGCGGCGGGGGCGGGGCGGGGGCGGTGCCGCCGGCGCCGAGCTCGCCCGAGGCGGGACGCGGCGGCCGTGGGTAGCGACGGGACGGGGTGGGTCGGGTCGTGAGGTGTCGTATCGTGCCGTGTCCGCCCCGGGCCGCCGGCGGCTCGGAGAAGGTCCCTTTCGCCACCGCGGCGCTGCGGATGGAGCCGCCGTGCCCGGTTTGAGAGTGTCGGCGGGACCCCGAAGCCGCTCCGCCGAGCCCGGGCGGGCGGGCGCAGCATGGGTGAGAGCGGTGGGGAAGGGCTGCCGCGGCGGGGGGCGGTGAGACCGGCCCCCTCTTCCCGCTCCCCCGGGGCCGCCCTTTGTCTGAGGGGCAGGGCGCGGACCTGGGCCGCCCTGGGAAGCGCCACCGCTTCGGTGCAGCCCCCGGGGAAGGAGCTTCGCCTGTAACCCGGTACCCTCGCAGAAGGCGGCGGACCGAACGGAGGAGCTGCCGCTGGCGCCCGGGCCCGGCGGGAGGGGAGGTGGCGGCGGCAGGTGCCCGCAGGTGCTCGGCTGATCCCTGCCGCCTTGGCGGGACGAGGCGCGGCGGGGGGGCCAGGAGAGGCCAAGGCCGCTCGCTCCTGCCCGGCCGGTCCCGGGGAGGCTGCGGGGGGAGCCCGGGGCGGGGGAAGGCAGGTGGCGGTGCCGGGGGCTGGGTGGTTTTCGGGAGGGAGAGCGAGGTGTGCAGCGGCGTGCCGAGCGCTGGAGCGGCGCTGGTTGAAGACAGCTCGGGGCGGCGTGGTGGAGCCTGGAAGTTTTTCCCATTAAATCCAGCCCCTTTGGCGTTTTGTTTTTTTAACCCAGCTTCAGCGTGAGCTGTGCCGTCACCCGTTCCTTCACCAAGGTGTTAGCTTAAAAACCTGAAGCGTGCAGCGGCTCAAAAGTATTCATATTCATAATCGAGACCCGTTTGGACTCCTCCCTGTGCGACCTGTCCTAGGGAACCTGCTCTGGCAGAGGGGTTGGACCCGATGATTTCTCGAGGTCCCTTCCAACCCCTACGATTCTGTGATTCTATTCCTGCTTTCATATTGTGCCAGTTCAGATTCACACTTGAAACAATCAGCTTTACTGGGTCTGATTTTTAACGTCTGCGTAGGGCAGTGTTAAAAGAATGACTTAAACATCACTCTGCCCTTGTGCAGAGTTCCTCTGCTGAGGTCCAGGAAGGTCCATTCACCAATTTGTCCACCTCCCATACCTCCACTCATGTCATCCCTCGTTCTGCTGCCCTGTGTAACGCCAGCTCCTTGCTGTACTTCTTGGACAGGTGGCTTTCGTGTTGTGTGAAGAGGTGTGTGGGTGCTGACACTGCTGTGTGCAAGCATGCAGTGTCTGAGTGTGATTTAGGCTTTTTTAAGTGGAAGGATGCACGGGTTTCGATAGCTTTGCTTTCTCCCTCTCATGCCTACAGTGAAGGGGAAGAAGCATGTGGTGTGTAGGTCAGACGTGCAGCTGGTGAAGTGATAGGCGCTCCTCCTGACTCGTGTGCTTCCTGAGTATAAAGACATGCTTTCAGTGTTTTCATCTCAGTGAAGGTTGGCTTGTGTGGTTGTATTTAAAATGAAGTCTGAAAATATAAAGTGAAATCGGTGGTTTAGGTTTTGGTATGAACCAAACTCTGCAGAACTCACTTCTTGATGCTTCTTGTTGTTGTTCAGGGTAGGTAAGAGTTGCTGTTTCTTTCTTTTTGGGTTGTGTTATTGTACTTAGAAGCAAGAAGTGTCTACCCAGCTCGTTGCAGTGTCCTGTGGTGGTAGTTTGTAAAGCATAGAGCTTTAATATGCTGATTAAACATTTTGAACTCAGACTGTGCAACCCTGAAATGTGTAATACCCTAGGATTTACGTGAGGTAGGTCAGGGCTATTAGAATCACTAATATGCAGTTAGGAATTACTGTATAAAATAAAGGACTGAGTCCAGTTTATGGTTAGTGATTCTGCATGACATTAAGTATTTTTTCCTTAACCTTTCTTAAGTGTGGCTTTTTTCTCTGCCTTTTTTGATTACAGTAGTGAGTGTGTTATTAATGCTTCAGAGGCAACTGAATTGAGTGGGTACCTACACTCCATGTCAAGTATTGTTATTGCCGGGGTTGTTATAACCATAACGATTTGTGTCCATGTGCAGTTAGAGAACTGTTTCTGCCACTATGCTGGCAAACCTCTATAAATGATTGCAGAATGATCCCAGAGCCTTATAAATAGATTTTCTATGAAGGTGTGTTCCTCTCTTCTGACCAGAAGTGCGGAAGAATGCCCAGTAACATCACTAAAAATAAGAGGAGAAAAAGGTCTAAACTACGTTTAGTGATGGCCATGCATTTACCTTGAGAAGTTGTTACTTGATTCTTCTGTTGCTGACATTGTGGTAGAGCAGGCTCTTGATGAGTGATTGTTTGCCTTTTATGTCGGCTTACTGAAGAGATTTTATGCGTAAGAAGTGGCTAAGAGGGGACTCCTGAGGTCTCTGTTTGACAAACTCAAGGGTTTCTGAGATATATGGAGAAGTAAGAACAGGGCAGTGTAACCCTGGAGGAACCAAAAGGAGAAGGGTAGAAATACAATATGCCTTGGAACTTGTTCTTTATGTTCTGGAAACTAATGTTGCAAGACCGCGGAGTCATTTCGGTACTTGACAGATGGGGAGGAAGATGTTAAGAGGGGTGACAAAGAACAGACCTTATAAAGTTACTAGTAATGCCCAGTTAAATGTTTAAGCTATATCATAATTATTTGCCTTCTGTTAAGGCAAATAATTATCATGATTAACATAATTAATCATGTTTATTCAATATATGGCTCTACAAATAGAGAAATAGATTAATTAAAGGAAAAAACCCCACAGTTTTTCTGAGGAAAAAGCTTTATTTGGTTGAATAATCTTTTTGCTGTCTCAGGTTCATAACCACTTAGAATGATGCAGCGTTCTACATCCTGGTGCATTGTAACATCGTTTTACTTCTAAGGCTCAATAACAGATAATTTAGCTAATTATAGTTGGGAAATAGTTTGACTACACAACACGAATGTTAACAGTAAAATTGAGTTAAATTTATAGTGTCCAACTAATTTTTATATGACTTGACAACTGAGAATGAAATATCCCAGCAGCAACTGATAAATTGCCACAGCGGTGCACTGAAATCTGCTGGACTTCAGCATCTTACTAGCTGTATGCACTTTTCCCCTTCTTTTTAAAAAAATATTTTCAGCTTATTTGTTTCCAAAACTTTGTGTAATTTTTGATTTGTGGTTCCCACGAGTTAGTACACTTGAATTTGCTGTGTTTCATCTCTCGAAAATTTTATAACTTTGGCTTCTTAAAGTATTCCATGCTTCACTGCTAACAGAATGAGTAGAGATATACATAAATATATTTAGTCTACAGAAACCCTTTAGTATGTTCATCAACCATTCATCCTGTGTGAAGCTTTTGGCTTTCTGCACCTTCGTGTTGGCAACAGGAAAAAAATCTAGAAGGTTTTTAAGAGCAGCCTGAATACTTTTAACATACCATCACAGGAGACAGTGACAGATTGTTTCAGTGTTCACTAGTAGTATGACAAGAACCAATTAAAACATTACTTCAGGCTTTGTTCTCTGGTTTAAAAGAAAAAAACCCACCCAAATAAAGATGAAACAACCCAACAGAACTCCTCCAAAAATCCACTCCAAACATGCCTGAACAAATGGGATAGGATAAACCAAGAGTCCTTCTCCTAGTATTTCTCCTAAGAAATATTTAAGATGGGATGTCAAGTTGAACTTTATTCACAGTAAATTACTGAAGAAAGAATAAAATTAATTGGAAGTAAGTTATTGCCACCCCTCTGTACTTAGGTGCTTGCTGAGCTTAATGTCCACAGAGCAGGTGTACTCGTAATGGCAACATTGACCAGAGCACTTTCTTGTTACAGTTTTCTTGATTTTAGGTGAAACTATAAAGGAAGAGGATGGAAAGTTGAGCTCTGGAAGAGAGGTGCATGGGAAACTGAATTACAGTAACTGGGAAGAATTGATGGATGCTGGGTTTGGGTCAAGGTAGAGGAGAAATCCCATGAGTGCTAGAGCTCAGCTCCTGCCTTTGATTTTCCAAGGATCTAAGAGTTGCTGTGCTGAGAGCCCTGTCTGGGAGGCAGGTAGGGAGGAAAAGGATATGGTGAGCAGGTCTTTCGCAGAAGGTTCTTAGTTTTTTTATAAAAACCTGTGGTCTGGCAATTAGTACTTTATGGACTTGCTCAACGGTGTTTGCAGTTTCATGAGACCTTTTCATTGTAAATAGTGATGGACCCTCAGGGACTTGTACAACATGGGCCAGCGAGGAACATGTCGCTTGCCTCCCACAACTACTTGTAGCAGTGAGAGTCCCTGTTTCACCCTGGTGGGGATGTACAGGGGAATTACGTCCTTTCAGTGTGGTTTTTTTTTTCCCCCCTAAAGCTGCTGCTTGCTCCACCTGAGCCCTCTGCATTTTTGAGAAACCATGGCTGATTGTTCCGTGGCCTCAGCCAGAGATGTAGTCTCTCTTTACATCCACTTTCCTCATGTGACAGCCATTCAGCTGGCCATCTTTACTGGATGGTTATTTTAATTTTGACAGCACTTTCATCTCATCATGGAGAGTTGTTCAGGACTCTGTATGTAATTGAGGCTTTGCTGTTTTGGTTTATTTTGTTTTCCTAGCAGTTCTTACAGTTTTTGTTTGAAGTCTCTTCACCTTCACTGGCTTTCTGCACTCCCTTGTATACCTGTGTTAGGTTTTTTTTGTCCCTTAGTGCTTTTTTGTTGCATAAACAAAAGGAAAGCATGGTCAGGCACTGTACTGCCTGGTATGAACTGTCTGCCCAGTCTGTCCCACTCTTCCTATCCATTTCTTGCTTCCTTGGAGATGTGACTGCTGGTTCAGTCACAGTTATTAAACCTATTCAGTTTATTAAACCTGGTTTAATAAAAGTGATTTATTAGGAAAGAGCAGCAACGAACCTGCTTGAAGTGACTTAGGTCATCTTGACAGAAGTGGATAATTCAAGCAAGTGGAATTTGTTGCTCAAGGGTCTGGGATGTAGTGACTTCTAGCAGTGAGTCCAACCTCTGTTTACCACCTGACACGTAAAACATGTCTCTGGTCCTTTACAGGGGTTTAGCCTTATTTTTCTGTTCTTTTTAAAGTTGTGTTTTTTTTTCTTAAACTATCTTCCTATATTTCATAATGTAATTAAATTCTGTTCGACTTTTTCTTCCCTTCCTTTCCATGAATGTTGCTTTTCTCTTCTACTTCGAACTGTGAATCTGCTAACAATCTGAAGTGTGCCTTTGCCCCCTTTTATCTTCTTGGACGTGCAGCAATGTGAAGTAGTTTTAGGTCACTTTGTTGCTGGGATGGTGTGAGTGTAACCCTGCTTGTGCATTGCCCTTGGTTATCCTGTTGCTAGCAAGGCCCGAGTACTAAAACTGCTGGTTCAGTCGCCTCTTTCGTAGAGTGTTCATCCCTTGCTGTGTCATACTGAAGACTTACTTGGGATGCTAGCCTTGTTTTCAGCAGGATGTATGCCTAGATGGCCTCTGTAGGTTCCTCTTACCCTAAATTGGTTTTTTAGTATAAACCTAATGCATTGGAGTAATGTTGGTAGCAGCACAGGTATTTACTTTCTCTGACTAATGCCAACAATTATTTTTGGGTGGGACTGTGTTTTATTGACCTAGCCATATGTAGAATTGGCTTTCTTTATATAAAATTAATATGAAATGCTGGGTTTTTTTTGGAAATCTTGAATGGAGACAATGAAACGGGCTGGGCAGAGAAGGGATTGAAAACAGCCCTGAGGAGAAGGATTTGGGGGTGCTGACTGATGACAAGCTCAACACGAGCCGGCAGTGTGTGCTGGCAGCTCAGAAGGCCAACCGTGTCCTGGGCTGCATCAAGAGCAGAGTGGCCAGCAGGTCAAGGGAGGGGATTCTACCCTTCTGCTCTGTTCTGGTGAGACCCCACCTGCAGTGCGGCATCCAGCTCTGAGGGCCCCAGTACAGGAAAGATATGGAGCTGTTGGAGCAAGTCCAGAGGAGGCCATGAAGATGATCAGAGGGCTGGAGCACCTCTCCTGTGAAGAGAGGCTGAGAGAGTTGGGCTTGTTCAGCCTGCAGAAGAGGAGGCTCCTGGGAGACCTAATTGCGTCCTACCAATGCTTAAAGGGGTCCTACAGGAAAGTGGGAGAGGGGCTGTTCACCAGGGAGTGCAATGACAGGACAAGGGGCAATGGCTTCAAGCTGAAAGAGGACAGGGTTAGGTTAGAGATTAGGAAGAAATTCTTTACTCTGAGGGTGGTGAGGCCCTGGCACAGGGTGCTCAGAGAAGCTGTGGCTGCCCCTGGATCCCTGGCAGGATTCAAGGCCAGGTTGGATGGGGCTTTGGGCACCCTGGGCTAGCAGAGGGTGTCCCTGCCCATGGCAGGGGGTGGAACAAGTTGGACTTTGAGGTCACTTCCATCCCCAAGCCATTCTAAGATTCTATGAAACCCCATAGATATTTTTGAATGGTATATCTGCATTTCCTGAAAGATACCAGACATGCCACTGCTGCAGTCCCAAGTCAGGCTGAAGGAGAAGCCACAACATGTGTCTGTCAGCCAAATGAGTTAAATCTTTCCACTGTTGGGTTGATGTACACTGAAGAGAATATAATATGAGGAGATTATTAACTTTTCTTAAAGGAATATATATAGCCTATAACATCCTTGAGGCAGGATTGCTTTCAGTGGAATAAATTAGAATCTAGTATTTTAATTGTTTAAAAAATGAACTGTTTTCCTTTTGTTTGAGAAATTTGGACATAGCTGGTGTGTTGTTGCAGGAGAGGGTTGCAGTTGGTGCTCTTCACTGAATTCAGAAGGAAGCAGTCACCTGTCTGCTTGCGTACCTTAATGCTGAAGAGCTCTGTGATTTTAAGCTTTGTTTGACAGTATTGTTTTAAACTCGAAAAGGGCAGATTTAAGTTGGATATTAGGAAAAAAGTCTTCACTATGAGAGTGGTAGATCATTGGCACAGGTTGCCCAGAGAGGTGGTGGAGGCCCCATCCCTGGAGGCATTCAAGGTCAGGCTTGATGGGGCTTTGAGTGACTTGATGTAGTGAAGATGTCCCTGCTTACTGCAGGGGGGTAGGACTAGATGACCTTTAAAGGTCCCTTCCAACCTTACACATTCTATGATTATTGTTTAAGGAGCTCCAAATTATTTTTATCACTTTTATTGCTTCAACCAGATAGAGTATTATTTAAAATTATTTAAATGTCTTAAGCACACACACTTTTCTTAACTGCACCAAAATTGCCATGAATGTGATAGTTTTTGACAGAGGAATATGTAAATAGTTTTGGGATTAAGCTGTACTAGGTAATCTCATTTTTTAATTTCCTGCTTCTGCAGAAATGGAGTCTCAGCTGCTGTGAAGAGGTTTTTGTGGAATGGGGCTATTAATGATTTTTACCTTGGTTAGAAACCAAGAAGAGAGTTTTGCCCAAGTTCTGGGAAACTTGCCTGATCTACCTTTTAAAAGGAGCCATCCTTGAGTCATCAGTTTCTGCCTCTTGGATTGAATTACTAAGTGGCCAGTCTTAGTCAAATGGGTTTGATCTTTTTAAACTGGTTCTGAAAGTCTCATGCTTTGCATAACTCTGGCTAGGGAGTATTGCCCTCTTCCCTTGCATGTAAGTGAGTATTGTCCTCCTCCTCTTCCCTTGCATGTACAAGCTAATCTTCTGAAGCTTCCCTGGCTTCCTGGGTTAGTTTTCTGCCAAGATGGCTCTCCAGAAATTGAGACTTAAGTTTATGGTTGCAAAAGAGTGACTGGAAGCAGGGGGAAGGTGAGGATGCTGCTTAGAGCAGTGTCAGCCGCAGCAGATCAACAGCAGTCCTTGAAGTCATGCCTGTCTTTCAATTTTAGCTGTTAAATTAAATTATGGATTTATTTGAAACATACCAGTTTACCTTGATTCTGTGTAGTGGTTTATTTTTTGTTTCCCCAAGCCACATTGTTCCTTCATTTTCCAGGAAAAATGCAAAAGCAGAAAAATAAACAAACTTCTCAGAATGGTTCCAAAGTTGTTTCCACTTAATGCATCTTCAGGATGGGGTTGAAAAGTCTCTGCCTTTGCTGCTTGATGAATCAAAACCACTGATTTCATGAAGTTTTCACTCTCTAGTAAAGGACAATCACATCGCTTAAATAAAGATAGAAGGTCAGAGTTACAGAAGGATTTGTTTATGCGGAAGAACTTCTTCACAGTGAGGGTGACAGAGCCCTGGGACAGGCTGCCCAGGGGGGTTGTGGAGTTTCCTTCTCTGGAGAGATTAAAGACCCATCTGGATGCTGACCTGTTGCGACCTGTCATAGGGACCCTGCTTTGTTCAGGGGAGTTGGACCCAATGATCTCTGGAGATCCCTTCCAACCCCTTCGATTCTGTGATTCTCCCAGAGTCATTCTGTGGGCGCAGTTTCACAGTGTGCGCCCCCAGAGATAACTTCAGGCTGCTGCCTAAAGGGGACAGAGCTTTGTGATGCCTTTCTGGCTAGCTGTGTCTCTCGTGGCTGTGAATCTGGGCTGTGACTGACAAGCTGGCTGGTGTGGAAGAACCTTTTGTGTGAGGTTTGCCATCACATAGGCAAGCTGGACAGCCTTACTCTGACCACACAGTCGTTAGCTCCTGCGTGAGAGTGGATGTGTCTGTATTTTGGGAGCCAGGGTAGGGAGAGTGTTTCTCCTTTTCCATTTTAGCCTGCAGTTACTTTGCACTAGATCCAAGATGAGATTTCATAAGTTTCTTCTGAGTGTTCATATTTATTGCTCTCCCTGAGTGTTTGTGATTGAGCAAACTGATTACTTCACAGCTTTCTTGTTCCTGGTCTTTAAAATGCATTTTAAACTCCTTGTCATCTCCCCCCATCCATTTTTAGCCATCCCAGTGTCCTTTTTAAACTGTGCTTCTGACTTGCATACTTTCTTTTTATTGGCTTCATAGAAAAATATGAAGAGAAAATAGTTCCTAAATATCTAGAAGTTTATTTTTGGTTGGGGGTTTTTTTGTATTATTGTGGATTTTGCTTTTTGTTGTCCTCAGTAACGAATGTATTTTGAGAAGCAGACCAAGCAGGATACATAAATATACACTGATTTTCTGCAGTTGGGCTGGGCTTTAATGTTCCCATCACTTAAATGGTTTTATGGAGTTTGGCTTATTTAGTACTGTCATAAATCAATAAATGCAGGATTAACTGGAATAAGCCTGCCTAAAATTTAAGGTAAATTGTACTGTTGTTTGCACTCACTTTAACATCTGAGTGTTTCTACTGGGGAAGTTATTAACTATGAGAACAACTTGCTGAGGGAAGTGCTAGGTCCATCCTTCCGTGATACGGTCGGTCCTCTGGATGATGCCCATATCAGCACGATCTTTAATCTTCCCTTTTGGCAGATTTTGCGAGCGTGTGTCCCTGGGATGATCTAGTTCAAGACACTGGCCAGAGTTGAATCCAACTGGAAGAGAACCAGCTGGCTGATTTGGCAGCAAACTAAGCCGGCACACCCTGGAGCAGCGTAACTGCGAGGCCAGCATAAGGGAAGAGGCAGCGGTATGGGAATGCCTAGGCAGGGAGCATGCAGGGTCATTCCTTCATCCTCTTATTGTTGCATTGGTGTAAGAAACTATTCTCTGTAAATTAGAAAAACAACTGTTCCTGAAAAGCAGAGCCCACCTGTTTGGTTTCCTAAGTGGTTAAATGAAGAATATTCTGTTGGTCGGTGTTTCTTGTGTGAGACTTCACAAATTTAGCTAGATTTGCAAGCTGCCTGGGAGTGTCAGCAGTTTCAGATGACTGTCTGAAGAGCAGGCCGTGGGCTGTTTGAAACCTTAGTGTCCCAAACACCGCTTCTTTCTGTGTTTCTCTGAGTTACAGCTGTTCTGACGCCTGGTAAAATGAGCTGCTGCACTGAAACTGGGGCAGCGAAAGTGCTGAGGGGAGTAAGTCTTTTGTAGACAGGAGGACAAAACCAAATATGCTACTCACATACTATCGTGGGTGTGCTAGAGAAGGAGAAAAAGTACAAACAACAGAATATAGTCCTTTTATTAAGCATAAACTTAAAAACTCTGCTCTTTTGCTCTTGAAAATCAAATGTCATGCTTCATTTGTCTGATTCAAACTGCATGTGGTACTGAAAGTATACAGCATCCTTCAGCACAGGGGAGGAGAGTTTCTCTGAAGTGGAAGACAGTAGTTAATGTGAAATAATGTAACTTTTTAATGAGAAATATATATATATAAAACAGGATCTGCTTTTACTGGATACAGGTATCTGTGTAAGGATGTGATGTAGAGAAATAGGGGGACTGGAAACCATCTCAGATGAAACCCTTTGCAGCTTGAGGAGCGCTTGAAGGCATTTCTTGTAGATATATGTGCTGTAGGGCTATATATATCAATTAACTGTGTGGTTGTGAGTAAAAGCAGAATTGAGTGTGCATGAAAGTGTTTCCTCTAAGCATCTAGATCATCTTCCAGCTAGATGCTTATTTTGTGGGAAGAGGGTTTGCTCATTTAGTCTCAATGCTGCATCCTTACTGAGAGAGAATCATATAGTATATAAGGATTGTAATGTAAATGGCTTCTAATGTGTAGGTTGCAGAAGAAAATCTGCCCTGGTAGGTGACTAGTAGCAGGAAGCTTCTGGCTTGATCAGTAGCAGATGAAATAAAGCTGTTTGAGAGATGAGATGTGCTGTTGGTACACTAAGACACAGCCTGCCATCTCCATGCAGCAAGACCATGCTGATTCCCTATCAAGAGAGAGTTGCTGGATCTTGCTGTATCATGATTTTGCAGTTCTGAGCAGTGATTGAAGAGGGAAATCCTGACCTGTGGGGTGTGGTTTTTTTTTTTTTTTTAAAGCTGAGGTTATATTGCTAAATTTTTCTCTCCTCTTGGTTTTACTTTTATTCTTAATGTGTATTTAGGTCACCAGGGCTGTGCCTGGTAATTGTGAAATATGTGGGGACTGTCAAAAGGATTTCCATTGTGTTTCTGGAATGCAAACCAGTACTTCAAGCAAAAGTGGTGAGAACAGTGGAGGTGAGGGTTAGCTTTCTATGAACTTGTGTTTGGGTGCTTCATCTTCTGACCAGCAGTAACTGGTATCCCTTGCCCCAGTTGTTTTTTCATAACCTCCCGTAATGTCTCTGCTCCCTCCCCAAATTCTTAAAATGCCAATCGTTCTGTGTTAATATCAATTAGCTCTGCAAGACACAGCACATGCTGTAGCTGCTTCCAAGCTGCATATTTGGTGATTAGCCAACCATCAGGTTAAAAAGGCCAGGAGTATTGGGGCAGTCCTCAGGTCTTTTTCTCAGGGAGGACTGTCATTTGAGTGCTTCAGTGCTGACTCTGTAAAATAATAGCAAAAGAAAAAGACAGCTCTTACTTTTGAGATGCTACTCTGCTGGCATGTTTCCCCTGAATGGGTGCACAGGGGAAGAATTATTATGAGTGAACCAGGAAGATCACAGAATCACAGAATGCTAGGAGTTGGAAGGGACCTTGGAAGATCACCTAGTCCAACCCCCCCTGCCAGAGCAGGATCACCCAGACTAAATCACACAGAAACACATCCAGGTGGGTTTGAATGTCTCCAGAGAAGGAGACTCCCCAGCCATTCTGGGCAGCCTGTCCCAGTGCTCTGTCACCCTCACAATGGAAAAGTTTTTCCTTATGTTCACATGGAACTTCCTCTGCTCCAGCTTGTACCCATTACTCCTTGTCCTGTCGCTGGCCATCCCTGAGAAGAACCTGGCTCTGTCCTCCTGACTCTCACCCTTTACATATTTATAAATGTTAACAAGGTTAATGTCTCCTCCAAGCTAAAGATGCCTAGCTCCCTCAGCCTGTCCTCATAAGGAAGGCGTTCCACTCCATCATCTTGGTGGCCCTGTGCTGGACTCTTTCAAGGAGTTCTGTGTCCTTGAACTGAGTGGCCCAGAACTGAACACACTATTCCAGGTGCGGTGTCACCAGGGCAGAGTAGAGGGGGAGAAGGACCTCTCTTGACCTACTAACCACCCCCTTTCTAATACACCCCAGGATGCCATTGGCCTTCTTAGCCCCAAGGGCACACTGCTGGCTCATGGTCATCCTGCTGTCCCCCAGGACTCCCAGGTCACTCTCACCCATACTGCTCTCCAACAGGCCAGTCCCCAAACTGTACTGGTACCTGGGGTTGTTCTTCCCCAGATGAGACCCTACACTTGCCCTTGTTAAGTCTCATTAAACTTCTCCCTGCCCAACTCTCTAGCCTGTCTAAGATAGGCTGATAAGGATGCTCATATGAGCCTTGTTTCTTCAAATGCTCAAGATTTCTGTTCAGGTATCTAAAAAGTCCCGCAGCGAGTGAGGGAGAAGTACTCAGTGTGCTGCAGTAGTACTGGGGGAACGGGCTGTTGGGAACCTCCTGTGCTTCCATAAAGACAAATGCATAATCCAGTGTGTAGGAAGGAGCAGCCTTGCTGTCTACCAGGTGGCATGAGCAGGATAGTAGCTGGCAGGTCACGGGGAGTGGTTGTTCCCCACTTTCTGGCACTCACAAAGCTGTCTAAAAATACCACGCTCCTCTTTTTCCCCTCAAATGCAAAGGAGATGCCAACAAACCAGACAGTTGAGTGTGGTTAGGAGGTTAATGCGTGTAGCATGCAAGACGTTGGTCTAGCCTGGAGAAGAACAAGCTGTACTCTCCTTGGAGGCACAGTGAGCCAATGTAAATTAGTGGAAGCAGGTTGGGACAATAATCCCTAATGAATATAACGAGCAAAAAAATTACTATGAAAATTGAGAAGCAGGAAAGGTGCCCAGGGTGGCTTCTTTATCTCCATGCTTTGAAGGCTTGCAAAATGCAGAGGGACAGTGCCTTGAGTGACCTGATTTGACTTTGTGATTAGCCTTGCTGGGACCAGTTTGGGATAAGTGACCTCCAGAGGTCCTGTCAAACCTTGCTTTTCTGGAAGTGTTGCAAGCTGTGCACGTTTAAATCATGGTCTTAAGTTCTTCAAATCTGAGTTACAAATGGAAGTTTAAAGGGCTTGATCTCCTAACTTTTAGAACATAACTGAGCCAATGAAGCAATTTTTTCTCTTTTAAAGCTCTCTGAGATTGTAAGGTGCCCTCGAGCATCTGTGGTTTGGACTGGCTTTTGTAAAAATCCATTGCATAAGGTTTTCTCCCTGTGCTTTTCAATCAACAGTTCAGATTTTGTATTGACTAGAATGTCCACACTAAAAAGTAAATTAATTTTATTAATGCCTTAATTAGTCTGAACTGTCCTGACAGCATGAAGTCAGATAGGAACTCTTGTCACTGTTTCAACGCTAAGCCTGTTTTGTGGCTTTTTGCAAGATCCTGGTCTGGGACCATTCAGACTATTGCATCATGCCTGGTTTTAAAGATGAAGGGAACACTTTGTGCATACTCCGAATGATGCTTTTAAGCATCCATCAATTTATTTCAAAGCCAGAGTCTTGCCATGTTTGCAGAAACACTAATTGGCATTCTGAATTAGATACGTGCCGAATTGTAGGTCATCTATCACAGCAATTTTGCTTTTTTTTTTTTTTTAAAGAGCATGAAGAAAAGTTTTCTTTGAGTTTAAGCCCAAAAGGCTTTCAGAGACTTTTTTTTCTTTTTGGAACTCCAGAGTTTGTAACCTGGAGCTATGATCATGCTGTCCCTTTTAGCTAGAAGCATTGTGAAATAAATCTGCAGGAGAAGCTGAAGCTTTTATCATAACGTGGGGTTCTGATCTGGAAGGAAGGAAACATAATTTAAATAGAGGGTATTTTTTTTTCTTTAGTGGGGGGAGTGACTTTGTAAAAAGAACTCTATCTAAGATAACCAACAAACTCTTCAGCTTCAGATTATTTTTGTGAGCTAATTACCTACTGGAAGTTTTAAGGCAAAACCCTATAAATACAGCGTGTATCCTGTGGTACTTTTACTGCTTGTTCGGTGCTTTGGAGTTGAATTAAACCTCAGTGAGGTATGATCTTTTTGTTCTTCAGTGCTTTTTGGCCTGGCTTTGTTTTAGCAGCTTTTGTAATTTGGTGTTTTGTGTCTCAACTTGAATGTTTTGACAAATAGATGTTATAAAATTAACTTAAGGGAAGGAACAGAGGAAGAGGAATAAATCTATATATGGAACAGCGTCCAAGCCATGACTTAAGAAAAGACTGTGCTTTTTTTTAAAGTACATTCTCCTCTGCCCTTGATAAGATCCCCTGTTTTCTGTACATATTAAGCAAGTAGCAGTTTTTCAGCTTTGCTTGTGAAGGTATTTGCTACCATTCCCACAGGTGGCACCTCTTATTTCCAGGCTGGTTTCTTGCAGGGAGCTCTGCTGAGACTGAAGGAAATGGCACATAGCAAAACCATCCCTTTCTGCTCTAACTTCCCAGGTGAAACCTTTTGATCTCTTCTGTCCTTACAAGGTAGTATCTAATCACAGAACATTAGGAGTTGGAAGGGACCTTGGAAGATCACCTAGTCCAAGCCCCCTGCCAGAGCAGGATCACCCAGACTAAACCACACAGGAACACATCCAGGCGGGGTTTCAATGTCTCCAGAGAAGGAGACTCCACAGCCTCTCTGGGCAGCCTGTCCCAGGGCTCTGTCACCCTCACAGTGAAAAAGTTCCTCCTTACATTCACATGGAACTTCCTCTGCTCCAGCTTGCACCCATTGCCCCATGTCCTATCACTGGCCATCCCTGAGAAGAGCCTGGCTCCATCCTCCTGACTCTCACCCTTTACATATTTATAGACATTGATCAGGTCACCCCCCTCAGCCTCGTCCAGGTTAGAGAGGCCCAGCTCCCTCAGCCTGTCCTCATAAGGAAGTTGTTCCACTTCCTTCATCACCTTGGTGGCCCTGTGCTGGGCTCTTTCAAGGAGTTCTATGTCCTTCTTGAACTGAGGAGCCCAGAACTGGACATGATATTCCAGATGTGGTGTCACCAGGGCAGAGTAGAGGGTGAGAAGGACCTCTCTTGACCTACTACCCACCCCCCTTCTAATATACCCCAGGATGCCATTGGCCTTCTTGGCCCTGAGGGCACATTGCTGGCTCTTGGTCATCCTGCTATCCACCATGACCTGTCACCTACACTGGTCTCCAACAGGCCAATAACCAGTGGTAGTACAGTTTTTGTTCTAATACTTCCTATTTCATCTCTTTTCTTGCTCTGAATGGAGGATTCTGGCAATTCCTGCTTATAGAAGTGAGGGGGTAAATCAAGTCCACCATTTCAACACTTACTAAGTTTGTGACCAAGTTTGAGATAAGTATTTCTGGTAATACCCTAGAAGACGTGATTGGATGCTTCTAGAGTTGCTTTTATGTACCTGTAGTGAGGAATGTATCACTAAAATGCTTTTTTCCCACCTGGCAGGTAATGACGACTTACCTACGGGATACAGTTGTAGAATTCTGAGAGTATGTGTGGAAATTGTTTGCTTTAGGAAAGGGAAAATGGTTGAACTTTTAAATTTTTAAGTGAGTTCTGTCAGAGAGTGTGGTAAGCACTAGAATGCACTCCAGAAAATTAAGGAAGCCTGGAATAGGAAAGTGAGGCATGTGTGGTTTCCCTCCTTAATGCTTCTGGGCACGCTGCTGGGCAGGATTTCTGCTATACTGTTTAATTTCCTTCACAAAGGATGGTGCTGACTGTAACTCAGTGAGCTTGAGAAGCTGGTGGTTGAGATGGTTGCTGCTAGAGTGCAGCGAGGCTTTCATTACTTGACATAGTTTGGAAGAAAAAGTGTAAATTTCTTAACAGTTTTTAGTTGTTAATTTTCCTAACTACTTCAGATGTTCTTACTGGGCTGTAAAATTAGACACAATCTTTTATTAAAAATGCCTGGTGAGTCATTTCTTGGAGAATGCACTGTTGACTTGCCCAATCCAAAAATGCTGGGCAGATCTAGAGTGGCTTCCAGATAGACCAGTTCTGTGCTGACAGAACCAAAGCTCCTGGCTTTCGACTCTCTCATGGGTAGACTGCTATTTTTGGTTTTATTTTCCTTGCTTTAGACAAGCTGTTGCTGTAGGATTGTTGTTCTAAGGAGAAAATGTTTGTGCTAGAAGAGGGTGATGTACCACAGAGCAAGTTATAAAAGGAGTAAGGAAAAATAACAGACACAGCAGAGTGGAAAGAAAAAAAAAAAAGGTAAAAAGCAAGATTTTGCTCAAATCACCTTATCACTGACTTTGATGGCAGCTGGAGCTGGCTGGGGATCGTCCCGTCTGAGAGTTTGTGGTTGGGATGTCTGTGGCATAGCAGAGGGACAGTGTTTTTGGGAGAAGTGTTTGGTGGATGAAATTAGTTTTAGCTTGGCCAGCTTCTGCAGTCGCCTGTCAGTGGTTGATGTAAAATTAGAAGTGTGAGAAACTTTAATGAGGGATCTGACAGATCTTGTAAATCACTTGTGAAGTCTGTGAAAGTCACAGGACGTCTCTAAAGGAGAACATGCTAAAGCCAGTTACTGATATGTTCCTTTATTTGAATGAATAACTAAAATCTCATTAAAAGAGATTTGTATCTGAATCCTAGAATGATTTGGGTTGGAAGGGATCTCAAAGCCCATCTAGTTCTCACCCCCTGCTGTGGGCAAGGACACCCTCCACTAGCCCAGGGTGCCCAAAGCCCCATCCAACCTGGCCTTAAACCCTGCCAGGGATCCAGGGGCAGCCACAGCTTCTCTGGGAGCCCTGTGCCAGTGTTTCACTGCCCTTCCCAGGAAGGATTTCTTCCATATGTATGATCTAAATCTACCCTCTTTCAGTTTAAAACTGTTTCTCCTTGTCCTGTCACTACAGTTCCAGGGGAAAAAAATCTCTCCATCTATCTTATAAGCCTGGTTTAAGTATTGAAAGGCAGCAATAAAGTCTCCATTATCATTCGATAATCATTAGAAAGTAGAAAATGAGGTCGGACCCCATATGGTAGGAAAATAACAGAGGTACGTTTTATTGTGGCTTGTTCCTTCCCGTCACCTCATGGTATTGTTTTTTGCCTGGAAGCTTACAGTATTTCAGCAAAACAGGAAGCTGACAGTAGCTGGCTGCTGCTGTTGCTGAGGCCTGGGTGAGTGCAGGCCCAGCTGATATTGGATGTCCTGGGGCTTAAACAATATGTTTGAAAGTTGTTTTATTTTGTTTTCCTTGGTGTGTTTTTATTCTTACTTTGATTATTTTTCTAAAAGCTCTCTCTGAGACAGTATACAATCCCTTTACTGTAAGCGCTTGAGAGTACTCATAAAGTTTCTAACTGATGTTGTAAGCCTTCATGTCTATCCAGCACCTTTTTGGGTGAATGTGAGCTCAGGTGGGGATGGTTTCTTCCATTTGATCAGCCCTTACACTGAGAAGCAAGAGAGCTTGTTGAGAATTTTAACCTGACACTGCAGCGTGGTGGCTCCTTGACATGGCTCATCCAATGCTGTGTTTTATCTAATGAGCCTTCTGAGTTGTGGGGTGTGTTGGAGCAAGGATGAAGTCTGGTACTTCAAATGGAGCAAGTCCTGTTGGGATACAAACTGGGTCCCAGCTGGGTGGCAGCAGAATGATCGTGGTGCTCCTGGAGTTTGGGTGGGCGTAGCTAAGATGGTTTTATGTAGAATCTGCTTGGGTCCAACAGGGTGCATTCGGTCCTCTTGAAGGTGTTTTTATCACTTGAAAGCATAAGTAATAGATATTACAAGTTTAGGTTCTTTGTCATTGAAATAACCCACTACTGGAATTAGTTTACAGCAAACTGAGAATTGAGTGTGTATGCTTGAAGTGTATGTAGAATGGCTTGAAAACCTTTCAATTCCATTGTTGTTTTATTATCCACTAATGAAAGAATCCTGACAGCTCGGGGCACTTTACTTATAATGATCTTAAAGGTCTTGATGATCTTAAAGGTCTTTTCCAACCTTGTGATTCTGTGATTCTGTAATATATGAAGCCGGAATTACCTTAAACTGCAAAGTGCCTCCTCTGCCCACATGCCTTCCTTGTTGGAGCAGAGGTTTGCTTGGCAGGCATATAGGGCATCAGGAAGGAAAGTTATTGCTTTGGTAGAGAACTGTCTATGAGGATTGGAGCTGGGACAACTGGTACGCCTCACTTGGGAGTAGCCACAGGTAGAAATGGTTCTGCTATGTGTCGCTGCTATTTCTGAGGCTGGACAGGAGGTACCTGACCTCCTTTTGAGCTACTATGGAGCTGAAACCTCATACTCGTGATGCTTAATGTTTTCAGGAGTCTTTGTGATGTAACTGTTTTGCCAGTCTTCCATGTGGAGCATGAATGTGATGGCTCCACATGGCTCAGCTCGGTTGAGTGTCTGCTGTTCTGTATGGTGTGACTGAAAGCTACTGAGATGTTGAAGGCTGTGGTGAGCCGTGCTGTAAGATGTGCAGACTGCATGGTCTCTGTTTAATATACTGTTTAGTTTCTTAATAGCCTGGAACTCCATCGTTATCATCTGGGGCCTTGTATTACTTATGTGTGGTGGTGGGATGTGGTTCCACGGCAGGTTGTGACTCTGTGCAAAGCAGCAAGTGGTGAGGGACAGGATGGTCATTAGGGTGGAAACTGCTGGTGTTAGGGAGCTGACAGTCGTATTGCTTTGGGCATTTTTGTGTCACCATAGTTCTAGTCTCATGTCCTGACCTCAGCACCTATTAGTGTGCACTAAGAGTGTTGCTGGGCTGCGTGTCTTTGATTTAGTTTCAGTGCAAGGAAGTCCTGGTAACTTGCTGTGAGACAGCTCCACGCAGTGACCTGGAGTGCAGTAACTGAGGATGGTTTCATTGAGAAGACTGATCATGGTCTGGACTGTGACAGTGATGTAGATGTTGATCTAAGTTGGGTTTGCTGCAGTCTGTGACCCTGCAGTGAGCTGTCCTGGGGAGATAAACCTGCAGAAAGTTGGCACTGAATAGTTTTCTCCCAGGTGGTTTTCTTGATCTGATTCCTGAGTAGTATAAATAGTAATTTAAGTGCAGAGCAGGGGGAAGGGACCATGTGGATGCATGTAGAAGAGACGATGGGAATCATAGTGTCCTCAGGATGAGATGTCTTGGAAGAACAGCTTTGCAGGCTTCCCACTTGTGACACAGCTGTATTGGGCACCCTGAGAAGAAGAGGAGGGAATGCTACATGTTCGTCCTTAGTTTAAATTCCATCCTTAGGCTGCCTCTGGTACTGAGGGCTATTGGGGTGTGAAAGGAAGGGCAGTACCTTTTTTGCACAAGACCAGTGGTCAGAGTGGTTTCCCCCGTAGTGGGAGAGGTGAGGCGCTTCCCTACTCGGTGTGAGGAAGACCAAACCCACATCTGTACCCCAAAAGAATACTTTGATCTTTGGGGAGCTGGTTATTATGGTCATTGTGGGCTGTTGTGTAAACAGAAGAGCGAATCATGGCAGCAGATGCACAGTGCAGGAGGAGGAACCTGGCTGCAGAGCGATGGAGGCTCTTGGCCAGAAAGGATCTGTCTTTGGTTGCCAAACTTGTGTCTTACCAGGAGAGCTTTGTAGGACAAAACTTGTGCAGTTTCAGAAGTAGGGGCTAGAATTTTTAAGAGCAGTGGGGGCTCCCCCACATCTCTGTATTTGAGCGTATAGGTTGTTGTCAGTGACTCAGGGAATTATGCAGTGTTGAAGTGGAAAAAACCCAACATTCTTACAACTACCACTTACGTTTAACACTTACAGAGGTGTTTTCACTGTTCAGCATTTAAACACCTGAACTGCCTTTTCACTGTTTCAAGACCTGTTTCAAGTGGCCAAACACAGACTGTGGTATTACTGTTAAAACAGCTGGAGCTCTTACATCTCATGAGTTGCAGGAATGTTTCTGGGGGACAGAATTGGAAGGAGCTTTGTCCTTCAGCCCAACACACGATTCTGAGAGAGCTGTGAAGACAAGTATGATCATTAAAAGGTTAAGATTGTGCCTTCTGTTGTCTCCTGTTGCTAGTGTAAGCTTCCTGTCTGCTAGAAAACTAAATACCTTTGTAACTGTGTATACGTAATCATACATAACAAAACTTGGTTTTATGGACAGAACTTTGGGGCTTTTTATGACGTGTTTAAGCAGAAATAACAGCTCTCAAAAAATTGTTTCAGACGTTTAGCAACTGTTATGATAAATTAGAAAAGCAAAATCTCAGTTTCTGGTGTAACTGCAGTTCTGCTGGCAAGATGTGTCTGGAGGCCACACAACTTTCCAGGGTTCACGTTCCAATAAATTACTTCGAACTGACCTAAAACCTGCCTGAAGAGACCTTTATGGAGCATGGCATGTAACTCAAGCTCCTCTTGCTGCTTAGTGTCAGACTCTCTCCCTTTAGCTCTGCAGCAAGTTTCAGCAAGGCATCCCGAATAGTTTGAGATTATAAGAAAGGATTTCAGTTGTCCCACAATTCTTAGGGTGTTTATTTAATTTCATGTGTTTTTTCATAGGATTTGTTTTATATCTGGTTTGTATCTCTTTCTGGCTGCTACAGTAAGTTGACTGGATTTCGACAGAATTGCAATATCCTAAACAAAGTACCAAGAATGTGGAATATTGCTCTTTGCTGGTCAAGTGTCTGACACACAGTTATTTCTGGGGAAGGCACAGCCATGCTAGAACTTCAATGTGTTTTCTGCTTTTCCTCTATTTACATATATAGCTCCCAGAGGGCCTTGGTTACCTTTAATAGCAAACTTCAGAAAGAGTCCTGAGTATCTGAAGACTTCCTTTGTTAAAATTCAGTGAAGAGGGGTGTTATGCACCCGTGCTTATCGTGAGGCTTGCCTTCTGCTTTGGCACTGGGATGAGGTTGGCAGAAGAGCCGGTTGTGTAAGTTTTGGAGAAGAGGGGAGTCCACCCGTGCCAGCAGTGACTGAATGCCTCGTGCAGGCCGCCTTGGCTGTGTTGGCTGACAACGTGAGCTGTTGTGTCAAAGAGGCAGTGCTGTTAGGCTGTAGGACGCTTTTCACCTTTGCTGTTGGCGACAACATAGTTTGTAGCTGTCGACAGGCCTGACTGGCTTTGACGTGTGTGGCCTGTTTTATTGGTGCGTTAGGCAGGTTATCGTCTTGCTCGAAACCAAGAGCTGAACAGGCCGCTCCCAGGAAGCCTGCTACAACCACGTGTTCCACAAAGATGTCCAGTCACTATTTTATTTATTCAGCACTGCTGATTTAATCAACCCTCTGCAAATGGGTCAAAACCTTCAAAAAACACTGTCTGCAAAGTTCTCTAATTAGGTTGGAAAGCTGTCACTTAAGGTATATCTTGGTTTGAAGAGGCTGAGGCTGGAAGGAACCTTTGGGGATCATCTAGTTCAGCTGGCTGCTCAGAGCAGGGTCAGCTACAGCAGGTTGCTCAGAACCATGTCCATTTGGGTTTTGAACATCCCTACGGACACTACATAGCCCCTCAAGACGACCTGTTCCACCGTGTGGGTATATATGTTTAGGTGGGGTTTATTCTGTTTGTTTGTGCCCACTGCCTGTTGTGCTTTCTCTGCGCACTGCTCAGCCTTCTCCACACCCTCATCAGGAAGATCCCCCTGAGCCTTCTCCCACCTCTTTCAGCCTTTCCTTGTGTGATTATACTCGAGTCCTTTGGTCATCTTTCTGGCCCTTTGTTGGGCTTACTCCAGTATGCTCATGTCTGTCTTGTACTGGGGAGCCCAGAATAGGACCTGGCACTTCAGATGGGTCTCACCAGTGCTGAGGATCACCTCCCTTGCCCTGCTGGCACTACTCTTCCTAATGCAGCCCAAGATGCTGTTGGCTTCTCTTTGGCGGCAAGGGTGTGTTGCTGGTTCCTGTCAACTTGGTGTTCACTAGGTCCTGCTCTGCCAAGCTGCTTTTCAGCCAAGCAGTCTGCAACCTGTACTGGTGCATGGGTTTGTTAATCCCCAGGGACGGGACTTGGCATTTCCCTGTTCCTGTTGGCCAATATCCTCAGCCTTTTGAGGTCCTTCTGAATAGCAGCACACCCATCTGTTCTGTCAACCACTCTTCAGTTTTGTATCATCTGCAGACTTGCCAACAATGCATTCAGTCCTGTCATCCAACTCATTAATAAAGATATTGAACAACTCACGCTTTTAAGTGAGAACTTGAAGCATGCAGAAGCATTCAGAACTACTTCAAGCATTCAGAAGTATAATCCATGCCCTGAAATAATTCCTAATACATTTTATGAGGAGTTGTGATTCCTTAAAAACATCTTCTGTCACCACTGGACACTGGTTTTGCTTGGGTAAATAGTAGAAGACCCTTCAGAGTTTTAGTCTGGGCTGTTTTGGTGGTGGAATGGTTTCTTGCCCGTGATGCCGCAGTCTGAATTACCTGGATGGTTCGTGTAGTGCTACTTGCTAATACTGAAAATCAGTACTGATGAGTGCTCCTCTTGACCACACAGCAGTGAGAAGTGCAGCTTCTTGCTGTTTGTGTCATCATGAAAAAAAATGTATGTGATGAAACTATTGCCCCTCCCACTTTACAGGTGAGACAGTGGAGTTTAAATCCATTTTGTATATGTGTCTGTGAGAGAGAGGGTGGCACTGGAATATCTCTGGGAAACACAGAGAAGAAATTCAGCACTTGAAATTCAGCACTTAAATTTTGAACTTTGTTTACTGGTATTTTTCTTTGTAACATGGAGGCATATGGATGATGACTGGGAGGTTCTTGAGATCCTCCTTTGATTGTTGGCATGACCGAGCCCATTTTTTACAGGCTGGAAAAGTGACCAAAAGGAGCATGTTGTGCATTTCAAGGATAAATATACAAACGTTCCCCTAAGGAAGTACAGAAGCTTTCAAAATAATTAGCTCATGTTGACATAGTGTGAGTATGATTACCTACTGCTTCTGTGGAAAAAGGACCAGGTGTTTGGCAGTTTGAGTTGTCGTCTGTGGTGCTGTCAGCATTTACCATGATTGACACTGTGTTCTGGCCCATTTTCCATGTTTAACTTTGTAACACGGTCCTGTAGTGTAGCATATTGAAATATAATGCCTGCTCATGTGCTTAAAGCCAGAGTTTATCGTGACAGAAATACGTAACCTGGGTAGTTCTTTTGCTTTTATGCATTTATAGGTCTCCAAAATTATTTGCTTGAGTTGGTTGGAAGCTGACATTTTTATTTCCAGACTGTGGGTGATGAATGACTGTTGTCTTTATGATCTGCAGCTGCCAGAATTTCCCATCTCTTGGGTGATATTTCATGTCAGCCCCTCAAAAGCCAATTCGGTGCAGAAGCAAGACAAAGCTACCATGTTCACTGCAGGCAGGAATGGGGAAATATGGATCTTTGAGGCAAGCTTAGAGAGTACATTTGGCAAAAATCAATGTATACAGTACCAAAAGTGTGTTAAGAGTTCCAGAGTGTGTGTCCTGAGCACAGAACTCTAGTGATGACTCCTGGTCATAGTAAAGAAAACAAATTTTCTTTTTTAAAAGGAAAAAAAGCAAATCTACATGTTTATATTCCACTGGCTGCTTTAATGAGCTATTCCAGAATCAGCTTGTGAGACAGATTGTTCTAGCTCTGCTTGTATTCGTGGCACCATCATGTAGTTCTGATTTTTAGCAAGGATTTTCTGACTTCATCAATAGGCAGCAGAGGGATAAAGCCTATGTTGCAATGCCTGTGCAGCAGCACTTTCGATCAAAAATTGTCCACAGATCATAATTATACATTGATTTAATTGAGCTGAAAGTATAACACCAGGAAATAATACTTTCTCCCCCTTGATTCCTTAATTTTTGAATTAACTGTTGGATATTATTATGCACTGATAGAAGAAAGAGAAACCTGGGAAAGAAAAAAGTTGACAGCCACTGGGGATTTCTGTCTTTTAGCCATGTTGTCTTTGTGTGTGTTTGTTGGGATGTGTTGGGGGAGAGGGAGGTTTCAGTGAGAGCAGTGCCTGGGAATCCCGACTGGATTTGAGCGAGAGGGAAGATTGTTTGATTCCTGCAGGTTTGTGGCAATTTCTGGCATAAACAGGATTTCTTGGTAATTCTGTGAACCAATCAGCCTTTATTGCTAAACAAGCCTTAAGCTGTTGGTAAGCAACTCTCTTGTGCAACAGATGGACAAGTATGTAAATACAGAATCACAGAACATTAGGAGTTGGAAGGGACCTTGAAAGATCACCTAGTCCAACCCCCCTGCCAGAGCAGGATCATCCAGACAAAATCACACAGGAATGCATCCAGGTGGGGTTTGAATGTCTCCAGAGAAGGAGACTCCACAGCCTCTCTGAGCTCTGTCCACCCTCACAGTGAAAAAGTTCCTCCTTACATTCCCATGGAACTTCCTCTGCTTCGGCTTGCACCCATTGCCCCTTGTCCTATTGCTGGCCATCCCTGAGAAGAGCCTGGCTCGCTCCTCCTGACTCTCACCTTTTACATATTTATAAACATTAATGAGTTCACCCCTCAGTCTCCTCTTCTCCAGGCTAAAAAGGCCCAGCTCCCTCAGCCTGTCCTCATAAGGAAGATGTTCCACTCCCTTCATCACCTTGGTGGCCCTGTGCTGGACTCTTTCAAGGAGTTCTATGTCCTTCTTGAACTGAGGGGCCCAGAACTGGACATGATATTCCAGGTGCGGTGTCACCAGGGCAGAGTAGAGGAGGAGAAGGACCTCTCTTGACCTACCAACCTCACTGCATCTAATACACCCCAGGATGCCATTGGCCTTCTTAGCCCTGAGGGCACATTGCTGGCTCATGGTCATCCTGCTGTCCACCATGACCCTCAGGTCCCTCTCACCTACGCTGCTCTCCAATAGGCCAGTCCCCAGTCACACTGGTACCTGGGGTTGTTCTTCCCCAGACCCTACCCCCTACACTTGCCCTTGTTAAATCTCAAACACATTGTTACATGCCTCTGAGTAAACTTAATCATATCAAAAAGAAAGCTCACTTGCTTGTTCTTCTTCATACAAAACCAGCTGTGTCTGAAGGAGCGTGCCTTTTATGTGTCTGTGCAGATTACATTGTCTGATACTCTTGATTGTTCACCACCTGGTTGTGCTGTGTTTCTTTGGTCAAACCTGCAGCAATGCCCTGTGTGTGACATGGGTTTGCTGCAGATAAAATAGCAGATACAAGAATTAACCAAGGGCTGGATGTACATACCCTACGCACACAATTGGGACCTTTCTCCCTCCTTGGCCCCAAAATGCACATTGAGTAATAAACGCTTGCCCTGTGGGCAGTGATTCATAACTGGTAAATCTTGGGCTGGGACTTGGTGGGGTGGAGAGGGAAAAACCCACTGCCAGCAATCCCTTCTAACACACATGCACGAAAAGCTGCCCACTACCAAGGAAATATGACCCAGTGTCATTCCTAAATTCACTTTAATAGGTGACTGTTCATTTTTTACCCCGTCTCTGAAATGGTTGGGACCACTACGGTTCAGAAATGAGCGTGAGGGATGTGCTTGTTTGTAGCACTTTTAGTTAGGTCTGCCTTCTTGTACATGCATGGATTGAAAGTTTCATTCTACAGCTGCATTGTATTCACTGCAGTGGGTTTTTTTCTTTCTTTTCAGTGGACTATATCGTGGAGTATGACTACGATGCAGTGCACGATGATGAGCTAACAATCCGAGTTGGGGAGATCATCAGGAATGTGAAAAAACTGGAAGAAGAAGGATGGTTAGAAGGGGAGCTAAATGGCAAACGGGGCATGTTCCCTGACAATTTTGTGAAGGTGAGTGGGGTTTTTTTTTGCTTCTTTTGCTGTGGTTTGACTGTGACAGTACAGCAGGCTAGTTACCAAGTCATAGAATGTGGAAGGGACCTTTAGAGGTCATCTAGTCCAACCCACTGCAGTAAGCATCTGCACTACAGCTCAGATCACTTCTAAGCATCTGCACTACAGATCAGATCAGATCACACCACATCTTCACTAGATCAGATCACTCACAGCCCCATCAAGCCTGACTTGAATGTCTCCAGGTATGAGGCCTCCACCACCTTTCTGGGCAACCTGTGCCAGTGATCTACCACCCTCATATTGAAGAACTTTTTCCTAATACCCAACCTAAATCTGCCCTTTTTGAGTTTAAAACCATCACCCCTCATCCTATTGCTCCATGCCCTTGTGAACAGTTCTTCCCCGCTTTCCTATAGGCACCTTTCTGGGGCTGGAAGGCTGCTGTAATGTCCCCCTGGAGCCTTTTCTTCTCCAGGCTGAACAAGCCCAAGTTATTACTGGAGGGGTTAGAATACACATCAGTGGTTTTTGAAGCTAGATGGGTTTTGTAGCTTGATGACATTTTAGATGATTAATTTTTTTTAATATGCTTTTGAAGGCTTTTATTGTTTAAGTTCTGCTGTTTGTTCTTACTGGCTTCAGTGGGGTTTTTTGTCTGTACAGTTGCACTGCATGTTCTGTCTCCTTCCTACTGCTGTGGTGCACCAACAGTTGTCAGTAGCTGTGGTGCCCTTTAGTGAGATGAACTGATTAAAAAAAACAAAAAGAGTAATCCTAGACTTACTGCTAGAGAAGGCATCAAGTCATGAGGGAGTTGGGAAAGCAGGGTTACAGCTCAGTCAGCTCAACTCTAATGAAAAACTACATCCTCAGGCTGTAGTTGTGTGCATGCTTCAGCCTGGACTAAGCTGCTTTGTTTGAAGGAGAAACTCTGCCCTACCCTGGACTCTCCACTGCTGGCACTGCCTTTTTCATGACTGTGCAAAAGGACAGGGCAGGGAATACGTCCAGCTAAAAGGTAGCTGTGACATCAGGTTGGCTTTCAGCTTGTTAGGCTTCCTGACCATGCTCCCTGTTTGTCAGCAGCAAATACCTAAAATGGGAAGGGTGTAAGGTGAGCGCTTCGCTTGCTTTGTCGTTGCATTAGTCACTGTCTGTCCGTCTGTGATCCTCTGCTCTGCGATCTCTGTCAGAAGAAGGGTGGCAGCAGGGACAGGGAGGGGATTGTCCCTCTCTACTCTGCCCTTGTGAGGCCCCAGCTGGAGTACTGTGTCCAGATCTGGGGCCCTCAATACAGGAAAGATGTGGAACTGTTGGAGAGGGTTCAGGGGAGGCCACAAAGATGATTAGAGGGCTGGAGCACCTCCCCTACGAAGAGAGGCTGAGGGAGCTGGGCTTGTTCAGGCTGGAGAAGAGAAGGCTGTGGGGGGACCTCATTGCAGCCTTCCAGTACATGAAGGGAGCAGAGAAACAGAAGGGGAATCAACTTTTTAAAAGGGCAGAGACTGGCAGGACAAGGGGGAATGGATTAAAACTAAAGGAAGGAAGGTTTAAATGAGATATTAGGGGGAAGTTCTTTACAGAGAGAGTGGTGAGGTGCTGGAACAGGATGCCCAGAGAGGTGGTGGATGCCCTGTCCCTGGAGGTGTTCAAGGCCAGGTTGGAGGGGGCCCTGGGCAACCTAGTGTAGCTCCAGGCCTGGAGGTTGGTGGCCCTGCCTGTGGCAGGGGGTTTGGAACTCTATGATCCTTGGGGTCCCTTCCAACCCAGACCAGTCTGTGATTCTGTGATCTCTGTCTGACTCGGTGCTGTGTGACTGACTTGAAGGAATTGCCTTCTGCTGTGAGATGCTGCTTCTCAAACCTCATTTCACTTCTTAGTGTATATTCTGTGTTTGTGTTCTAATTTTAATTAAAGTTCTTGTTTGTTCCTCTCACGTTTTTCCTGTTTTCTCTGCAAAGTTTCTAAATGTAACATTGAGTTTGCACCTATTTATTAGTTACTTACAGTGAAGAAAGACAGTGAAGCAGCTGGATGTGCTGTTCCACATGGAACTCTGGAAATTCAGAGTGGCAAATATTTTCTCATGTAAACCACCCAAGCATTACAGAGATGTTATGATGTGCTATTTTATGCTAACTTTTTTAGTAACTTCCAAGGATTTCTCTGTGTAACTTCCTTAAAGTATACTCAAAGAGATTTTAGATATTCCTGCTTCTTTTGAAATGAAATTAATCCTTTACAAAACAAAATGATGTCATGTAGCTTAGTGGGATATTTTCCCCCTTAGGTTTAATAACATGAATTTACCCAGTGCTATAAATACTCCTTTATGCTTCCTTACATTAAATTGGACAACTTTTCAGTTTGTCTTACTGGAAAAGCAAAATTGCTCCCTTTTGACTTAGTGCAGAGGGATTTAAGTATTCCACCTCTTAAAACCTATGGGAATAATCCAGTTGCTCTCAGAGAGAGTCGAACTTTTGCCAAGGAAGAGTTTGTACAAATGCCTTTCTCTTGCCTAATATTTTTAAGTTGCTTGTAGTTCAGTTCAAAATCCATTGTGGGTTTTGAGTCATGTATGAATAGTAATTTTATCTTAAGTGGTGTGTTGATACACTTAATTAGCACTCAAGTGCCATATGGGAAGGCAGCATCAGACATCTCTCTTCTCTAGTTCTTGCATCATCAAGACTGTCTTTCTGTGGAACAGGAACAAGGGGTTGGATGTAGTTTGTTTACATGTTAAATACTAAAGTTGTTGGGCATTTTCTTGCCTTTCTGGAGCCGTGGCTTTTTATAAACTTCATTTTAAATTAGTTGCAGCCTGAAAAATCTTAATGCATCTCAGCTCTGGGTATTTTTAACTGTACAGTATGTGCATAGCATGGTTGGATGTCCTGAATTACAGGAGACAGTTTTCTAGAAGGCACAGGGATTTGGAGAAATGAAAAGGAAGTTGTGTAGAAGAAAATTACCTCTCCAGTTTCATGACAGCAGGGGTTAGCTTGACTTCTTTGTGCTGGAGTTGAGTACAGTTATGAGGCTGATCTTGGGGAGTTTTTCCTTTTAAGATAGTATACATAGGCTGTTAAGCCTGTCATGCAGTGATGAGATGATGACAAAACAATTGTTAGGGAAGTGAAAGTCCTGTTTTCCCTCACGGCTGATTTGATCATAGTTTCTTCTTAAAAGTTAATTTACAGATAACGATAGTTTGGGAGACTATTTCTGGGAAAGCTGTTACTGAGAAGTGGGGGTTTTCTGCCTCCCCCCAACAGCTGTTCTCCTTTGCTGTTGCAGTAGGCTGTTGATGGTGCAGGATCTGTGAACAGTGCTGTGACCAGACTGCTGCAGATACCGAGCCTCAATGGCTAAACCCCAAATGCTCCAGTCTGGCCTGGTGCAACCTTTACACCTGCAAGGTGTGGGGGAACTGCAGGAGGGAGGTGGAAACACACTGAAGCCGGGTTGTACTTTGGCCTTGTGGACAAAGAAGGTCCCTTTGAGAAACAGATTTACTCATCTGCAGCCTCATCTGTTAGCTCAGTGAGGTGGTGGTGGCCTCTGGGTCCTCTGGGCTTCTTATGGGCTTCATCATAGAATGGTTTGGGCTGGAAGGGACCTTAAAGATTGGGTCCCTTGGGCAGGGACACCCTCCACTAGACCAAGGTGTCCAAAGCCCCATCCAACCTGGCTTTGAACCATGCCAGGGATCCAGGGGCAGCCACAGCTTCTCTGGGCTGCCTGTGCCAGGGCCTCATCACCCTCACAGGGAAGTTTCTTCTGTATATCTAAAGGAAATAAAGGAAAGGAGACTAAAGGTCTGAAAGATACGGTGAAGAGGAAAAAAACTTGAGGGATGCTTGGCTGGTAGGACTAAGGGGACCTCAGGTGCACGGGGTGGATCTCCTAGGTTAGGGCAGCAGAAATAGGAGCAGAGGGGCATATGACCTGGTGGGGACAGGACCAAGGGTTGCACCAAGTTTTACATGTTTGGGTGCAAAATTCTGTGACTCTGCTTGAATTCCTTCCTGAAAGGATCTTCTCACTTTCCTGTTTTCATGGATTAGACTGGGATCTGGCTGAAACTAATTTTATGGTTAAATTTGGGGTTTTTTGGGGGGTGATATGTATGCTGGTTTGTTAAGAATTGAACTGAGGCCAGGGTTTAACCTCTCCATGGTGAATTTGGATAGTAAATTATAGTCTGTGCTGATCTGAAAAAGATTCACATTTGAAGCTGAAAGTGCACGTTACGCATCAGATGTGCCTGGCCTCTTCAGCTATAAAATATTTAAATACGTAATCAAGACATTGAACTGGGTGAAGATGGACATGTTTTCTTTTTCAAATTTTAGATGTTTTTAGGGAAGATAAATGAGTTCTTTAAAAGAAGTTTTTCATCAGACAACTGCAGAAGAATTGGGGTGTGGGGGTGTGTGTGCCAAGTTCAGCTAGTTTTGGTTTTTTATTCATTTTGTTAGTCTGCTCTTCATCTTCTCCAAGGGCAGGAAAAAAGCTTGTGGCATTGGTGGCAGCTGCAGACTGCCCTTAGCTGCCAGTCAGCCTGTGGCTGTTCCTTGCCCGTTTGAAGGACAACCAAAATACCGACAGGAGGATTATGGCTTTGTGCCACCTGGATGTGCTGGATGCCCCAGATTCAGACAATATCATCACTGCTACAAGCAGATCAGTCCCCTCCTGTTCCCTCCTTCTGGGATCTGCTAATATGTAGGATTTACTGACACTTTAGACCACTTTTGCATGCTTTTACAAAGATGTCTTTTCTGTTGGAAGTATGACCCACACACAGTGTCATGCAGAATGTTCGGGGTTGGAAGGGACCTCAAAAGATCATCTAGTCCAACCCCCCTGCCAGAGCAGGATCACCCAGACTAAATCACACAGGAACACATCCAGGCAGGGTTTGAATGTCTCCTTCTCTAGAGACTCCCCAGCCTCTCTGGGCAGCCTGTCCCAGCACTCAACTACCTTGGCTATCAATCAACTTTGTTTAAGCTGTTAAAGTCATGTAGGAGTTACCCTTATGATTATGTAATCTTTTTTTTTCTTGAGTCTTCTAAATGTTGCAAAATAGATGTATGTGGTGGTCAATTTGTTGTACAGACGAATAGATGAACTGAGCACTATATGGCTTTAAAATACTCGTGCGCAGAAGAGAATGTATGGAAGCTTCCTGTCTTCCTATGGATACTGATATGATGCTTGTTATCTTATGACATCAGCTTGTAACTTTTTGGTTGGGTTTTACTGGCTTCTACATTAACTTTTTGACCTGTTGGCGCACATCCAGAGGGCTGGAGCACCTCTAGTATGAAGACAGGCTGAGAGAGTTGGGCTTGTTCTGTGTGGAGAAAAGAAGGGTCTGGGGGGATATTATAGCGGCCTATAAGAAAGCCTGGTGCCTATAAGAAAGCTGGGGAAGACTTTTCAGGAGGACATGGAGCAATAGGATGAGGGGTAATGGTTTTAAACTCAAAAAGGGGAGATTTAGGTTGGATATTAGGAAAAAGCTCTTCAATATGAGGGTGCTAGATCACTGGAACAGTGAGGTGCCCAGAGAGGTAGCAGAGGCCCCATCCCTGGAGGTATCAAAGGTCAAGCTTGATGGGGCTCTGAGTGATCTGATCTAGTGAAGATGTCCCTGCTTACTGCAGGGGGGTTGGACTAGATGACCTGTAAAGGTCCCTTCTAACCTCACACATTCTTTGATTCTAACTATTGTGTTAAGCTGGAAGTGGTGATTTGGTGGTCATCCTTCTGCTCATTTGTGTAGGTTTTTGTCCATACATAGCTGAGAAGGTTTTTAAGAGCCTGATTCACTTCTTTTATTTCATTTCTTGTTATCATCGTAACAAGCTGTATTGTGAGTAACGTGACTTTCCAGGGTAGTAAAACCAGTTCGATCGTTAAGCTCAAGGCAGTAACTCGAGCGAGGGAGGAGCAGCAGATAGATTAATTAGTAGCTTTCATCAGCTAAGGTGGAAAAGTTTGCTGGTAAGCTTTGGGGACGTTCTGGTGAAGAAGCTGGACGCTCCTACAGGCATATTTGGGATATGCACCACTTCAGCAGGGGACGTGCCTGCGATCAAGCTGCTTCAGAGGAAACTTCCTGCCTGCGCAGGTGTGTGCAGCTGCCCCTGCTTAGCTTAGCTTAGCTTAGCGCCGAGCCTGGTTCCTTTTCAGGTGAACTTTGCTCGCTGTGACATTTTTCTTCCTCCCCTTAAATAAAAAAAAAGTCTGCCACACTGGGTGTGTTCAAGCAAATATGTCCTTGGAAGCGGTAAGCGTGCTTTATTTTCCTTATGCTCTTTACAGCAAATATTGTGAACAGGCTTTGTGTTTCGGGGTAACGTGTGTGAACAGCAGCAGCACGAAATGAAAAGCTGTAATTGCAATATGGTTTTTAGATTTTGCTTAATATATGTATGTATAAATACAGTGTCAATTCTTGGCCTCAGAGTTGTTTGTGAAATAAATTTACTGGGGTTTGGTTTAGCTTATTTACTCTTCTGTAGTATGTAGAGACACTTACGAAGCTGCGGGCAGCTATGGTGCTTGCATGAAGAATTTATTTTAAAAGTGGTGGTTTGATTTTAGGAGATACTTTCTTGTTCAGCCTCCTGCTCTGTGTGTCCATGTAAACAAAAACTCCAAGCCCCTTAGGCTGCCCAGGGAGGTTGTGGAGTCTCCATCTCTGGAGATATTCAAGACCCGTCTGGACGCCTCCCCGTGCAACCTGCCCTAGGGAGCCTGCTTTGGCAGGGGGGTTGGACCTGATGATCTCTGGAGGTCCCTTCCAAACCCCTATGATTCCGTGATTCTGTGATCCTTTCCTTCCCCTAAAAGCTCCCTATACCAAAACTGGAGTATTATCACAGTCACCTATCTGTATAAGGCTGCTGCCTCCTTCCTATGTCCTCGCTGAGGGGATGCTGTTATGTACTGAGTATGCTGTGAACTGAATATACTGTGAACCAGTGAGAGAAGGTTTGGGTTTTTTTGCTGAAAATTCCTTCAAGCAAAGTGTCTTCCGTAATTCCTTTTCAAAAATAGAAAATTGACCTCACCCAGAACTTTAAACAGGAACCCTGGAGTTGGGAGGGGTTGTGGGCAAGACAGTCGCTCTCTTCTGGGTCGTTCTTAACTCTAACCTAGGCACAATTAAATAGTGTAGTAACCTTAATTAAAAAACCCCAACAGATTAATAATTGTAAGTTTTTAAACAATGTATATAGGAGAAGCCATGTGTGTCTGGTGGGAAGAAATTAGTATGCCTTGATAGAATGGAATAATACATGTATCTATTGCTAAAATTTTGGGGTTTGCTCCTCTGCTGGGTGTTACAGCAGAGAACTGTTCTGTCCAATTCTTTACAACCAAGGAAGACTTGGGGAAAATTAGATACACCGTATTGTATCTGTCTTATCAATCAAATGATACTTTGGTTTATGCAGCTTTTTCCTTTGCTTTATTGTTATTTTGAGGAAATTCTCATCACAGAGGGCCATGTAGAGAGGTGAGACTGAGGAGCTCCCTAGGGAGAGGTAGGCAGCCTGGCCAGTGAGAAGGTGATGCTTGCTTTGAAGCTGGAAGTTCTTGTTTTTCAGAAACAAAGATAACATGCAAGATTGAAAGCCACCTTAAGTAATTTTGGCTTCAGTGCCGAGTATCTGAGAGAAACGATGGGTGTAAGCTGACTGTCTGTTTCCCTGCCAGGAGCCAAGCTGAGAGTTCAGGTGCTTTAACACCTCTTGCCAATGCAACAGTGTGATCCACCGTTCCTGCTGATCTTTTTAATTCTGACTTTTAGAGAAAACAGTGCCACTGGAAAGTGTGTTACCAGGGGGTGCCATGTGGGTTTGCCTGAGCTTCTCCCGCTAATCCTGTGCATTGGCACATGTCTGGGATTTGTGAGAGCTGTGATAATAATCCCTGTGCTTTTGGGGGTTGAAAGATGGATCTTTACTAGCCTGCTATTTTAGCCTGGATAAATAAGGAAACAGGTTTCTTCCAACTGGAATGTCAGGATAAACAGCTTGGGTGATCCTTGCTTGTGATGGGGGATTTGTTGTTTCTAGAAATAATACTACACCCCTCAAACAAACAAACAGGTGTAAACATTGACAGGTACAGCCAGTAGCTGTATATATAGAGTATGTATATGGGTCTCTGAGCTCATCATGTGTTATCCTCATCCCTGTGACTTCTGCAGTCAAATCCCTGGATTGACTGCTTGGGTTTGTACCAGTTGGGCTCCAACCCTGCGAGCATGAAGAGAGGAGAAGCAACATCTTCAGGTTTGTTTGAGTTTGCAGATGTTGTGAGACTTTGCACCGTGGAGCTGCTGTTGCTGACACAGCTCTGCCAGCGCAGCCACTCCTGGGCACATGCACGAGAGGTTGTCCTTCCCTATCGCCGCCATGGCCGCGCTGGGGTTTTATTGCCTTGGTTGGGCATGTGTGAATTGTTTGATATGCCAAGGCAGTATAGGTATGCTGGTTAGAAAGTTACAGCATGAGAAGGTTATGTGGCTAAGGGAATTATTACTTATCTTGATGGGTTATTAGATCTGAAATGTCACAGATGCTTTCCTCAGAATTTATCTATTGAAGTGCAGAAAATTTGCTGAAGTGATGCAGTCCTTTCTCCCACCTAGATCAGATTTTTAAAAAGAAATATTAAAAAATCACTTGTCAAAGTTTCAGTTTGCATTTGAAAATTGTTGTTTCATTACAAGAGGTAAAAACCTGTAGCATTGTAAAGTCTTCCGTGGATGATTGTGAACACAAAATGAAGAAAACACTGATGCTTCTTTTAATGTTTAGTATTTTAAAGTATATTCTGTGTTTTCAAATACTGTGTTGCCAAGAGCATGGGAGAAATGGGAAGAGCTCTTAGATACTGCCGCAGCAGCAGTACAGGTATGGAAAGGAGGTACTGTTGTGAAGGACTGCAGGATAAAATGTGATCACAGAATCACAGAATTGTAGGGGTTGGAAGGGACCTCGAGAGATCATCGGGTCCAACCCCCCTGCCAAAGCAGGCTCCCTAGCTCATATTGCTCAGATAGGCGTCCAGGCGGGTCTTGAATATCTCCAGTGAAGGAGACTCCACCATCCCCCTGGGCAGCCTATTCCAGTGCTCAGTCACCCTCACTGTGAAAGAGTTCTTCCGCATGTTGGTGCGGAACTTCCTATGCTCCAACTTGCAGCCATTGCCCCTTGTCCTATCCCCACAGACCACTGAAAAGGGGCTGGCTGATTCCCCCTGCATCCCCTGCTTCAGATAATTATAAACTTTGATTAGGTCCCCCCTTAGTCTTCTCTTCTCAAGGCTGAACAGTCCCAGCTTACTCAGCCTTTCCTCATAGGGGAGATGCTCTAGGCCCTTAATCATCTTCGTAGCCCTTCTTTGGACTCTTTCCAGGAGATCCCTGTCCTTTTTATACCAAGGAGCCCAGAACTGGACACAATACTCCAGATGGGGCCTGACCAGGGCAGAGTAGAGAGGGAGGATCACCTCCTTTGACCTGCTGGCTACACTCCTCCTGATGCATCCCAGGATCCCATTGGCTCTCTTGGCCACCGAGGCACACTGCTGGCTCATGGCCAACCTGTCATCTACCAGGACCCCCAGGTCCTTCTCCACTGAGCTCTTCTCCAGCAGGTCATCCCCCAGCCTGTACTGATACAAACAGTTGTTCCTTCCCAGGTGCAAGACTTTACACTTGCTTTTGTTGAACTTCATCTGGTTTCTCACTGCCCAGCTCTCCAGCCTGTCCAGGTCTCTCTGGATGGCAGCGCAGTGCTCCTGCGTGTCAGCCACCCCTCCCAGCTTTGTATCATCGGCGTACTTGCTGAGGGTGGATGTTATTCCCTCATCAAGATCGTCAATGAAGATATTAAACAGGACTGGACCCAACACTGAGCCCTGGGGAACACCGCTGGTAACAGGCCTCCAGTCAGATTCTACTCCACGAATCACAACCCTCTGGGTTCGGTCCGACAGCCAATTCTCAACCCACCTCACTGTCCACTCATCTATCCCATGCTTTCTCAGCTTTGCTATCAGGATGTCATGGGAGACAGTATCAAAGGCCTTGCTGAAGTCAAGATTAACAACTTGTGTGAATCCTGCTTAATATGCTACTTATTCTTTCTGATTTGAGTTATCCAAGTTTCTTGATTGTCCATGTGCCTCTTGCTTTTCCAAGTGGCGTATTGGCTTGTGATGTTGCCCTGCTGCAACTGCGCTCTCCTGGATACTCACAGTGCTGCTCTCTGTGGGTCTGATGGCCTGTTGCACAAGCTGGTCTGGAAGGGGCATCGAATATATGCAAGTAATTATTCCCTTAACCACATGAAATGCTCTGCACTTCCTTATTTAGTTTTCACATGTGACTTCTGTGCTATAAAATAACTTCCTCTCCGAGTGCCGTAGCAAGGTAACCATGCTCTGTCTGGAAGTTTGTGAGTAGGGTGTTCCATTGGATGGTGTTGCAGCCGCTGCTGAGGGAACTCTGCAGAGCATCACCAGCGTCTTGCCCTGCAGGAATTGACTGGCCACTTGCAGAAAACCTTATGTGTGTTAAAAAAAAAGGGTAGATCAGGTATTTAGGGATATGCTTTAGCATAAGACGGGAACGGTTGGACTTGATGATCTTAAAGGTCTTTTCCAACTTTGTGATTCTGTGATTCTGTCCATTAGCTCTTTGCTATATGCAGAAGTCTAAAATACAGCCATAAATACATACATACATACACACATACATACATGCATTCACACATACCGTGATACCAAAAAGGTCAGTTCTGCAGGTGCTGCAGTGTGTAGTGTTTCTCACATCCTGGGAGCTCTGGGTGTACATTCCACATGTACTTTTCCACATGTCTAATAAATGTGTGTACACCCAACACAGTTAATATTAAATCTGTTCTTTTGCCTTTTTTTTTTTATGAGGTTGAATGAAGTAATCTGCTCATGAACTTGAAACTTAAACTTGGGTGAGGTTAGCTCATCTGGCCTGTCATCTCGTAACAGTGGCGTCGCTTCTGAATTAGTTTCTTTCCTTTGGGATGGGTGGGAAGCTAGCTCTCTCCTGCTGTGGTGTTTTCAGCATTAAATTTATTTTTGAATGTGTGTTTTCCTTCCTTGAATGCTGGGGCCTGTGTAATATTATGAGCTGATCTTGAACTTAGATGTGGTGAATGTTTTCTAGGCTTAACGAGCTTTCTGGATAATTTTCACTTCCTTAAAAATGTTATTTTGGTGTATGTATGTGAATGTGTTAGCTTTGGACTTGGTGCAATAAGCTTGCAGACTGTTAGAAACTGATGATGGTGGGTACCTAGCTGGTTACAAAGCAGGAGCAGGGAGCAAGACACAATTTCAGTTTAAAAATATTAGTTGATGTGTAAATCTGTGATAAAACTTAATCTTAAAATCTCAGTGGATATTAAAGGAGATTTAGAGATTTGTATTTTTAGCCCTTCTTGGCAGATCTTTTAAACATTTTGTGTCTTGGGCAAGAGTTGTGGCGGGGTGTAGATGTGGCAATGTTTTAATGTGCTTTAACCTTTGTGCAGAGATGACCATGAGTGAAATGCTGGAAGTTTTATGGGGAATGGAAAGAGATGGGTGCCCTGGAGAAGGGACGTGGGGAAGAAGAAAGCTGAGTACAGTAGTGGATGCAGGGAACTGGGATGATGGTGAGAAGGAACAGGGAATGTACTGAGTTAAACATCAAAGCAAACCTGCAGCAGTTGATGGATTGCATGTTTCTCTGGACCATCAATAGTGATGCTTAACTGGGAGAAGGGGAAGAAATGTGTGTGCCTGCTGTGCCTCGTGGGGGAAGCTTGATAAAACACCACGTGCTGTGGGAACCAGGGCTATCTTGCCCTCTGCCACGTGTCATTCTTGGCTTCATTGATCTGAAGTACTGTTCTGTGGCTGGTGGTTGACAGGAAATTAACTGTTAGTCTATAAAACAATTACAAGGGATATAATTCGATTTTCATATGTATAAGCAGGTAGAATAGAAAAGAAATGCGATTAACGTTTTAAGATGTTTTTTCTGGCTGTGAATGGGGCTGCACCATAAAATATTATTTAGGTATTATTTTTAGAAGTATTTGAAGACTTTTTTTGCTTAATTAAATGGTTGGGAAGCATTGCTGTACACATCTGTGCTTCCATTAGTTGCTCCTGTTAATTTAGGATTCTTTGCTCCAGTAGTGATCTGACTGCTGTGCTTTGCTGCATCTGGGCTTTGGTCCTTGTGAAAGTAGATGGAAGGAGTCTTCTGAATATCGGGAAAAGCTTCTTAGGATGCTGAGACATTACACATTTTGAGGTGTCTTGTGGTTTACATTCATTAAGGACACCTCAGATTAGACTCTATTTTGATACTTGTTTGACACAAGCGATACAGGTATCCAGTTTGCCACAATAAATTTTATATATATTAAATTAATTTTTAAAGTATAGCATTTATACATGTATGTGTGTGTGTGTGTGTATGTATGTGTGTGTGTATATATATATATATATATATACACTTTATCAAGATCTGAAATTCTAAGTCTGCCTCTATGTTCCCTCTGTAGAGATGAGGTTTTTTCCTTATTTGTGTAAAGTCCAGTTGTTCTCCTGTTCTTCACCTTCAAATATGACATTTGTTCAGTGGCTTGACTTTTAGTCTGGAAGTTTGAAGTGACTTAGTAATTTATTTCTTTTTATGGTTCCCAGAGATCCTGCTTATTCCACATGTTACATGGTGGGAGAAAGAAGCGATACCTTGCCTGATTGATTGATGCCTTTCTTCCAAACAGGGAGGCAGTATGATTATTTGATCTATATTTAGCATAGGTTATAGCACATGTTAGGATATTGGTAACTCGTTAAGCTTCATACCAAGTGCCATGATGTGGGTGTGATTTAATAAAAGGAAGCTCTGGGGTTCTGTCTACAAACTGGAGAAGCATGTGCCTGGCTTGAGTTACTTCTTCTGTAGCCAATAATACTTTATTCTTGAGAGGGAAAAAGTTAGAAATTGTGATTTGGATCTGAGGCAGGCACAAATATTAACAGTTAAACTTTCTGAAAAGGTTCCTTCAGTTATTTATGAGACTTTGCTATGCACAGAGAATCCACAGATACCTTCTGGTAGCACTTGATGGAGAAGTTTATCTACCAGGACTTTGCATCCTTGCTTTCCATACTCTCATGCTTGAAGCATGTGAAAACTTGAGATGTAAATGGATAGCTCACGTAAAACTCCTTATAAGAAACATCTAGGGGAATTTCCAAAGCCATGTTCAGATGCTAAGGGTATTTGAGCTGGTCGAGGCACTGTGACAACAGCCGTATGTGCCTGTAGCTCCTGGGAAAACTGCTGGAGATTCGTGTCCTCTGGAAACTCTTTTCTAGCCTTAGCCTTGAGCAGAAATGCCTTTGACTGGGTTGTACCAAGTCAGAATACGAAGGAATTTCAGTTTTGGAAGAGGCAAAGGTGAGGAGTGATGCTGCCGCAGTGTTGGTTCAGCCTGATGGTGGGTCAGCACTAAACTAAACTAAACCAAATGATTTACTGCTCAACAGTCCCTACTTGGGCCATAAATTAGGCCAAAAAAACCCCAACCTGTGACACATGTTTAACTGCCCAGGAGGTAATTTGTCTTGCAAAACAAAGGTTATCAAGTTTGTCCATTCTTCAGACAGTAACCACTTTCATCTGTAAAGTGATTTGTTTCTAGTTTCAAGAGTAACGTTTAATCCTCTGGGGAGTCAGGGGCAGTTTGTGACCTCTCCCAGCCGAGCTCTTCTGTTGGGAGGTGGAACCTTCTCTGACCTCCTGAAAGCTCCAAGAAAAGAGCTCAGGAGCTTCCCAGCTATTTTGGTTCATAAATTATCTTGACCCAACCCTTTAGTTCATGGCAGGTGTGGCAAAGGAATGGGGCAGGTAGGAATAGCTGCAAATTATTAATTGTTGGTCTTTCTTTGACTTTTATTAAATACTTTCACCTTTGTGCGTGCCTGACGATGATGAGAGAACACGTTGAAGGAGGAGATGCTGGCAAAATGAAAGGACATAGGAGATCTTGGATTTAAGAGACTGGAGCTGTTAAATCTGTCCTGTGCCTGCCTGTCTGTTGCTGCAAAGACTGTAAATGTCAGGGGTAGTGGCTGCTTAAATAATTAGCGGTGAAGATTTTGGAACCACCGTGTATCACTGCACTTGAACAGATGATGGATGACAATGTCTGATCTGTACAGATTTTTATGTATATTTATATAATCACATACATACACATTATTTTTCAGTGATGGGGTTTTGCAGGCTGCGAGGGGAAGAGGTAAACTTGTTTAAATGAAACTATTGCCTGCAAATTTATCGCAAGCTTCCAGTTCCTCCCTCTCCCCTAAAATGACAGGATCAATTCTGGCTTCCTTACATTCTGCCCAGTAAAACAGGAATCATAAACTTAATTGCCAGTGCAAAGGGTTCTCTACTGCCCCTACTGCTTTTCTGATGAGGAGGGAAAGAGATGTGGAGGCTCAGACATTGACCTGTGTGTTTTCTTCATCTCTGCCTCTTTAGAGATCGAGACCATTTTCTGCTGCTTGAGGTTCTGCTTTGAAATGTACTTGGGGAATAAAAGAAATGCACGTTGCTTTTCTACAAGCTGATTTTTTTGTTGTTTTCCCTGGAAACAACCATTTTCAGGCGTTTTACTTTGACACATACAGAAGGAGACAGGCGGCTGGAGTCTTAATATATGGAAAATCTAGCTACGGATTTAGGTTTGCTGGATGATGAACTTCTCTGTGGCACGTAATTCAGGCATAGGCCTCATATTTATAATCCTTTGCTGCTCATGTCCTTTCAGACGATTTGACCTCCTTTCTCTATCTCCAGTGCCCCACTGATTTTTGTGCTCTTGGCTTCTGGCGAGAGAGGCGGGGAGGATCCTGCTGTCCCCGCCGGAGCGATGCGTGGGCAAGCAGCTGATGGTGGGAAGGTTGCTTGCTTGATCGCCTAAAAAGTAGGTCAGGACTGCCTGCTTATTTGTTTATTTTAATGGGCATCATGAGGCTGCAGGTGAATTTTTGTCTGTGTATAAAGAAGAGTAATTATTGTTTTGCGTGATTTTGGGATTTTTATATACAAACATATACATTTCCCTGAGGAGCTGTTAGACTGTGACAGGTGCAATTAAAACAAAAACTCCTTAAGATCACCCCCATCTTTTCTTTGCTGTCAAGTTAGATTTATACACATTTTTGCATATCAGCTTGTAGTGATTTCGGCAAGTTTCGTAAGTGTTGGGAAACAGGCGTTTTAGTGGGGATTGTGAAAACTTAGAACCTTTATGACTAGTGCTGTAGTTTGCAACAGAAAGAGTGGGTGGTTACTTCCCAGTTGAGTGTGGTGTATGCCAAGAGACAGTCTGTATTGACTGTCTGCTGCCAAGTCGCAAATGCATAAAATCTGCGTTGCTAATGGAAACACTGACAAGCCTTGAGCTGCAGTCGACTGGCATAATAAAAATATTAAAATTTCCATCTGGAGTTAATGTCAGATTTTCATTTTGGTTTCACTAGCTGGCAGCTGGTGGTGGCCTCATCTCAAAACGAGCTGAAGCAGCCCGGTGGTTTTTTTGTTGGTATTGTCACAGCAGAGCCTCTGTTAGTTTGGATACACAGGGCTGACTTTTAAAACCAGCAAAAACAAAGAAGGAAAAAGATGCTTCACTTGTTGTGGAGCTGGAGAATGAGGAGTATTGGTCATGTTCAGGTTGGATGTTGTGGTACCTGGGTCATCTTTGGTTCAGATGCAGAAATGAGACCTGTGGGCAATGTTGTTTTCCAACCACTCAAAGTCAGACCAGCTGTTCAGGCAGAGATGTGAAAATTACAGACTGTTATTAACGGGGCATTTATTAACGCTTGAATCAATTAGTGTCAGTTGTCAGAGATCATGACAAACATGTATCTTGTTTAGAAGTGCCTTTGTAAAACCTTAGTGTGTCCACCAGGTGAGGGAGTCATAGCAGTGATGCTCAGGATGAAACTGCTGGCAGTGATGGGTACGTATACCAGAAGACAGTGACCTTTGCTTTTGGAAATGAATCTTAGAGCAGTTTCCTACTGTCAGGACTGATGTGAAATACAGGTTTGTGGCGTAGCAGACCTCATGCAGGTGTGGAGACCAGGGATTCCTGAATTTTCCTTAACTTGATTAGGTTTAAATGTGGGTTTTAATGCCCTGAGGAAGGATAATTAATGCTGCAGTTCTCCTTTAGAAGAAGGGGAAGAACCAAAAAATAGTGCTTGCTTTACAAGGATGTTCTAAAGGGTGGTAGGTTGAGTATGGAAAAATCAGTTGCTGACTTATCCATGCGCTGCTTACTAACCCTTTTGTAGTTTTGGCCCAACTACATCTGGTCTAGCTGCTATAGCAGTAGACTCTTTTGTGGTTATTTTTTCCACTCCTTGTTGCAAAGCACCTTCACATGATGTTACGGTGTCATGGTTTAACCCCAGCTGGCAACTAAACACCACGCAGCAGCTTGCTTACTCTCCCCAGCTCTGGTGGGATGGGGGAGAGAACCGGAAGGGTAAAAGTGAGAAAACTCGTGGGTTGAAATAAAGGCAGCTTAATAATTGAAAGATAATAACAAAACTTTGTAATGAAAAGGGAAATAACAAAAGGAGAAAGAGAAATAAACCCCAAGAAAAACAAGTGATGCAGATGAAAAACAGTCGCTCAACACCTGCCAACCCCTGCCCAGCCAGACTCTGAGCAGTGACTGCCATCCCCTGGTAAACTCCCCCTAGTTTATATACTAACCATGACATCATATGTTATGGAATATGCCTTTGGACACTTAGGTAGCTGTCCTGGCTGTGCACCCTCCCAGCTGTTTCTCTCTGGCAGGGCATGAGAAACTGAAAGGTCCTTGACTTGGTGTAAGCACTGCTCAGCAACAACTGAAAACATCGGTGTGTTATCAACATCTCTCTCATGTTAAACCCCAAACACAGCACTACACTAGCTGCTAGGAAGAAAACTTACTCTACCTCAGCGGAAACTGGGACACACAGTCACAGCATGCTTTCCGATACACAGAGTAAAACATGGCTGTTTTCTCTGGTCCAAGCGTGGCTGATATCTCAGTCCTTCTCCCATGCCTGGTTATTGCAAACTCTCTCTGCTCTTGTTTTTGTGTCATGCACATCTTGAACGTTTCCTTGCCTCCTCCTTCCTTTTATATATCTTGGATTAGAAAGGTTTCTTTTAACTATGTATTGAGGTATTCAGCTTTAATATCTGTGTTGGGTAGGTCTGCTGGTACCAGTCTCTCCAGACTCCAGTCATTCTTTCTGGCTTCTGCTGATGAAATTCTTTTTCAATAAGTCTTTGGATCTGTTGGCAAGATTTTCTGTTGCTTACTTGGCAAGATTTTACTGTTACTTACTTGGGATCGCTTACCTTTTAATCTAATTCCAATATTTATTCTTTTGATTTGGCCATTGTTAGACTGTGAAGATTTCCTACCTGTCACCACTTCAATTGCTGCCTCAAGCCAGGGAAGAAAGTCTCTCAAGCATCTCACCTTTCATTTTTTAGTCTTTGATCTTTTATTGTGGTTGCTGTTTTTGTTATGGACAACAGTGAATGACCTGAAGCCTATCAATTACTTTGCTGCCTTTGATACTACTGCTGGACCTGTGCTTACTACAAATTATTGATAAAGGTGATGCTTACCTTACAGCCTGCTCTAGCATTTGGAAGTGGTTTTGTGGGGGGTTTGTTTTGGTGGTTTTTTGTTAGAAATAGGTCATGTTTTTGAACAGGCTACCTGTGTATATCTCCCCATTTCTCACTCTCTCTGCTTTGCACATAGTTTTTGCAGCAGTTGCTTCTGAAGCCTTGTGCAAACTGCAAACCCTTGGGATGGGGCATGGAGCTGACCCCTCTCTGGGAAGTGTTATGATTGAGAAAGCAGTTAAATGGGGAAACTTTAGTTCCCAGAGCAGCTGGAAGCTTTTGGAAGCTGTATAATTTTCATAGCGAAAGACTATAATTTTAATAATCCAGGGGTAGATCAGGGGTAGGCAAATTTTCACATGATGATATGTTTTTGAGTACTGTGGTTTTGTCAGGCTGCTAGAAAGGTGTCAGTCAACGTGGCTTCACTAAGGGCAAATCATGCCTAAACAAATTTGATGGGCTTCTATGATGCAGTTACAGCACTGGTGGATAAGGGAAGTGCAACTGATGTCATAGAATCATAGAATCATAGAGTGGTATGAGTTGGAAGGGACCCCAAGGATCATAGAGCTCCAACCCCCCTGCCACAGGCAGGGCCACCAACCTCAGGCCTGGATCTACACTAGGTTGCCCAGGGCCCCATCCAACCTTGCCTTGAACGCCTCCAGGGATGGGACATCCACCACCTCTCTGGGCAGCCTGTTCCAGCACCTCACCACTCTTGCTGTAAAAAACTTCCCCCTAATATCTAATCTGAACCTTCCTTCCTTTAGTTTTAATCCATTCCCCCTTGTCCTGTCATTGTCTATCCTTTTAAAAAGTTGAATCCCCTCCTGCTTATAGGCTCCCTTCATGTACTGGAAGGCTGCAATGAGGTCCCCCTGCAGCCTTCTCTTCTCCAGGCTGAACAAGCCCAGCTCCCTCAGCCTCTCTTCGTAGGGCAGGTGCTCCAGCCCTCTAATCATCTTTGTGGCCTCCTCTGAACCCTCTCCAACAGTTCCACATCCTTCTTGTATTGGGAACCCCAGATCTGGACACAGTCATCTACCTGACCTGTGCAAAGGATGACATCCATGTGTCTAAACTGGAAAGATATGGATTTGATGGCTGGACCACTCAGTGGATAACGAATTGGTTGGATGGTTGCACTTAGAGTTGTGGTCAACAGCTCAGTGTTCAAGTGAGGACCAGCCATGAGCGGTGTTCTGCAGGGGTCTGTACTGGGACCACCCTGGTGAACATCTCCTCTGTTGGAGACATGGAAAATGGGATCAAGTGCTCCCTTAGCAAGTTTGTTGACGACACCAAACTATGTGGTACAGTTGACATGCTGGAGGGAAGGGATGCCATCCTGAGGGATCCTGACAGGCAGGCCCATGCAAACGGCATGAAGTTCAACCAGGCTGAGTGCAGGGTCCTGCACGTGGGTCAGGGCAATTCCAAGCACAACTACAGGCTGGGCAGAGAATGGATGGAGAGCAGCCCTGAGGAGAAGGACTTGGAGGTATTTGTGGACCAGAAGCTCACTGTGAGCCAGCAACGTGCACTTTCAGCCCAGAAAGCCAACCATGCCCTGAGCTGAATGAACAGCAGTGTGACCAGCAGATCAGAGGAAGTAATTCTGCCCCTCTGCTCTGCTCTGGTGACACCTCACCTACAGTGCTGTGTCAAGCTCTGGGGCCTCCATACAAGACAGGCATGGACCTTTTGGAGCAGGTCCAGAGGAGGCCACAAAGATGAGCTGAGGGCTGGAGCAACTCTCCTGCGAAGACAGGCTGAGAGAGCTGGGCTTGTTCAGCCTGGAGAAGAGAAGGTTCTGGGGAGAAGTTATTGCAGCTTTCCAGCATATAAAGGGGCCACAGGAAAGCTGGAGAGGGACTGTAATGGGTGTAAGCCGAAGGAGAGGAGATTTAGGTTAGATGTACAGAAGAAACTTTTTTATTCTGAGGGCGGTCAGGCCCTGGCACAGGGTGCCCAGAGAAGCTGTGGCTGCCCCTGGATCCCTGGCAGGGTTCAAGGCCAGGCTGGACGGGGCTTTGGGTACACTGGTGTAGTGAAAGGTGTCCCTGCCCATGGCAGGGAGGTTGGAACTAGATGGACTTTGAGGTCCCTTCCAACCCAAACTGTTCTGTGACATGATTCTATGAATGAAGTGAGACTGGAGGAAAAATCATTTTATGGCTAAGAAGTTGCTTGACAAATATGAAGCAAAGGACTTAACTGGTGACTTGTCAGGATAGAGGAGATTTGGCAGTAGGGATCCCTCAGGATCTGACTGTGGTAGCAGTTTTGTTTGGCATCTTTGTTTGTCTGGAGAGGGCATGTAGCAGAAGACAGTCCCGTTTATGAGTGCTGTTACGCTGTTAGGTAGTTCAGTGCCACGGTGATAGCAAGCAGCTGAGCAGGCAGAAAAGTTGGCAGAGGAGTTTGGAGGTAGGTAAATACCAAGGAATGTGTGTAAGGAAAGGCAATCCATATCCATAATGTGCCTGCATGGAACTACCAGCTGCGAGTTGAGCATCAGCTCATGAGTATCTGCTGTTGTTCTCTGGAATACTCAGTTCTGGGTGCAGTGAAAGCCCAAAACGGAGGCAGGGTGCCAGGTGTCATCAGATCTCTTGAGAACAGGAGGGGATGAGTGGCTAGATGGTGAAGGGGATGGAACAGCTGCCTGGTGAGATGGGGGCTGAGAAGGCTGGGGCTTTTCATAAAGGATAAGACTAAGGGGGGATATGATCAAGCTTTACACAGTCTTGGAGGTACCAATAAACTAAACACAGTGATGGGGAGCGTGCACTGGGACTAGTAAGGTGTCAGCTTAAAACAGATGAACGTTCCTTGACCTAGCTAGAGTATCTGGTGTCTGTCCCCAAGGAAGCTGTGGAGGCAGGCAGGACCACAGACCCAGAAAGGCATTAGACAGCTTCCTCTGCAGACTTGAAAAGGAGAGGGGAAGGGATGTATCTCCCAAGTGAAAAACCCTTATGGGTGCTGTGGGAATGTGGGAGGAGTTGGGTTGCCAGCTAGCTCTCTAAAAAGCCTCTGGGATCGGGACTGCTGGGAGCTGTGTTCTGCACCGGATGGGTCATTGATCTGACTTAATGGGTTTCTTCTTGTGCAAAGTGATGATTTCCTTACTTCAGAGTATTTGTTCTCTGGTGGAGTCTCATTTAATGAGCTGATGCACTAGAGTAACTGCTGAGTGCATGGCCTTTTCTGTCAAGAACTGATGCTTCCTTGTTTATAAGCTTCTCAGTCTTGGCTAGCACATTCAATTCCCGTGCTAACTCCTTAATTTAGAAGCATAAGGTGGGAGAAAAACTATGTGTCTCTCATTTGTCTCCTACACCTTCCCCTCACTTCCTCACACTTTTATTTCTTGTATCTCTTTCACTTTTCCACAGTCAGCACTAAGATTGCATCTTATCTGTAACCAACCTTTGAGCTTTCTGAGGCAGTGCTGATGACCTAATAGAGTTTTATATACTAGAATATTGGATTTAGTGCCCTACCCTATGGGTCTGTTATTGAAATGCTATTTTAAAAATGTTTTCAAAAATGAATTGTGGCTTAAGACATGCAACATGGAACTTCTGGGTTCAAAGCTGCATTTCTTAGGTTGGAGTAGGTGGTTAAAATACTCCCCTTTGTTTCTGAATTTTCTCAGCACATCAGTATAACTGTTTACTAACATGATTGTATTGAAAGGTCAAGTTTATTAAAGCTTTTAGTATGTTTAAGTTTATGATCTTTGAGGATAATATGTTATACACCAAACAGTAAGTACCTGAAATCTGTTAGTCTGTGGAGCACCTGTCTGAAAACACTGACCTTTTGGGTAACTGGAGTGGCTTCTCAGTCTTGTAAATCTCTTGTTTCAGGAGGTTAAGAAGGATGTAGAGCCCAAGGATGATGCTGTACCAGTCAGGAGGGAGAAATCTGGCAACGTAGCCAGCCTTGTGCAGCGTATGAGCACCTATGGGCTTCCAGCAGGAGGATTTCAGCCTCATCCCGCATCCAAGAGCTTCAAGAAGAGTATGTAGTCTTTCTGGTTCCTTCAGTTGCATAAGCTGCTGATGTGAATATTTTCAATAAACATGAATTATTTAATGTCTGACTTAGTTTTAAGGTTGTACAGAAAACTAGAGCCATAAGAGGAAAAATCTTTGATTCTAAGATGATTCTGCTCCTGATTGTGTGGGCAGAGAGCTTACATGTAGTTCTTAGCAGTAGCAATGGGGATGAATTTTCCTGGGAACAAGATTATTCCCCTTCCAGGTTCTAGAGAGCCCTTCATGCATGTAAACTCTGTCTGTATTATCAGGTACCTGAAGGAGAACTGCAGCCTGTTTGTAATAATCACAAATGTTCCTGTGGTCATTTCTTCTAAACAAAAATTTTGCCACAAATTTAGGGTTTTGTGACAAGGAAAGATTTTCTACTGCAGGTTTGGTAGGCTTGCTTCTAGTGGGAAATAAGGTGGGGTTGGTGCTGTCTAAGGAAACTTTGACTGTAATTGCAGCCCCAGGTACGGTCAGGAGTGCAGACTTGGTGCCTCTGTAGCCGTGGTTTCTGTGGTTTTATATCATTATTTAAATCAAGGTGAATAAAACCCAGAGCAGAAAACCTAATGTTCCCTGCATCCAGAATATTGACTTGTGATTTGTATTCAGACACCTACGTCTTACAAGAGACATTGCTGTAAATTACTCTGGCTTCCTCTGTCTCAAAAGATATTGCAGGCATTTATGATTTAAGCTTGCCTTTTTAAAAGGCAGAGTTCAGAACTTACTGTTTCTGGTATGTTTCTCCTTTGAGTTTTTGCCTATAAAAGAAGAGCCACGATTTGTCTTTTAAAGCTTTGAGATGGAACTGACACATTTACAGATTTGTGGAAACCTTCTAAAAGGCAACTACAGATGTTACCTTCACAGTTACTTTTTAGTGAGTCTGATCTGTGTGTATACATTGGCACAGTCACATGTGTGCCTGTTAGATGTTTGCATCTGCAGGCTTTTGAAAATTTAGCCTGAAGGGTTAACTGTGTTCCTAGATTATTGCAACCACACTCTGGAAGAGAATCAGCATGATCCTCATGGGTCCTTAAAACTCAAGTTACTCTATGAGCATGATTTGATCCCAGTTCAGGTGTCCACTACTCATTCTGGTCTCCGTAACCCTGGAACCATCCCATTTCTGTTCCTCAGCTGGTGTCTATGTGGCCATGGCCAAAGTAGTAGGTACAACTTGGTCTCAAACTCTGCAGTGCTCCAGCTGCTCTCATTCTCCTAGAATAAAATGGTGTTCTAGCACTTCCCTTTAAGCACACAAATGTTTACTTGGCACAAGGACAATCTCTGCATTTCCATTTACTTGCTGCTCCCTCTTTCCTGGAAGACAAAAGAGCTCCTGCAGATCCTGTTTGCTGTGTGCCTGGGTAATCGCTCACTCCTTTCAAAAGGTTTCCAGTGCTTAGTCTTTCCATTTCTGGTTCCTAACCTGGTAAAATGAAGTCTACAAAGTTACAAAGAATGTTAAGCTGCTTTAATAGCAAGTTTCCAATGTGTAGGGTATCTCTTCCTGGCAAGTCTTTTTAAATAGGGTGGGTGGTAAGCTGCAGGCAGTGTTCATATCAATTAGATGGCTGCCTTTATTCAGGAACAGGAAAACACAGGAGGCATGCTAAATTACAGCAAGAAAGGCTACATTTTGTTTACCCTGTACAAAACAAATAAAACCTGAAGCTGGACAAGTTGTTTTGGAAAGGGACAAAATTGCCTGAGGCTGCCAGCCCAGCGGTCCTGCTGAACCACGTGAAGTTCAGTTAGCTTCCTTAGGTTAATCAAGGGGTTTTTCAAAACTGGAAGGCAGTGCTTCCTAAACTGTTTATCACTGAAAACACACTGCAGGTGAAGAGCAAGTTCTGGATGCGAAATGTATCTGTGGTTTTGTTTCCTTCCCTCTTATTTAGATAGAATTACAGTAGGAAAAGGAATGCTGAAATCAGAGTTCTGTTAAATGGCCATGACATTTAATTTGCCTTTTTTGGTATCGGTTAATCTCATAGAGAGGAGGAGCCCTGAAAGTGCTGCAGGAGGTAGTAAAGGCCAGTGAACCGTTTATTGCAATTACTGCTAACCTAACAATCCCTCTGGGCTGATGCATGAGTTTGGTGGAGTCAAAAGAAGGGTGTATTATGTGGGCAATTACGTGTTATTAGGAATAACCCGCAGAGCTTCATACTTCTGATTTGTTTTCTGCCCCTTTTAAGGTCTTTAAAAGCTCACACCATATACTAGAATCAAGAATAGAAAACTCTTGATTTGGCATGTTTTCTCTTAGAAATGTTAGATGCTGAATACTACTCAGATGCCTGGTGTGTTTTGTACTGAGGATGCTGGGTGTGGTGGTCCTTAAAGGTCTGACTTCAGACTTTCAGTGTCGCATGGATCAATCTTGGAGGTAGTGTCTGTGTTTTGAAATGCTTTGACCCAGCTAATCTTAATTGCTGAAGCTTGAGTATGGAAGGAGTGCACAGTATGAGAGAGTATGGAAATTACAGAGCTCCTACGAGTGTAAGCTTTGCCACTTCAAGCTTTTGATTCGTATTTTCACTTGAGCTGTGGCACGTTGGTTTTGAGGAGTACAGGGATCATGTGTGGGTCATAGCTCATGATGACACCTTCAAAAGCAGCGCTGGCTGCTCTGTTGTGGGACAGGTCTGAAGGCACAGCTGCTTGATTGAAGGAGAAATACCTGAACTCTCTGGGTTCAGCAGCAGCGTCGCTCCAGGATACGTGCAGAGTAAACGGGTAATCCTAGGTTCACGTCACACTGCCTGGAGGGGTTGTTGGAAGCCACTTCAATGCTCTCTTCTCTTGGGATGTCATTTTGTCTTTTTAATGCCTGCAAAGCTTTAATGATGTGTGGCAAACATCTGAAGACTGCCCTCTCGTAATTTTGCCTTTGTCAAACGCTGCTAATTGAAGTTCAGATTGAACACTGAGAAAAGGGAAGGTTTTTTGCATTTGCAGACAAAAATAAGCTTGAATTTTGAAATATGAGCTGAGAAAATGTTCGTGTTACCTCAGACCTGTAGTTAGCAAGGTCTTTGTTAGAGGGCAGAAAGGCCATGGCACTCCAGTCTTGTGCAGTACAAAATACTTGTTATCCCTAGCAGGATTCTTTAAAGACTGGAGGCTCTAACTTGCATGTTTTCTTCCAAGCAAGTGCTAACACTGCAACTGGCAGCACTTGTAGTTTTTGCAGATTTTGGTCAGGAAGTAGCTTGAAAATCATTGTCCTGGGGATTTATCTGACTTGCTTGTGTCAACATGTTTGGGATTTTTTTATTTTATAGCATGTTGGTGATTGGCAGTGTAGTGTTTGTTTGTAACAAGGATATGAAGGTGCTGGAGTGTGTCCAGAGAAGGGCAGCAAAGCTGGTAAAAGGTTTGGAGCATGAGTCTTACTAGGAGGGGCGGAGTGAGCCAGGGTTGTACTCTCTACAGGTACTGGAAAGGAGGTTGTAGTATGGTGGGGGTTGGTCACTTCTCCCAAGTAACTAGCAATAGGACAAGAGGGAATGGCTTAAGTTGCGTTAGGGAAGGTTTAGATTGGATATTAGGAAAAATTTCTTCACTGAAAGTGTGGTCAGGCATTGGAACAGGCTGCCCAGAGAGGTGGTGGAGTCACCATTCCCGGAGCCGTTCAGAAAACATGCAGACGTGGCACTTTGGGACATGGTTTAGTTGACATGGTGGTGTTGGACTGACGGTTAGACTTGATGGTCTTCAAGGTCTTTTCCAAACTGAAAGATTGTATGATTCTGTAATGAGCAGTCTGTGAAGCTCAATGGTTTTCAAACTCAAAGATATAGCTCAGTAGCCTGAAGAGACATAAGTAAACCAGAAAACCAGCAGCAAACGCTACGTAGTTTTTTGGGATGAATTATGGTTGTTCTGGCCAGATTTGACCCTCAGGAGCTGCGTGGAAGAAACAGCAGTTTTCCTTTGCCAGTGTTCTTACTGTTACTTTTTACGCAGAGTCCAAGAAGCGGCAGTGCAAAGTGCTCTTTGAATACGTCCCACAGAACGAGGATGAGCTGGAACTCAAGCTGGGGGATGTGATTGACATCAGTGAAGAGGTAAGCTGTTTTACAGAGCTGATTGTCTTTTCGTGGAGCCAAAGTTTAAATTGGTGGCTTTTTGGGTTTTGGTTGTGTTTTTTTCAGAATACTTGAATTGCAAGGGTGTTGGAAAAACAACTTAGCACATTTGAAGCTGAAGCTAAGAGGTTAGGGAGTCTTTCTCTCAGGATCTAATCCTAATCTCCTAGATGTGTAGGGGAGGTATTTGATCGTTGCAGCAATAAACTGGGATCTCTGTTACACAGATTCCTTTTGAAAAAGACTTTTACAGTTCTTTGGCCCTGTCTGTGATCCTTGTTTGTGCTAAAATTGTTTGGCCAGTTGCCTTCAAGTTGACATATTCTTCACTTGCTTTATTTGAAAACTGTTATTTGACCTGATTTCCAGTTTTGTGCTTTCTTGCAAACTTCTTGAAGCTTTGAAGTGACAGTATTTGGAGCAATTAGTATTACCCCTAACTGTAGCACGATGCATTTCAAACCACTTGGACAAAAAAATAGAGCATAGAAATGTATCCAAAACCATTTTATTTCTGTTGTCATCCTTTTCCACCGTGTAAGTAATGTGGTTGAAGCTGTCTTCATGTTCAGACTTTGGCAATGGGCCTCTGTATTTGGGGTGGGGGCTTCTTACCTTTTCCTACCTATCTGCTTCCTTGGTATCTGTTTTGTAAAGTAGCAACTTGTGTTGTAGGAGACCTGAATCTGTGGGAGGAGTGTCTCTTAGCAGAGTGAAATCTCTCAGACAACCTGCAGAAAAGGCCAGATTGTAGAAGGAACCTTTTCAGAACTAGGTGGAAAAAGCATACGTGATACACTCTGAGTGGTGCCATCTCTTCTTGCTACCTCCCTGGGGGTCTGAGGAAGGAGAAGACTAAACTTTTCTTCTTGACCATGTGTCTGGTGGTGCGTTTTAAGTAGCTTTCTGAGACTGTGTTTTTCACATGCCTGACCTCATCTGAGGACAGTGCTAACTCTCCAGGATGCTGACAGCTGCCAGGAAGGACTTTTCCATTCTACTAGCAAGGAAAAAGTTAGGCTTTTCCATGCCTTTGCACAAATGACCTGTAGAATTTGCTCCCTTTGGTAAACAGAGCAAGTGACTTGTAAAATCTGCTCGCTAAAATCAGTGTTTCATAAATACCATTGTGTGTGGGTGCGTTGTAAAGGGGTGCTCCTGGATAGCCTCACCAGTTTGTGGATGGTGCTTCTACACAGTAGTCATGACTCTGGTCCAACATAAGCACTTGCAAGAGGTATTATGTGCAGTAAAGTGCTATGGAAGCAGCTGGTTTGGGTTGCACACATCAACACCTGGAATTATTTTGGGAGGGATGCTCAGTGTGATGTATAAGTGATGACCAAGAGTCCAAACAGAATAAAAACATGAAAACATTTCTTCATCTGTTTTCTTAGGGAAACATGGATTTTATTTTATTATTATTTTTTTGGTCAGTTCCCATGTTTCTTCCTTTCCTAATGATTTGAAAATATGTATTTGTAGTTCCCAGCCTTTGCTACTCCTGAGAAGAAAGTGTTAATCAAATTTTTAGGCAAATGCTACTGCATAAAAAATTCTCTCAGCTAACTGTAGCACAGAGCTGTATGCACGCTGTCTTTATTATGGTCTAGCATAGACCTGACAGGTGTAGGCTCAGTCTGACTCAAGTTGTACTCATGGACCACAAATGTTAAGAATGGTGGAAAATACCATCCATTGGTTGTGCAGTATGCTTGGGTAAGTGGCTTTCAGTACTGTGAGACTATCTTTGCTTCCATTTATATATAAAAGCTGTGGTTTATATATGTTCAGAGAACATGGTGAGGCACAGGACAGGTTGTCCAGAGAGTTTGTGGCTGCCCCTGGATCCCTGGCAGGGTGCAAGGCCAGGTTGGATGGGGCTTTAGGCACCATGGGCTAATGGAGGGTGTCCCTGCCCATGGCAGGGGGTTGGAACTAAGTGGGCTTGGAGATCCTTTCCAACCCAAACTATTCTATGATTCTGTAACTGTCACTTCAATCAAAGATCATTTGGTCAATTGTTTTACTGGGGAAAACGAGGTAAAGTCAGCTCTGCAAAGGGATCAGTTCTGCCAGTTACCTGAGAATAATGTTTCTGCAATGTCTTTATAAATTGAGCAGGTAAAACTGATACTACTGATCTTGATACCAAAGATGGAGTGAAATGGGTTGAGAAATTAAATGGCTAATACAGAACAAAACGGGCTACTAGGATCAGAAGTAGCTCTTAGGGAAGAAGGCCCTTGTGCTGTGTGCTGGCTGAAACCACAGGGTTTTTGTTTACAGTCTATGTAAGTTTTGCACACAGAATACACCAAGTGCACTTGGTAACTGTATCATTACTGTGAAACCTTTTCCTTCCCCTGGCTCCTGTCAGGCACAGCATTAAATAACAGATTTATTTCTGTAGCGTTACATTTGTAGTATTTGCATGCGGTGTTATCAAGCATAATAGACATTCATATGACTCAATTAGTGGAGTTTTTATTGCAAAACAAACAAAACCCACAACAAATAAAAAACCCACCCAGGTTTGTAGAACTGTTTGTTTCAGCCTTTTTTCCCTTCCTTTGACAAGAAGTCCGAGTTGTCATCGTCTTGTAGGAATAAGTTGGTGGAATTCAGGCTCAGTAGTACAGATGTGGGAGCCAGGGCTGTGACTCCCTCTTGTGGAAATTGTATCAGGTCCTAAGCTTCTGAGATGGGAGATATGCAAAATTGTCACCTGGGTTGCCAGCACCCAGGGATGCACGGGTCCTCTCCACCAGAGCACATAGAACTCTTGAACCTGCTTTCTAATGTCAGTTAAAGGTACCTTTTTCTGGTGATGTAGTTTGTATACAGTCAAGTTTCTTAAAGACAGCATGGCAAGGAGGCCAGAGCAAACACACACAAGATACTTGTTGTATTTCTGCCTGTCTGAACTGGCACTGTTTTCCCTTGCAAGGCTGTAACGTGCTTTGCTGACTTTGTTTCTTGGCAGAAGTATAAATGGATGCTTGAGTTGCTTTCTCTATCCTGAGCATTTAAAACTCCCTTTCTCACGGCTCTTGGGTGTAGTATGGGTGAGTCAAGGCACCTGTGTGTTAGTTTTCTGTGTGCCAGAGCCTGGTCAGCACTTCTCAGTAAACATTTTACTTCAAATTTGTTTCAGAGGACCAGAGTCTGGATTTGAACCATCCATGGCCCTGCTGTATTTGAGCACCAGGGTGTCTTTAAAAGTAACAGCACTCTTTTCATTGCCTGCCTGCCTCTCTAGCTGCCAGGCTTTGGTATGTGTTCCGCTTGCCTGGAGGTAGGCAGGCCTTTAAAAACTCCGCCTGTGTGTCAAGCCTAGTGACCTACAAACAAGGCTAAAAAAAGATAATGTAAACAACTGCTGGGTTGGTTTTTTTTTTTTACTTTCCTCTGTGGCTTTTCTTTCTTATCTCTAAAAAGCCTTCCAGCCCCCAAACAAGGGAATTGAAATGAAACATTTTGAAAATTTATCTTAATTATAGTTTCTGAGGAGAGCTCATTAGCAAAGGCAGTTGACTTGAGAAATTTTGAAAACTGTTCTTGAATTTGTAGAGCGCAGTTCTTGCTCTCCCAACACTGTTTTACACCATCACCTTGGCATGCCCAGCCTCTGCTTGTTGTGCTCTGGGCTGTGGGGTATTCCTGAGAAATGTCCTGTTACATTTTGGGGTATTGCAGCACAAATGTCACACCAGCAATCCCAAGCACATAGCTGAACACTGGCCTCGGCATGTTCCCTAATTCCTGAACAAGTGCATTTCCAGTGCAAAAATGAGTCATTTTGTGAATAGCAAGTCCACAAAATTTGGCATCCAACAGGCTTCTATCATTAAGACTGCTCTGTGCCAGCACAAAATCCTCACACATCTCAGCTGGCCAGCTCTGATGGGAAAGTATCTGAACCTTCAGGCACACCTAGAACTCAGTGTGTGCTGCTCTGCCAGTTGCCTCCTGCTAGAAGGAATGGATAGCTTGGATTTCCATTAGTCTGGAATGCCCTTAAGGATGTTTTTTCTGTTCTACCCAGCATCGTCTGTAGAAATTATGTATTTGAACCTTGTATTTGTCTCTTGGTATTTGAACCTTGTATTTGTCTCTTGATCAAAATTGGTTGAAGCTGCTCAGGGAATACTGAGGCCAGTGGGATGGCACTGATGGAAACTAGAGAAGACAGACAGAAAGACAGATGGGGACAGTGAGGCGATGCAAACATTTCCTTGGGAAGCTAGGCTAGCTAGTTGCAACTTTGTTTCATAAACAGTTTAATGGGTTTTTTTTTTTTTCCTTGTGTTAGATTTGTGACACCTGTTATTTGAGAAAGTTGATGAATGTTTTCCGGCTTTTCTGGGTCAGTTGGCATAGGGCTAGTCTCATGTTTCAGGAACGTTTCTGTAGTTACAGAAGTGACAGTAAATGATTTTTCTTCTTTTTGCCGACTGTTTCTGTTTGGTAGGTTTCTTTAAAGAGAAATCGTGGTCATTTGCACTTTCCCAAAGTTGTTTTCAGAGTTTTATGAGTAACCTGTGGATGGACTTGATAGGAATTTGCTTTTGCTTTATCATTAATAAGCAAAATATTTCTTTACAGGTAGAAGAAGGCTGGTGGAGTGGAATACTAAATGGGAAGGCAGGGTTGTTTCCTTCAAACTTTGTGAAAGAATTGGAATTGCCGGATGATGGAGAAACACAGGACTCTCTGGATGACACAGGTGGTATTCTGTTTGTTGTAAACCCTTTGCAAAGTCATTTTAGATCTCTCATATAATTTGGAGTATTCTGGTTACAGTACAACGAAAGTTGCAAAGAATTCAACCTTCCTAAGAATGGTAAGCATTTAATTGCATTCTAGAAAGTATTGATGCTGAGCATGAAGATACCTTGTGCCTTGCTCCCAATACACTCTTAATAAAACTGCAGTCAAGGTCTTGATCTTACAAATGTATATTCTGCATTTTAGCACTAGAAATGTTATTGTATTGAGTTGAGCTTTTTTTAGTATTGAATATTAATTTATTCATCTTTTTAATAGCTTTTTTCCAGTCTTATTCTCACAGATGTGACTTCTGAAACATGGAAAACTCAAGTGTTTAACCATGTCAGTTGAGAATTAAAACGTGAATTGAATCAAAACAACTTCAGGTCAGAATGAATCCTAGGAAGGAGGGGCTCTGGTTCTTTATTATGTTTTAATCCAACCATAAAATGTTTTTAAGGCATTATTTACATTTAGCCATGCCACTGTTGCTGTGATTGTACAGCTTAGGCAGAAGCGGGTGCCCTGTACTGAACAGTATTTGAGTGGTGCCAGGCAGGTGCATGCTTTACAGGGCACTTTGTTCCCTTGAAACCACACTTTACAGGCATTTTGTCTATGAAAACCTGCTTGAAGGCTGGGGGCTTGTGATATGATACTACTGGAATGGGACAGTTCTTTGGGAACAGGATCTTAATGCAAGTTAATCGATGCATAAAGACAGCTATATAATATTCAAGGAAAAAAAGGTTTTTTTTTTTTTCCCCTTGTAATGGGCACCCTCATTTAAGAGCTGTTCAGTATTGATTGTTCCTAACAAGGGTTTGCTCAGAGACAGGAAAGAGACAGGCTGGCTTGGATTTGTTTGGTAAATTCTGGAAATTGCAGTAGCACAAAATAAGAGTTGTTTGACTTGACAGTCACTGGGGTATTTGGGGCTTGGAGGTCACATTCTCAGAGTTCATTGGTATCTGATGAGGTGGATTTACTGATGGGTATGTCTCGTTCTTAATTCCTGAATACTGAGATCAGATTAATATAAATTAATTGTGTATTTTGTCAGTAACTGAAAATGATGATTTTCAGTCCCTCACACCCCCAGGATTATGTTATATTTAATGCTCAGTTCTTTCACAGGATCTAAAGAGTCTCCTGCTACTTTTCCTCATTCCTGGGGAACTAAATGCCCCATTCACTGAGCTGTGGTCTTTCAAACATGCAGGCTGGACTCATCAACGCGATTTCTAGAGGGGTAGATCTAAGAGGGGTATAACTAAGTGAAGAGTAACTCAGTTGAGGAATGGCGAGAAACTGAAGTAACAACTTGGGATTATCAAAACCTCTTAAATTTATGGTTGAGGGAGGAGGCTTTAACCTTTATTGCAATTCCCAGGCATGCATATGCTGGGAGGAATTTATCTGAAAGGCTGTTTTGAATTTGATTTATAAAAGCTGTCTATTTTCACATGGCTATCTCCTGGAACTTTGCACGTGGAAATAGTTTGCCCATGATTATTAGCTAGTAGGTTTTCACATATTTGACTGTAACTTAAAAGTGAAAGGGAAAAAAGTCTTAAAAGCTCCTAACACTTAAATTATGTTCTCCTCTGAACTGGTTATTTTTGGTGTTGGATAAGTGTTGTCTCTTAAAATGGAAAGATTAAAAGAATCTTAAACAATTGTTATCTGCCAGTGATTAACCTCAAACAACTATATCTGACTGAATGTTTACCTCATTTAACTCTTAGTGGGTTAAAAAAATTTAAATAAATTTGCAAGAAGCTTTCTAGCTATTTTTGATAGTATATTTGAGCAATAGGAAACATTTACGCTGGTGCCTCAAGAGGCATAATTCTAAACACAGGTTTTTTCCTCTGGCTGTTGAGATACGGTAGGACTCAGCATGGACCTTTATTGATTATCACTTTCAGCAGCTATAGCTGTGCGAATGACAAGCTTCTAAATGTTGGATTAAAGCTACCTCTTTAAGGTAAGCTATGTTTCTTACAACTGACAAACTGGAGCCTGAGTGAAAATTGAAACAAGAAGAAATATCAGCCATCTAATGACTTACTACATTGAATAGTCTGGCAACTACATGTGTCATTTCAAATATTAAAACAACTTTTTCTTTCTTTTTTTCTTTTTCTTTTATTTTTTTTTACCTTTTAGAGTCAGTTTTCAGTGGTCCTACCTCACCTGTGGTTTCTCCAGGAAATGGGAGTGAACCTGGATCTGGACCAGCACAGCCAAAGAAAATCCGAGGTATTGGGTTTGGAGATATCTTTAAAGAAGGCTCAGTGAAACTTAAGACAAGATTGTCCAGTAATGAGTCAGAAGAGAAAAAGCAAGATAAGGTTTGTACCAGTTAATTTTACTATTTTTGGGTTTCCTGTAAAAATAATTTGGAATATTGAGTCTGAAGCCATAATCACAGAATTGTCAGGGTTTGAAGGGGTTTCTGGAGATCATCTAGTCCAACCCGCTGCCAAGCACGTTCACCTAGGACATGTCACACAGGAACGCATCCAGGCAGGTTTTGAATGTCTGCAGAGAAGGAGACTCCACACCTTCTCTGGGCAGCCTGTCCCAGTGCTCTGCCACCATCACAGTAAAGAAATTTTTCCTCACATTGAGATAGAACTTCCTGTTTTCCAGTTTATGTCCGTTCCCCTTGTCCTGTCATTTGGCACCAGTGAAAAGAGACTGGCTCCACCTTCTTGACAGCCACCCTTCAGGTATTTATATGTGTTGAGCGGATCTCTCAGCTTTCTCTTCTCCAGGCTGAACAGCCACAGGTTCCTCAGCTTTTCCTCATGAGAGATGCTCCATTCCCTAAATCATGATCATAATGTAATATTGTACAAAGCTGGAAAAGCATTATTAGTCACTTGAAAACAAGTGACCAAGTATGGTCCCTTGAAAAGTTCATAGAATCACAGATTGGTTTGAGTTGGAAGAGACATCAAAGATCATCCAGTCAAAGTCCCCTGCCATGGGCAGGGATACCCTCGCCTAGCCCAGGGTGCCCAAAGCCCCATCCAACTTGGCCTTGAACCCTGCCAGGGGGAAGTTTTTTACAGAAAGAGTGGTGAGGTGCTGGAACAGGCTGCCCAGAGAGGTAGTGGATGCCCCATCCCTGGGGGTGTTCAAGGCCAGGTTGGCTGGGGCCCTGGGCAACCTAGTGTAGCTCCAGGCCTGAGGTTGGTGTCCCTGCCTGTGGCAGGGGGGTTGGAGCTCTGTGATCCTTGGGGTCCCTTCCAACTCATACCATTCTATGATTATAAGTTCTCAAACACATCTCCAGTACAAAGTATCTCCTAGCTCTCTTTGTGACAGACTTTGTATGCCATCTGGAACTAGGCAGCTACATTCTGCTATGGAATTTAAACTTGGCCTTTAAAACAAGGAATACTTTAGGGTTTCTCCAGTTTCTGAGGTGTTTTTTTTTTGTATCCTCCCACCAAGTTTTGGTGGGTGGTGAGATTGCTGTCCTGTTCTAAGTGTTAGCTGTCATTACCGGCATAAATGTCCCTCAGCAAATGCTGCCAAGCTTTTGGCTTTGATGTCTCAGGTGAACTGCATAAACTACCGATTCTGGAAGCCTGAACAGTGCTGTTCTATGTTCCTGCATCCTCTTTTCATTTTCTTTTCCCTTTCTTTTTTATGAGTGGAGGAAAAAGAACATTTTATTCTGTATATTGAACTTAAAGCTTTGGAGAGAGCAGATAACATGATCATAGTGAAATTCCTTTAGTTGAAGTTTTATTTTAATCTGAACCTGAGAGTGCTCTTATCCCTTGGGAGCACAACAGCGTTGCTCAGCCCTTTCTCTTGAACTTAGGCATTGTTTATACCAAAAGCCTTACGTATGGATTTTCAGCTTTTGATAAATTCAAGGCAGCCGAGATCAACCAACGTTTCAGTTCTAACTTGGGTGATCGATTCAAGAAAGCTTTTAAAACCTTTGTCTGATCTCAATTTTTTGCCTGCAGTTATGGTCATTAATGCTGTTTTGCTGACTGATCCTCTTTCCTCTGCTGCTACAGAAGTCCTTGTAATGGTGTAGGGCAAAAGGTGGAATGAGTCCCTGGGAAGAGGGTAGAGATTCCTTAAGATTTCCTTTAATGTCTTTTCCTCTGTAGCAGTGCTCATCTACCTGTAGGCATGGTGTGTGTCCTCTCTAATCCAGTCAAAACATCAGATGATTCAGAAAATGAAGATTACAAGAGTCTCACCTTCTGTTTAAGGCTCTGGGAATGTTACCTCCTAAGGAAGATGACGTTCAGCTTGGAGAACAGCAGACTCTGAGCAGACCTTATTGCATCCTTTCAGTATATAAGGGTGGTTGTAAGGAAGGTCGAGAGAAGCTTTTTACTGAGGTCTATAGTGACAGGACAAAGGACAGTGGTTTTAAACTGGAAGAGGGTAAATTTAGATTGGAAATACAGAAGAAATTATTTGTTATGAAGGTGATGAGGCCCTGGCACAGGGTGCCCAGAGAAGCTGTGGCTGCCCCTGGATCCCTGGCAGGGTTCAGGACCAGGTTGGATGCGGCTTTGGGCACCCTGGGCTAGCAGAGGGTGTCCCTGCCCATGGCAGGGGGTGCGGCTGGATGAGGATGATCTTTAAGGTCCCTCCCAACCCAAACCTTTCTTTGATTCTATGAAGGCATGTTGATGTTCCGTGATTCTCTCCAGGCTTTGTCGCTTGAAGGATCACTACATCTCGGTGTGAATGCTGTTAGACTCAGGTTCATTTTGCTTTTTTGTCGTAAGATTGGTTGTTCAGAAGTGTTTCCCTTACTTTCTACCTTGTATATTGGGATAATACAGTGTCTATCTGAAGTATGTTCACTTAATGTGAAGTCTGCTCAGATGTTTTGGATTCTGTTATTTGACTGTGTGTAAACACTGAAATATGTTGGTGCTCTGTTTTGTTGGCTTGTCTGTAAAGTTATTGTAGGCTGTTTCTCAGCAAGAGGGGAAATGAAGTGAGAAAAGAGTTTTGCATAGCTTAAAGACAATGAAATAAACAGTTGAGTTTAGCACTTAATATTCCATTTACGCTTGTTGCTGAAGACATCCCAAAGGCAGAGAGACTTACGGAACAGCCTGGAGAGCCCTAGGGAGATAATTCTCATGAAGGTCCTGCAAAAATGGATGGTTTCTTTGGATTTGTGCTCAAATCGCTTTGGAGTTAGATTGGGGGATGCTGGAAGGGCATTCTCAGTCTTTAAGCCGGTAAAGAAAAAAGCTGTCACCGGCAAAACTCTAGAGCAGAGAGAACTCTAGAGCAGAGAGGGCTTTTTTCCCCTTGGGGAATTGAGTATGGAGACTGTTGGGCACAGGAAGGCTGAGCACTGATGTATCTGAAGTGCTCAAGCATATGTGTTCCTTCAGGAGAGAAATAGGTTTCAGCTGGTCCCAGCATCCTGCCTGGGCTTGGGCTATTTATACCCCGTCTGCCTAAACTTCCTCTCTTACTTCTAATAGCATCTTGGTTTGGAAGGGGGAAATGGAGAGGTCTGTTTGCACACCGGACTTGTTTCATCTCATAGGTGGATTTATTTTAGTGCTTCCTTCATATAGCATTCTGGAGTGAGCTAAATTGCATATGTACTCCGAGAACATCCCAAGTGATCGTGGCTTTCCCCATGGTATGCTGGAGGTGCCAATGCCAGCCCACAGGCATCGTTTGGTTTTTAAGGAGAGTAAATCTAGTTTCTCTGGCAGTAGAGAGTCTGCAAAGTTTAGCTGTAAATGCAGATGAAGAGAGTAATTAAAGGCAATGGGATTTTTCGTGTCAGCAGTGCTCTTAGGGCTGCTCAGGTAAGTAAGATCATATTTGATGTTTGTAGCTCGTAGGGCTGTGAAGAAGTGGCTGTGGCTGAAGCTGTCTGAGGTGTCCTGACAGCTCAATAAGTCTCCTGGGGGGAAAATAACCCAACAATACTGGAACAATTATTTTTGTTAGCTGTTAACTCTGAAGCTTGTTACTGGTTGCAGCGGCTCTGTGGTTTTTTGGTTCAGGAGCGATCTCTAGTGAAGTTTATTGGTTCTGTTCTGTACGAATTGCTGAGTGAAGGGAAGCTGGGACGGGCTTTTATGTGCTCTTCCATTTGTCTGAGTAGTTGAAAACTGGTTGCTGCTTCTGCTGAGGTGGTGTATGGCTGCTGAACAGTCCTGCTTTACTCCAGTGCAAAGTAAGCATGATCAGTGAGCTGCTTTGAGCAGAGCTCTTAAAACAACCCTTTCTGTGATGCACTGGAGGAGGCAACATGCAGAGAAATGGCACAGTAACACTGGGGGCTGCTGAAATATGATTGCAAAAGTATATCTGATGATGTCCTGAGATTGGTTTCCTGTTTGAAAGCTCTGCTGTGTCTTTAATCGGGAGACAAAGTTCTTATTGCAGTGGCTCTAATGAAGTAGATACAGTAAGTTAAACAGTTAATGGGAATGCTCATTGAATCTCTTGGAGATGGTCATTCACATCGTCACAGCTATTAAAAATGAGAGTTTGTCCTGTAATCTGAACAAAAGTAAAACTCACAATGAATTTTTATTAACAGAAATTCTCTTTCATTCACGTAGCCATCACCTAACCATCCCTCTGGAACAAAGCTAATTCATTTCCCCAGTACAAAAGCTGAAAGTCTGTCAGAAGTCACGAAGCCAGAAGCTGAAAGTAAACCAAAAGGTGAGGTTGATGGAAGCTTACATCTGTTACTTTGTAGTCCTCTCTAGAGAAGTATTCCCTTGTGAAATATTTTTCTTAAAATACTAAACTTCTGCATGTACTGCGTTTTTGTGTAGTGTTGTGTACTTTTGCGGAGTTATGAAGGAGTTTTTGCTTGCATTTCTGTGGAAAATGAATTTAAACCTGCTTGTACAGTAGCCTCCCAGAACGAGATAGGCCTAGGGCCTGAAGTTTTATTGCAGCAGTCCCATTGCATTAATTTGCTTACGTTTGAGCACTTGCTCAAAGTGCCTTAACTTTTTGCCTGGCTTTTAGTGTTCAGCTGGGAAGCTGGACATCTCTTGCTATGGAATGATCTCCTAACGCAGTTTCTACCTCATGACTATAGAAGTGACTCTCTCAACTCAGGACTTACTGTGGAGCTGCATACAGTTGTATGTGAAGTTTCTTCCATGAGAAAGCTGATGCTTACCTTTTCATACAGTCACAGAATCTCCTGAGCTGGAAGGGACCCATAAGGATCATCAAGTCCAACTCCTGGCTCCACACAGGGCCAGCCAAGTGAGAACATGGCACTGAGGACATCATCCAGACACTTCTTGACCTCAGCCCAGCTCAGTGCTGTGATCTCTTCCCCAGGGAGCCTGTTCCAGTGTCCAACCACCTTTTCAGTACAGAACCTCTTCCTAATATCCAGCATGTCCCCTAGATAATCCAGTTCCATTGTGGTTCTATTTATAACACCTCTTTTTTTTTTTTTTTTTTTTTCCCTCCATTATCTCCAAGAATTTATGACTTCATTTAGCTCACAAATTACGTAGCTTTATCTAGGGAGATATTTTTAAGTCTTGTGGGAGTGCCAACCCTGCATTAAAAATTAACTTCAATTATGTGATGTGTAGACAGCTCATTTTGTCTGGTTCCAGAGCAGACCTTTTTTTTTTTGACTTCTGTATTGTAATTTCAAGTTTATTTTTGTTTTATGCGGAAATACCTAATTTTGGTGCAAGTGGGATGTTTTACATGGAATGCATAATTTGCAGAAATAAGAAAACTGCAGCAAACAGTTGATTCTTTGCTGGTGTTCAGGAGTTGTGTAATGTAGCACAGCAGGGTACTTGACATGGCAGGTTTGTTGGAGCCCTGGTTTATCTGTATCTGTAGCAGTGTGTAGGGCATCCATGTCATCTTAACTGTATTTCAGCTTTGTTAAATTGGATAGCTTTAAAGAACATGACCCTAATTACAAGTCCAACTGATTATTGTCAAGAAGTCTCGAGAGTAGTTAATCCTTAAGATTTGCCATAGCACCTCCCCTACGAAGAGAGTCTGAGGGAGCTGGGCTTGTTCAGCCTGGAGAAGAGAAGGCTGCGGGGGGACCTCATTGCAGCCTTCCAGTACATGAAGGGAGCAGAGAAACAGGAGGGGAATCAACTTTTTCAAAGGGTAGACAATGGCAGGACAAGGGGGAATGGATTAAAGCTAAAGGATGGAAGGTTTAGATTAGATATTAGGGGGAAGCTCTTTACAGAGAGAGTGGTGAGGTGCTGGAACAGGCTGCCCAGAGAGGTAGTGGATGCCCCATCCCTGGAGGTGTTCAAGGCCAGGTTGGATGGGGCCCTGGGCAACCTAGTGTAGCTCCAAGCCTGGGGGTTGGTGTCCCTGCCTGTGGCAGGGGGTTGGAACTCTGTGATCCTTGGGGTCCCTTCCAACCCAGACCGTTCTATGATTCTATATCAGAAGTAGAGTGCATTCAGTGGAAGCTGATGCTTTCTTGCAACTTTGAAATCTTTACTAAACATCAAAATTGGGATGACCATGGGCTCTTGCATTTAAACCATTCCAGTGTTGTTGCTGTGAGAGCCAGAGAGGCAGCCCTGAACACTGTAAAAATTGACTTGTCTAAAACTTTGCATAAAAATTAACCCAAGCCTGCTTAATAAATCTGCACAGTCGTTCCTGGCCACTTGGAACATTCAGTGTTTGGCTCTTTTCAAGCTTTCATGTGCAGCTTATGCTAAAAGCATAGAAACTGGACAAATCAAGTAGCAATACTGAGTCTCTGCTCTGAAGAGAAATGAATGTATCAGAGAGATGATACTAATAGATGCTATAGGAGAACATCAGTGGATAATATTTCTAGACACCATTTAAGAGCATCTTACACCCTTTCAGTGAAAGCTTTGTTTTCTTCCTTGGTGTTTTTATTCTAATATAGAATCACAGAATGGTTTGGGTTGGAAAGGACTTTAAAGATCATCAAGTTCCAACCGCCCTGCCACGGACAGGGACACCTCTCACTAGAGCAGGCTGCTCAATGTAGATATATTCTAAAATGTTCTAATATAGAACATATTATAGTTTAGGTATATAAACTACTGTCTCCAGTGCAAGAAATATGTAGAGCTGTTGGAGTGAGTCCAGAGAAGGCCATGAAGATGATCAAAGCACTGGAGCACCTCTCCTGTGAAGACAGGCTGCAAGAGTCGGGCTTGTTCAGCCTGGAGAAGGCTCTGGGGTGACCTAATTGCGGCCTTACTTAATACTTAAAGGGGTGCTACAGGAAAGTGGGAGAGGGGCTGTTCACCAGGGAGTGCAGTGACAGGACAGGGGGCAATGGCTTCAAGCTGAAAGAGGGCAGGGTTAGGTTAGAGATTAGGAAGAAATCCTTCCCTGTGAGGGTGGGAGGCCCTGGCACAGGTTGCCCAGAGGAGCTGTGGCTGCCCCTGGATCCCTGGCAGGGTTCGAGGCCAGGTTGGATGGGGCTTTGGGCACCCTGGGTTAGTGGAGGGTGTCCCTGCCCATGGCAGGGGGATGTGACTAGATGGGCTTTGAGGTCCCTTCCAACCCAAACCATTCTGTGATTCTATATCATCCTCATTTTTCAGAGAGTGAGCTTAAACTGAACTGTGTTCAATATGTTAGTAGATAAACAGAGGTCTTAAAAATATTTAGATTAGTGTGGTTTATTTTGTGGTGTGGCTCTGCTATTTCTGGGAAGCTCGTTTTGGCCTCTGGTGCAAGTATGTAAAAATATTTTGTTTAAAAATATAAAATAATGTCGCAGTTTGACCCCTCTTTCCCCCCATTCTGTTAGAATACAACATCTGTGATTGCTGCTACTGTATTGTTAGTCCCCAGTCTCTGGAAAAGATTCTGCTTTAAACTACCTCTTATTAAAAATATTTACTCAAGTTCAGATTTGCTGTTTTGTAAATACCATGTTTGAGCCCAGTTTAACTTGCCAGTATATAAATCTGTTTTAGCTCCTGGCAGAATACCGGGCTCACAGCATAAGATGCTGAAGTAGCAGATTGTACATACTCTTTAACATATGTGGCTGGGTTTTTGGGGTACTGACTGCTGGGGTTGGCAGCCCAGCACATACAGGGCTGGCATCTCTCAGTCTCCATCCTTCCTCGTAGCTGGAGTAGAGTGAAAGGTCCCCTTCTCTGGCGTGGTTTTCTGTCTGTTCTGGGACTTGGTGTATGTTGGAGGAGAGAGGAGGAGGAATGTATAGTTTGGCTGTACTACCCATAGGCAGTAAGGAAATGTATGTATATTTACCGAATCAGGATGTAGAGAAGTGTGTTACACTCATCTTAAGACTTACTCATCACTAATAAATAAAACCCCTTCATTCCATAAGTATGCATAGTGTGTCTATTGATTTTTGGTTTTTCCCTTGGACATCAAGTCAAACATCATTCTTTTTGACGTGGTTCCTCTGTTTCTGTAACTTTTCACAACCCCCAGAGTAGTCAATCTACAGTTAAACATTTTTGATCACTAGGTAAGGCAGTAAAATAATGTAAGTTCTTGTAAGTAGGATTACTCATGTGGTTACATATCCATGTGTATCCATCCAGATACTCATTATATCTGTCTCTTAAGCTTGGCATACTTTGGTGTTTTAGCAGCAGTTGCCACTGACTGAAGTAGATTTTTATTTAAGAATACAATTCATGCATTTTTAATATAAAGATATGTGTTGTGATTAAACAAAATACAGCAACAAAACCAACATTCAACTGTAACTCATTTATTTTCTTACTGCCCAGCAAAAGGCAGTCGTTAACAAGTGATTTGGAGACAATGCTAATAAGGATTTGATGTACTGTTATCTAAGGATGGTTGCTGCAATCCCTCTTGAGCATCCTGTCAGTGCCAAGTACCTGGTAGGCGATGGCAGCACATTTTAGTTTGTTCCCTCTGCCTTAATCTCAGATACAGAAATCCAGCCTCTTTGCTATGTAATTGAAAATGTGCTGGGATTAAAACAGGTGGAAAAAATGCTTTGCTGTCACGGCTTCTTCATTTATGTATATTTTGGCCTTTCTCATGTTGTTTTAATTCTAGCATCAGAAAGGAAAACAAATCCTCCTGGTTTTTTACCTGAAATCGTTATCACAATTTAAAATGGATTACTTATTGAGCTGTACCAAAGGGAAAGAAAGGAATTACTCTTACTCTTCCACCTTTTTGCAGGAGAGGCTGTGACTGCCTGAGCTGATTGCTCAGATGAGCTCTGGTTTCAGGTGCTTAGTCAAGGAATTCCTCTGCTTTGCTCTCTTGATTTCACCTCAGCATTCCAGCAAACATATTGCTGGGGTATTTGCTGAAGCAATTGCGTGTATTGCAGTAGGATTGCAAATTTCAAATTGTGATCAACTTTGAAAAAATGCCACACACCCTCTCAATAAGGAGCTTGAACCTAATTTTATCTCATGTAGCTCAAAATTGAAGTATATAATGCAACGGGGAGGGTTATAGATAGATAGGTTGTTACAGTTTTAGCTGAGTAGGCTCCTCTCTCGTCCCTCTGAAGCCAGAGTACTTGGATTTAGTTGCTGTTCTGAAAGAACTGTTTGAGAGCTAAAACTGCTGACTTCACAAAGATTTATCTCCATTGCTCTGTAAATACATAATCTTATTTTGCTTGGGATAGGAATGACATTTGCAAAGCCATCTCAGATGGCTTCTGGTCTAGAAGAGGAGTTTGAATGTAGCAGTAATCCCAGAGCTCTCCTTCAGACAGTAGTGAGCTGGTACTATCCATGTACCTTACTACCCGTGGTATGCAAGCTTGTGGTAATTGTGCTGCTTTGTTTCAGCCAAGGAATATTGCAGGACAATATATTCCTATGAAGGCTCGAATGATGAACTCAGCTTTAAAGAAGGCGAGATCATTCAGATAATCAGTAAGGTAAGATGTTTGGTCTGCTTTAACCTTTTATATATAGCTTTTGTAGGTTTTGAACAGGTAGGTAATGCATAAAATGTGGAAGCAGGAGTGTGTTGGAGTAGATAGTCCCATAGACTGATTTGTCTCGTAGGATCATAGAATCACTTAGGTTGGAAGAGAGACCTTTAAGATCATCAAGTCCAACCACAGCCTAACCCTGCCTAGTCCACCTCTAGACCATGTCCTCAAGCACAAAGTTAACCCTTGTGAGGGTTAACTCTTTTCTTCTGCACTTGGTGGAGATGTGGATGTCCTTATCGATCATTCTGGAGAGGGAATTTATCTAAGAGTCCTTGAAGGCCCGTGGGATCAGTGTACACCCAGTGCCAAATGCCTTTTCCATGAGGAAATTGGAAAAGGTGTGCAAACAGCCCTTTTACCTTCAGAACTTGGACTTTCTCTCTGGTTGGGCATCAGGCTGGCATAGAGGTGGTGGTTGGAAAGTATTATTGTGTCATTAGATGTACTGATTTTTGATCTAGGTATTATGAAAAAATCTGAACAAAGGTTTTCAGTCAGAGAATGAAATCCAGGCATTGGAGACACATGGTATTTCAGAACAGCCATGCAGAAGTTAATGTTACTGTCTCACTATGTAGAAAAAGAAGTGGTCAACTAAATAATCATCTGTTTGTGCTGAATACTGAAAACACCTTTTTGAAAGGTCATCTTGCTAGAGTGATGTTTTTTTAATGAGAAATGAACGTACCTATGCTTAATTTTCCTGCAGTACTCTGCAGTCTTTTGTTAGTTACTATTTACATGCCGCTATGTTAAGGAATAACAACTCGCCTAAAAAAAGAAAGTGGAAAGGTTTTGGTTTTGGTTGTTCTTCCTCTTATAAATTCAGCTTTCACACAGTTGCAAAATAAATACAGCACTATGTGTTTTGTTTTGGGTTTTTTTAGGAGAATTTTAGTTTATTGACAAGATTGCCACTTATCTTACCAAGAAAATTGATATTATCACTATTACTGACTGTAATTACAGTGGAAAAGAGTAGTTATGGAACGCACATTTTTAAACATGACAGCTCTTGTCTCAGGGTTATCTTCACTCTATCTTCTACCTCTCTGTCCTTTTTATACTGACTTACTCAAAGCTTACCCTGGTCCAAACTGGAGCGAGGAAGAGTTATTCCAGAGCAGAACTCTAACTGCTAAACCATCTTCTGAAGTCTGAGTATATTAATTTAGCTGTCAGGTGGCTGACTCAGTCCAGGGTTTTGATCTTGTGAGTGTTAAGGTCTTTTCTTCCAGCACACTCATCCTGTGTAAAGCCTGTGCCCCTTGGCTGTTTCTTTTCTGTTTGTTCTGCATATGATCATTTCCCACAGAGTTCTCTCTGTCATGGTGACGTGCTTCAGCGCTGCCCATGTGGAGCTTAGCTGTAGATGCCTTATCTACCCCATTTGTGACTGCTCACTGCTTAGAAATTGGAATCCACAGTACTCAATGGAAAGGGTGACAGGGAGAAATGAGGGAAAACTTTAACAAACTTTTACTTACAGCACTAATAATTTATTCAGGGCTTTTCCCAGCCAATTCCTCCTTCAGCCTAATGTGGAACGGGACTGTGTATAAAAACTATTTTATATTTCATTTCCCCCACTCTCTGTTCAGTGTCTCATCTGAGCTGAGTGCTGAATTGTCCTTGTTCTCTACTGAACTTGGGAATGTGCTGCTGGGATCAGTGGCACGCATCATCAGTAATCCACTTGGATCTGTGTGGCAGAGTGACATCTGCAGTGGATCTGAGGCAAAGAGGAAATTATGTATGCTAATAAAATATTCAAATAACGTCATAGTTTCTGTTAGGGACAAACTAAGACCTCGATCCAGTAAGCTCATCTAATGGATTTCTGTGTGATGGCATTTATTTATTTTTAACTTCATGTCTCAGTGTGGTTGCCTTTTCCCTCAGTAGGATATATCCTCTTGCTTCTTCACCCTTTCCAGACCAGTGAACTTCATCAATCACATCATTTAGTAAAATTGTGTGTTACTCCAATGGCACCTGAAGTATTTACAGGATAAGTTACCAGTCAAGGAAGTTGAGAATACTGCATGGTGTATGTTGGGCCATAACTGGGTTTATGTGCTTTCCTTCCCTTTGAACATCTTATCACTGTAACCTTATACCTTATGTATTATCGCTTCATCCTGCTTTTTAGACAGCAAACAAAAAATGGCCAAAGCTGATCTGGTCTGTAGCTGTTTCCCCTTGCTAAGGTGGCTAAAGTACTCCTCTTACAAATGTGATATTTCAGACAAATGATTATTTTATAGTGTGGATAAAAGCAAAAACATTGTTCCTGTAGCTGTATCTGTTGAAGAGGTAAATATTGATTGAAATGTTCTGGTGTTTGTTTTAGGACACTGGAGAGCAAGGCTGGTGGAGAGGAGAACTCGGTGGTAAAGAAGGAGTCTTCCCAGATAATTTTGCTGTTCAAATACAAGAGTCTGATAAAGACTTCCCTGTAAGTTCTTACATGTGTCACAAAAAGGTTGATGGAAATGCAAGAAATAAGACTTCAGAGCCCATTTGTTGCATAACATATTGATACAAGCATTAGGGGTTTTAACTTTGTCTTGCATTGGCTATAGGAAAGAAGAAAGAAGAACTGTAATTAATGAAGATGATTAGGTCATATAGAAAAGGATATAGTTCTGATAACACTGTGTTAGATATAAGTGATTGCTGAATTAATTACTCCTGTTATGAAAGGAGATAAGCAGTAGGTCTCTCCTGCCATGTAGTCCTGTAACTATAATGGCAAAATGCTGAAGGACCCCTCCATGAAAACTGACTGGGATTTTTCCATGTTAAGACTTGCCAGTAGGTCGCAGAGTGTGAATGATAACCTTTGGGTGGGATCTAGGAATATTTTCTTCACCATCTCGTGTTATAATTTACAGAAATCCATGTTTTCACATCAGACTCATTTATCTTGGTATTTTGGTTCTTATTTTATAATTTGTTTTGTTGGAATTAGTACGATGCTTTAGTTCTGGCATATTTGTGTAGCAAAGACAGTTGTGTTAGTCCCCCAACATACATCATACCCAGATGAGAAGGATTCAGCTTCAGATCAGGACATTGGAATGTTGAAGCCAGTATCTGAGCAGAACAGTTTGAGTTTCATGGTAATTTAGTGTCATTTGACCTGGAACTGGGGACATTCACAGAGGATTGCTAGATGCAACCCTACAGATAACTATTAACTTAGCATTTACCCTCAGTTAACATAGACAGAAACTTTACTTACTCCAAGTCAGTGTTGTCTTTTCCAACTGATTCTTAGCTTTGCAAGGATGACAGGCATGCTGTAACATATGGCTGACTTGGTTTAAGGTGTGGATGGGTGGTATCACTATTTTGCAATACAGATTTGCTCCCCTGAGAGAGATTAAACAAATATTTTACTATAAGCAGTGTTTCTAGTAGACAGACCTTGCTTTGATACTTTATTCTGCTTTGTGTAGTGTGTCTCAGTACAGGGATTCACCTTCCACTGAGCAGCTTTGAAGTTCAAGGCATCGGTTGGCTGATAATTGTAATCAGCTATGTGAGATCGACTTAATAAAAACATAGATCAGTGTCATGTATCTGTAAGCTGATACTGAACCCTCAGAGGTTTGGATACAGGGCAGCAGTGCTACACAGCTGGATAATGTATTTGCTTTTTGGGAAAGAAAGAAAATGCAGTCTTGGTACTTAAATTCACTACCTTTTGTGTTCTGTGAAAAGAGAGGAGGGAATTTAATATGGCTTTCCATGCTTGCTTAATTACATTTCACTTGTCAGAATAAAAATCTTTCTGCATTAAGAGCTTTTTCAATAGCAGTAGAAGTGAAATCCATCCATAGCAACTGTTTCGAAAATACCCAAGTACAAGGAACTTTGGGAGAGGCTGTATTAGCCTGAGCCTATACAGTTTCAGTAATGTTTGTATAAAGAAAAGGGTTTTTATAGGCTCTCATGATGAAATTATCAGTGAGTCTTCTCCTTAGTACAACCACAAAGACACCTCTTCCGGAGCATATTAATGAATTGGATTCTGAGGATGAGATGCCTTGAGATGTCCATCCTGAGGGGTGCCAGTACTCCTTCAACAGGAAGAGATTCAAATTCATTTTTACCGATTTAAGGAAAGTGATGATTATATTTTAAAATAGAATTGTTTTCAGTATACCAACTGTGGCACCACAATACTACAGTAGTTTGTGCGCCCTTTTTTTGCACTTAAATATACAGCCATAAGCCTGAAACAATTTTTTTTCCTGCAACTGCAGTGTTTGTTGCAACCGCTGCTAACTTTTTGTGTCTTAGAATATTGTAATTTAGAAATAAGTTAATTGAAATAACTCTACTGATATTTAGTTTAGTTTTTCTTTTTTTTTAGTAAAAGAGACTAGGTTCAAAAATTTACCTGATTACCTCTTTAAAGTTGGATATACTAACCCAGAGTGAGATTTACATACTGAAATTAAAACTGGTGAAATTGGAGCAATTCTTTGGACTAGAACACATGTAATTCTTAATTTTTGTAGTTATTTGTACTTCAACTGCTTATGCATGCTGCTGAATCACAGATCTGAGATCTGAAGAAACCTGCATTTTGTTCCTATTTCTTCAACTGGTTGTCTGGGAGAGGAGATATCACAGGAGTTACTCCAGTTCTGTCTCTGTAGATTGATTGCTTCCTTTATGAAATACTATGAAATCAGCTAGTAAATGAGGTAGACCTTACAGTGTACAAAACAAAATACAAATAAGCCTGTCTTAATTAAAGAATATCTGTTTGTTTATTTGATTTTTCTTTTTTTTTTCCTGTTTTGCAGAAGCCAAAGAAACCTCCGCCTCCAGTAAAAAGTCCAGGTACATAGTATATATATGGTGGTACATGTCTGAGGAAGTATTAAATTTCAGAAGTAGTGTGTGTGTCCCAAAGAAAATTCAGAGGTGCTTTTGTATTTCCTAGTAGTGCAGCCACGCATAGTCACAGTTTGTGGTTACTTTTTTTGCTTTATGTATTTTGCTGCTGCTATATATTTTTCAAAATTACGATGGGGCCTACTTTGGAAACGCTTTAATACAGGCCTATCGTTTCCTGGGCTCAAATGAGTGTTTATAAATGGTATTACACTCCTTGCAAAAGAGAGAATATAACACAAATTGGTGTATGCCATATTTTTAGTTAGTGACTAAGATAATTAAAGCCCTTTGAGAAGTGTTTTGTGTTTTGTGTTCAGCTCCAAAGCCTGAATTGCCAGCCGTAGAGAAGAAATTTCCTCCTTTGAGGCCTGAAGAAAAAGGTGAGACCAGTTTTCTTCATAGTGCTCTTGTAAATGAGTCCGTTTTTAGCTTGACTGCCTCATGCCTTTTTAGAAGACATCATTTAAGTATAGTTCTCTGATAGTAACTGCAGTTTTGAATACTAAGTTATTAGAAATGGAAAAAACCCCATTTGCTGCTGCCTTGGAATGTTCTGGCCTAAACAGTCTCTGATAGAAAAAGAAAAGAAAGAAATACATGGAACAGTGACAGTGTTCCTTAGACAGGTGTTACACAGTGCTCAGAAGTTGAGTTTTCTTGTCCTGTTAATCCTTGCTACATTCCGTGTTTCCCAGTTCCATGGAATTTGGTGATGTTTACCAGTTTATTCTAAAATTTAAAGGATGCTTTTTTTCTTTTTCAGAAGACAAGCTACTGGTGTCCCCCCAAAACATTTCTAAAGTGCTTCATTTCATGTTTGAAAAACTTGGCAAGGGAAACTGTAAAAGGGTTTTGATTTTATTTAAAGTCAGAAGCTTAAACAAGCATGCTGGTTGATCCTTAAAGAATAAATTCTGGTATGAGGGGAGCTTAACCACATTACAAAACCATACCCTTCTCTGTGAGTGGTTGACCATGACTCAACAGCATTTTGACAAGTAAGCCTGCTCAATAGGTTTCTTGGCTTCTGGTGGATTTTACAACCCGCTTTTCAAACAAAGCCCCATTCTCAGGTGTTTGACATGAAGAATACCTGTTAAAACCAGTTCTGTTTCTCTGCATGTGAGCAAACAAGTTACTTTTCATCGGTTGGAACAGTATCTTCAGGCCTGAATTGAGATTAACTATGATTCTAGAAATTCTGATCACTTGCCTCTTTATATAAATTGGTTCTTTTTGTACTGTGGTGTTAACCTTGGCAGAGTTGAGCTCAACTGTTTGTGAAGGAATATTGAAAAAAGAAAAATTACTGAGTGATACCATCAAAAATTCTTAGGAACGTGAAAGGTTCTGAAAAATAGAGGTAGAGAACTGTCTTTTGCTGTGGTACAGCAAACAATGAAGGATAATTTTGCCATATATTCAGTTGAAGCTCAGGTCTTAAAAGTTACTTATTTAGATAGCAGTAGTGTTTTACTAGAAGAAATGCCCATTTATCAGTGCAGTTTTACTCGAGGAAAAATAACCATGTTGATATTAATGATTAAATTATTTAAATATGGAATTGTGCTGTAACTTAAAAAAAATTGAGCAGCTCTAATCACAAGCTATCAAACCATGTACATTTTTTTTGATGGCTATTGGAAGATTAAGAAATCTGCCTTTATTTATGATCAAAAATTGATCAAAATTGAAAAGCAATACTCCTAGAAGTATTTCTGTATTTATAGTGAAGGTTGCTTAGTGGTATCATATAGAAATTTTTGTCTGATGTAAAAGCCTTCAGATTAATATTTTTCTTTCTATTACTAAACTTCTCATTTTTAGCCAACCCTTATCTTTCTCATCGTGGAGTAAAATCTGAAACTGAGGCATTTTGTCCTGCAGAATTGTCCAGTTTCTGTGCTCATGGTGAATCTTGACCTTTGGTATTAATGTTTTCCACTTAGCTGTGGACAGGGTTTATATCCAGTTTTTGAGTGGAAGTAATTGAAAGGAATGATAATTGATGATTCAAGAATACGATTTGATGTCGGCATTTTTTTTTTCTGCCCTATGTATCAACTCACTGATTCTTAAAAACAAAAGGTGTAATTCTCAAGCTGTGTTCAGCATAGATAAAACGAAGCTGATTGATCCTCAAGTCATGCTGACTGCTACTGGGCATTTACAATGCAAATCCTGCGAATGGAATCAATAGGCAGAAGTGTCCACCCCTGTTAACATCCCTGTAACATCCCTGCTGTGTACACAGAACAGCCAGCACCACCGTGTGGCAACAACCTTCCACTGCTCTCAGTATTTTACTGGTTGTAACTTAATACTAGGAGAGACTGGACGGTGATGGCACCAGCTCAGGTTTTTTTGTTCATATCTCCTCCTGATGTTCTACTGTTTCAATGCAGGGGAAAAAAAAAGAATCTGCCGTGGATGATGCTTTTCTTTTGCTGAAGTGTCGTTATGATCTGTTATGGAAATGTCTTAGGGATTTTTTTTAGATCTTTTAGGTTTTAGGTTCCTGCTTGTATCAGGAATAGTGTGGCTAGCAGGATTAGGGAAGTGATTGTGCCCATGTACTCAGCACTGGTGAGGCTGTAGCTCAAGTACTGTGTTCAGTTTTGGACCCCTCACTACAAGAAAGACGTTGAGGTACTGAAGCACGTCCAGAGAAGGCAATAGAGCTGGTGAAGAGTCTGGAGCACAAGTCTGATGAGGAGCAGCTGAGGAACTGGGATTGTTTAGCCTGGAGTATAGGAGGCTGAGGGGAGACCTTATCGCTCTCTACAAGTACCCGAAAGGAGGTTGTAGTGAGGTGGGGATTGGTTCCTTCTCCCAAGTAACTAGCAATAGGATGAGAGGAAATGGTCTCAAGTTGCATGAGGGGAGGTTTAGATTGGATATCATAGAATCATCAAGGTTGGGTAAATTCTTCAAGATCATCAAGTCTACCTGTCAACCTTACACCACTGTAATTTCTTCACTGAAAGAGCAATCAGGCCTTGGAACAGGCTGTCCGGAGAGGTGGTGGAGTCACCATCCCTGGAAGCATTTAAAAAACCATGTAGACATGTCATTCCAGGTCATGGTTTAGTTGACACAGTGGTATTGGACAGATGGTTGGACTTGATGATCTTAGAGGTCTCTTCCAACCTTAAAGATTCTGTGATTCTAGGTGAGACCAATACTTGGTTGAAAATAAAGCCACAGGAGGAGAGGATGGGGGGAACCAAAGCTGAGGGTCAGTCTTTCCATCCTGCTGTACTGCCTTAAATGTAAAAGGCTATAACTCCTTACTGTAACCTAGACATAATCTTTATAATCCTGCTCTGTGCATGCCTGATGGAGCTGGAGCATAGCTTTACAAGGAAAAGTAGAACGTATGCTCTGGAAATCCCATAGGGTGTGACTGGGGAGCATGGGTTGGAAGTTACTCAACTGACAGTTGTGAAGCAGCTTGAACTTTTACTGGACAGTATTCAATTAGGTCACGTGGTTAATGAACAATAAATTTAGCTTTTTTTTTGATTGCCCATATTTAATTTGTATCTTGAATTTGTAGGAAGGTAGTCTTTTATCTAAAATAGTCAGTTAGTCAGATAAATACTCATTTTCCCCCCATTTTTCCATGGATAAATTATGCTCTTTGTGTGTATGGAAGAAGTCTAGCTACAACAAAACAAAAAACCCCCGAAACCCTACCCCTTTATAGGAGATAAGGTGAATTCTTAGATAAAGGAGATCAGTAGCAGTGCAGAAAGATTCGTGGTTTTTGGCTGTTATTTGCAGTGTAACAGTGTGAATCCGTAACTTCTTACTACTGTTTCTTGTCAATAGTCTTTTATATGTGCTGGTAAAGTATCACTTAAGACACTTGCATATCTATTTTTCACTTCTACCTGATCTTCAAAGACAGTATTTCTGACAGCAGTTGCTTTCTAATTGATTAGCATTGTAAGAATCTGAGACAACACAGGTTTGTAAAATGTTCTGGTGACTTTTATTTTGTCAGATGAAAAAGGAGCTTTGGATCAGAAGCCTTTGAAGCCACAGGCTCCTCAGGTACCACCCAAGAAGCCTATTCCTCCAAGCAAGACGGACAGCTTACTGAGAGCCAGGCTTCTGCACCCAAAACGTCCCGATAAACCTGTTTTGACATCGTCTGCATCCAAGTCAGTATAGCTTAAGTATATTTTATTTGGGTGGTTGTTCTGTCTTCCTTCATGGATGAGATGGGAAGAAATGTATGTTCAAAGGGTGAGAAGCGCGCAAGTACACCTGCTAGTATCTTGGTTCTCCAATTTTTATCAGTGTGAACTTCAAACTTCCTAATTCTTTAGGAGACTGAATCCATCTCAGAGTAAATACTACAGCATAACTAACCATGGGACAGGTGAAGTTAAATCTGTGAGCTGCTTTGCTTTAAGCCTGCCCAGTAATGTAGAAGTTGTAGCTACAGTAGTGGGATGATGTAAAAGAATCTGTGGACCTGACGCTTAAGAATTATTATTGAGTTGGGAAATAAAGCCCTGAAGATGTGATCTGCATCGATGGTCAGCATTTCCATTGATGTTCCAGCATTTGTGCAGTTAAATAGAGGTCTGTAGTGAACGGTGTTCCTTTAACAGTCAGGGAATCATAGGAGTTGGAAGGGACCTCAAAAGATCATCAGGTCCAGCCTCCAAAGTTGCTGATTTAAGTTGACAGATTTAAACCTTTTGGGTAATTGAATATGCATAAATGTCTGAAAGTTTAACAGTGCTCTAGGAAGACAAGGCTGATATCTCCTAAAGTACTGCAATAAAACTTACAGAGGAAGGATTTGGGGTATGTGTTAATGACAAGGGCATATTGAAGCTGACAACTGGTCCACGTAATGTCCTTTTTTTATGCTGTGGTATAAATAACAAGAATTGAAAAGGGAAATGTCAACTCTTCAGGGTGGGTTTTTTGTTCTTTTGGCTTTTGGAAGTTTTTGGTTTGGTTTGGGGTTCTTTTTGTCCCTGGATGATGTGACCAGACATGCAAAGAATGCATAGTAGAATTAAAGTCATATATACAAGGTACTCTATCCTATACCCAGAAAAATTATTCTTGACAGCTTTTTTTCTTTTTGGGAGGATTTTGATGCCAAGGAGTCTGAGTGTGTTTCTAAATATTTGAAAAGATACATACTGCAGCTGCTATTCATCTCTCCTTTTTTTCTTGCACCACAGTGTACTAGTCTGGATTTAAGTGCCAAATGTACCCTGTAGTAAAAATTTTGGGTTATTTTACAAGGCAGTTGTACCTATTTGACAACTTTGCTGCAGCTGGAACAGAAGAATTGTCTTTTATAGGACTAGAATTGATCTCTGAAACACTTGATTTATGCAAGGCTTTAGAAAATTATAAAATCTACTGTTTGTTCTGGTTTTTTTTTCCCATTTCCTTCTAATTCTTGGTATGTTTCAGTTGTAGACTATTTTATCTCTTGACTAAGTGTGTCGTCTTGGTGGTTTTATTTTTTCCTTACTACAGATCTAATGGAGAAGTTGTTTCTCTTCGACCGAAATCTGAAGTTGAGCCAGTAGCAAAACCAAAGTTAGACTCTGAACCCATGCCACTTAGACCAAAATCAGTAGAGGTAGATTCACTTGTGGTAAAGAGCTCTAAAGAATCAGGTAAGAAAAGAATAAAATGATCTTTTGGGTCTTTCTGTGTGGAGTGTACTATTTTACCAGGTTAGAATAAGCTTTTTAAGTAGTTTTCACAAAATGCCACAGAGGGCAATTATGCCTGCTCAGTACAAAGTGTATGTTTTTAGAACTGTAGGCAGCTGAAAGCAAGAGGCAGCAAGTGATGAACAGATGTCAGCAGGCTATTTGGAGGTAGTTGATGAGCTTTGTGTTAGAAGAGATGATCGCAAGGGAGGAACACGGGTAACAGTTTGTTCTTCTGAGTTGAAAGCATGGATTTTTTTGCTGTCACTTTTATCTTGCATTTTTATGAAATTGTTTTCCTTCCTGACTGGTTCTGTTTGTTCTGCTCTTGCATTTCAGATAACTTTTGCTTTTCTAGCTAACTTGCCTATTTTTAGTAATGCCATTACCTTAAATTTGGGCCGGCATGGTATATCCTACGTTTGAATTTCATGCTTATGGCTTTGCTTAATGCACCTTGAGCCAAACCCAGCACCTCTTCAAATCTAAATTTGTCAGTAATAGGCATGATATCCATTAAAGCAAGCACATTGATGATCAGGCTTTCCGAGCTATTGTATAGTTACCTTTTGTCCTTTACTGACAGCACAACTGATTTCAGTCCTCTGTATTTACCTTTTGGGCAGAATTCTTCTGCTCTGGGCATATGTTTTTTTAAAACCCTAAATTATTGCTATTCTATGACTAACCACGGCAGAAAAAAACTTAAATGAATTGTACCTGCAGTATTTATTTTGCATATCTCAGATGCAACCTTTCATCTCAGAAAAGTTTTCAATAGCAATATATTTTTTAAATAGTGTAACTCCAATTTTTAATTTTTTTTTTTAGGCCAACTATGATACTCAGGTTGTAGGAAAGTTGGTCCTAAAGCATAATAAAATCATCTGGGAGATAAAAGCAATGCATTAAAAACCCAAAGCATTCTACAAATAGGAAAGAGTACTCCTGTTTATTCCCTTTATTCCCTTAAGCATTTTAAAATGTGTTTCTAAGCTGAAATGCTCTGTGTGAAGAAAAGTTGGTTCGTGTATGTTTTTACTACAGAAGCCATGTTTTTCTGAGCCACAGAAAGCTAGACTTCAGCAGGTATTAAAATATCCTCAAATCGTTAATAATCAGTGTTACCCTAAAACAGTGTGGGGGTTTTTTGTTGTTTTGGTTGGGTTTTGGTTTTTTAATTCTCCAGTAAAATCCATGTGCATGCTGGGATACACCTGGTTTTGAACCCTTTGAATTGGCAGTTTAACTGTTGCTTCTATTTAAAGGTGAGTTTGAGGATATGGTAGAAACACTTTCAGGCCAGAGTAAGCTGAGATGAGCGGTTTGCAGCTTAGCCTTAAAAATGTAAGCCTTGTCCTGCTGCTCTGATGTTTATCTCTAGGACTGTGCTAGATGTGTTACTGTATGGCATAGTATCACTTATCCCCAGGAAAAAACTTCCCATAAAACCAGATAAAATATCTCTTCTTTTTTTTTTTAATTTAGATGCAATTATCTTGACATCTGTAATAACCAGAGTGGCAACCTAGGAGCTGTGATGTTAAGCATCCATATATATAAAACCCTAATTTATGCAAATTTGGGGGGGGGTGTGGAAAAAATCTGTTTTATGATTGGCTCACAGAAGATTTTGCAGGCTCATGGAGCAGTTGAGGGTTTTAATACCTGAGTGGGGAAGGGGAGAGGTGTGCATAACAAACAAGGGGGTGAGGTCTGTTCCGTGTCCTTTGGTGCAGAGCAAGCGAGGGAGGCTCGGGCAGTCTGTGTGGTGATGCAGCACTGACACGTCAAGGAGGTGAAACTGCCCCTCATTTTAAACAGACTGTCTACTTGTAGTTTTACAGCTCTTGTGATACAGAGACCAGTCAGACGTAACAGATCTCATACTCTAGCAGCAAAATGCATACAGAGACATAAAGATGTAATACTCCCCGCAGCAGCTAAGGTTATGTAAAGTCCCAAAGATGTTGGGTCCTTATATAAATCTTAAAATTAAACAGTCTTACAAGAACTAGGATAGAAACTTGGGGGAAACTGTATGGCTGGGGTTGGCAACTGCATTACCAGAGTCTTGGGGTTTTTTTCTTCCCCTTCCCCTCCTGCCCCTTTAGATTGAGATCCTGAAGTGAATTACTTTTTTAGATAAACCAAATTCTTTAAGTATGGGTCTTATCTTTTTTGCAACTTAGTTTGGACATGAAGCATGGTGTGAGTTGAGCCACTTTGACTTTAGCCTAAGAGGAAGATGTAAATATCTATAGGAAAAAACAACTCACCCCATACCAAAATTAGGCCTCCAGGCATCAGATAAGGACAAATACTTGAAAACATTTGGGAACATTGATCATGTTGATATATCTCCTCTTGAAGCTTTATTTGAAAACAATGCATAAATGTTTCTCTGCACGATTAGAATTGAAGTACTGTGAAAGACTAAAGCTGTAACACTGGCATGCTGAACATGTAAAGCGATTCTGTTTCTTCTACAAATGTTTCTTTTTTCCTGCTTTGTAAAATAATTTTTTTTTTGTTCAGAATCTTTTTCTAGACATTCCTCTCCTTGGCTTTTCTTTCCAGATTTTGTTTCCTATCCTGTTTGCCATGTTTCCCTTCTTACGTGTCAGGAAATTACCCTACCCTTCTCCATTTTGGTAAGATAACAATCTATAAGGAAATCCAAATGCTTTATGCCATACACATAGCCTCTTCTTAATGTCCTAAGCGTGATTTTCAGTTGCAGTTATTGATACTAAAACTTTTGGGTTTCAATTTCAAATGCTTTTTTGTTTCGTTGAATGCCTGTTTTCCTCAGCTGTTAAAAAAGAAGTTACTTGAAGTACTTTTCAATTAGGAATTTGTAGAGGTTAAAAAACCCACAACCAAACAAGAAAAACTTTATGGCCCAGATACTGATAAGCCAAACCCCATGTTTATAATAAAATATGTTCAATTCTTACAGCACTTCTGGTGCATGAATGGCTTTGTCTTTCTGTACACACAAATGATGCCCTTGGGCACTGAATGCTCTAGTGTTGGCTATTTAGTATCATGAGTCTTGTAAAATAGTGTTTTTGAAAGTTACATATTAGGCACGTGTTAATTTGTAGCAAATACCTTATTACTGAACATTGAAATATTCCCAAGCTTATACCTCTCCCCTAAATTTTTGGGGTGTGCTCTCAGCAAGATGAGTAATAGGAAAAAGGCTGCCATCTCTTTTTACTTTGCAGGTTAATGTGAGGTCTTGTCTTTCTAAAATACTGGTTCTGTTTCACTTGTCGTGGGTTTTGAAGGCCACCAGCAGCATGAGATGTTGGAAGGAAAATGTTCTGGAAAAAGGGTCATGTCACTCCCATTTATAAGAAAGGGAGCAAGGAGGACCCAGGGAATTACAGGCCAGTGAGCCTTACCTCATATCCTCCTGGATGACATGTTAGAGCACGTAGGGGATAAGCACGTGATCAGGGAGAGCCAGCACAGCTTCACCAAGGGAAGGTCGTGCCTTACCAATCTGGTGACCTTCTATGATGGAGTGACAGCATTGATGGATAAAGGGAAGGCAACCGATGTCATCTACCTGGACTTGTGCAAGGCCTTTGACACAGTCCCCCACCACATCCTTATCTCTGAATTTGAGAGGTGTGGATTTGACGGGTGGACGTTCCAGTGGATAAGAAACTGGTTGACAGAACATAGACAAAGGGTGGTGGTCAATGGGTCTATGTCCAGGTGGAGGCTGGTGACAAGCGGTGTCCCCCAGGGGTCTGTCTTGGGACCGGTTCTCTTTAACATCTTTATCAATGACATCGATGATGGAATTGAGTGCACCCTCAGCAAGTTTGTGGATGACACCAAGCTGGGTGGTGTGGGTGACACACTAGAAGGAAGCCATCCAGAGGGATCTTGACAGGCTGGAGAGATGGGCCCGGGTGAACCTAATGAGGTTCAACACTGCCAAGTGTCAGGTGTTGCATTTGGGCCGGAAGAATCCCAGACATAGATACAGACTGGGAGAAGAGCTTCTTGAGAGCAGCCCTGCTGAGAAGGACTTGGGGATTCTGGTGGATGAGAAACTTAACATGAGCCAGCAGTGTGCTCTTGCAGCTCGCAATGCCAATGGTATCCTGGGCGCCATTAGAAGAGGGGTGGCCAGCAGGGACAGGGAGGTGACTGTCCCTCTCTACTCTGCCCTCGTGAGGCCCCATCTGGAGTACTGTGTCCAGAGCTGGGGCCTGCAATACAAGAAAGATGTGGAACTGTTGAGGATGGTTCAGAGGAGACCACAAAGATGATCAGAGGGCTGGAGCACCTCCCCTACAAAGAGAGGCTGAGGGAGCAGGGCTTGTTCAGCCTAGAGAAGAGAAGGCTGCGGGGGTACCTCATTGCAGCCTTCCAGTACCTGAAGGGAGCAGAGAAACAGAAGGGGAATCAGCTTTTTGGAAGGGTAGACAATGGCAGGACAAGGGGGAATGGACTGAAGCTAAAGGAGGGAAGGTCGAGATTAGATATTAGGGAGAAGTTCTTTACAGAGAGAGTGGTGAGGTGCTGGAACAGGCTGCCCAGAGAGGTGGTGTATGCCCTGTCCCTGGGGGTGTTCAAGGCCAGGTTGGATGGGGCCCTGGGCAATCTTGTGTAGCTCCAGGCCTGGAGGTTGGTGTCCCTGCCTGTGGCAGGGGGGTTGGAACTCTGTGTTCCTTGGGGTCCCTTCCAACCCAGACCATTCTATGATTCAATTATTCAGACATCACTTCAGCTTTTCTTCTTTTTTTGTGAAGGCTTTTAAAGACAAACTGGTATCTGGTATGAATGCACTGAAGCATTCACAAATCTTAACAAAATCCCTTGCCTAACTTTCTTAAAGCTCCTAACAGTTCTGTGATGTATGGACCCAGGTTAAGCATGCCAAAGAGATGTTTCTAATAGTGTGTCCTAAGTAACTGCTCAAGCTTAGCTCATCTTCATAGAAAGATCAGTACTTTCACTCAGCCTTAAAATAATTTTATGCCTCAAATTATCCCCAGATGTATGGTATTGCTTTTTTTGGCATTATGACAGGATTTTCTTTAACACTAACAGGCTGCCTGTAAGAAAGTTAATTGATAAATCACTTCATTGATTGAAATGGGTGTAAATTGTGAACTTTCAGCAGGTTTCGTCAGTATCTCTATTGGTTTCTCCTAAAACAATTAAGAATGCTTTTTAAGAACACCACCCCTCCCCAAACCCACAATAACACAAGCGAAACCACCAACCCTAATCCCACCAGCCTGTGTTTTCATTTCTTCCCTATACCAAAGCAACAAAATGGAGAGGTAAAAAGGAAAATGCAAGTACAGTCAGAATTCCCTCTGCCTGTTACGTGCTGGTAATATTTCAGTGCTGAGCAATTGTCTTGGATGGAGCAATTTCCCTTAGAAGATCTTACAAATAGCAAAAAATCCCAAACAACAAAACAAACACCCTGGCTTTAGTGTCATCCTACCACCTATATTTAAATCATATGCAATTCAAGACTTTAGCAGTCTTCATCTCCAAGCCTTGTCAAATACTGTGGGTTATTTTTCTTGCCAGAAGTACACATTATTCTTAGTATGTCAGTTTACTTTGTTCATGGTGACAGGACTGGCATGACAATCGTAATAGCAGCTCAATTTGCAATTCTTAATTAAATTCACAAAACTTCTTTAAAATTACCTGTGCAGAATGGAAAAAGGAGGACCATTTAAAGGCAAAATTTACTAAGATGGGGGAAAAGGCATATATATGTCATATTTTTTTCCTACCTCCTTTTTTACCTTTTTAATAATACCTAACAAATGTAAATTAGGATTTACATTTTTGGCATGGGTTAGTGCTCTGGGATTACTGACGATTGAGTAAAGAACATGAAGGTTGGTCACTGTTGCTTGACTTCTGATCAGTTGAATATTTTATTTGCACAGCCTATAACAGCAATACCTTCATCATTACTTATGTCTCCCTCATCCTCTTTTCCATCAACCGCTTGCCATTCATCGCTCTTCTGTTTCTTCCTGCTTTGTTTTTCTTTCTAGCTTTTTTTAATTGCAGATATGATTATATGTTTACAAAGCACTGTCTTTACATTCTCTTTAATAACCTTAAAAAGCAGCAAAACTGATTGGTAGCAGATAGTGTTACAAAAGCTTACATCTCAACAAGGTGATGGAAGTAGGTAAGTTCAGGGATGGCTGAAAGATTTTAATATTTTAAGGACTTCAAGGATAATCTCAGCATAGAAGACATAAAAATCAGTTAAATATTCAGCAGAAAACTTAGTTCCTACAGGTGTAGATTAGTTTTGACAAAGCATGAGTGAAACTTGGAGTAATCAGATGAGTCTGTCATTTAAACACTGAAGTGGCATGAAAGGTCTGGCCCAGTCTTCTTAGGCCTCTTTTCCTATCTGTCCTCTTGCTGTAGCTTCCAAAATAAAACCCAGAGAAAGCAAGTGTCGTAGATTCTGTTTGATAAATTATAATGTCATCAAAAAATCAGAGGTTGCCAAACACTGTCCCCCAAACCACACCAAAGCTCACAACCAAACCACAGCCACTCACAAAACCAAACCCCAAACCTTGAATATTGCTGTTGGTGCCCGCAGTAACTGCTGTGTGGCAGTTTAGTTAAGCATTTAGAGTCTCTAGAATAAGTCTAATGGATTTGTGTTGTAAAATACTACTTAATGTCTGTAATGTCAATGCTGAAATAAAAAAACCCTATTGCATTGCACATCTTTTGGCAGGTAAGTATTACTGTATTTTTTTTGGAGAAATGGTTAAGAAGTCAAGTTGCTATCTAGATGAGCTACTTAAACATTATTAGATTAGATATATTCTGCTCTTCCTGTTAATACTTGAGGGTTTTTTTTTCCCTAAGATTGTCTCTTGCCATAGGATGTAAGGAAGCCTTTACCTAGAGCTATGAGCTTAAAGGGACTAACCCACAGAGATAGCTATGTCATTTAACAAAGTAAAAGAACAGAGTCCTGGAATGTTGTATTGGAGACTTTACAAAGCTGTGTATTTTCTTTACCAAAGTACTGAATAGGAAAAAAAATTACCCTGCACAGAAATATTCACAGTTAATGTCTCATTAACTTACTTTCACCAGCTTGTGGACATGTACTTCACCATGTTGCTTTTATTTTTGTCTCAGTCACTAAACTTGGATTTTTACGCTTCTCAAGCAATAAGAAACCATGTCTCTTAAATAGTTGAATGTGGCACCTCTCTAAAAAGCAGTCATAAATACATTTTTCTCCAGCTGTTTGTTAAATCTGTGCTATGCTGCCATGTTACTACAGCACTACTTCTGTTACGAACTTAAATTTAAATGCTAGTTGAATTAACTCTTGGTTTTTTGGGGTTTTTTGGGTATGATGGTGTGGTTGGGAGTTGTTATTGTTGTTTATTTCCCCAAGGAGGGAAAGTGTGATTTCCCAGATATGTCCAAGTCCTGTAGTTGTTCTATATAGCTCATGTGTTATATATGCTGAAAATATCTGAAACAGTAAGAATGCTGATTGTTTTGTTTGTTTGTTAAGGAAAAGTGTGATAAAGAGGAACACAGCAAAATATTCTGGTCTTGATGGTGGTCTGTGTTTTCATCTTTTTTCTAGATCTGTTAAGCTTTGATGATGTAATAGCTACCTCAGATAATCTATCTCACCCTACTGCAAGCAGACCCAAGATGCCTGGCAGGAGGCTGCCTTCCCGTTTCAATAGCAGTAGTCCTGTGAGTATAATTTGTGTGTGTTCCTGGTAGTGAACTAAGAACTAACTTCCCCAAAAACAGCATTGCACTGGGAAACAGGAACTATTTACCAGAGAGACAAATGCAAACTGCAGAAGAGGTTCAGTTCCTATAGACTTTGCCTACAGGAATATCCGTTCCCAGGGGTGAAGAGTATTTAAGAGGAATGATGAGTCTGCGTTGGGTGTGAAGGAGCCTTTCTGTTCTGTGGGGTATTATTGGAGTAAGTCCTCAGCTCTTCAGGCATCACTGATGATGAAATGGGTGTTGTGCATACACACAACCCTGAAAGAGTCTTTAGTGCCTTGTGAGCCTGACAGTATACAGTCTTTGGCCACAACAGATTTGTAATTTAATGTTGCTGTAATGCAGAACTTGTGGTCTCATGTCTTAGCGTGTGAGACTGTCAGGCCATGAGAACAGAGTGGTGCAGAGTCTTTGAAATCAAATTATCTCATCAGATGCTGTATAATTTGGTCACGTCACTTACTGTCTACAATTACCATGTTTCACAGAAGCACCAACAGATTCCCCAAAGCATCAAGGACTTGTTCTGTTAAATGCTGCAGGGGTGCTTGAAAATCCTGCCCAAGGTTCCTGTGTTTGATTTAAATTCAGCTGAATGACTATTGTGGGGAAGGGAAGTTCTGACTGGCAGGGAAGGAGGATCATAAGAGTCTATAGAATTTAAGTTTCAGATCATCCTTTTGTGGTTTTTTGGTGTTTTGTGAATTTTTTCCCCCTGTTTGTGTTTTTTTTATTGTATCTTTATAAAAGTCTTATTTCTTTATCCATTTCTTTATTTAAATTCTGAAAACTTTTCCACTTTTATAAATGGATTACCAGGGAAGTCAAAATGTGAGTCCAGAAAAAAAACTGAAGGTGCAGAAGGAAGAAGAAAGTGCCAAACCACAGTCAGTTGAAACGAAAAAGGTATGGTACCAAGGTGCTAGAGAAGTACCAAGCAGCTAGGTGTTCTGTTCATCGTGCTCATGTCTCCAGTTTAGATTGATGCAACCACCTAAATGCAAATGACTCTATTTAAAGTCCAAGTGAGTTGTGTCATTTGGTATAAAGTTAAAAATAATTTAGGGTAAAACTCATCTAACAGCATATTCTATGATGAGAACTAGTCTATCAGCATGAAACTGCTATCATTTCCTAGCTAAGCTTCATGTCTGCTCAGCCTTTAGTCTCCTGACAGACAGAATAACTCAGAAGGATCAGAAAGGTGCACAAAAGATTGTTTATAATTCAGTGAGCTCCATTAAATCCCCTCTCCCCCCTTTTTTTTAATCTGAAGTGTAGAGAACTGCAGTGTAAACACTTTTTTTTTAAGTGATGGTACAGGAACCTTGGAGAAATGCTTCATAAAAACCTGTAATAACTGTATCTTATGTACTACAGTACTCCATTTGAACTAGAAATTATTTTTAACCTTTTGGGTAGAAGATTAAGGGAACACACATTTAGCTCATTTAGCACATTTAGCTCCCCTAACAGTATAGCCTGAGTACAGCCTGTATGCTGTAAGTGCTCAGCATGATTTAATTCCTTAGCTTTCTACTGTTAACATCTTTTTTTCAGTCATCTGCATTCAGTCCACCAATTCCATCTTCATCTCAGAGACCAAGTTCTGTCATACTCAACTTATTTCCTGGAGACATCCAACTTAGAGGAGAAACAGACGATGAAAAAATTTCTGTGGAAGAGCTCAGGACTCAGATTAATGATTTGATGGGTTTTGTAGATGCACTGAGGAAAGAACACGGGTAAGTATTTTCCTTCTCAGTCTTCAAAGTGATATACAGTCATCTTCCAGGCTTCTTAACAAACAAACAAAACAACAAGCCCAACCCAACTATTCTGTATTAATATTAATTTGGAACTTCTTTCTTTAGGAGTTAAGCCAACTTGATATCCTAAGTATGAACAAACACAATGGTAGAGAATTTTTGTAATTTGTTGACATTTTATCCTTCTTACATTGTGCTCCTGCATTCATTACAGATTTTTGAAAATATTTCTTATCACTATAAGGAAAAGTATGTAATTTTGGAGGTATTTAATAGAAATTAGCGTGCCTTGTATAATACCATGCACAAGCAATTGAACCATTACTAGTAGTAGGGCTTTTCAAATTGTTGGTTGTGGTGCCTTAGTCATCAATGTGCATGGGGGTAGGTTGTGTTTGGAGAATGATATAGAAGGAAAAATTAATTGGTGCTTGAGTAAACTTAGTAAAGGACAATCTGTGGGAAATTTACCATTCCTTTTTTTTAGTTTTGCAGTGCAGGCATTCATTTTGGTACTATTTGAATGATGACTAGTGCAAACCAACTAACAGGCTTTTAGAGTGACCTCTTGAGAGGTTATAAAGCATCAGGATCAGTTGGTCTCCAAAGCAAACCAGTAAATTATGAGTTCTGGCGATTAATGAACTAGTTCTTCAGTGACTTTCTAGGCACTTTCTTATCCGAACACAATTATGAAATAAATCATGTTTTAGGAACTTTCTGTTCTAAAGGATTTATCTTCTCTATGTGGAAGTTGCCAGCTAATTTTAGTTTAAATTCAACCCTCCAAGGAAAATAACAGTGCAAATTTTTAAGTAGCCAATTTAAAATTGTTTTGAAGTGAGGGATGGGTGCATAGTGATAGGTAAGAAGTGCTGAGAGTTGGTGGCTGCTTGTGGCTCACCAGATTTGAGTACTGGTTCACTAGTGGGCTTGTAGGTATGTAAGTTATATTTGTAAGATGTGGCATCAGACAGTTGTTATGTGAATTCCTCTTGGAAAATTTAAACAAGGTCTGTGCTTCCTGTTCATGGTAATGTGGGACTTCCCCCTCCCCCTCTCTAACTTTTGTTTCTGATATCTTATCTACTATTAGGAGAGAACTGGAAAAACTAAAGAAGGATTTGGAAGAGGAGAAGCTGTTGCGGAGTAATCTGGAGGTAATATTGCAGTTTGAGGTGTGTGGGGAAGTCTGGGGCTATGTAGGTGATTGTTCTGGAATTTGATGCCACAGGAGAGTCCCAACGAAGCTACTCAACCTCTGTATTGCTGTGTTAGTGGATGGGTGAACGAATGGGTCACGAGGCAGGTAGATATATATAGAAGATTCACAGTTCATCTTTGTTCAGCTTGCTTTGTCTAGAAAATTACATTTAACATTAGTGGGTGTTGGCATGTGAGTCTGGTTTAGTGTCGCCAGGTTCTGCTCTTTGTTGGAAGTGTCTACAACTGGAGGTGTTCCAGCAGAGAAGATGAATACTTTGCTTTTGCAAGACTTGGGGTACAAATTTACTTTATGCAACCAAAAGAAAAGCAGGGTAAAAGTAATGTTAAAAAAACCAAAATGATGACCTGCTTAAATATTAAGTGGATAATTTGCTGAAAGAATGCATCTGAAAAATTTCCTTATGAATGAACACTACTCCTCTCGAGTTATTGATGAAGAAGGCTACCTGTATTGCAATCAGATGTCATTAATTAGTTAATAGGATGAGCACATTGTAGGAAAATTATTTCAGTCTGGTACAAAAGAGCACTTTATTTATGAAATAATACTTCTTGTTGGCTACAAAGCTCCTTTCGGAGCTTGAGAAGAACTTCTGGTGAGTTCTCTTTTTAATGTGTCTCTAAAGCAATCAATGAAGTTGCCTTCAATCTGCGCTGGGGGTGAAGAGGAGGTAACTTCTGTGTAGCCCCTAAATCCATATGAAGAAATACAAATCAGTCCTGGCAGGACATTTTGGATGAAGGCTGCTGTAGGAAGCTGGTCTGAGGTGAAGATGCCGTGATACATTGAGGACATGTTAAATGATTCCACAACCTGGCTTTGACTGTTTTGTTCAGAGTGAATTTCTCCACTAAGATGCCCCAGAGCTATAGATAATTTTTAATTATCTAAAATTCTTGTTTTTTTAGCAATATGGTCATATAAAAGCTATAAATATGGAGCTATCAAATACTTCTGCTATCATTTTATTTATTTAAGTGTCTTTGAAATAGAAATGTTGTGATTTTGGTGAATGCTTTGAAGGATTTAGATTATTGCTACTTTAATACTGACTCTTTCTTTTCCAAATGTGCATTTTCCAGCTTGAAATAGAGAAATTGAAGAAAGCAGTGATGTCTACATGAGACAGCTATGGACTCAGTGTTTTTAACTTGCCAGGAATTTAAAGTCGAACCTGAGGAGAACTGACTCTTATTTCACAATAATGGATGCTGGTGTTCTACAGTCTTAAAGAAAAAAAAAATATAGTAAAAAAAGGAATATAGTCTTTTATTCAGAGAGATAAGAAAACAAAAGAGAATAATGATGTAATTTTTTTGCCAATATAAAAGAGGCCTTATTTCTTACTGTGCTGGAATTGCAGACCTTATTTTTTGGTTTGCCTGAAAATACTACTGAATCTGTATAGAAAGGAGAGGGAATTCTTAATAGATTTTTTTATTGAATATCTGTAGCTTAATTTTTAAAGAGATCTATACTATAAATAGGTTGATCTATCTTGACAACTAATCTGTAAAATAGTCTACTGGGAGGGATGGAATAACTGTCATAGCTGTAGTCACTACTTTTCCCCTACGTGCAAAAGGGAATATAAGGTATTTGTATAATTTTGGCAGTCTTACCCAGGGTTATGCTGTTGTGCCTGTCTGCAGTGAGAACATGAATAATATGCTGTTTATACGTCAAATAATGAGATAGGAATTTGTTCATGCAATGAAGCAGGTGAAACTCCTATGCATTGTAATAAGAACGAACGATCTAATCTGAGTAGTTTAGCAGAACACTTTGTCACTTGCACTATTGGATTATAAAGGGATTTGGGACTGAATCATGAAGTTATGACAAAATTAACTTTGGAAACCATGAAATGCGAGAACTACAGTAACAAAGCTAAAATCCAGTCTTAACTCAACCTGTTGTGCCTAAAATATCACAGCATACAGTGTGGAAAAGGAAACCTTCAGTCACACCCGCGCATCTAAACTGAAGTCATCGCTCTTCCTAGTGGCTGAATAAGCATCTTGATCTGTCTTTAACAACAGTCAGGTTTTGTTTATAATATGTCTCCAAATAAATCCCTTTGGAACTTTGATACTCTCAAAAGCGCTCAATATTTATATGTTTATGCCATAAACTTCATCAGTATGTTGCATACCTCTAAATTTAATAACATCCTTGTATTCTAATGAGTGATCAGAACAATTGTTTCGACAGCGTTGTGCTCGTTTCTGAGACTGCATCTTTCGCTTTATATGGAAAGCAGTTAAAATCTCATGGATTGCCATTATCTTTAACCTCCAAGCTCAACAGTGGGAGACAATGATGTTTATTGCTGTGTTCATTTGATTAATGAATTAAAGACCACACAGCTTTAGAAAGACAGTCAAATGTGTTGCTTGTGTTTGTAAACGCCTTCTCTCCTTTTGATTTACTAGAGTTTAAATGACAAAACCATGCCATGCTGTTTGGCAACTTCACCTTTAAGAGAAGTAATTAAGTTTCTATTTGTGGGAATAGTTATAAGTATACTAATTATTTAGAGTGTCACTTGAGCAAGTGGCATTTGGAAGTGTTACTTCTTGAGAGTGTACGTTGTCCACAGTTGGAGCATCATAAAATACAAACATCAGAACGTCAACAGGAGGATGGTTGTCAGTTGCTGATTTAAATTGTTGGCAAAACTTAATCCTATGCAGGTATCAATTAATATTTGCTACCCACATTGCTAATAAGCTGATTGAATATTAATGCTTTTAACTTCTAATTGCCTAACAATGCATCACGAATGAAGACTTGAGCCAGATCTTTGTCTTGCGGAATAAGGTGTAGCAGTAATGCTTCTCATCAGACAAAAACCCTTGCTTAGAATTCGTATCTCCAAGTCAGGTGATGAAAAGCAGGAATGGAGCCTAACGGAATGGCCAATTTAGTTGTACAAGCTCCTCACTGTGATCAGAGCATGAAACAAGTCTAGGAATGGATTGCTCTACTGAAATTGTGTCTGCGCGTAAGCTCGTAGCAGACGAACAGAACAAGACAATCAATTAAAAGCCACAAATGAAAGAAAGGTGTTCGTTATTTAATGGCCTTTGTTCGCTGTAGCAATAAATGACCCAAGTGCAATGACTTGATTTAATAAAACCTTCCTTTAAAAGTCGCTGCTATGAGTATTTTTTAGCCATAAGGAAGTTGCCCTGATATATGTCTGTCTTCTCTTCAGCTAGTGTTACGTACTGGAGTGGAGGGGGAGAGGGTAATGGTTTTGAAGACATTCCACAGTACAAGTTCCTAAAAGCAGTATGCTTCACTGACTTGTTTACTGGTGCTGTAAAACGATGCATGCTACCCAAACTCAGCAAATAAAAGAAGTTTAAAAACCTGTTGAAATGTCTGCTCAGTTCTGTTCAGGAACATTTCGTGTGCCATTAAATTCCTTGCAGGAGGAGTTTGGGGGCTGGGAGCGAAGTGTGCTGTTATTTCTCTAGTCCCTACTTGAGGCTTTCAGGTTTTAAGCTACTCACTGGGATGCTCTGGTTCCTGACTGTCAGGATGGAAAGCTTACTGTTCTTGGAGAATCTTAACTTCTCAATATCTCTTTATTCTTTTTTTTTTTTTCTTTTTTCTTCTCCTGTTGGTCCTTATTAAACTGACCTCACTGTGCATCTTCAGAGCCCTGGGTTTTGGTTTTTTTTGTGGTTTTGATTTTTTTAAGGTGCCTCTTGCATATTGGAATTGCTTCTCAAGTTTATAGCGAAGAATTGAAGACAGAGGATGACAGCTTTAAAAGGTGAACAAAGAACAGAACAATAGAAAGGCATTTTAACCTGCAGCGGGGTTTTAATTTTTATTTTTAAAACTTTCTCTACAAAGCTTTTTTTTGCATATAAAGTACAGGTTTGAAACATAAAAATTACAGATCAATGTATGGTTTTTTTAATTTAAGCACCACGAATATAATGGTATTTTTCTAGGATTGCTTAAGGGGGGGAAAATGTTTCTGTTGAGAAACTTCATTGTAGTGAAAGGTTTGACTGTGACTCGTTTAGCAAAGTATCTGTTGAACTTGTACATAAACACCTTGTATTCATTAAAGTCATAAATTCACAGAAGCCTGTTACCTGGTTCCAAAGGAAATGGTAAAAACAAGTTTTCCCACCTGCCTGACTTTTGGCTGCTACTGAAGTTCCCCAAGATATCCAATTGCTGACAGTTTGCTTTCTCAGAGCAGTGTCAGCAGCTGCTCATATCTCGTGGGTAATTGGATTTTGCAAGAGCTGAAAAGATGAACCACTCCCTTCTGGGTGCCTAGGCACGTACCTTCCAGCTTGAAGAATCCAAGCACCCTCCACCAGCCTTGTAGAGCATGTGACTGGTGCTGCTGGGGACAGGATTTGGAGCAGTACCCTCCCAACTTGTTGGAAGCCATGGTTTGAATGTTTTTCTAAGCCCAAGAAGGGTAGATCCCACCTCTTCCCTCTGGATGATGCATGTGGGTGTGTCCCTGTGCTGAAGTGTGCCAGCCATTGAGTCCTTCAGAGGACTATTGCTTAGGTAGGGGAGATGTTTGAAAATCGAGGGGTATCCAGTCCTGCATCGTAGCAGTGGTTTGGGGTGAGGTTGAGGCTGTGTGGAAGCACAACTCTGGGTGCCTAGTGGAAAAAGTCTTTAGTGTCCATACTTTGATGCAATCTGGTCCTTGGCCCTTTTCTTCTGACTTCAAGGGTTGCAAAGGTGCCACCATTTAGTTCTTCTCTATGTATCTCCATCAAGAACAAGTGATTTCACCTTCCCAGGTGGGTTGTGTTGGCTATGTCTAGTTGTCCTTGGCTTAATGCCTACTTGATACCAATGCAAGGTGCCAGGCTGGCTGTGTCAGAACACTAAATAACACCTGCCTTCAGGCTAAAACTGGAGAGCTTGTGGCTGAGGGCTGACTGAAGATGTGGTAGTAGACAGAGCAGCACCACTTCAGGAAACCCTGTAAGCTCATGGCAAACACCTCAGGGCTGTGGCGGGGGAAGAAAATAGCGACCAAAGTTCTTCCAAAGCAGCCCTGTGAGAAGGAAAAGCATTGGGAATTGCTCTTGTGTTGTGATTAACTGCTTGCTGTAAATTGGAAATACTCAGAAAAGTGGAGCCAACACTGGAGGTGGCACAAGGTTCAACAGGCAACTCCCACCCCTTAGGATGGGTGCAGCCCATCAAGGAAGGCTATTACTTGCTCATTGAGCTTTTTAGCTGCACAAGCCATTGTCAGTGGCATCATCTTTGAATTATGAAGGATAATGCATTAAGTTCACCAGGTTTTTGATCAGGCATTTTTATTTCTGGGGTCTTTAGAAGATCTGTTAAATACAGAAGAGCAGAATAAGTCTCCTCCCCAAGGAGGAAGGGTACAAACCACCCAGGTGTGATTCATCTCTGTAGGCTCCTAGTAGAGGTGGCAATCTGGCAGTTTTGTGGGTGTGTTTGTAACTTGTTTTGTCACTTTGCAGTGCAATAGCTATATCATCATCTGCAGTTTCCTCAACGCCAATCCAGTCAGACAAGAAAAGAAGCAGGCTGGTGCCTGAGGTTGTTTCTTCATGGGAAGAATGAATCAGAGCACCCAAGCAACGCTGGGTGAGACCGTAAGAGTGAGACTGGGGCTTGATGGCAGCAGATGAATGGTTAAACACTTGCCTGTGGTATCGTGAGGATCTCTGTTAATTTTGCTTGCAGTAGAGCCCAGACTTCTGGAAACAGTGAGTACCAACAAATATTTATCCAGAGCTGCTTGAAAATTACTAGTGGTCTGTGAAATTGCTTCAGTCATAAGCTAAAATGCACCTAACTGCTTAAGATGGGTTTACTTTGGACTTCTTCAGTTTTATGTTCTCTTTCCATCTGGGGAAATAATTAGGCATCTTAATTATCCTCTCATCTTTTATTTTTCTAATTGGTCTCTAACCACAGTGGTGTCACTTTTAAAAACATCTGAAATTTTCTTAGGGCTGAAGTTACTGTAAACCGGCCTCTGAGAACTTGCTTTACTTAAATTCATGTTTTCTGAGTGTGATCCCTTTTAAGAGTACAACTAATGCTGTTCAGGCTTTGGTGCAAGAGCTTTGGGTTTTGTCCTCAGGTGACCACGCTGATTCTTTAAGGCTCCTGTTGCAGCCTTTGTGGCAGTGGGAAGTGATCACATCACAGTGGCTGGCAAACTGCTTGGGTTTTAAACTCCCTGTGAAGCCCTGAGAATGGTAAATTAGGTTCTGTAACAAAGGATTTAATATTTTTTACAGATAACTGTTTAAATACACACTGAACAGCGAGCGTTTGAGGAAACATGTTTGTCTAGCTCTTTATGGCAAGCCCACAGACAAGTTTTATTTTGTGTAATACTTGCTGGTAAATTTGTGGGATAGCTTTCCCCATGAGCTTTTAATTAATACTTCATTTTCTGGAGTAGTGGAGAGGGGAAAGCTGTGACCCCAGGTGATGGAGATCCCTCTGTCTGGAGACTTTGGGTCTACCAGCCTGGGGCTGTGTGCCATTGCCACAGTTGTCCCTGCTTGGGCTGAGCCCTGGAAGCTGCGAGCACATGGGGCCAGGCTGCCTTGTGATGCATCCTGCCAGAAATTAAACGAAGGCGGCACTCGGGGCAGGGAAGGAGGGGTTGTTTTGTGGGGTTTTAAAAAGCAAGTTGATTTTAAACCAACAGAAATCACAGGGTGAGGGCTGTGAATTTAAGGCTGTGATGCAGTAGCCACAGTGTGCTTTATTTTCAAAATACATGATTGTTTTACCTTCTTTACTGGTTTAAGAGGTTGTATCCTCTCTGTAACCACTGTCTAGCCACTCGCTCCTCATTCCTTCCCTCCTGTTGAGAGCTTTGCCTCCCCGGGGCTGCTGCAACCAAATGAAATGGGCTGGAGAAAGAGGTTAGCAGCTGGTAACCATCTCCTGAGCTGGGTGGGAGACACCTGGAGATATGGAATTGTCCTCTTGCTAGGAAGTCCCTTCCATGTGAGAGGGCTTAGATAGCTCAGCTGCTCATGTGTCTGTGTTCGGATGGAGTAGAGACCTCTGGAAGAGGAGTAATGTGGTCAGAGCTTCTTTAGGGAGGTATTAATGGTAGTAGAGAGGTTATGATTAGACATGTATCATTCTCTGCCTGAAGAGCCATAACTGAATGCTTTGGAGGGAGAGGAGTATCTGTATGTGCTTTCACGTGTCCTTATGTCAGTATATCCCTTTTTTTCCCCCTGAAGTGACAGTGACTTGTTGCTGTATTATCTGTTTTGCCCTAATTTCTATTGCTGCACAGTGTAGTGATGTTGGCACGTTTGCGTCGTGGTGAGACTGGGTGGTTTCTGTGACGAGTCAAGCAATGCAACCAAGCTGGTAACGTTGGCCAGGATCTCTGTGAGCCTTAGATACCTGGAGCTGTCCCAGATTTCTACCTCGCTTAAAGGTAACAGCCCTAGGTGGAGTTACATCAGAGATTAAATACAGGACGGTTGTGATTTAATGATGAAACACGATGAGCTCAAGGATTCCTAGCTGTAAAGTGGAATTAGGGCTACATAAATGCATTAAACACTTAATGACTGAAGAAATGGGAAAAGAATCCAACACAACCCTTGGCCTTGGATCTGTAAGTGTTTCCCAGCCACCTCCTGTTCTTCGGCAACATTGATCTGAGTCTTTTTTTTTCACTACTTCTTCTCCATTTTATTTCTCTAGAAGAGCTAAACTTTGCTAGCTTTACACCCAGAAAATGCTTTTACTGATGCCAGTCGAGTTTGAGGGCTGGTGGAGGCTCTCCTTCAGAGCTAGCTTAGGAACTTGGTCTGTCAGCCTAGCTCTTCTCTTTACGGTCTTTTCATAATTAAGGAATAAACCAGCAGGTCTCAAAAGACAGTAAGGTGCACGAAAGCCAGGATGAGAGGGGCAGCCAGCTGTGAGCCTGGCCTTTTGGTGTTGTCAGATGGCAAGGGTTTGGGGTTTCCTGGATAGGAAAACACCTTCCTGCTCTATCAGTGCAGGAGCCCTTCTGTTCCAGCATCCTCTGTCCTGACCACTGCGTAGTGGGGGAATAGTGAGTGGCTCTTATCACTGTGAAGTGATTCACCAAGGTTTTTCATGGGTGGCACCTCCTGAAATCCAGCCACCGTCCTGCTTTGCCACTTTGTGTTTCTTCTGTGGTTTAGTGATTTAGCTCACTGATTTTATGCAGGGGGTTTTTTTTAGTACATGGCTTAAATCTACATATGCATCCAGTGACAGAAGCTCAGTGCCTGAATTCCTTTGAATCCACAGCAGCTGTTGTTTTGCCCTGGACATGTATAGCATCTAATAATCAGATTGGGTGTAACACATTACTTTTCCTTTCCTTCATTCACTTTACCAGATTATTTTTCTCCAGTGAATATGCTAGTAGCAAGTTGCATCCCCTGGATATTAAGCTTTTACCAAGGACCATGAGAAACTTCATGGAGAGACCAGAGGCCAGAATCCTTGTGCAAAATGAGTAATACTTCAGTCTGGTCCTTCTTTCTCTGATTTTGACGTCTGAGCCCTGAGGGCCCAAGTTTCCTCCCTTGCATGGCTGGTCTCATCAGGAACCATCTGAGGAGAGAGAAGAGCAGTGTTGAACCCTCTGGAGATGAAGCTGTCTTAAATCACTTCGAAAGGGACCTGCAGGCTGAACCACTTTAAGTTTTCCAACTTGCAGTTTACAGTACGTTATGAGTAGATGATGGGAACGGTTGGACTCCATGATCTTAATGGTCTTTTCCAACCTAGATTCTGTGATTAATGCAGTAATTTCCAGTGTTGGACAGATTTGTAATTATTTTTATTTATTTTAAGAATATGATCACAAATGTTTCTCAGTATGAAACTTGATAAATGCCTGAAAATCACCTTGCAAGCCCAGTAAAGAATTTGTCATGTTTTTAGCTGCTTTCTTACTAGCAACTCATCAGTGTTCAAAAGTGAAAAGTGTCTAAACTCTTTCACACATCTTTATTCCAGGAGGAAAGCAGTAAATGTGAAGCGATGGATGTGACAGTAGCCCACTGCTTGCTCCTTTGGGCTGTGCACTTGTTCCTGGCTGTGCCACATACTGCTCTTGGGGTAAGTCCCACTAGCCCAGGTTGCCCAAAGCCCCATCCAGCCTGGCCTTGAACCCTGCCAGGGATCCAGGGGCAGCTACAGCTTCTCTGGGCACCTTGTGCCAGGGCCTCACCACCCTCATTATAAAAAATTTCTTCCTCAGTGAAACTAAATGTACAGGCTTGGGGGAGACTGGCTGGAGAGCTGTCAGGCAGAGAAGGACCTGGAGGTGTTGGTTGACTGCAGACTGAATATGAGTCAGCAGTGTGCTCAGGTGGCCAAGAAGGCCAATGGCATCTTGGCTTGTATCAAAAACAGTGTGGCCAGTAGGTCTCGGGGGGTGATAGTGCCCCTGTACTCGGCATTGGTGAGGCCACACCTCGAGTACTGTGTCCAGTTCTGGGCTCCTCACCACAAGAAGGACATGGAGGTCCTGGAGCGAGTCTAGAGAAGGGCAACCAGGCTGGGGAAGGGGCTGGAGGGCAAATTCTATGAGGAGCGGCTGAGGGAGCTGGGGCTGTTTAGGATGTTAGGAAAAAATTTTTACTGAAAGAGTTGTCAGGGCCTGGAACAGGCTGCCCAGGGAGGTGGTCGAGTCACCTTCCCTGGATGTGTTCAAAAAAAGGGTAGATGAAGTACTTAGGGATATGGTTTAGTTTAGGATGAGAATGGCTGGACTTGATGATCTTAAAGGTCTTTTCCAACCTTGTTATTCTGTGATTCTGTAAATCTACCCCCTTTAGGCTTTAAGCCATTGCCCCGGTGCTGTCGCCACAGAAGAACATACTTTGAAGTATTCAATACGTGCAGTAGGCCGAGTGACCTCCAGTACAACTCTTGGGGTGTGAGAAATCTGCTGTCTCAGCAGTAAGAGTGCAGTTTTCAGGGCATTGTGTAGTCAGGTTTTGCTTCCAGAGTGACAGGGCTTGGCTGGCAGTAGATAGATCATTTGACCAGGCAGTGATGGAAGCTATTGTGGATTGCACCCAGCTGTATGACATGTAGGCCCAGCAGTGATCTTGCCTGCAGGACCCTGGTATGCCAACCTCAGGGTCACCTCCCAATGGGGAGAGGATCATAGGAGCTGTTGCTATTTGTACAACTGTAGCTTTACCTTATGGCAAAAGTCATGCAGATTGTCATCAACAAGTCACATGTTCTCATCATCACAGGAAATGCTGGTGAGTTTAAGCCTAATGCAGGCTTTTTGACAGGAATAACTGCTGGAGCCATGGGTGATCTTGTCCACTAGCTCAGTTTGTCCCTTCAGTAGAAGGCTTAATATATAGAGACAAACTGTTAGTAGAGGGGTCTCAATTGGTCCGTACAAGCAAGGGGTCATGGCATCTGCATTCTGTGCCTTGAAAAGACTTTTGGACCTCAAAAAGGAATATTTTGCCCTCAAAATCACCTTTCTGGTTTGTGTCAGGAAGTCATCTCTTACTTAATTATTTTAACATTCATTCTACATCCATGATTAGCATTTATCTACATACACTTCTTATTTTTCAGGTTCGTAATAAGGAATCAAAGACTGGTAATCAGCAAGGTACAGTGAATAGCTCTGTGTCTTAGTTCTTTGGGAGATGTTGTCAGTTATCAATACTTTACATCCCTGATACCTCATGGACCATTGTCTTCCATCTCGGACCTTGTAACAATATCTTGCTTGATTTGTTTTTCAGATGATTGCATAAATCTCATTCCCTGCAGAGAGAACGGGGCTGTTTGTATTCAGCCTTGTTCTCCCTCCTTCCACGGGGAGAAGAGCTTTGTCTGTGAAGACAGAAAGTGGCAAATGTTGACAGACGCCTGTGCAAACTTGGATGTTCAGTCCCTTTTTCAGGTGAAGTAAATGTTAAAGGTCTACATTGGCCTATGCTCTTGATTTCTTGCAAGGACAGGCCCTCCATCCACTTGCTTTCAGTCTGGAGAAGGGGAAGAAAGGATCCTAAAATGCAGATTACTTTGATAACAGGCCTTGACTTCATCTTAAATCAAGTGATGGGAAATAAATTGGGGGAATTCCCATGTGGAAACAATTCAGAAATGAAGTTGGCTTGTTCACTTGGCTAAGGTCCCTCATGTGGATCTAAACCAAGACAAAGATGCACCTGAGAAAAGAGCAACACTAATATCTGTACTAATCAGATAATTCATGGTAAATTCTTCCCAACTACAAAATAAAGAACTTTATTCGAGTCAGTTAAGGTATAAGGCACTGCATTTAGTTCTTGCCCCTTCCTCCATGTGTGTCGTATGAGCAAGACATTCTTCTCAGGTGAGCTTTGGCCCTGGATTTCAGGTGTCTGTCACATTCATTGTGTGCTCCAGCACTGTACCTCTGCCTGGCTGTAGCTGTAGCTTCATTTTCATTCTGTTCATGAACTTAAATCTGTTTTCATCCCTCCAGAGGATTTCTGAATGTGAACTCCTTCCAAGCTCTGGAGGACAAGCAAGTGTTGCTGGAGGACACCTTCCTTTTGTTGGGAAAGGAACAGCAGTGCATGGGAAGCCTGGAGATGGAGCAAAATACTTTGGTGCCAATGACCATGGGAATAACTGCCAAGCTGATTTTTCATGCATCATCCCGGATATTCTGTCTTCACCAGCCATTCCAGGAAACATTGCTGATATAGTGGAATTGCTAGAGAAGATTTCTCTGCTGTTGTTGGGAAATGTCAGTAGAGAAAAAATGCAGGTATTTACTTCCATGGACTTCAAGAGGTGTTTCTGAGCTTGCCAGATCATCTGTACAGTGTTCTGCCTTATAGCCACTCTGCAGTGAACTGTGGCTGCAAGTGACATGGTGATACATGGAAAGAGTTTCCAGAGGGCCATATTTTCATAGAATCATAGAACAGAGTAATAGAATCTCCTGAGTTGGAAAGGAACCCATAAGGATCACTGAATCCAACTCCTGGCTCCACACAGGGCCATCCAAGTCAGAGAATGGCACTGAGCACATCGTCCAAATGCTTCTTGAACTCAGCCCAGCTCGGGGCTGTGACCCTTTCCCTGGGGAGCCTGTTCCAGTGCCCGACCCCCACTCTCAGTACAGAACCTCTCCCTAATATTTTGTTAGAGAGACTATTTTTGACCTGTTCATGTGTGGTGACGATACTCTGTGGAGTAGTTCTTTTAAAAGCAAAAGTTTTCAGGAACTGCTCTTCAGGAGAGCAGTACAGGGAAGAGTTAATTTTTAAAGTATGGCACTATAGGGAAGCAACCTCAGAGATGCTGGCCCACATCTGTGATGTCATATGTTAACCAATGGAAACTGAAAACTTTCCCTGATGAACTCAGAGATGTGGAGAAAGATGATGCAAGCAGACCTGCGTAGTGGGTCAGCGTTTGGGATAGAACTTAGGTGTCTCAATTTTTGCTTTGTGTTTGTTTCTGCCAACATCTTTTGAGCTGTGATATGAAGAGGATAGGACAATTCTGATAGTGACCGTGCCAATGAGATGTTTGGCTTTGAATAGGGTGGATCATTGTCATAGAAGAATATTCCCTTTATAGAAATCACACTTGAATGAAATGAACCTTTCTGGAGACTCTGCCAGTGGAATAATTGATGGTTTATTTTAACATTAAAAATAGCATTTTAATTTTTTTTTTCTTGTTTCTTTCAGAGTTACAGCAGGATAGCAAACCATATCCTGAACAGCTCTGTCATTTCCAACTGGGCTTTTGTAAGGGACAGAAATGCCAGTTCAATATTACTGGACTCAGTGAATTTATTTGCTGGGAGACTTCTTCTAAGAAATGGGTCAGAGAGTATACAGGAACACTTCATCTCTACAAAAGGCTACAGCATACATAAAAATACCTCAGGGAAAAGCTTTGATTTTTCTATGGAGTTCAATAACACAGGCAGTATCTCTGGGCATGTGGCCATTCCAAAAGAAGAGCTTTTGAAGTTACCCAAGACTTCCAAAGCCATCAGCATTGCGTTCCCAACACTTGGAGCCATTATAGAAACCAACCGTCTGGACCCCGTTTTAGTGAATGGAATGGTGTTATCGGTGTCACTGCCAGAAGAGCTGCGTTATGTTTTGCTCACCTTTGAGAAGGTGAAGAAACTGGAGAATGTCAAGTCTCAGTGTGTTGGGTGGCACTCTACTGAAAGGAGATGGGACACCAAGGCATGCATGGTGAAGTCGGACAACATCAGCAGTGTTGTTTGCGTCTGCAAGCATCGCCAGCAGACCTTCAAATCCTTCTCCATTTTGATGTCCCCCACCCTGCTGCGCAGTGCAGTGCTGGATTACATTACACGTGTAGGGTTAGGCCTTTCCATTTTCAGCCTGATTCTCTGCCTTGTCATCGAGATTGTTGTCTGGCACCATGTCACAAAAACTGAAATAACCCACATGCGCCATTTCTGTCTGGTCAACATTGCTGCATCGCTTCTCATTGCTGATGTGTTGTTCATCTTGGCTGCTGTTGTGCACAACACAGCTCTAAACCACCAGTTGTGTGTAGCAGCCACTTTTTTCCTTCACTTTTTCTACCTTGCCTTGTTTTTTTGGATGCTTACCCTGGGCCTCTTGATTCTCTATGGATTATTATTTATTTTTTTTAAGATAAGAAGATCTGCATTCATGGCTACAGCATTCTCTGTTGGATACGGGTGTCCCTTGGTCATATCTATCCTCACTGTTGCTATTACTGAACCAAACAATGGCTATTTAAGAAGTGGAGCCTGCTGGCTCAATTGGTATGAGACAAAAGCCCTTTTGGCCTTTGTTGTACCTGCTCTGAGCATCATTGTTGTGAACTTGGTGGTTGTGGTAGTGGTTGTGGCGAAGACTGGGAGGTCCTCTGTGGGAGAAGGCTGCAAGTCACAAGATTTGAGCAACATGATCCGAATTAGCAAAAATGTTGCGCTTCTGACACCTCTTCTGGGCCTCACCTGGGGTTTTGGATTAGCAACGATTGTCGACAGTCGCTCTCTGGGATTCCACATTACGTTTGCACTACTGAATGCCTTCCAGGTAAACTCTGTGAGACTGGGAATGGTGTGTGCTCACAATTTGAGCCTGGGAAAGGGTAGCAGATGTAAGAGGGGCTGGCTGCATGTGTTGCTTATGGAAAAAAGGATCTAAGCTTTCCTTTTGACTCAACTATTTTACATGGTACGTGCACTGGGCATCCTGTGCTGATATAGTAAATGCAGATGGGTGATCACAGAATCACAGAACAGTTGGAAGGGACCTCGAAACGTCATCTAGTCCAACCCCCCTGCTAGAGCAGGATCACACAGACTAAATCACACAGGAACACATCCAGGCAGGTTTGAATGTCTCCAGAGAAGGAGACTCCCCAGCCTCTCTGGGCAGCCTGTCCCAGTGCTCTGCCACCCTCACAGTGAAAACGTTCCTCCTTACATTCACATGGAACTTCCTCTGCTTCGGCTGCACCCGCTGCCCCTTGTCCTATTGCTGGCCATCCCTGAGAAGAGCCTGGCTCCATCCTTCTGACTCTCACCCTTTACATATTTATAAACATTAATAAGGTCACCCCTCAGTCTCCTCTTCTCCAAGCTAAAGAGGCCCAGCTCCCTCAGCCTTTCCTCATAAGAAAGGTGTTCCACTCCCTTCATCGTCTTGGTAGCCCTGTGCTGGGCTCTTTCTAGGAGTCCTATGTCCTTCTTGAACTGTGGGGCCCAGAATTGGACTCAATATTCCAGGTATGGTCTCACCAGGGCAGAGCAGAGGGGAGTAATGGAACAAGCTAGTTGGTGTAAAGTGTGATGAGGGTGATTAATTCATGCTAAACATAAAATACACTGGTTAATATCCATTAACTGCAAAGGTTTCTCATCCTTATCAATTAACAAATATGCAGAAAATACTCACCTGCCATTGAAGGTGATTTTGTTTAACTCATGGGTATAAACATGTGGTGTTACCTGCTATGCTGTTGTACACCCAGTCTGCTTTAGCTCTTCTTGGCTAATACTGCTACTGAGTGGGATGAGAAAGTCCTGGTATGTAACCCATCAGTCCAGTTCATAATGAGCATTAGTATGGGTTATACATCCAGTTAAACATAACCATTACCAGAAAGCCCACGTGATCTGGGTGGATAAACTCATTTTGCACATTGCTGCTATCTGAGTCGTAAGTGATGTCATCTGTACACTGACATAAACATTGTTTTATCTGTCCTTAAGGAAATAGCACCTGGATGCATTTAAGAACTGTGGTTATGTTGGTATTTGTTAATTGGTCTTGCAATATTTTTAGGGATTCTTCATCCTGTTGTTTGGGACACTTTTGGACAGAAAGGTACTTGGCACTTTATTCTGGATTATATGAACATTTTCTATATGAACTCTGAGAAACTGTTCCTTTTAACATTATTTTTTAAATCTACAGACAAGAGAAGCCTTAAGGATGAGCTGCCTTTCATCAAAGCGGAGGTGTAGTCTAGCAAAGGTAAAGATTTTTTCTTCCCTCCCCACCACAATCCTTTAATTGCTTCATTTACCAATTTGCACACCTTATTTGTATGTGGAAAGGATGGAATTCCCCACTGAATCTTACCTAGTTAACATTTTTCTAAGGCAAGTACTTGCTGATGGAAATTCAGATACCTCAATCACCTCTGTGATTCTGTGAAATTCAGATACTTCAATATATATATTGAGGATATTAAGATTTTAAATATTAGAAGTGTCAATCCATAGATTGGCATAACCTACTGCTGCTGTTACATAACTAAAAATGGTATTTTAGTGTAACCTCTTCACCTGTAGATATCAAAACCCTTTAGTTAGAAAATGTCTATGATCTTTTTTCCCCATCTGTAAAATATGACTACTTTAAGGTTACTGACTAAGTAAGGAACAGAATTAGGAGTCCAAAATCCCAGTGTAATGACCTGTTTGCTGCCTCTACAAAAATATAGACCTGTACCACAGCAGGGCTGCTCTAGGATGTCAGAGGATTGTTCTGCTTCCAGCTGAACATCAGCTCAGGGTGGAAACCACCCAGAGCCCAGACAGTATGTTTGGTTCTGATCAATGTTGTGTACTCATAAGAGCTTGAGGGTTTATTAAAATATCAGGGCAGTTCATTAAAAGGATATGTTTAAACATCAAGGAAGCAACTGTTTCATCAGCTTCCTGGGAAAGTGTTGGCAGAATTGATGTGTCAACATTGCTGAGTTAATGTTTCTCACCTCTTCTGGAAAACTTTCATCTCTCTGTCAGGTTTCTTTTGGTACCAGGACTTTAATGGTTTCACACCGAATTTATAAAAGGGAATTCCCTTCAGATGTCTCACAAGAATCATTTGGAGTGCTCCAAGTGACAGGAGATAGGACAAGGGGGAATGGCAGGAAGCTGTGCCAGGGCAGGGTCAGATCAGATGTTAGGAAAAAATTCTTCACGGAAAGAGTTGTTGGGATGTGGAACAGGCTGCCCAGGGAGGGGGTTGAGTCACCGACCCTGGATGTATTTTAAAAAAGGGTAGATTAAGTACTTATGGATATGGTTTAGCATAGGACAGGAATGGTTGGACATGATGATCTTAAAGGTCTTTTCCAACCTTGTGATTCTGTGCTATCTGCCTAAAGAAACTGTGTCAGTTCTGTTTGGACCGTAGAAAGATAAAGTTATTTCCTTGCTTTCCTGCGGTCTGTTTATCAGTCCTGATTCTAGTAGTGAAAGCTGCAGAGTCCTTCAGTGACAGTGCCTCCAAATGTAATTGGATTATAAAGAAAAAATAAAGGGGTTAAGGAAATTGTACCTCCCTTTGGCTATCAGCATCGCCTGGCGTGCTTTGGGTCATTTGGTGCAAGATGTTTGTGTAACTTCTGACTCGTCTGCATCCTTCATCTCCAGTTCAGTCTTCAGTTGCACCCAGAGCTGCTGTTGTGTGACGTTTCAAAGCAGTGCAAAAGGTCCTTTTAAGAAAAAAACAAACAAAAAACCCAAGTAACAAAACAAACCCCCAAACTCCATAACAAATAAAGACTAACTCCCAAACTTCTGCTGAAATTAACTGTCCCCTTTTTAAGAGAGGAAAAAGAAAAAGGAAATCCTTGAGAATGCTCCAAATTTGATAAACTGAGATTACAATTACAATTCCTGATTTTATGGAACCAGGATCTAATTAACAGTGAAGACGTGAAACCTCTTATTCAGGCTTTAGGTCAGGATTTAAAGTTAAAATCCTCTCAAGTTGACACTGGTACAATATTCTGGGAACAAAAGGGGGAATTTTACTGATCCCATGACTCAGCTGCATTTGCTAAAAGTATTAAGTGATCTCACTCGGCAATACTTGCCATGGAAATTCCATGTGGCTTCATGTGCCTAAGAACTTGAGTTGATGCTGTCGCTCAACTGGGTGGAAGAGACCATGTGTAGGTGTTTACCATTGCATAATAGAGAGAGGGAAAATGTTAGTCACCCACTTTTGTAAACTTCTATGTAAATATGGATTTAGACTCATGAGACCTGGAAAAGTTTATCATACCTGAAATTATTGTTTAAAATATTAAAAATAAAAAAATGTTGTTTCAGAGAGCTTCAGAATGGGACTGTGTATCTAGGGGTTAAATGGTGAATATATAAAACCTCTAGAGGGGTTGTGCAGACTCATGCTTCAGGTGTCCTAGTCTCTCCAACCTCATAAGAGCCTTTCTTCTGGGTCAGAGTTTAAGATGACCATCTTGTGGCATTTCTCAGAGGACTCTGACCCACCTCCCATTTGAAACAGAATCCCCACCTATATGGATAATATATCTAACCTGATCAGCTGATTTCTTTTCTGCTAGTCCTAGCAGTGGGCAGTTGTCTTCAGTGGATCTGACCAGTGAGAGGAAAAGGAGCACTTCTTGCACAGAAATCCTGCTTTGAGATGAGCCGAAGTGGCTGACCAGCTCGGAGCATGGACAGTGCTATCTTGGAGCATGACCACAGCAAGCATCATGAAAACCAGAAGAGAAAAGGCCCTGAACCTGTTGTCAGGAGCAGGAAACTGTCAGTGTTGCTGCAACCCTTGGAGGAAACATGCTGATACGTAAAGGTCTTGTTTCTTACCTATGTGAAAGCTGCTGTGAGGAGAGTTTGTCCTCATTTGCCATTTCAGTGCTTCAACTTCTTTCTTCCTTGTTCAAGTCAGTGCAATAACGAGCTATACAGCATGTGGAGCTGTTCAAACATGATTTGATTTTTAATGTGTTGTACAAATGTTGAATGTTACCCAGCTGATTTTGGCTGGTCTTGGATCAAAAGTGATTCTGTATTCATTATTTTTATCTGTCCTCCTGGACTGATGGACAACATAACCCCATTTCTGCATTGCAGCTGTTCTCTCCATCTCAGTATGTGTGTGTCAGGGGAACTGTAAAAACTCCTTTTTGGGTCTCTCAGGACAGAATTTTCATTCTTTTTCCAGTCCTACAAGATGATGATGGAGATAAGCAAGAAATAATTAAATAATTAGTTTCCATCTTTAGATGTAGGAAAGCAAGCTTTGAATGTGCTGCAGAGGTGAATCAAGTGGATGGAGATCTCCCATGTCCTGTGCAATATGCCTAACAAAGAAAACAGTTTGTCCATGTGATATGGTGTATCTGGTTTCATAAGAAAGTCGATCCTTGGTCTGAGAAACCCTTTCAAATGAAAGGTTTGATAAAAATATTATTGTCTCTTGTCAGGAAAAATTGATGCTTTCAAGTGGAAATAAAGTTGAAAGTTTGTCATTGTTTCTAATAAATGGTTCTTGTCCTCCTGTACCAAACTGAGTAGAAAAATGCCCTTTAAAATTAGCTGGAATTACTCGAGTCAGAAATCACTCTTCATAGAAGTTTTCATCAAAATAATACTAGTTGATGTCATCAGCACACTAAAGAGGAAGAAATGACCAGGTGGATGAAATGTGGGGCATGTGATACATACTATAGAAAAACCCAGAGCCACGTGTCTTGGGGGGAGAAGCTGGGGCTCCGGGGGTGGGGGTGGGGTGTGCAGATCTCTGCTCTGGGCTGTGAGACAGTTCTTGTCCCCAGGACTCTGTAGTTGAAGAGCTTTGACCAGAGATAAAATTGGGCTTATGTGCAGCAGTAACATAAATGTAAAGAGACCATTACCCCAAAGTCTGCTTCTTGGTGTCAAGCAGCATCTTCTGTGCTTTACCTTCTTCTCCTTGAAGCAATTGGAGGGCTTTTTTCTGTCCTTCCCCCCTGCCCTTCAGTTACCTGTATCTTGGAGTTGTCTTTGTTAAACCTTTTCCAGCATCAGTAGTACCTCCAAGTCCCCACATGGCCTTTTTCAGCACAGTATGAGAACTTGGTGCCTCTTACACTTGAGGGATTTATTTCATTGTGGTAACATTGGGCACCTGGTTTATGAATTGGCAACGTATTTTAAAAGACCTCTTGTTCCCCACCGCTCCTCCACTTGGGATGGCATTTAACTCAGCTGGTGTTTCTTGTCTGCTTGTTTTACTGTTAACAGTGACATTTCGTTAATGAAATGTGATTATTTTGGTTTTAACAGCACCTGAAATTTTAAGAGAACTGGATTCAGCTTAGTGCCTTTCCCTTCTCTTACATATCATACACGTTATGTGTGAAACCACGATCCACTGCAACTGTGGGTTCATAGACAGCCTTGGATGAGGCTTCCTGGGTTAAACAAACCCACTCTTAAATCTCAGGAAATTCAGCAGGACTCTGGCCCAGGCAACTGCACTGTGAAAAGAATCGGTTTCATCTGCAGTTTGCTGAGTAAAGAATCTAAGCCATTTATCAAAGGGTGTTTGATGTATGATGCTTATTTTTGGAAGCTGGCACACAGCACAGTGTTTTTCCCCTGTGTTTTATGGTCATTTACCTATTTAAAAATAACTGGGGTCTTACAGAGAACCAGTTAATGGTGCAGGATGAGGATGTACACTGAAGTTTTAGTTTTAATACCCCCAAATTAAACTGTACAGGAGCATTTAATGAATAAAAGGGCGAGTTTTTTGAGGGGTGAAAGCTGGGGTGTGAACTTGTATCTCGTTAAACGCTGTGGGCTGATGACCCAGTTCTAATTGCAGATGGGGGGAAATAGGAAAATCACTGGAGTTGGAATTCTGCCATTTTCCCAAATCATCAGTGTTGCAACATCTTAATAATGTCAATGTTGAATGGGTCAGATGTGCAGGAGCTTGTTTTGAAGCTGTTCCACCCTGCCTGCCAAAGTGGTCAGACTTGAAAACCCCATGTTCATATAGTGTCCTAATTAATGGGACAACCCATTACTCCCCCCCACCCCGACTTACAGCATTGGTTACGTGGCCAGAGAGAGATGTCAGAACTCCTTGGCCAGGTAAAATTGAATTTTCTTGGCTTGGTATTGACACCAAAACCAGTTCTTGGGCAGAACATTAACTTACCTCAAATATCTCAAGTTTTACATTGCCTTTCCAGAGCCATTCCTCCCTCTTTTTCATCTAGCACAGGCATCTCCTTCACGGTTGATGAATCAAAAGAGAGGAAGATGCCAAACCAGCAGAGTCTTGGCAGGCTGTTAACAGGGCTTCTGGGCTGCCCTGTAAAATGTGCTTACAGTAGATGCTCGCCTGTACCACGAGGCTTGGCACTGCTAGCTCTGGGCATGCTTCCAGCCTGCTGCCCATGGCTCCAAGAATCAGCGGGTGCTTGGCCTGTGGTCCCTCACGAAGGCATTGCATGGCTCTGAGTCTGGCTTGCTGGTTTGCCTTGCTGAGAAGGGTCATGATGCCCTGTGGTCGGTCTGTTTGGCTTTAGGCATTAACAACAGTACTTGTTGCTCAAAAAGCAGAGTCTGTGGAGTAACATCCCTCACAGAGTTAAATCTCATACTAGGTTTTGAATGTGCAGCACTTTTTCATCTCTGCCTCTACAGTGAAGATGCACTTCAAATTTCTGGGGGGTGTGTTCCTGGGAGAGAGGCCCTGGGGAGCACTGCCCCTTCCTCTGGCTGCAGTTTCGATGTTTTGTTGAGGTTAATAGTACTACTCAAGTGTATTTTCAGCACATATGTGAATGTGTTTGGGTCAAAATTATAAACCAAACACTCTTCTCCCTTCCTGAACCCCTAGATGCTCCATTTGTGTCCTGTAGGCAGAGTGATGCTGATTGTTTTGATTCTCACAAGGGAGATAAATCAATATCAATTGCTGTTAGAGTTGTATATAATTTTAACTTTTCTGTTATCTATTGATGTAACCAAATATTTCCATGGTTTTGCTCTGAACACTATAGTTGTCAATGTTTTTCTTTAACTGCTTCCATTTGGATGTACCAGAGAAACCTTTCCAATAGTCTAAAGTTTGTGAACTTGTTTACATGCACTCTGCTTTTCAGGTCAAATTTGGTTGGGCACCATGAACCCTCAGGTACCCATTGTGCCTGAAACCCAGCCCAAATTTAGTGACACCTTTAGGGTAGTTCAAACTTTGGGAGAAAGTGCATGCCTCTTCTGGTTTTACAAAAATAATTCATCTGTCACTAAGTACTGCAGCCATGTGCTAAGGTCATTCTTTTTCACAACTGGAAAAAGTCATCTTGGGTCAATTTATTTACTCAACTGTGGCCAGTAAATGGAATTACACTTCTATTTATTCACTGGCGTTAATCTTGAAAAGCTCAGTGCTCTCCAGCTTGCTTTAAGCATCAGTGTTTACTTACAGCCCTTCAACCCACATGAAAGATGTAGATGTACCCTTTGGGTACTTTTGTTTCAGGTTCAGACTGGTAATAAATAATTTCTTGGGTGGTTTGAAGACTAAGTCTCAAACAATAGATTGATTAGAAAGATCATTCCCATTGGGGAGTGCAAGTTGAGTTTTATTTACTACTTACTCATTCTGCAAGGTCTCTGGCCAGGAACAGGCAGACAATTACAATTACTGGGTTATTGGAAGATCCCACTTTAGCTTGAATATGTCCAGCTTCAAATACCCTTCCTTAAGAAGGACAGGTTAGTAGAGGAACAAAGTATTTTGGGAAGCAATAGGTTTTCCTTTCTCTGATGTTGCTAAACCAGACTTTCAGTAAACAGTAATTACTGGGATGTGTGCAGTGGTGTGAAAGCAGTTCTCCAGCCTGTGAAACAGTCCCTTCTGGGCTTAACGCTCAATAACTATCCCAGGCCTTTATTCCATTGCAGCATTGCTGTCAGTAGCCAAATTTGAATTTCTAGTATGGCCATCTAGGTGGCCATCCCTGGGTAGAGCTCTCTGCTTTTGATGAGTCTTCGATGGCAACTGTAAGAAAAGGGGAGGTAGTTGATTGCATCAGTATACTTTCATCTATATTAATCCTCTTAATAAACCCTGCTCTTCATTAGTAGTATCTTCAGCCCCATTTGGAAGAGTGTTTTCCTTTCAGCAATGCTCCATTGACGTCAGTAGTTAATCCTGACCTCCTGTGGTACAAGAGAACAGAACTGGACTTGCGGTACCACTCTCCAGTTTAAATCACAACAGAACCATTGCACTGCTGTGTCTGACTCTGAGCAATCACTATTTCCATAGTAAATGATCCATTTTTTTTCTGGGCAAGGGCAGTTACTCCTGCAACCTTTGCTTCTGTTGCGGTGTGGCTGAAAATCTCCCATGTTGCTGGGATCATAGAATCATAGAATGGCACGGGTTGGGAGGGACCCCAAGGATCACAGAGTTCCAACCCCCTGCCACAGGCAGGACCACCAACCTCCAGGTCTGGATCTACACAAGGTTCCCATCCAACCTGGCCTTGAACACTTCCAGGGACAGGACATCCACTACCTCTCTGGGCAGCCTGTTCCAGCACCTCACCACTCTCTCTGTAAAGTACTTCCCCCTAATATCTAATCTCAACCTTCCTTCCTTTAGTTTTAATCCATTCCCCCTTGTCCTGCCATTGTCTACCCTTTTAAAAAGTTGAATCCACTCTTGTTTCTCTGCTCCCTGGATGGTTGGCTTGGGAGCTCTGGGGCAACCTGGATTTCTCACCTAGCTTCTTCCATTACTACAAAATGTTATCTTAATGTCTGCCTGCTGCAGAGAGCTGAAGGTATTCATCTAGCCAGCTGGAGAGGTGCAGCAGAAATCCTCTCTCAATCTCCTGTACTGCAAATATAGGTGCTGCTGGGCATCACAGGAATAGGACAGTAGAATAGAGGATTTTTGACCTTTTAATCAAAAAAAGCTGTAAAGCTACTAGAGTATAATGTGTGTCAGGATCTGCCAAAAGATCTGTTGAAGACAAGACTTGAAGGCTGACTTTGAAGTGTGCTGATTAGTAGTAAAATTCCCGCTAGCACTAAAATGAGCTGCCAAGAAATGTGTCATGAAAATGTCTGTTTTAGAGAAAAAATATTTTTGATGATTTTTAAATTTTTTTTCTCTTTTAGGTTAAAGGAACTGTTGGGAATTAGCTAGAACCGTCCCTCAGATATGATCAAACCACGTTTCAACCTTCTGTTGGGTGAGCTAGATAGATTGACCTGTCTTCGTTCTTTCAGAAGAGGAGTTGTAGTATTGAATTTGTATTGATTTCCATTTTTGTTAGCAGACAGAAGAATTAATGTAATAGATAAATGCATCTTGGGCATGAGCTCACCATGCGTGCTTGCAGCCCTAAATACAAATATATCCTGGGCTGCATCAAAAGTAGCATGGTTGAGGGAGAGGACTCTCCTACTCTTGTGAGACCTCCTGGCATAGTATTTTGTGGTGTGGTTCTGGTGGAGGAGGGGACTGCAAGGGTGGCTGCTGCAAGAAGCAGCGAGAAGCTCTCTGCAGGCCCCACAGAGCAAACACCAGCTGGCTCAGGGCCGGAGTCATTGCTGACCAAGGCCGAGCCCATCAGCGATGGTCACAGCACTTCTGGGAATCACAGTGAGGAGAAAAAAACCTGAAAGGAACCACTTTTTGCCCCCAGAGAAGGGAGTGAGAAGATGTAAGAAACTGTGCAGACACCAAGGCCAGGGAAGAGGGGGAGGAGGTACCGCAGGTGCTGGAGAGAAAGATGCCCCTGCAGCCTGTGGAGAGACCCATGGTGGAGCGGGTGTCCCCCCGCAGCCCATGGAAAAGGCTGAGACCCCGCCTGCAGCCCGTGGAGAGTCCCCACACTGGAGCAGGGGATGCACAGAAGATGCTGTGACCCGTGTTGGAGCAAGCTTATGCCAGCACTTGCAGCCCGTGGAGAGAGACAGAGACACAGAGATGAGTGAGAGAGAGACCCATGCCAGAGCAGGTTTGCCGGTGTGGCTTGTGACTCTGTGGGGGACCAGGCTGGAGCAGTCTGGGCCTGAGAGACTGAGAGACATTCTATGATTTGTGACTGCACCCGTCTGTGACTAGCCCAGGGTGCTCAAAGCCCCATCCAGCCTGGCCTTGAACCCTGCCAGGGATCCAGGGGCAGCCACAGCTTCTCTGGGCACCCTGTGCCAGGACCTCACCACCCTCCTCAGGACGAATCTTTTCCTTATATCTCATCTAAATCTCCCCTCTTTCAACTAAATGCCATTCCCCCTTGTCCTATCAATACTCTGGACCGTGTCTCAAGATCCTACAAGATGCCACAGTCTACGTGAAAAATAATAATGTTAATGACTCCAAAGTCATCATCTTGGACATTTTTCATTATGCATGTGTTTGTGAAATTGCACTCTGCAAGGTGCTGGTGGCAGATGAGAGAAATAGTTGCAAATACTTACCTGCTAAACCAAAGTCCTGTGCAGTTCTTGGTTGAAATGGTGTGATTAAGTAGCACAAGATAATCTTTAACTGCAGGCAGAAAAGTATGTGATTATTAATTACTTACCAAAATTCTTAATTGGTAATTTTGTTGATACAAGTGGAAAAAACATGTCCTACAGACATTATGTATGGAGTCATGTGTTTTTATGAAAGAAATTCTGTTAAAAATTGTATTATTTTCAACTGGGCTCAAACTCCAGTGAGCTTGGTATGATTTGACATAACTAAATCATTGTTTCCAGGAAATAAAAACAAGTCATGTGGCTCAGAGACAGATCTTATGACAACACAAATGAAAGCAGATAGTATGAAACAAATTATTGGATTATTTCTTCAGGGCAAACCCATGACTTCCACAATGCTTTATTGCTCTTTTCAGACCAAAGTTATTTTACTGGTGCAGTTAAGATAAACCATGCAAACAAGAAAAATAGAAATGAAATGTAATGGTCTTTGCTCAGTTCTCTTGTACAGCAGTGAATTGTCCACTAGTAATTTTGTTTACCTACTATTGTACCAATAGTAGGTAAACAAAACTGAAAGTTGAAGGAGAAGCTGAGGCACCTATTGAGAGTTTTCTTTGCCATGATGTAAAGAAGTCTGAAACTTTAGTTTTCTTGCTTTTGTATTGAGATCATCTCGGCTTTCATTCAACTCAGTTTCTGTAAGGAATGAAGAAAGCATCAGTGGAACAAAAAAGCAAATTGGAAAACAGCATTCATGGCACATTTCATCTGAATTTCAACTTTTTTCTGGTCTCTTCCTGGGCTATTCAGTGAACATAAAGCCTTTCTTGCAGAACTATTGCTAGTGTAATAATTTTGCGTTGTTCCAGTTGTGTTTCTTCTCTGTTGGAAGGTAACTGAAAGACACAAAGTCTACTAGTTTTGAGGGAGCTTTTGCCCATGAAATATCCTGAGCAGGGTTGGTCTGTCTGCACGTTGTGTGACAGCAGCTTGTTGAGCAACTCCGAGATATTGCTGTCACCAAAATCACTGGATCATTCTTATGATTTTATTTTCTCAAGCAACACAATTCTCAGTGCATTAACTTTATATTTTTTACTGAGATGCTGTAAAGATAGGAAATGGTAGAAATGTTTGTGGATGAAAGATAATTCTTTGGCTTTATTACCAGATTTAAAGGTGTGTGCATGTATGTGCATGTATCAAAACATGTTATATAGCCTTTCTCTGTGCAGGAAAAAAAATAGATCTCTGTGCAATATCAATGCATGGAATAAATTCTTTTGTTTGTTAACATCTTTCTAGGTCTTTGAGTATTTAGAGCTATTAAAAATAAACCCCCGAACCAATGAAGTGAAATATCTCTGATAGGATTAAAATTTACCAATTTGTGGCCAGCAGCAAAGTTGTGATATCTGTTAGAGCATGCATGGCTGTAGCTACAGACTAATGGGAGTATTTGTTGTCTGCACTTGTCTAAGAGAAAGAGGAGGAAAAACATAAATTAACTTCTGTGCTTGAATATTTTTATCATCAAAGATACAGACAGGAGCTTCTGGGAAAGGCTGAGTTGAATGCAAGAAGTTTAACCTAAAGTTTGACTGAAGGATTTTAAAAATGGAAACCATGGGGAAGAATAAAAATATGGAAACATCATGGAAAAAGCCTGAAACCACCAACATTTTGCTTACAAAAGCATTGTAACCTTTGGAGAAAAAAAATATAAAAATTTAGGGGATTGCTGTTTTATTAACAACAAAAAAACCCAATTTTCTTGAGGGAGCAGAAGGATCTTCCAGCCCCTCTGAAATGGTCCATGAAAAGAATTGAAAGCAACTTCATTATGAGAAAAAGTTGGTGAAAACAATTCTTGTGTATCCTTTGCCAGCACTGATTTTGAGATGAAAATCTGACTTTGAATCTTCGTTCAACATTTTCCATGTCTGCAGTGTGAACCCATTAATATGTTTTCTTACCCTGTGGCTGCTTTTGCCACCATAGGAACTTTCTGATAGACTTTCAGATAGGCTGTGGTTTTAGTTTCTCTCCGTTCTCCTCTTGTTTATGCATGTGGGCTTGATACAGCACTAACAACCACCTCTGGAACATCTTCTGCTGGGTGGTAAGCTGAGCACCTTTGGAAATTGCCAGACACTCCATCATATCTCTTTGCTAACGCTGTGCAAAGCCAGAGACACGCCAAGGGCAGGGTGAGCATCCCTGTGGTAAGGGAATGGCGCCCAGTTAAAAGTTTGGGCTCCTTGAGTGACCTTGATAAACACGGTTTTTAAAAGTCAAAGTCATCTTGCTCAGCACATTCACACTTTCTCTTTCCTGACCAGACAGGCATTGAAGGTGCAAGTGTAATGGGCTTTGTCATTTTAGTGTCATAGATTTTCCCCCTTTTCCTCTGTGCTAGCACAGACCTGTGGGGAATTTGCAGTGTGAGCTCTGAGCTCTCCATCCTGTGAAGCACATCGTTTATTAGAGTCATCCAAATCCAGAAGTTATGTTTGGGTTTTGGGGCTTTTTTTGTGGCCTTTTTTTTGGTTGTTTTATTTTTAACCACAGGAATAAAGATGTGAAGGGATAATAAACACAAATTTCCATACGTGCCTTATTTATTGACCAGTTCCTAAACCAAAATGTCAGATTTTTCATTCCTGGGACCAAGGCATAACTGTAATTCTTCCCTTTGGAAATGAAAGTTCTGGAGAGGTATTGGAGATAGACATAGTCTAGGATCTTTTCCAGGTTATTCATGTCAATCATGTAACTACTTAAGAGGAATGCAGGGAATTTCTATTCTTTCCAGTACCACAATTCTCCATCTTGCCAAGCCCAGCTCTTCACAGGTAGAGTGTAGCAGAAAGCATGTGTGAGATTATTAAACACAGTCCACTTTCAATGGCGACTCTGTCGGTGCATGGTAATAATCCATGTTTGCTGCTAAGCAGCTCCTACACTACCCGAATATACCAGGAATAGCACTAACAGGCACCATCCCCTCTGTCAGGATTTGTAGAGACTATTCCGTGACATCAACAGCTCTTCTTGCCTTTATATTGGACAGAAAACGCTTCCATTGATGAGTCAAATGTTGCAGCCTGTAAAGTTGAGTCTCTTACCTTAAAATGATGCATTTATTTCACCATGTTTATCAAAGAACTTTCAACATACAAAAAGGAAAAAAACCCACCTCAGCTGAGCTGGGGAGTTTCCAGGTTTGACATCCTAAAATTGAATGATGGACCTTACATAAATATCAGGACAAATGATCATTTTTAATTTAATCTAAAACACAATACTGCTGGTATGAAATGTGTTGTAAACATAGCTGTGCTTTACTTTGAACTCCCAGAAACCTCTGATATCTGCAAATGGCTTTTTGTTTTCTGTAAATATTGACCTGTTTAGAGCAAGGATGATAAGGTAAAGACCCCAAGACGCATTTAGCTCAGGAAGAAATTTCATCCTCTTCCCCGGGACTCTCACATGTAGGTTATTGCCTTTTCCCACAGGGAAATTTGGAGGAAATGGATACATTTACACATGGAGAAATTAGCAGTGGAGGGCTTTCCTCTGAATTTGTCAGGGGCCCTTCTGGCCCGGCCTCAGCTTTATGACTCATGAGCAAATTGTCCACCTACTGCAGGGATGAGCCTGTTCTTCCCCTGAGGCATAATTGCATTTTTCTCCCACAGACAGTTGCGTGCACTGTGTTTACCTGTGATGCCATGGGTGTGGGCCAGCTGAGGGAGAGGGAAGAGGAACTAAGTCCTGGGTCATCTGCACAAGAAGCTATACATCCAGTAGGTATGGATTAGTTAGTTTTTGGTGTGGATGTTGTCTAATATGAATCATGCATCTTATTTCTGTGTCCTGAGTGATGATTAAAACATTTAAAAATGTGACAGAACAGTTTGAATAAAACCAAAGCTCTACTCTGAAATTCCACCTTTTATGGGAAAAGTGTAGGATTTTTCTTTTCTCAATTTGTGAATATTTTTATAAACAATTTATGAAAACAGTAATTCTACAATCTCCCCATGAAAGCCTTTATTTTCAGATTTTCTGAAAATTAATACCAAAATTCAACTTTCATACCTGTGTTCAGTAAGGATATTTTTCCTAATATCCAATGTAAACTTCCCCTGATGCAACTTCAGACAGTTTCCCCTTGTCCTGTCACTAGCTACCAGGGAGAAGAGACCAACCCACACCTCGCTACAACCACCTTTTATGTAGTTGTAGAGAGCGATGAGGTATCTCCTCAGTCTCCTTTTACCCAGGCTAAACAATCCCAGGTCCCTTAAATGCTCCTCATAAGATTTGTCTTCTAAACCCTTCACCAGCTTTGTAGCCCTTCTCTGGACATGCTTAAGCATCTCAATGTCCATCCTGTAGTGAGGGGCTCAAAACTGAACACAGTACTGCAGGTGTAGCCTCACCAGCACTGAGGAAGGGGAAGGATTACTTCCCTACCTCTGCTGGCTGCACTCTTCTGATGCAGGCCAGTATGCTACTGGTGTTCTTGGCCACCAAGAAGTGATTTCTTCTTTGTTCCAGGCCCTTCCCCCATGGAGTAATTGATACCCATTTTGTACCTGTCTGACTGAAGACTTAAATTTAGTCAAAGTGTGTCTAATCTTAAAAAAAAACCCACCCCACACACCCTTTCTAATAAATCCACAGCCATTCTCCCCTCCACCTGCGACACGTTCTTCTCTTAGTATCAAGACACGATTTTGCTCATTTGCCTCTGGCACTAAATGTACTCCCAGAAAATCACCTTCTCTTAAATTATTTTCCTAGGTTTTTTTCTGTGCTATTGGGGATTTTACGAAATCCTCTTTCCTTGAGGCTGTCTGTTGTGGTGTAAGATATAATCATGTATTAGGGAAAAAATGTTGAAAGAAAATTGCTTGGGGAGAATAATGGAAACATCTTTTTGTCTTAGCAAGGTAATGCACGATTTTGCTCTTACATGTGTAAAATGGCTGCATCAGCAATACATGTTATGGTGTTGGGGTTGTACTAAGATATGTTAGAAATGGTTTGTTTTCATTAGAAATAAGAGGTGTTGTGAATTTCTCTTCTTATTAGCTGATTTCTCTTTAGGGGAAAATGTCAGTGTGACTTGATTAAATTAACACTCTTGGGGCAATTTCTGACTGTGAACTTTTCTCAGAAAAATCATCCATGTGTCCTGATCATCTGGAACCCTGAACCCTAAATTTGGCATGTGCTAGTTTTGCTGGCGAACCATTAATTAAGCAAACCTTAATTATATTTAGCAAAACCATGAAAAGCCAATCACAAAGATATAGACAAGTATCTATTTCATTACTATTCTGGATAACAGCTTGGGAACATAGAAATCTTGAAAATGTAGAAATATTTTAGCTATAAAACACCTCTCCAAAACTCTTGGGGAGATTGACTGGAAGGAAGCATCCATAACTAAATGAATGCTATTATAGGTATAGAAAATTATTACTTAAATTATTTTAAAAATTAATTTGAGGTGTAAGGAGAAAACGTATCTGTGCAATGTTTGTGAACACTTCATCAAATAATACAGTTTTGTGGGAACAAGAAAGAAAAACTTACCTACATCCTTCTGCTCTAGAGAGTTTAAGAGTAGTATCTTCATGTTTACAATCTGAAGCACAAAACAAGCCTTACACTGTCCTAAGAAGTGATTCAGAAACAAATAATAATGCCCACCTCAGACACAGGTATTTGACATTGTATATATTTTAGCTATAAGATCTTTCTAAGCTTAAACATATCTTTATTTTACTGGTACTTCAAAGGACCAGAATGCTGTAATGGATGAAAATAACATTATTATAAGAAGTCTTCTCCATTGTGTATGTGAAGGCAAATGGTCATGTTTCCAGTGATGCATCAGAGGCTACAGCTTTCAGTCTTGGTATGCAGCTGCCAGGTAGGGCTGGGCTGAACTGTATTTGTTTGTAACAGTGCAAAAGTGAATCCATTTTATTTTCATGGTATAGAAGGACTGGTGACTTCATTAAAGCACAGATAAGGATAATTTGTGGAGTTCCAATAAATATTCATTGTTGCATGCCTACCTCCTAGATAATGAGTTAAATGAAGCAAGAGTTGCATTTGTGTGACAAAAGCCAAATATTTCTTTATTCTTAATTGTTTGAATTCCTTGTAAGCTTGTCAAAAGTCCCCTCTGTAATAGTATCTTATTCATCAACTTTAATGTTCTTGGGAGAAGCCTTCTCCATGGGATAGCTCTGTGTATTTCCATGTGGAGTTGGGACTAAACGTCAGTCTGGGAGTGCCTGTGTGTCACCCTTATCTGTGGAGCTCCTGGACCAGCCTGAACTGGATGCCTTACATTTGAGGGAAATGGATCCCATGTCCTTGCCCTTTCTGTGTACTGTGACACATACTAGTACACAGAGGAGGTGTCAGATGTCCTCCCATGAATCATGTTTGACTGCTCTTGCCCAAGACCTGGCACCGCAGTGCCCCTGGGTGGTTTTTTGGCTGCCCCAGGATGGGGACCAAGTGCAGAGGAGATAATTTTCTTTGCAATGGCCATTTCTGCAGTTTTCCAAAATACATCAGCTAAGTTCCCCAAGAGCTAAAAAGCATTTATGCTTCCAGTGAATTCAAGATACAGAAGACCCTGGCTCTTCCAGAGGACATCTGAGTATCTCTTTCCCCTCCCTTGCAGCAGTATGGCATGAACACAGGATCCTGCTGTTTTGTTTTGTGGGGGACATGTGCCCTGCTTTGCTTTCTCTTTGGCCATGATGTTTTGCATCCTTCCTCCAAAACACAAAGTTGAGTTCATATTCTCCATCTCTGCTTCCCAGATATGAAGGAAAACATCCTGCCCCCTGAATGCTTCACTCAAACCTGTGTTTCTACCTTTCTTTCAGGAGCTACTTTCCATACTAGCTCTATGCTTCACTTTTACTATAAGCATTTGGAAATCTCACTGGATAGAAGTGGAAAACTTTTCTGTTCTTGTTGCTAAAAGTAATTGCCAGCATGCCATTGCAGGTTGACATGTCTTTCTCATTTTTGGTGGGTTTGATTTAATGATATCTACATTACTCATGGTTTCTTTCTTTTTCACTCCAAAAGTGAACTGCAAAACATATTTTTTTTTTCCCCTAGAGAAGACCTCAGTAACCTTGGAAATATGCAACATACCAGCTCCTTTCAGCATATTTGTGTACAGATGTGCAGTGTATATATAATTTATGTTGATGCCCTTGACATAATCTAAGTACCTTCAGCAGTGGCTGGTTAGTGTGTGATTCCCTGTCATGCTATGCCCAAGACTATTCTTAATCCCTTTACTTCAAGATGGAGGTGTTAGCCACTCACCAGTCCTCAAGAGATTGCTCTCAAAGTTGTGAAAATTCCAGCTAGTGTTCCAATAATTATCTTTTTTTTCTTTCTGTGCCTTCCAGAGAACATTATGTTGAAATGATGTGTTTACAATTACAAAGAGTTTTTTGGGCTTTTTTTGTTAAACCATTTTCCACTTCTTAGATAGACTTTATTTTCCATTTCTAGTTCATGTTACAAGGTCCAGCCCTCTGACTGGGAGCTCCTCAGCAGAGATCATAACATTCATGTGTCACCATTTAGTGAGAGAGACTGAGAACAGCAAGGGATTCAAAAGAAATAAATAGACCTCTTCTGAACACTTGGAATGGTGAAAAGTGAAGGCTTATCCACCATCATGGGTTTGTGTTTTCAAATCTTTTATTCCTTTAGGAAGAAAATATTTGTAGAGGATAACACTTCAGGTTACACATTTTTACTGGAACTTTACTCAGTCACTGTGTGGGACATTAGGCTCTCACAGTGTGAAGACTGTGACATTAATCCACTGAGTGTAGAGAGCTCCCATTTAAGCATAAGTTTTCTCCATCCCTCTGGTAGTATGATTTATACTGCAATGAGAAACTCATAGAAGAAAGACTTAGAAAAAAAGAAGATTGGGTGTTGTTGATTTTGCAAGACTGCATGCCATGGCCATGAGTTCTGGTTACTTCTTCCTCCCTGTACTGTGGTCACCCAGTGCTCTGCCCCTTAGTTTCATCTATGTTAGTGAATATAATCTATTATGGGTATCCTAAATAGTTGCAATACCTCATTTGATTTTATTCACACTGTAATTCTCATGATGTTCATTTTATTATCTCCCAATTAATCTACTTTGGAGTCAGTACTTCAATCATCTTGTTAAAATTGTATGTATTATACTAAAATAATTAAAAACCACATTGTTCTTTCTTATGCTAAATATATGCTTAATATCTTAGGCATATTATAACACCTAGAAAGTAGATTCTCTGCATCTATGCATGTTAAAATAATTAAATCCCCACCACGAGCCATAGTTTGATTTCTATAAAAGCTTTTTGGATTTAATGATAGTCTACAGGTTGATGGCAATAACATTTTCTTTGCAGTACTCAGTATAGTATGAACCATAAATAGTCATTAAAAGGTAATCCTTTTGGTGGAGAAAAGGTGTAATTAGTTCAATGTCTGTTTCACGAATTAGGCAATATTTTATTGTTGTTATCAGGATATACCTTCTATAGGAGCAGATGTACGTTTTTTTTTTGTCTTAAGTTAATGATCAAAATGTCCTTGAAATCCACTTTGTGCTTATTTGGGACACTAAGACTGTTGGTTTTTTTAGACTGTGAAAACTCCTCGTGCTGCTTCCTTTATCCAGAAGTGGAGGAGTAACTCTTTTATTAGAAATGCAGTGATAACATGATGACTAGTCAAAGCATGAGATTTTATTTTCAGGAATTAATTCCTTTTTATTACCTTTAGCATCTCGTGTAATATTGCTTTGGGGTGCAACAAAAATGCCACTCAGGATTACTCAAAGACATTATTTTAATGGCTATCTTAAATTAATGAAAATGGAAAGAAGGAAAAAGTAAATTCTCTTGTAGATTTTAGTATTTAAAAGGAAAAAGTGCTCATTTTTACTAATGCTACAGGGTCTCCATTGTGCAAGCTTTATTCTTTCAAAGGTTATGCTTCTGGAAATTTTTGTGAGTCTTATAATTTCTCTACTGTAGTTATTTGTAGCTAGATGTTATGGATAGTAATTTTTTTTCCTGTAGCTTCTCCATGTAAATAAAAATCCCTACTTATGTTCCATAGTACCGTGCTACAATACTTCATAGTAGCACACTACTTAATGACTTCAGTCATTAAGTTATACCTCGTAATCCCTATAGACCAGGAAATTAAAATGTCAGAAGCCAACAGACTTTTATAATTGTAGTTTTTACACCGATGCTTAACTGTTAGGAGGCAAAAATCATTCCCAAGAATACTGGGTTAGAATTATTATGGTTGGAATTTGTTTGTAGGGTGCTGCTTTGTCTTAGCCAAAACTGTGTCCAAACTTTCAGCTTGGTAAATGCAGGTGACTGAGATTCAGTGCAAGGGAATAATTTCCTAGTAGTAATGTGGCTGATGAAAACAGCATCACCCTGAAGTCTGAAATAAGTGGAAATGGGGTGAGGTAGACAAGTACCAAGTCCAAGGTATGCCTTTAGGGAATAGTGGTTGTTTCTTGAACTCAGCTTATCTTGATGTGAAGGACTGTCCCATCACAAGATCAACATGGACCCTCATTCCACTGCTGTCAAGAAGCTGAATGGTCTCCTAAATCTCCTAAACAGAAGTCTTTCAAAAGCACAGGGAGAGTTAATCCCCAGGTATGTGGTATATGTAAAACCTCATCTAGGATGTAGTATCCCAAACTGAGTAAAGATGGATAAACTAACATGTATCCTGAGTGACTAATTGTGATCTGAGAAATGAGTCACCTCTTTTCATTAAGAAACTGAAGGTTCTTTGTTTATTTGGATGACAAAGGGAAGGTTGAAATTATATTTGTTGCTGTAATACACTGGGGAAAGAAATGCTGGAACAGGGAAATAGCTATCAGAGCTACAGGAGAGTTTCAACATAGTCACACATAGATATATGTTCAGACTGGACATTAGAGAAAGGTTTCTAATCATCACTGAATCAAAGTCAGGAAGGACTGAAAAAGGACTTGGAAAGTCCAAGAGGAACAAATAGCCAAGGGAGAGGAGAGGAGAAGAGAGGAGAGGAGAGGAGAGGAGAGGAGAAGAGAGGAGAGGAGAGGAGAGGAGAGGAGGGGAGGGGAGGGGAGGGGAGGGGAGGGGAGGGGAGGAGAGGAGAGGAGAGGAGAGGAGAGGAGAGGAGAGGAAAGGAGAGGAGAGGAGAGGAGAGGAGGGGAGGGGAGGGGAGGGGAGGGGAGGGGAGGGGAGGGGAGGGGAGGGGAGGGGAGGGGAGAGGAGAGGAGAGGAGAGGAGAGGAGAGGAGAGGAGAGGAGAGGAGAGGAGAGGAGAGGAGAGGAGAGGAGAGGAGGGGAGCATAGGCAGTTGCCTGCAGTGCTGGGTGATGGCATTTCATAGCTCCAAACATCTTCTTAATGCTGTGTTCCCTCTTTGGATATTTATATAGGTCTTCAAACCACATATTAGCTACATTGTGATTAATCTCTTAATATCATTATATCTTATATAGATGTTTATATTATATATATATTTAGAAAGAAGCTGTATTTTTTTCATCTGAGACTGGTAAGCACACAATGGGACAAATTGCCTTTGGGAATTGTCTGAGTTTAATGACAGGATACTTGAACTCTAAGTGAAGAGGTGCTGTTCAAATTCTTCCATGGACGACTCACTCATCCTACCTTTTACTAGCCAGATCACAGAGTCCTTTGTAAACATTGAGTATAGGTTATCCAATAGCAGCTTTTATAACTTTTAATAATCTTAACACAGTATAAATGACTTAAGCATTTAGGTCTGAGGGCATTATAACCTTGCATTAGGAGAGGAAAATAACTAATTTATGTTCTTGAACTGGTTTAGGACAGTAACTGGTTTTCTGATAAACAGAAATACAGGATAGTGGAAATATGATCTGAAAAGTGGTATTTTATGCTTGGTGGTTTCATGGTGGATGCAGAAATGCCATTGCCAGGATGGACCTCTGTTTCATGCTTGCAGCTGGTGATGCCATCTCTTGGATAGTCATCTAGTAAAGCTGACAATGTTGTCTTCACCTTTCCCTCTTCTTCTGTGGCATGCCTAGACATAGCAGAAGTTATCAGGAGTTTAGCACAGCATGCTTGTCTTTAGGGCTGACTCCCATTTGGTAAGCTTTCTTGGCATCATTTTGTAGCTGCAGAACCAGTCAGAAAGTCCTGGCACCCTGGAGACCATGACAGAGATGTCATTGAAGAGGGATCACCTCTGTGAGCCACTATTGCCTTTGCATATCACACATTTTGCAAAGGTGTAGAGCAGTAAAAGGGGGTTTACTTCTGAGGAAGGTGTTCCCAGCCATTATGGACCAATACATGGAAAGACCTCTAACATCCATCCTTACTCATAAATGCACAGTGCTTTGGATTTACATTTAACAACCCTCATGAAAGTCACCAAATTTGTTAACATAGAAGAAAAAAGGAGCAGTAGATAGTGTAGCCCCATTAAATGAAGGTTTGTGCTCATCTTAAGGTATTTCCTAGGTGTCTTCTCCCAGCTGGGAAAGTTTTCCTGTTCTGTATTTCTTTGTTTATATCTTGGCTCAAGTGATCCAAAATGGGTGATTACTGGATGGTGCACCTCTCCTACGAGACAGGCTGAGAGAGTAGGGCTTCTTCAGCTTGTAGAAGAGAATGGTCTGGGGAGACCTTACAGCAGCCTTACAGTACCTAAAGGGGCTACAGGAAAGACAGAGACAGACTTTTTAGCAGGGCATGTAGTGACAGGACAAGGCATAATGTTTTTAAACTGAAAGATGGTAGATTTAGATTAGATATTAGGAAGAAATTCTTCCATGTGAGAGTGGTGAGGCCCTGGCACAGGGTGCCCAGAGAAGCTGTGGCTGCCCCTGGATCCCTGGCAAGGTTCAAGGCCAGGTTGGATGGGGCTTTGGGCACCCTGGGCTAGTGGAGGGTGTCCCTGTTCATGGCAGGGGGTTGGGACTAGATGATCTTTAAAATTCGTTCCAACCCAAAGCATTCATATATGATTCATCCTATAATAATTCTCTTGGTTACTTGAGAAACCCATCACTCTTCTTTGCTGCCACCTCCTGTTGCAATGAAGGGAACGCTGTTTAGAAGAGGGGCTATTTTCAGTATGAAAGTGTTAATTTGATGGTGAAGTCTGCTTACCACTCTGCTGCACGTACAGACTTTCTACTACCACATCGACTCTTACACAGCTGGTACAATTGGTGTTGGCAGGGCATTATGAACACAATCCAGACCAGGCACAACCGTCTCCAAAACACTTCATGGCTACTTGTTTTTCTTTCTCTAGAAGTAAATAGAGCATATTAAATAGACTTCAGCCTGATGCTTGTGGGACTGGGATGATGAGGAACCTGTGGTCCAAGGACTAAAATGTGTGACATGCACAGGGAAGAAACAGGCCTGGGAAGGGAGTGGCGAGAGAGGAGAAAAAGCCAAGTGATAAACAAGACTGAATGGGGACTGAAGGGAAGAACTGTGCACAGAGTTAAAAGGGAGGGTGTCCCTACTCTGAAACATTAAAGGGGATGTTGGAAACTTTTGAACCATGGAAAATGCAGTTTAATTTAATGAAAACTTAATTTCAGAAGCTCTTCCACTTTTTTTTTTTTTTTTTCCCTTGAGCCTATTTCATCTTCTGGGCTGTTTTACTTCCAGTCTTTTCTCTCTTGCTTTCTAATGATTTGAATACCTTTCTTTTTCGCTCACTTGCTACTGATGGCTCACCTACTACTCTTTTTCCTCTCTTTTGTATTCACTCGTCTCTCCTTTTCAGGAGATTCTGCTTAACAGGCCAGAGTTTGTGTTTTTTCTTGTTGTCTCTTGCCCAAAGAGAACCCAAAGGAAGAATTTAAAATCTCTTTTACACATACAGTTGTCATTGGACAACCCAGCTGGTGGCTTCAGCTGGGTCATGCTTATATTAAACTGACAGACTTGATGATCAGCCAGTTAAATGATTCTATGATTCTATGGTTACAGTTCTTTGTTGGAGGTCATGCAAGCTACACAGGCAAAATTCTTTTGTTGTAGTGTCCTGGTTAGCTGGGATAGAGCTAATTGTCTTCCTAGCTGGTGTAGTGCTGTGGATTGGATTTGGGATGACGATAATGTTGACAACACACTGATGGTTTTAGTTGTTGGCAAGCAGTCAAAGACTTTTCACCCAAGGATCATAGAGCTCCAACCCCCCTGCCACAGGCAGGGCCACCAACCTCAGGCCTGAATCTACACAAGGTTGCCCAAAGCCCCATCCAACCTGGCCTTGAACACCGCCAGGGATGGGGCATCCACTAACTCTCTGGGCAGCCAGTTCCAGCACCTCACCATATCATCACCATATCATCATCATCTTCCTTTTCTGTCTTATTAAACTGCCTTTATCTCAACCCATGAGTTTTACCTTTTTCTTTTCAATTCTCTCCCCCATTGTGTTGTGGGGCAGGTTATGAACAAATGGTTGTGTGGTTGTTTTAGCTGTCTGCCAGGTTAAAGCACCACACATGGTGAATAAACCAGCAACTCCAGTGAAGACTGGTGTGAGATCCTGAGAATCTGGTGCATAATAGGTAGTCCTCTTCCTCTGTGGTTGTAAAAAGAAATATGATTTGCTCTTACATGAACTCTTGTGTCAGCATACTGCTCCTCTTTTTGGCAGCAATGCTATGTTTGATGAATATTTATTCTTGAATGTTCTGTCACCTGTGTTATGCAACTTTTTAGGGCTGTATGTTAGGGGATAAATCAACTGAGGTGTATAAAAAATACTCATCTGTTTCTTTCCTCAGTTTCACCCAGGAGTGAAGATAAAATCTGGACCCAGGAGTGAAGATAAAACAGTGTTGCTTCAAGGTTAGGGGGTTTCATCAGTAGTTTCAACTCATCAATCCTTCTCTAGCTATTGACTTAAGAAGGAGGTAGTCATATAAGTAGGTAAACATATACCAACCAGCAAGCTGCCAGTGAGTTAAAAACCCAAACAAACAGGAGCCAAAGTGAGAACCACAAAGTTAAATTATTATCTCTGAGGGATGGTGTTGGAGCACTGGTAAGTAAGCAGAGACTTATTTCTCTGATGTGTTGCATGAAATCTTATTGAAACCACAGACTACAACCACCAGCATAAGTTACTTAGTTTAACAAAACTGAAATAACAAGGACGTTTGTAGCTTAATAATGGCAGATACAAACCCAGGTACGTATCTCCAGCTAAAGACACATGGGAAGGGAGTTGCTCTGTTGTGGAACTTTGGAGGTTTCCTTGCTGGGGAGACAGTGATTGTTTTGGAGAGAAGGCAGGGAGAGGATTTTTCTGATTGAAGTTGGTAAAATGCTTGGGAGCTGAGAATAGGGACCTTATTTTTAATCCCGTTTTATTCTCTGTGTGTAGGGAGTAAGATTCGTGTTCCTTATGGTCAAAGCTTTGCTCGAGATACACCTGACTAGAAACTTCTCTTTGCCACAGAGCACTGCTCATGGGAAAGGAGGTCAAGCAGTTGCTGTTGATCATTCTGCAGGGATTAATTGGGCTGTGTAACTTAGACCACAATAATTAGCAGCTCTGTGCCCCATTATCACTTGTGCTAAGTCATGCAGTCATGAAGGATGTCAGATCAGGAAAGCATGGACATGTGTGTGTGCATACACATTCTCACAAGCAAACAAGACCAGTGGAACCTTTTGTTTATGATTGTGAACTGATCAGGGTTGGATCAGCTAACCTAAGCCTCCTGAGATCAAACATCCACAAAAAATGGTAGCAATATATAAAAAAATTTTATGTGGGAAAATTGGTTTTGGTCTTTAGTCCTAGTTTGAGCTCTCCATGGAAGACACTGTTTCTTTTCTGCAAATGCCAAACTGATCTATAACTCTACATAAGTCAAAGCATCCTCATTTCTATTAGCCACTAAGCTATGTTACTGACCTTCGAAAACTCCAACCATCTCAACCAACCATTAGTTCTAATACTAGTCGAGAATTCAGTGCCTGAGCTTATGGTTAATTGTCTTAACTAAATAATGGTACCTCAGTATTGAATAAGCTGTTTCAATAAACAATTAATACACAGTGTTCTTAAAGCAGTTTTAAACATTATTGAGTTTTACAATCTCCTTTAAGTGGAGAGAAATTGAGAAGCTGAAGTTTGTCTAATATACTGGAAAATTAAAAAAGCCCCACAAACTAACAAGGAAAAACCCAAGTATCCTTTTCCCTTTTTTAATTTGCAATGAAGATAAGGAGAAACTATATGGGAAAATGATGGATTTGGGGTGATTCAGACTCATGATTATTCCCCTTCTTAAGGTTGTCACCGGTGTATTTAATTATTAGATGCAGGCAGAATAAGATGTTTGGAGTACTTTTCCCTTCCCTTCCCTTCCCTTGAAAAAATACAGCAAGAAGTTGCTGCACTTTCTAGCAATGAAAAGACAAAATCATTGCTGAAATTGCTGGAGGGTCTTTGGCTTCAAATTCAGAAGAAATTTTTCCATCAAAGGAAACACTTAAAGGGACTGTTTTATTTTACTTTTTTGCAAAGAAGAGTGTCGAAATGAAGTGTGAACTATTAAAGCAGTTGAGATTCAATCAGGCAAATTCCTTGTTTCACACGCAGCTAGAATTGCAGTTGGATCTATTGTCATTAATGTACAACCCCCCCCCCCCCGAGGTTAATCTCAGTCAACAAATGTGATTCCTTTTTTGAACTCATGGCTTGAAGTAGAGAAATATATGCTGCAAGTAGACATAGATCAATCTAATACTCTTTTGGACTTCACAATAGTTACTTGGTATACGAGTTGTTTTCATAAGTGGATATAGGCTCAGAACAAGAGGAGTAAGGAATCTGAAAAGTTATCTAGTCTCTTTCTTCCCCTAACCCTTCCAAAACCATTTCTAGTAGGTGTCAGTCCAAGCTTGTTGCTTTTTTGTCTTTTTTCTGATGTCTTGCATGAACCTCTTCTGTTGAAATGTTAGCTCCATTCCCATCTTGTTCTTTCTAACATAGGTAGGAAACAACCTTACTCATCTTCTAAACATTTTCCACTGTTCAGGTATCTCACTTGAATAGTTTCTATTTCAGATTAAACAACTAATTTTTTAATATATATTTTCTTGTGCTGTTTCTCCCCCACTTCACAGGTCCACTTATTTTGTTGCACTTTTCTTGACTTTATGAAGATGCATTTCTTATTTGGAATGTGGGAACTCCTGATACTTACCAGCCTACTGACCCAAATAGGTAATATGTACAGCTTGTCAAATTAGTGAGCTTTTTACAGTTTCAAATAAATATAAACAAATAACCAGTTTTTAGCTTGTTTTTCCTCTTATTCTTCATCCACTAATGGGTATCTTCCCTTTTCTCTCCAAAACAACCATGCTACATTCTTTCCATGCCTCTTAACCTTAAGAGATACCAAAAGAGAAATATTGTACACAGAAATACTGTGTTTCTGTTGTCTGGTGAGGCACTAAAAAAAAGTTGATGTCCTCATTAGCCTCTATCAGTGGCACAGGTCATGGTTCTGCCTCTTTTCTTTACTGAGTCTTGTGGTTCTGCATCTTTTTAATAGATGTTCTTACTGATTTTTCAAAGCACTAAAAAAGACATAATTAGAGATTTCTAATAATTTCTGTTTTTGAAGGGAATTAATAAACGCAAAAGTTATTGGGGAAAACTTTGGCAGTGTAATTATCTGGTCCTCATTTCCTTAAGAAACTGAGAAACGAGTCAACTGCTTAATTTTCATTCAGTTTTCAGTATTAAGGTATATTTTAAGAGATGATGGAATTAAATGGTCTCTTCAGCCAGGTGACAGGTGATAGGACAAGGGGAATGGCATGAAGCTGTGCCAGGGCAGGTTTAGGTTGGATGTTAGAAAAAATTTTTTTACTGAAAGAGTTGTCAGGGCCTGGAACAGGCTGCCCAGGGAGGGGGTTGAGTCACCTTCCCTGGATGTGTTCAAAAAAAGCGTAGATGAGGAACTTAAGGATATGACTTAGTTTAGGATGAGAATGGTTGGACTTGATGATCTTAAAGGTCTTTTCCAACCTTGTGATTCTGTGATTCTGTGATTTAGGAAGTATTTAACTTAAGAAAATTTGTCAACATTTTAAGAAAGCTACCTTTTTTCTTTATTTACCCTTGTTCCTCTTTAGAATGATTCCATGATGAAAGTGTTGTTTTCTGTTAATTTTTCATGATTAAAGATAAAAAGCATATAGATATTTAAATTTTGATGTTCAATATTTCATCATCTCTTGTTAGGTGAGATGAACCTTACCGGTGTGTATAATTATTTTCATAGTTCATAGAATAAAGTCTAGAAGTATGTTCACCTGTACATGGTGGGCTGTTTCATTTTATTTGGCTGTCTCTTTGCTTTGTAACTTTCATGTTCCTCCTCTTGGGAGACTGGGGACCATAGGCCAAAACCAGAAGATCCCAAGGTGTCAGCGTTGTCTGAGACAGGACTTTTTTGAAGTGTGACAAACCCAGATGGCCTGAGTGAGCTGTCAGAAGGTGGCCTAATTTAATGTTGTCTTTGGCAAGTTCTGCAGACCCAGAGGACAGACTTAGCAGCTTGATTGATCACACATATTTCTTTATGCCTTAGTAAGGGAAAAATGTCCCTACATGCATGCATGCTAAAGGACACTGCTTATGTTTGCAGCGGAGGTTGGTACAACTTGTTTTGGAGGGCAAATTAGAACCAGGACTAATTTTAAACCTTGTTCTCTAGTCCTAGAAAACTTTCATTCTTAGCGGTCAACTCACTTGACTACTCTCAGCTTCACATTTTGTGTGAGATGAAATAGCCTCTGGTGATAATGAGACCCCAACTCTGTTTCTCTGCAGTACCTGGTATGAGCTTGCATGGTTTAACCCCAGCCAGTAGTAAGTAAGGACCATGCAGCCACTTTCTCACCCCTCCCCAGGATAAAATAACCTCGTGGGTTGAGATAAAGACAGTTTAATTGGTTTAAAAAGGAAGATAATAATAACAACAATAAAAATCATAAGAAAAATATATAAACCAAATGATGTACAAATGCAATTGCTCACCACCTGCAGGAAAAAAAAGCCACCAAACTGTTGCCCAGTCTGCTTCTGAGAAGCAATTCCACCTCCCCTGTATCTTCCCCAGTTATATACAGAGCATGACGTTACATTGCGTGGAATATCCCTTTGGCCAGTCTGGGCCAGATGTCCTGGTTAGGCTTCCCCAGCTTCTTGAGCATCTGGCAGGGCATGAGAAGTTGCAAAGTCCTTGACTTAGTGTAAATAATGCAAGTAACCAGCAACAACTAAAACCATCAGTGTGTTACCAATGTCATCCTCATATTAACAGCAAAACACAGCACTATACTGGCTAGTAGCTAGAAAAATGACTTTATTCCAGCTGAAACCAGGACAGAGATTAGGTAGATCCTATCCCACAGCATCTCAAAGCAGCTAAGAGGTGTTTGGACAACTCATCTGAGCAATGTTGGTCTAGGTGCAAGGAAGAAAGGAATTGGGAGTCAGGAAACAAAGAAGAGTATAGAAAAAAATTTTGAAGACGGTTGTCTGCAACAGCATGAGCACAAACATAGGCAGAAAAGAGAAGAGAAGGGCTTTGAGGAATTCTCCATAACTAGATATAGTGAAACATGTGGCCCTGCAAGACCAGTTGGTGGTGGAGCAGTGGAGATAGCCATTTTGCACAGTGTGAGAAACTCATACGCCCATAAAAGGATTTATTTTCAGATAGAAAGGGTTTTATTTCTCTTGAGAATTGTGTGGTAAGAAGAATGAGGGTTTTTTCTGGAGAGAGCAGAAGAAAAGGGATATATTTTATTTTCCTACCTGACTCAAGCTCTCTGTCCAAAAGAAATGGTACTACAAGCAGCTACCTACAATATGTACAGAGAGAGATATGTGTTTTGATGAAGAAAATATGCTGGAGTTTTCATATTCCAATTCCCCTGCAACTTCTCAAGAACCTGCAGGTAGCTAATTCATAACTTAAAAGTTGAATCATTTGCTAGTGAGAAGGGCTACAGTTGGCCATCTCTTGACAAATAATAGTGGTAATTTGGATGCAAATAGTCATGTTTTGAAGAAAAACTTCTGCACCAAGAAACCCACAGGTACATGTGCACAATTGCTTCGCTTGGTAAATCCTGTTCCAGCATTGATATTTAAAATAACATCCAAAATGCTGCTAGTAGATTTAGCATAGTCAGTGACTCAGTTAACATGCTTTGGCAGCTGGAGGATGGGGTCCCAAGAGAGGATGGCACCCACCACCATTGACCTCTTCTGTTCCTTAAGCTCTGCACTGGTATTGTGTTAATTTGCTCTGTCATATGTCATGATGTGTGACCTGGAGGTTCACACAGCCCTGACCTCTAATGAGTCCTGGCATCTATTTCTTAATGAGGGAGTGTGAGTGCCACAGGAGTAATTTGGGTGGACACATCCTGACAGATGAGGCCCTTGCACTTAAATTTTCCTCTTTCAAGCCATTTTGTGTAGCCAAGCTGAAACTGCATGAGCAGAGAGTCACTTAAGCTTTATCTCAGTTGATCAATGCAACTTTAAGCATCAAGCCACATTTTTTTAATAACCATGTGTATGAACGTGCTGAACACTTAAGAACTGCAGCTGGGGTAAAACTATGTTAGTCTGGATTAATGTTCTACCAGCTGCACCAACAATATGGGTGCAAATGATGCAGGTAGTATGGAGTTTTATTGTGCTTCTTGTTGTTTGTTGTATGTTGTATGTTGCATTGCTGTGGTGTACTAATAATTGAAGTACTGCCTGTGAGATGTGTTGATTTGCTCTTTGTTTTTTGGTTTGGGGGGAGGGGTGTTGTATTAAATCAAGAATTTGTTAAAAGGCTGCTTTAGAAATGGAATAATGGTGATGAATTAATAGAAAGGATAGGGTTTTTTTGCTGTGTTCTTTTTTCTTCTGTACCCTTTTATCTAAGAAAACCCTTCCATATACTAAGTTTTATATTCTTGCAAGCATGTTCACTGTTGGTTTTCATTTTTCTGTTTATGACTGTCTTGAAGTATACTTACCACCTGGACTCATCCAAGCTTGAGAAGACCAGCAGCCTCTTGGTTCTCTTCGGCCACTGGAACATTCCCCCAAACTGTTGCTTTTTTCCCCAAAAGTTCCTGAAAAAAAATACTCCACAGCGTCTATCTTTTAAGTTTCACATCTTCACTAAGCCCCACATGCTAGTGCATCAAACAGTTCACGGCGTTTACATTGGTACCCTATAATAAATCTGGCCTAGTGCAATCAAAATCCTGTTATCTTTCTACACACAAAGAATTGACTGCTACTCCGATTAAAGTAAGTCAAAAGCTGCTGCTAGTGCAATTAAAATGACACCCATTCTTTAATAATCCAAATCGTTTCATTAAAATGAAAGGTGTGAAATTACTAATGTAACTAACAGCGATATCCTGGCTACACTCTCCTCTTGCTGTCCCTCTTCTCCAAGCTGCTTTCTCACCCTTGATGTTGCCTCTGATTTCCTGTGGGCGCTGGCTGGGGGCTATCGTGACAAGATGTCAGTGTCTCAAGTTGCCAGCGTTGCTGTGGATGGGAATAGTTTCTTCTGATAGTCTTCAGTTTTCTGGTTTGCTCAGGGATATTATTTACTCCTGTTTGTTCATGAGCTTCTTTCCCAGTGATCTATCATCCTGTACTGTGCTAGGATTTTTCACTCACAAGTGGTTCTTTGCTGGCCTTTTGACATATACGATATGACCAAACCTCACTAAGCAACGCAAGTCAAGACCAGTTAGGATGCGGGTTAAGATGAAGGCTTGAGGTCAACGGACTGTTACTAACAATGACAACATCATTTCACCAACACCTCCTGCAATATACAGAGGAATAAACTGTTTCCTTTCACTGCTGCCTTTCATGAGTTGTTTTCTGAGATTTCTGCAACTAGGGAAAGCAAGCTCTTATCCTGGAGATGCCTTAGAATGACGTCAGTTTATACTTTACATCTACTGGTGTCTGAGTTCATATTAAATGTAAAAATATTCCTTCAATAAAAAAGTAAAATAATGTTATAGGTTAGAAGTATCAGTGGGAGCCCTGAAAGTCCTCTTCTTTGGTTACTGCTTTGGAGGACAACCTTGAACCTGTTGTTTCCTAGTGCCAAGGGTTTTGGGTGACGCTAGAATTTACACTCATCTTTCTCTTTTCCCCCACTTCATTCATTCTTCTTTGTCCTTTCTAAGTCCTGACCATCCTGTGTTACAGTGCTCTCTTTGCTGCTCTTCATTGCTCTGCTCTGCATTGATGTGGAGAAAGTGGAGGTGAGGAGAGGAGGGGCACCATGCAATACCTGTCTTCAGGACTTGCCACCTATAAAAGCAAGCAGTTACCTTGGTCTCCTCTTGAGGCTGACTGGGTGTCAGCAGAGCAGAGGTTTTGGAAAGGGCTGAAGCTTTGCATCCAACTGGTTTGGCACAGGCTAGCAAGTTTGGAGGACTGAAAATCTTACCTAGAGTGAATTTTCTATTTGGAAAAACATGTGCACTCACCTTTCCCTGCCATGGTTCTTCACCCTGTAAATAAAACATGGCATTAACACTGAGCATTTTCTGCAAAGCAGCTTCAAATCAATTGAGCATAAAACGCTGTGTTCCTGCTAACTCTGTAGTGAGCTGTCCTGAAGTCACTTGCCACACAAGGTTTTTGATGGCGTAGCCTGGATTAGGGGTCAGTTAGAAAGTTACTCATTGGAATTTCATGATCCCTCCCTTTATTTGCTGTGCTTACGGGCTGAAGGATCTGTGCGTGTGTGAGGAAGGCTGCAGCCTAGGTGAACTAACCAGGACCAGTCTGTAATCAAAAACTGGGCTGCTTACAATCCCTTCATTAGGAAAGGAGAAAACATGCTGCTTTTCTTTTGTATGTGACCATCAAAGAGTGAAATTGAACCTTACTGTGAGGTTCTGCCCTGGCTGAGAAGAATCTTCGTATTTCTGGAATCATTTGCTTCCTCTTATCTTCTTTTACCACTGTAGGATAGAATTCTTTTTTCTCTTGTGCTTGTAGAATACAATCCCTTTGCCCCTTGGCAAGCATAGAGAGACATCGATGGAATTCATGATGATCCTTATTTTTAAAAAAGAAGCAAAAAAGTGTCATAGTCTGTATTGATCTTTGGTATTAAAATGTCATGTGAAGTTGTTATTTATTAAAATCTTTTAGTGACTTCTGCAGCCTCTTAATTCCTAGCCCCTGGCAGAAAAATGACAGGATTAGTTTCTGGTTACACAGCAACTAAATACATTCCCCGCAATATTCTTTCCATATTCAGGAAAGAATATTCAATTTGCTGTGTTACCCAGGAAAGTACTTCTTGACCAGCCAGCTGATGAAAGTGAACTGATGCTGCGGGGCAGAGCCATACAGACTCAGAAATCGGCCTCGGTGAGGAAAAATCAGGGATTGATTCCTGTATTTCATCTCCGTAAACTTCTTTTGCAGGCTTTAAATTTTATTTTACTACAGTGGGGATTGAAAGTCCAGGTCTTCAGTAAAGGTAAATACTTAGTGAGTTTGGGGTAGTGATGGTGATTTACACACACAGCTTCTCACTATGCATCCCAGTTTTGTAAGTGGTCGGTGGTGCTGGTGACGAGTGAAATACAATGCTAAAAGATGATTTTAGTAACTCTGTGAAAGCACCTTTGAGGACTGCAGATGTTTTTTCCTCTCATATTAGAAAGTAAGAATCACTTGATGAGAAAAAAACCCACCTTTCAAGTTTAAAAGCATTCTCCATTTTCGTGGCGCAGGCGATAAACAGGATTACAGCTGTGCTGGCAGGAGGGATCCAGCAGCATGTGACGTGTGGTTTGACAGAATTTGGCTGGGTCTGACTTATGCCCCTTCCTCTGCCAATCCGCTCCTGGGGTCTCTTTCCGAGGTGAAAGCTGATCAACACGCACATAGGGGCAGGATGCTCCGGACAGTGGTTTTCATGGAGTAAAGTGGATGATGGACAGCAGCCCCGTTGGGAAGAGTGAGAGAGGGAGGCACAGCACAGCATCCAGAGCCTGGGAGCCCTAGGCAGGAGAGAGGTTGCCTTTTAGTGAGGAACGGCGTGATTTTCCTCTCTCCCTCTTGATTTCTAAAACTTGAAAAGCCAAGATCCCTGTGGATTTATGCTTTTAAAGATCGCTCAGGTCTGGACATTGAAATAAAAGCAGCTGTGGAGCTCTAGGGGGGATGCTCTATACGGAGTTCATGAATAAGGTATGTCCTGTTTCTTCTCTTCTTCTTCTTCTAAGATGCTGAAAATACATGAGTGTACATGCAAAAAAAATGCAGGTGCAAAATTGCATGCACATCCAGGTGCTTATACTACATATTTTTGCTGTATTCCTAATCTGGACAGTCTTTCCACTGGCTTCACTAATACTTAGTTTCACATAGAATTGTCTTGATTGCCATTCTACTTTTCTTCTCCTTCTTGTGGAATAAAATCTTTGGCGAAGATTTTAGGGTCTAGCCTAGTGAAATGTATCTGAGAAAGCCACAAATGTTCTCTAAAAGTTTTGATATTTGATGTTAGCACAGTGTCCTTTCTTTCTATCTTTCCTTCACTTCTTTTGATGACATCTGGTCTCTAGGCATGTGTGATATAACCAGGAATAATGTGATGGTGTAACATGACTGGGCAGTGTAATGGCATTTTGATAAATATTGTCCTTTCTGAACTGCTATTTCCTTTAGTCTTTTTGGAGATCTATATAGATCTGGCATTACCTTTATTACAGAATTAATTTGGAAGAGAACTGATCGTTTGTGTCTTTGGGCAATATCAGGAGAGAGAAAATATTTGCAGAAACTGTGTTCATGTGTCCTCCTCGCAGCTTTGCTTGTTCATAGAGAGGACAATTGCCTCCAGGTGTAAAACTAAGTCAGTACTTTCTTGTGATGGCACTTTATACCAAAGGAAAGGTGGCTCCAAACTGGTTTTAATTGCAATTTAGCACTGAAGGACTGAGAGTCAGGCATCAGCAAATCCCCGTGTTTGTGTGGAGCTGGAGAGTCTTTCTTTGCAGGAAGCAAACTTGCTCTGTGTGCCTGGCTCTGATGAACGTTGCAGTGGTCAACTGCTGCTTCGTTAGTAACCAGGCAGCAAAAGGACAATTTTAGTGTCAGTGTCAGGCTGTAATAGGAGGAGAGAGACCCAGCAGGGTGAGTGAGGGAAAGGGAGCAGCATTTCCAAGTTACATTTCCAGCCTCTGACTTGCTATACGACTGCACATAAACGACTGAGCTACCCTAATTAGGTTTATGAACTGGAACGTAGTTGCGTGAGTGTTTACTCCAGGCCTTTTTATTTCACACGAGGAAGGAACAGATGAGATTTCATAAGCTCGTCCATCAGGAAGCCCTTTGTTTCTCCCTGAAACTTTGGTGTGCCTCCAGGACACTTGTTTAATGGACCAACAGAGTGATGTTGAAGTGGAGAAACAGAACTCCCTTTGCAATAGAGAACCTCCACCTAAGAGGCTTCCAGGAGCCAAAACCAAGATTGCAGGTGCTGTATCTCGTACGCTGGCATTTCCTTTCTCTTCTTCTCCAGACAGTCTTATTTTCATAGCTTTTCTCTGCTGCTTATTCTCCTGTGGTGTTACTACTGGGGTACTGTTCCCTTGGTTAAAGTTGTACTTGCTGGGTTACTTGGCACTGATTTTGTCCTCTCTGTGCCATGTCTTGACTGTGATTATCTTCCTTTTCTTACGGACAGTCTCCACTGATTATGTAGCTGCTGTATTTGAGTGGTACATGCTTTTTTCACAAGTCAACCTCAGAAAAGCAGGAGTGTGAAAGGTGCTGCTGTGCTGTAGAAATGTTCTTATTCGATAAAATCTTTGCAGCTTCTTCAGATCCAATGAAATGGCTACTCTGTTTTATTTTGCTTTGTTTTGCCCCAGGTCTATAGAGACACTGTAATTCCCCCTGCGTGATTAGGAGGGGGGTAGAGCCATATATTTGGCATGTGTAAGTCAGTGTTACTCTGCTGCAGCAGGTTCACATAGTGGATCCAGTGGGAACGCAATCGTTTACTCCTAATAGGCTGTCTCTCAAAGTTGAGGAACTTTGCAATGAGGGTTTGAATCTGAAGATCAATGTTTTAAAGTAAGCAGGGCTCTTAGTATGACGTGTTCTTCTTGGGCAAGCTGTGGATGCATTTTGGGTGCTGCCTTCCCTTGCGCCTTGGTGAGGGCACTGGAAATGTCCTCTGCTGTGGCCACTGATGCTGGAGCAAGGTGCTGCATAGCGTGTTGTTGCGGTGTTGGTGCGTACGATGCTTTGCAGTTAGGTGGATTTTATCAACTAATGCTGAAGCAGAAAGAAACCTGCATTGTTGCTTATCAAATAATTGTAAGGCTTTTCATTTTAATTTTTGTTCCCCAATCGAATTTCTCTCAATGACTCTTAATCAGCCTCTATTCTCCAGATAAAATAAAGTTTGAATCCATTTTTTTTTTCCAAATTCCTTATTGCTTTCCTCTCTCCTTCCTGCATCTGCGTCTCTTGCAATTCATTTATATTTTGTGATACAATATCACAGTGAATTTCAATTTTTTTTTTTTTTTGGAGCCCCTAAACAGCATCATTGCTGCCTGTTTCTTGCCAAAGCAATGACACTTGTCACTGTACAAGTACACTTCTCCATATGCGTGCTACCTCTTCAGGGCCCTTGAACTATCATTCCTTATGCACAGCCCTGCTCAGAACCCGTTCTGCATTAACAAGTCTTTTACCAAGGCTGAATCCAGCAGTTAATTGAATCTAAATAAATTACACTCCTAAAATAGTGAAATTAACCCCTAATATTATTCCTCCCCAAAAAGATCTGCATATATCAGGTATTAAGAATTTTCGGGGGAAAATGAGTCTCTCTGATCCAATGATGTGAAGCGTCTAAAGAGTGGATGTCTCAAGTTTCTCTCTTTGGGAATTTTAAAAATTACCTAGGGAGGCAGTGATGTTTCCATTGTTTAGAACAGGTTGGACAATCATCTGTAACAACATAACCAGAATTTCTCCTCCCTTGAAATCAGGTAAGGAGTACATAGTTGCTTGATGTTCCATTCTGTTTTTCTGTCACAAGCATTCACAGAATCACAGAATGTTAGGAGTGGGAAGGGACCTTGGAAGATCACCTAGTCCAAGCCCCCTGCCAGAGCAGGATCACACAGACTAAATCACACAGGAACACATCCAGGTGGGTCTGAATATGTCCAGAGAAGGAGACTCCACAACCTCTCTGGGCAGCCTGTCCCAGGGCTCCGTCACCTCACAGTAAAGAAGTTCCTCCTGACATTCACATGGAATTGTAATTATTGTGTTTTGTATCTCATTGTTGCTTTCCTGAGGATGTAAAGACCAGTGACCACCCAGCTGGCTCTCTTGGAAATACCACCCCATCTTCCATTTTGCATCATGGCTCTGGCCTCTTAGAAAACACACGAAGGTGGTTTCATTAGCAGGCAGAGTGAATAGTTAAGAGATCTGTCTTCCTAATCAGAGGTGACTGTTGCTGCTCTATCCATCTTGTTGAAATAGACTGCTGCTTTCAGAAGGAAATTTTCCATGATTTTCATGCCTCTGCACCTTCAGGTTCTGCTCCTGGACATGGAAATATATCTGGCTGCTGTCAGAGATATTAGCAGGTGTTACACCACAGAGAGCATTATTGGTTCTTTTATTGAGCTATAGGGAAACAAACCCACAGGTAAGATGTAAAATGCAGATGACTTCAGGCTTGTGGGTGTTATGTGCCCCTTGGATACTGAGGACTAACTGTATAAATGCAGCATTTTGAAAGCAAAAATGCTTGTGATTTTTCATATAAAAAACCTGAAAACATAACAGGCTGCTAGGATGAATCTGAAACTTCCATTTTGATCTCTTCATTGTAAACAAATCAGTTGTCTTCCAAAGATGATCCCCTGGGGAAGAAGACAGCTTCTGTGTATGACATCACCTGCAAAATCATAGTCTGCTCTTACTGGGGCTAAGAAGTTCATTCCTACTTCATAAAAGCATTGCATACTTTAACATCTCTTAGGACAGCTTGCGGTTTAGAAAATTTTTCCAAAACAGCAGAATCCATTATTCTTGTTTGTATCCCTGACTTGAAAGCCATTACACCAGCACACATCAGCCTATTGGCCCAGCTCTGCTGTAGATACAAATTCACTCTGTTCTCCTTCTTGGGGGGGAAGAGGTTTAGCAATTTGCTGAAAATTTCCCATCAAGTAGAAGAAGGGATGAAAGTTCACCGGACCCCAGGGGTTGGTCTGCACTTGGCCCTCCAGACCTTTCTTCTCCCATGGGAGGACAGGGAAATTTAAGAGTCTCCTTCAGAAGATGGGAAAACAGCTGGATTAGGATGGAAAAGTTGGACAGTGGCAAAGTCATGGTGTGTGATGACATACAAATGAACAAAAGCACAGCCTGGGCAGTCTGTGTCAGTGGTTTGCAGCTGCTGAGGTGGCAGTTACCATGAAGATCCTGTCTTCTCTAGATGGTGTTGTCAAGGCAGATATGGCCTTAAGCTCATAGATTGGATTTTGCTTGGACCACGGGAAGTCTTGTGCTGTGTTTGCAGCATCCAGTTACTGAGGGGCTCTACAAAACCCTGAGACCAAATGCTGGTACCTGACAAATGACAAGTAAGGGTCAGGTCCATTCTGGTTGCTATCAGTCACCTCCTGCAAAATGTCCTGCTTTTGTCAGCCCCAGGTGAAAATTCCCTGAATTTGTCCAAAACTTAGGAAAAAACCATGAGGTGGGCAGTGCTCTGCAGGAACAATTGAGGCTTTTTCTCACCCCTCCTCCAGTGCCCTCCCTATAGGAGGAAGGGATTGGGAAGGTTGCTGCTATTCTGAGATCTGCTTCTTTCCTGAAAGAGGTAGGGCTGGCATCTCTTTGCCATCCAGTGTAATAAGACCCTGGACAAGCTGCAAAGGACATGGTAAAACACCACAGGTGGAGATGAGGAGAGAGCAGGGAGCAAAATCGATGTAGGGCTGGCAAAAATGCATTGATTAAATCAAGCAAAAATCTTTAAATTGCTTTTTTTTCTTTAGTCTCAGAAGGTTTGAGGCTTGATATTGTCATTTTACAGTGTCTGAGTTAGAATTTTGGATCTCCTGAGGCTGGCTATAGTGGAACAGTTCAATTTTAAATAATATATTATTTAATAGTGGAATTGTTTGTATTAATTAAATATGAATATCTGCAGCGCAGAAATAAGCATGAGTCCATTTCTAATAGGAAGCAGCAGATTGGTTTCTTTTGTTATGGCTTAAAATTGATTTTCACAGGCACTGGGGGCCTTTCAGCATGGGATGTGCTGGAAAGATGGTCTGTATATGAGCTAGTGGTAGGCTGTGGTGTAGTGCTCGCTGTTCCTGCTCTTTGGCCATGGGAGACCTGCTGCAAAGTGGAATAGTTTAGTCTTGTGAAAGAGCAAGAAGAAACCAGTCATTGACAACTGGTTTATTTTTCAGTGCTTGTCCAAGTGTGCCTACCACGCTAGGTGAAGCACTTGCATTGCAACACATCTTTTGAGATCTTGGGGTTTAATCTATGCTTATTAATCAGAATCAAGGGATCAATAAAAACCCCTCTTGTCTTATAATTTTAATTTTTGGTCTTTTTTTCATATATTTGCCTATTTTTTTTCCTTGGGAACTAGTTCTCAAAAACTGTGTAGCCTTGGAAAAGTTAAGATCCTCAGCAGCAACTGTTTTGCTCTATAGATCCACTGCTGTAGGCCTGCACTGCTTACTACTGTAAAAGTAGCTGCAGACACTGACATAATTACTTGTGAATTTGTTATTGTCCTATTTTCAATAAAAAGAAGTTTGGACTTCTGAGATACAAATTTAGAGCTTCACAACTTGTCCCAGGTCCCATGGCAAAAAGTATAGAAGCTCTGGGAGTCAACTGCTAAATTCTGGCGTGCCACTTCTGCCCCACCAAGTGCTGGAAGAAAAACTGGAGTGACTGAATGTCCTGAATAGCTCTTGGCTGAATGGTTTCAAATATTGTAGAAATGTTTTTGTTTAGTGCTAGAATTCTTCACTTCTGGAGGGAGGGACAATCTGGAGGGATAACCTTCATGGCTGTCTGCCAGATTCTAGTTTTCCCATATCAGGGTACACTCTATTGATCTTAAACATTTGACCTCAATAGCCCATGTCCACACAAAAGGACATGGAAAGAAAACTCAACAAGCTTGTGAGATTGGTCTATTATTTATTATTCCCACTGCTTCTTCATAACTGCAATAGCCAATTAATGTTATAACCATAGCCATGTAAAGTTATTTACCTTAGAAACCATCACCTAAATAAATCTAAGGGGAATGTATGAATGTAACTTTTTACTTAACTGTAAAATTTGCAGAGGTACTATCTGTAGACATAGTGTCCCTCAGGATATGAAGAAATTGTTGGGACTGTCTCACTGATAATTCTTGGTTTCTTGGGGTTATGAGTACAGTACATATAGAAAAAGACAAGAAGTTCAGTATGTATTAAACACATTGAGCACTGAAGATATTCAGACACAACCAATTGCCCTGCTCCGTTTTTTCTGTATTCTCAGTCTTGGGTTGTTGTAACACCCAGCTGGAAACATGAAGGTCCATAAGATATTCAGGGAGGGCACTTCAGAGGCCCTGCCTTGAATGCTGCAAACACACTGGCACCTAGGCACTGCTCAGATGGGTTACTGTGATGAGTGCCCTATGAATAATGACATTTTGGATAAAGCAAATTACGAAATAAATAGTTTATCCTGAAATGCCCTGGGAGATGGTAGAGCAAAAATGAAGACAGGGGGATGCATCTTGTTTATGAATGAAATTATCTTTGCATTGTCTGGTGGCAGACACGATCTATTGCAAGCTCTGTGCTTTTGTTTTTCAGACGCTGAAGTGGACATGAATGGGATGGCACCAGATCACAACGCTTCCTCCCAGGAAGAATACCTCCCACACTACCTCCAGAAGGAAGACCCCTTTGCATCAAAGCTCTCCAGAGAAGCTGACATAGTAGCTGGTTTTTATTTGACCATAATTGGTAATGATTTTGTAATACACCTTTGAAATATGACTATGTTACTGACTCCTCACAAAGAAGGCAGAAGCTGCTGTGCATTGCATACATAATTATGTATTTCTTCATATTAGAAAGAAAAATCTGTGAGGGAGAGAAGGGAACATGTTAGAAATATGGTGTCAATCATTTAGTGACAACAGACAATGCAGCTCCACATGGCCAAAAGTGACTAGCAGTAGAACTTCTAGAAAAAACTGAAGAAATACTGAAAGTTTTTCTACTGATAGGTTACTAGCTTGCAGACCAGAACTGGCTTTTCCTCCTATGCCATGTGGGTTTTATGGCCTGTTTTCAAAGCCTCTCAGGTCCTACACAGCAAAGAGAACATCCTCAGACCTGTTGATTTGAATCTTGCTCAGCTCCTGGCATCAGCTGTCCTTTGTTAGGTATTGCATTGAAGGATATTTTCTGCCTAACACTCTCTCCTCCCTTTTGGTTTGGAGTCTTTTACCGTGTGCAAAGTGACTTTGCAGGCAGAATAAATAAATGTAATTATTTATTGGTTACTGCACACAGAGGGTAGCTGGGGCTGATTTCTATATTAAGTATTCATATCCTAAAGACTTGTCATTCACCTGGGAAATACTGGTCTGCATAGCTTCTAGGAATAAACCGGTCCTTGTTCTTGATGATTTACTATCTTTGCTGTGGGAATGGGGTTAAGGTTATATCTCTCTGTGTCAATATTTTTTCTCTCAAGTACTTGAGCTTCTAACCGTTGCATCAACACTTGCACTTCTCTCTCTGGTTTAGGTTTCCTTGTGTTTTATGGCTTTAATTTGTGCAGTTTCTCACAGCTCAGCAGCTGTTTTCTCAGTAAAGCTGAGCCAAGGTCATGTAGCAATGCTATGCCAAAACTGGGATCCAGCTGAACACCAGCCTGAATGCAGGGTGTATGGTGTATTCCTTGACATTTATTTTAGTTTTGATTCATTCTCTTATTCTATCATTTCTGCACAAAACACAAAGCTCTTGCAGTCCTACCTTCATGCTTCTCAGCTGCTATTTTACATCTCTCCTTCCTACTCTCTCATGCTGCCTTTCCCCTGACTGATTAAGCAATCCTACCTTTGCTGGAGGTCTCACAAAGTCTTGAATAATGGTTGCTCCTCATTTGTCTTCTGCTTATGCCTTATTGAGAAAGAAATTTGGAGCAGCAAAGACAGCAGGTGAAGCTGTATGCCTGTGCTATTCTCACTATTCATGTGCTATCCTAGCTTTTTACATATATATATATACACACATATATATATTCTGCTGCTATGCAGACAGACGTCTTCAATGAACTGTCCAAAACAACCCCCCATGGGTTATTTTTTGCTCAGTTAAGCAAATGTAATTTTAATCCCAGGAAATATGTCTGAGTAGCTGAAACGAATCCTTCCAATGTGCAGTGTTGCCTTGTTATATTGTCTGTATTTAGTGTAGATTTATCTGGTTTCAAAGAAAAACCCCTGACAGGTGTGAAACATCTTGGAAAACATAGGCATAATCTATTTAAGGCATAAATTTCCAGTGAAAAGCCAAAAGCTAACCATGCAGGCACAGGCTAACACAAGCAGTATGAGGAGACTGAAGTGACAGTTCAAAAGGGGCTGATAATCACTTTGATATAGGACTTATCAGAAAGATTCCCACCTTCCCAGTGTTGTGGACTGGACATCAGCCTGTGCTGGACTCATTACAGTAGTGGCCCAAGCCAGGAAAGTTCAAGCCACAGCTCTGCTGCAAAAATGTGTCACTCTAGACATCATATCCTACATTTTGCTCTGGACTTAACTTATTTTTTAGTGTGTTTGTTTTGCATTGCATGTTACTTGGTTATTTACTTCCCTTATGGCCATTACACACTCCAGCAGCAGCTTTCATTAGAGTCAAGCACGCTTTTCACATCCATATGTAAATGTTATATTTGCATAGAATCATAGAATCATAGAATGGCATGGATTGGAAGGGACCCCAAGGATCACAGAGCTCCAACCCCCCTGACACAGGCAGGACCACCAGCCTCAGGCCTGGATCTACACAAGGTTGCCCAGGGCCCCATCCAACCTGGCCTTGAACACTTCCAGGGACGGGGCATCCACCACCTCTCTGGGCAGCCTGTTCCAGCACCTCACCACTCTCTCTGTAAAAAACTTCCCCCTAATATCTAATCTAAACCTTCCCTCCTTTAGTTTCAATCCATTCCCCCTTGTCCTGCCAGTCTCTGCCCTTTTAAAAAATTGATTCCCCTCCTGTTTCTCTGCTCCCTTCAGGTACTGGAAGGCTGCAATGAGGTCCCCCCTTCCTTAGACTTCCATCTGTAGCATAAGATACACTGCTATCTGCTATCCTGCCTGGGTATTTTGAATTCCTTTTAGCAATCATCACAATGATTTTAAGCAGTCATTGCTCTGCTGCTGGTCAGACATTTCAGCTACGGCAACTGGTGTCCCAAACCCAAAGAGGAGTGTTTCAGGCACTGTGTATAATGCAGAAATTGTTATTTATCTGCCAAGAAGTAGTAGTTCAGAAATCCCCCTTTTTTGTGTGTGGAGGAGGAGGAATTACTCTTTTTTTTTCACCTCAGATCTCAGCCAGTAAAAGAGGGAATGAAACAAAACTGGGGGAAGGGTAGTGTCAAATCTTCTGTGCTTGTGAATAGATGGGGTAAAATAGTCTTTAAACACATTTTTCTTACCAAAAAAAAACCACACAAAACTTTGCTTGGGCTAATGCCTCTCATGTGAGTTGTACCTTACAAGATTGGTTTATCTTAGCACCTTGGGGATGCCAACATTTGCTCCTGTTGTTGTGCAGATCTCTATTTTATTACCCATTCATGTTTGGGTGGATAGCAACATTTTAATAATGTCTTGGGCCCGGAAAAATATGAGGAGTTAGTCAGAAATTGATCTTTATTATTCCCAGGTAAATCTCTTGAGTTGCTTCTTTTACTTTCTGCAAACAAAAACAATCCTAAATTTCCTTTTCCGCTAAACTGATTTCTGATGGTTCAAAGCTTCCACATCTCTGTTGGGATTATGAAGCACTGCTGTGCAGAGATTTTCAGTAGTAGCTGGTGGATCTTAAGGTGGAGGAGAAGGAAGCATATCTCTGTTGAAACTATTCACTGATGTAAAACTCCACGCAGCAGGTTTGCTGGGGCTGTAAATTTGTTTTAATTAGCAACTTTATAGTTAATCACAGCTCCCAAGTATCCAGAATAGCAAGCAAAAACTGTGTGCTTAAATCACTTTTGGGCATAGCTGTGTCTTGTGGTGAATCCACAGCAGTGCAGATTCCCTTTGTAAATCATGCAACCTAGAGATGATGGAAAACAGAGATGGAGCATTCAGCTCCCATACCCAGCCAGGGTATGTCTATGTTTTTTATCATAACTTGTAGTTTAGTCAAAACCTGTCCATTGTCACCTTCTGCCACTGAACTGTGTCCCTTCTTCCTTTGCAGATCCTTTCCAAGAAATGGTGGCCCCTTTTGAGGAAGTCCTCTGTGGACATCCTCATAGTACAGAGAGAGGGACTAGCTGTGGAAAGGTGGTTAGCCAGGATGTGGGGATTGCTATATTGTAGCTTTTTGTGTTTGAGGCAAATAAGATGCTAGTGAGTTTAAAATTTACTTCAAAAAGGGGAAGAAGCTGCACAGTGAGTGAACAAGGCTGGGATATGATCAGGAAACCTGGCAGAGCTTTTAGGGTCAGGCTGGTTGTGCAATGGAAGTATTTCTGTTTGAAAATATAAATATAACATTTTTTTTTTGTCTATGAGGAAAATCAGGGTCTTGACCAACCTGTGCTAAATTCTCTGCAAAGGTGTTACCTTTTGTCCTAACAAGTTCAGATCCATGTGTAATTTTTTAATTGTCTTGGGGGAAAAAAGATCAAATGGTACATGTGGTTATGAGAATCCAATTCTTCTCAGTTTGTCACTTCCCCCATTAGCCTTTTCATCACTGGTGTGATTGATTTGACCAGCTACTGAGTGGAGACCCACTAGCTATCAGCTCCTTTGAAAGTTAGTGGCAAGTAACTATTGATTTGCAAACTGTTGTTACACACTTCCTCAGCGTGTTATAAAGCAGCTTAATTGAAAACAAAATCCCACAATATCATTTTGTTGGTTTTTTTTTTCCCATCTGATGGTTTAGCACTGTTGTCAGATTGGAGAAAAGGAGGCTTGTTTGTTCAGATTTATTTTGTACACTTTCACCTTTTCCTGCTGGTTGGCTCTTTCTCTGTAGGTGTCACTTTTTCAGTTATCACATCCTTGGCTCTTTGTGTATCATAGAATCTGTTAGGCTGGAAGGGACCTTTAAAAGCCATCTAGTCCAACCCCCCTGCAGTAAGTAGGGATGTCTTCTCTAGATCAGGTCACTTAGAGCCCCATCAAGCCTGACCTTGAATATCTCCAGGGATGGGGCCTCCTCCACCTCTCTGGGAAACTTATTCCAGTGATCTACCACCCTCATGGTGAAGAATTTCTTCCTAATGTCTAACCTAAACCTCCCCTGCTCAAGTTTAAAACCATTACCCCTCATCGTATCACTCCATGCCCTACAACCAGTTCCTCTCCAGCTTTCCTGTAGCCCTTTTAGTTACTGGTAGGCTGTAATTAGGTCTCCCCTGAGCCTTCTCTTCTCCAGGGTGAACAAGCCCTCTCTATGTAATAGCATTACAGTGCCATGGGCAGTTGTGTTCTGAACTGTTTGCTCCTGGAAAAGAGCCTTTATTTTATAACCTCAGGCTCAGCCCAGGCACACAGCTTGCCAGCATCCTACCAGAGCTGGGACACTGCACCAACAAGGACTTTAGCTAACTGTTAGGAAAATCTTTTCAAGTGTAGGAAAAATGAAGCATTAGACAGCTCATCTAGGGAGAGTATAAAGTTTCTATTAAAAAAGAATTCAGATAAGCAATTGTCAGACACCGGTGTAGACAAAAGCAAACTTAAATTCTCACTGGATGCCTTCCAGGTGTAGGATTAGGAGGTCAATGGGCTGGGGGTCTCTGAAATAGTGCTGTTAATAATAAGCAGTTGCTTCAGAGGCTTGTCTGATGAAGATGTCTCCCTGGATTGCCAGCCAGTTGAAACAGATTCAGGAAAATGTCAGATGCTTTCAAAAGGTATTTCAAACTGGATGCTGGCACTCTAGATATCCTAAATTCACTAGAGAGAAAATGGCATTAAAAGAGAAAAGGATTAAGACATATGAAAAATGCTCAGCAACATTGAGAATCATTCACTTATCAGCAAGGAAGAAAATAATTCAAATGGATTACTGTTTCTAATTATAATTCAGATTAAAATTTCAGAGCCATATGAATAGGATGCTCTTCATTCACCAAGGATAAATCAGATTTGCTGAGAAAACCTAAGATTAAATAACAAGTCTGCTTCTCTCCTGTTTTACTTTAAAAAATAATATAGAAAGCAATACTGTCAGTGTAAAATAAGAAATGTTTCCAATGAGATGAGTGTTGCATTTATTGCTGGTAAAATTAAAAATCAAAGTATATTTCTTCTGAGTTTTGTAAGCTTTCAGAACCACAGTTACTCATATTTCTTGAGAAACCATCTGGTTTTAGCTTCTGGACCCCCTTTTTCTCTCCTCCTCAAGGAAGTCCCCAGGTTGGGTTTCTTGGTTCTTTCAGGATGTGGCACCCTCAACATTGAAGTACCCACATAATTCCTGAGCTTTTATTCCTGAGGTCTGGCCTCCCAGCAGACCAATAAACATCATGTGGTGCTCAAAGGTAGAATATTTGGAGAGGTTGGTGTTGCTGGGTGGATGGGGAGCTGCTGCAGTCTTTTCAAAACGTGGAATAAGGCTGAGTTTGTGTATGAAGACACCATGAAGGATGACTTTGCTGTCTCATTGACAGAGGAAATTTGGGATTTTTATAACTTTTATTGTAGTGTGGAGGGTAGGCCTCAGCTGGCAGCCAAGCACGCAGGCAGCTGCTTGTTTACAGTCCTCACAGTGGGATGGAGAAGAAACAAGAATAAAAGCAGTGGAGGTACAGAGGGGGTGGAGATGAAGAGAGGGAGATCACTCACCAATTACTGTTGTATGCAAAACACTCATCGTGGGGAATTTAACTGTACTGAAAACATGTAATACTAATTTGAGTAGAGAGAAACAAGTACAGCAAACTTAAAATACTTCAGAATAACACGTTTTCTCTCCCTTTCCCAAGCTGAACTTCATTCCATCATCTCCCTCATTGCCATTGTAGGTCCCTTTGGGAAAGCAATAGTGGTGCAGGTTGGGGTCCCTGCCACTCTGCTCTTCACTATTTTTCCTCTGTATCTCCTTCCTTCTTAGTTGCCTCCTGTGCTCTGGCATGAATAGGTCCTGCTCTCTTTGGGGTGTTCACCTTCAGGGGTGACTTTTCCTTCCAGAAAGGGATGTTGTGTGCTGTCATCTCTTTCCACTGCAAAGCTCTCACTCTGGGACCAAAGTCTTTCACTGACATGACGTAGTGAAGAAACTGCTCTCTAAGAGAACCAGATGCTCTTCAGTATTAGGTACCAGTATGATTAGCTCCATGGCTGATTAACCACTTGCAGGGTTGTTCCCCGTGGGTCCTTGGGTGGTGATATGGCCAAAAAAGATGCCAGCCAGTATGAACAAGATCCCTCTTTGTCCACTAAATTCCAGTTCCCTTTCTCTTTCCTATGACAAATACATTTTTGTTCTAAATTTTAAGATGTGATATTAATATCTTAATTTGAATTATTTTAACAATTTATCCCTCAACCTCTGCTTACAGCATTTAATAACATTACAGTTGGTCAGACACTGGGGTCCTTGTGATTACAAACATCTGAATTTTATTCTTGCTGTTGCGTAAATGTTTGTGAGACAAATGGCAATGATGAGAACAGAGGAATTATGGGATTTCTATTACGTGCATTCAGTTGATAATTGTGCAGGCTCAGGTGGTGAAGGCAGTGCCCCGCTGCAGAAGAGAAAATACCAATTGTTGTGGGAGGGAGATGCCAGCAATAGATGTCTCTATGAGCTGCATAATGAGGATGGGATGATTATGTTTCCGAGTAAATATCTAGCCTTAGGACCACAGGTTCAGGATGAAAATTCAAGAGAATTTCACAAAGAAGGTGGAATATTGCTGGTTTTGAGAAAAAATCTAACATGGTTGTTTTTCTTTTTCTTTTTTCTTTTTTTTTAATAGGAATTCTTTCAACTCTGGGAAATGGGTACGTTATTTTTATGTCCTCAAAGCGAAAAAAGAAGCTGAGACCCGCTGAGATAATGACTGTTAATTTAGCAGTATGTGATCTGGGAATTTCAGGTACTTTCATGTCTTATTTTCACTCATTTTTACTCTTCCACCATTCTTTCTGGCAGCAACAAGAGGCAGGCCTCTGGCAGTCATGGGGAGACCAAAATGGCCTTTGCTACTGATATTTCTGCTCTGATATTTGCATATAAATAAGAGAGAAGGATGGAAAACATTCCCGAACAACTTGATGGGAAGAAATGAGAAGTACAGAGGAAAAAAAATAGGGTTGGATTTATTAATCAGGCAGAACTGCTGTTCACCCCAGCACTAGACATGTCTTCAAAAACATCTCCCATGTGCATCCTGACACAATAAGCACAAAGTAGGTTGACCTTATGGTTGAAGGAAATGACATTTTCTTGCTGTAGGGTGCAACTGGAGGAATCTGGGCACCTCAAAAATACATGTTTAGCCAATTATAACTGGGGAGGGGTAAGAAGTGAAAGATGGGGAAAACCCAGTGACCATCAGTCTATCAAAGCTAATAATTTTTCTCTTTAGTGAGTTTCCTTTTTTATCTCTGGGTCAGGAAAATATGCCTTTTTGTCAATCTATAGAATAAGAGCAACATCAGCCAACTGGAAGAACTTTTATTTCATCTCCACAGCCTGGATGTCCTGGCATGACAGGAGGGAGCTTTGGAAAGGTTTGCATGAAGTTGCAGAGTCCAAAACCTTTGGAGAGCATTCCTTTGGCTCTTGACATGAGTCTCATCCAGCTCAGCTGCTTAGGGCTACATGCAAATGCAGGGAGAGGATTGGACATCCTTTAGAAAAGGGTATTTTGGGTGGCAGAAAATTCAATGCATATAAAGACCTGATATGACCCAGCTGACCATGGCATCTCCTCCGTGCAGTATGACAGTGTGCTCCCAAAGTACTTTGTTCCCTATATGTTACATGCAGGAGGATCCCTGCCCCTAGGTACAGTGTACCCTTTTCCTGCCATTGACTCTGCCAATACTATTGCATTCATCCAAATGCCTAAAACAGCAGTTCCCAGCCTCCCAAAACTGAAGCTCATTTTTCTCTAGCTGCACACATCCAAGGAGCTGCTCATTCTCAACTTCCAGCAATTTTGATGCCTCTAGGCGATCCGTAAACATGGTTTCCTGAAAGAGATACTTAGAAATTCAGTAGAAGAAAGGTGTTAGTGTAAATATCTCTACTCTGCTACCACAAAAAGAAATCCCAATGATTTCTTTGGCATATCATCCATGGAGATACTATTTCCATCTTGCAGCACTTTGAGATGAAGAAAAAAATAGAGCAGGAGCAGTTTTTGCTTCTTCCATGATGCTCCCAAGTCCTTTGTGTCCTAAGAGTGGTTTTTCATTTTATAAGACTCATATCTGACTCCAGTGAGAGGGAATGTTTCAGGAGAATTTCCATAGGTGTATATTTGGAATATAAACAGGTATCTCCTAAGCACAAATATTCTGCTTCTCAACTGTATAAGCTACAGCTCTCTTAGCATGAGGGCTGTTAGTTTCCCTGTTAAGGTCTGCCACCAACACACACTGGGTCACCTTCTCATCCATGAGGATCTGAATCAATCTCTGTTTCTAGGTATTATAGTTAAAAATATTTCTGATTGGCACATTCAGGCATTCCTCTCCTCTCCTCTCCTCTCTCCTCTCCTCTCCTCTCCTCTCCTCTCCTCTCCTCTCCTCTCCTCTCCTCTCCTCTCCTCTCCTCTCCTCTCCTCTCCTCTCCTCTCCTCTCCTCTCCTCTCCTCTCCTCTCCTCTCCTCTCCTCTCCTCTCCTCTCCTCTCCTCTCCTCTCCTCTCCTCTCCTCTCCTCTCCTCTCCTCTCCTCTCCTCTCCTCTCCTCTCCTCTCCTCTCCTCTCCTCTCCTCTCCTCTCCTCTCCTCTCCTCTCCTCTCCTCTCCTCTCCTCTCCTCTCCTCTCCTCTCCTCTCCTCTCCTTTCCTTTCCTTCTTCCCTTCCCTTCCCTTCCCTTCCCTTCCCTTCCCTTCCCTTCCCTTCCCTTCCCTTCCCTTCCCTTCCCTTCCTTTTCTTCCTCTCTTCCTCTCTCTCTTTTGTTTTGTTCAGGGTTTTTGGTTTGTTTTTGCTGTTGTTTTATTTGTTATGGACTTTTTTTTTTAATGGAAGCTGTTGACTCGAGAAATGTGCTGTGTTCTGTCTTCTGGACCAACTGATGACGGGACTTTTCCTACAAATCTTCCTATTTCGTTGACTTGCCTTGGCACCGCGCTCAAGGTACCGGTCGTGCCGTGTCTTCCTGCAGGTGCCCGCGGGGTGGCACCAGCTGCTCGTTCAAAGCTGCACCAGGCTCATTTCGGTGCCCTGATTCCAAGCTCTGAGTCCTGGGCTGCTGAAGAGAAATTTGATTTTGTGCAAATAAAGTTTTTTGGCCTTTAGAGTTGGCAATGAGTAAAGTTGCTGACTCTTAGTATATGTCCTGCCCCTTGCCATATTTCATGATTTCTTGAAACCATAATCACTGGGGTCAGCTTTTGCTTGAAAAATTAAATTACATTTATTCTGCTCAGAGAAAAGCACAGAATATATTGACCTGAGCACAACCTTCACTTTCCTTATAGGTTTAGGCTAAAGGAAAAGAATCCTAAAATACCTTGTTTAAAAATAAGTCTCATTTGGAAAGGTTTTTCAATAATGAAGAATGGAAAATGGAGCCAAGACCTATTTGCTTCAAGATTTTATTTTAGTAGAAAGGTTTTAATTTTCTGTTGAGGGTGTTTAGTTTTCTATTAGTTTAGTCTAAAATTTAATATTCTTGGGAACAATACAAGATATTTTTCTACAGATCACTTCAACAAAACAGAGACTTTTGTCTTGACTTCTATGAATAGGTTACTTTATGAGAATCACAGTTTGCAAGACTGTTTTTGCCTTCTTTATAAACCAACTCACTGAGCTGCCACGACATTACACACAGTGGTTCAGCCAGGGAAGCTACCTCAGAGTGGCTGAGATGCTTTGAACAACTTGAAGTGCTCTGGCAACTCTGGTGCAGGAAGAAACACCTTCACAGAGAAGTGGAGTTCAATATTTAACGTTGTTTGAATGGTGCCCTGGTCAGGCCCCACCTGGAGTATTGTGTCCAGTTCTGGGCTCCTTGGTATAAAAAGGACAGGGATCTCCTGGAAAGAGTCCAAAGAAGGGCTACGAAGATGATTAAGGGCCTAGAGCATCTCCCCTATGAGGAAAGGCTGAGTAAGCTGGGACTGTTCAGCCTTGAGAAGAGAAGACTAAGGGGGGACCTAATCAAAGTTTATAATTATCTGAAGCAGGGGATGCAGGGGGAATCAGCCAGCCCCTTTTCAGTGGTCTGTGGGGATAGGACAAGGGGCAATGGCTGCAAGTTGGAGCATAGGAAGTTCCGCACCAACATGTGGAAGAACTTTTTCACAGTGAGGGTGACTGAGCACTGGAATAGGCTGCCCGGGGAGGTGGTGGAGTCTCCTTCACTGGAGATATTCAAGACCCGCCTGGACGCCTATCTGAGCAATATGAGCCAGGGAGCCTGCTTTGGCAGGGGGGTTGGACCCGATGATCTCTCGAGGTCCCTTCCAACCCCTGTGATTCTGTGATTCTGTGATTTCCAACTAGAAAATGACAATTGGCAAACTTAATAATTTTCATGATACAAAGAACTTGAATAATGTTAATCTGTTTTAAGGTGAGAATGGAACAACATATAACCTAACTTCACTTCTTTCATAATGCATCACCCACTTTAGAAATGAGCTAAGGTGCTACTAGGATAGTCTCCAAAAGAGTTAGGTATTTCCCTTCTGTTTGGGGATGCTGAAAACTTTTTAATATCTTGTCCAGGTGATTTGCTGGGGTCAGGAAGGAAGACTGTGGCATGGACAGGAGCTGAAACCACTTCTGCAACTCAAGTCAGGTTCAGATTAGACATTAGGAAAAAATTCTTCACCGAAAGGGTTATCGGGCACTGGAACAGGCTGCCCAGGGAGGTGGTTGAGTAAATCTTAAATCAATCCTGTTGCCTCTAAGCACAGCACATTTAATTCTAACATCTCTTCATGAATCTGCCTCGAATTCCTCGAAGTCCACACTGCATATATAAGCAACCTCTTTCTATCTCATTGTCTGAAAAGAATAGAAACCATACAACCATCTTCCTTTCTAACCTAACACTTTACCACAGTATGCATCCTATTGTTGGGCCTTATGGGTTTGTAGAAGTCCTCTTTGAAGTCAAATTTCTTTATCCTGTGTTTGAAGACACTCAGCTAATTATAGGGATGTAGCCTAAGTAGACCTATGCCTGTTTCAAACCCGGATTCACCCATCACCCGTACTGCTTACATACTGACATGTGTTTTCATGTAGACTTAACATGTAGTCTAAAGTTTTCCTAATGGAAAAGGCTCACACATGCTCACTACCAGAGTTTGGGCTTACTTAGTTCATGTGGTCTGCAGTAAAGTGCCTGTTTCCAGGCATTCTTCAGGCTTGGCTTGTCCTATCCCAGCGTAGTTGCTATGGGATTTGTTACAGCTGTTTTAGGCTTAGTTCTGTGGGTGGAGGGCATGAAAGCCGTCACATCTTTTGTATCTAAAGCCCTCTCTCCCTCCATGTTGCAGAAGATTTTTGTTGCTATTAGCTTTGGACAAAGGGGAGGGTTTACTTTTCTGAAAAAGGGTGGGTTTATTACAACTGACATTCTTTACTCTTTTTGAAGTCGTAGGAAAACCCTTTAGTATTATTTCCTTCTTTTCTCACCGCTGGATGTTTGGATGGATGGGCTGCCGCTGGTATGGATGGGCTGGTTTCTTCTTTGGCTGTGGGAGCCTTATTACCATGACAGCTGTCAGCCTGGATAGATACCTAAAAATCTGCCACTTTTCTTATGGTAAGAAAGAAAACTATAATATACAACTATCGAAAACCTGTATTAAGTGACATAGGTTTCTAGACTGAAACCATACTTAAGCTCTTTGGCATTCTTTTGTTAAATAAAGAGGGGAAGAGGTAAGAGAAACATATTTGCATGATCCAAGTAATCCCAGCTAAATTTGTTTTGCTGGACATATTGCCTTCACTGTTGTGCTTCTCCTGTCCGCTTAAGCCTTGAGTTTTAGTACCCACTCACAAATAACTCACTTGGTGTCTATCAAGGCCTATTACCATTAACAGGTGCAAGTATTGCACATATTACAAGGTCTTATGGACCAACACAAGAGTATTTCTTATTAGATGCATAAATTCCTTTAGGATATGTGGCAAGCTATTTAAAACATCTAAAATATTTGGATATGCAATAGATCTAATGTGATATCGTCTCTCTAATATGGAGATGGAACCTGAGAGGATGAAATTAATTTAGCAATCAAAGCTCTTATCACCGTATCCATCAATAGCTTCTATCACTTGCATATGATGTACTATATGCTTCATTCTTCCCTGTTAAAATATGTTTTCACAGTTTAGAGAAGGAGTTTTTCTTACACTGGAAAGAAATATCTCCCCAGCAAAATACAGGGAATACTCAAGGCAAATTTACATATAAAAAACACCTTGACCATGTTACTTGAGGGATATACAACAGATTTTGTGATAATAATATAGAAAATCACTCATATCAAGTTAAGTTATAAGAAATGTTTGCAGCTTGGATGTGTAAGTTAGCTATTCTTTCCAGTAAGTGCTGGTGCTGTCAATTAAAAGCTCTGTAAAAGCTATGATAGCAAAGTCCTGCTGTCATAGATCCTGGCACATCTGTGCTTTTTCTTAAATGTGAGTGCAGGGAAGGTCTCCTTAGCTGAGTTTTAAACACACCATTCTCATTAAGCAGGATTTCAGTTCTTACTATAAAAATCTTATGAAGATAACTCAGTGGCAACTGAAATCATGGACAATTTTTCACAGACTTGTTGAGTTGAGGTAAATCTTTCATGGCCAGCTGTATCCATGCCATGAGCTCTGGTATTTAGTATGACATCTTGGATCAAAAGAGACAGAACACTTCAAAACCTTTTTTTCTCAAGATCATGCTTGTTCATCAAATAATGGAGAGCAATAAACATATTTAGTATGTTCAGTCTTGGTGGTTAATGTAGCCATTTTCTGTATAAAGCCTAAACCAGTCATCAGAAACCTGGAGCACCTGACTGGCAAGAGGAGTTGGAAATAATGTGAGTTACATCATACAGTTGCAGTGAACGACCTTTCATACTGAGCAATGAAAGCCTGAGTTAAAGACTTAGTCCTTCATGTGGGCTGAACCTCTGTCTCGTCTGACCACACATTAGAAATACACCACAAAGTAAGTTTCAAAATTACCAGACAAGATTCCCACGATTGTTGCTGAGTTAGCTGTTTGGATTGGTTTTGTATGGACTCTTCTAGTGTAAATCATCACAACCTAAAGTAGAGATCTGAAATAACATCTGGTGGAACCCTTCTTCTGAGTGTGTATTTCTCTTCATGTGGTAAAATGTGAGCTGGGGTGGCTAGCTTAGGGGTCACTACTGATGCCTGAAGGAGGTGGGATGAACCCTACTACAGCTGTTGTCAAGCAGCCAAGCAAACACCTACTTCATGTGTAGAATGACACGATCAGTTGTGCCAAATACACCTGGGCCTGAGGCTGTAACTCTTGAATTATCTTCCAGGTACCTGGCTGAAGAGACATCATGCATTTATCTGTCTGGCAATAATCTGGGCCTATGCTACATTCTGGGCTACGGTGCCTTTTGCTGGTGTAGGGAGCTATGCCCCTGAGCCATTTGGGACATCCTGCACTCTGGACTGGTGGCTGGCACAGGCTTCGGTGGCTGGACAGGCTTTTATTCTGAGTATTCTTTTCTTTTGCCTCCTGTTCCCAACTGCAGTGATTGTGTTTTCCTATGTCAAAATAATTTTAAAAGTCAAGTCATCCACCAAAGAGGTTGCTCACTACGATACCAGGATTCAGAACAGCCACATACTTGAAATGAAGCTGACCAAGGTAGGTAGAAAGATTTAAATCAGTTTGCTTTGCCAGGTTATAAAAGTGGGTTTGGTGAACTTCAACCATATGGTCTTCTTTCGTGCTTTGGCAGGGGGGTTGGACCCGATGATCTCTCGAGGTCCCTTCCAACCCCTATGATTCTATGAGTCTATGATTCTAAGCAGAGCACTCTGAAGGTGGTTCTTTTAGCTTTCTCAGTGTTACTGTCAAGATGGGAAAAGGCAGAAGTTGAAACATAATTTTGTGATTAGGGTACTCGAGTCCCTGAGACTGTCTGAAGCTCTGCCACAGCCTCCCTGTGTGACTTTACACCAGTCACATCATCCCCTGTGGCCCTGTTCCCACCATAAAACTCCCTTTGCTTTTAGAAGCAGTTGTGAAGAATTATTCTAAGGCATTTAAGGTGCCCAGGAATTACAACAGGAAAAACTGTTAAAAAGCAGATTATTGTAGCAGGGAAATAAAAATCTCAGACAGCTTACATTCCTCTGTTAATGAAGATATAAACCAAAGTCACTCCTGTGACATTGCAATTGTTTTTACACAAGTAACTTATCATTTAGGTTCAGCCATGAGCTGCTGATAAAAATGCGTTCAAGTGATAAAATTAATTTTCCATCTCAGACCACATCCTTTTTTCCCTTTTTGATTGAATCTATTTTCTACTTGGCAATGGTGACAGCCATGATCCTTGCTGATACTGGTTATTGTGCCAGGAAATATCTCAAAATAAAAAAACCTATGGGAACAAACCCATATTCCTTAGCTGTAAAAGATTCACCAGCCTCTGTAAGCCATGCCAGGAGGCAGACAAACAGCATCCTTTGCTTGGCTGATTGAATTTTATTACATTTTTGGGGAGCTGAACTGGAAGTTATATAATACATGGCAATAAGGGACATGTTTAAACATAGTGGAGAATATCAGCTAGATACCTGCATGGCCAGTGCTGCCAATACAGCTGATAAAACTGTCCTTGCCTTTAAAAAGGGGTGCTGCAGTGCAATACTGTTTCACAGTTATTCAGGACCCTTCCTTTGAAGAGTAATGAAAAGTTTTGATTTGAGGTTTTAGATTTATTTTTCCCATATTGGAGGGATCACGTAAAACTTCAGTGAGTTGAAACACTAGTAGCTGTCCCTTCCATCTCAGATCCAGAGTGGAGAACATACTATTGTGATATATATAAAAATATGGAAAATGAGTCCCCATCTTAACCCATTTAACTTCACAGCACAATTTATAGCAAACAGGATGTGGTTGAGATCCTTGGCTTGCACACACTGTTTCTTCAGTGACAGACAACAAAAACAGCATAAAAGAATGAAGTTTCTCTGAAAATTATATTATCATCAAGATGTGGAACCATAGGCTCCAGAAAAGGTTATGCAATATCCAAAAGCCTCGTGCTTTGTGATGAATTTTTGTTGTAATCCTGCTAACTGCCTTATTCCAAATGAGTGCACATGTACTGCCATCAATCTGGATGCAGTAACAGTCCGTCAGAGGCAGCAGTGTAATGGCATATGTTCTTCAGTATGTATTGCTGCATGATGTCACTGGAAGCTATGTCAGGCTGTGACTGAGTGCAGGCAGGCTGGTTCAGGTGAAGTATGTAAACCACAGATTTTGTCCCCAAATAGTTTTTCTTTAAGTTTTGTACTAAACATTCCTATGGCTACATTTCCTCATGTTAAGAGGAAGCCCTTTTCTCATTCACCAGGAATGCAAATGAAAAGTTTGGTAGCTATTTGCTTTTCAAAGCCTCTACAGATTCTAATGGAATGCAAAATCCACTCTGTGGTTGGGAGAAAGAAAACTGGATGTTGTACTCAATTAAACTGCCAATAGTTTCAATTCAATTTACCCAGGTAAATACAACCATTTTTTATCTGCTGGAGTGGGTATACCCAGAGACTTGGCAGCTCATGCCTTATTGAATGACTTGAATCTCACTTTTTCCATATTTGTTTTGAAGGGGATTAAAATATTTGCCATTTTTCCACTGGGAGATAGATCCCCCTTCTGGGTGCAGGCAAATTATATACATAGTTAATCAAAACTCTTCTCCCTCCTCCTGTTACCAGTGACCATCCTTGGGGCATGTTATTGGTCCCACTGGGTTTTGACAACTTCTCTTTGGGACATCAGCACAGCCTACAAGAGAGGAAGAAGCCCTGAGTTAGAACAGAGTGTTGCAAACTTTTCTCTCTTCTACTTTCATTAACTTCTTTTGCTTTTGCCTTGGTGACTGGTACTGGGTGATGCAGAAGAAGGAGCTACAGAAGGCATAGACAGGAACACACCCTCCTAAACAAACTCACCTTCAGAGATACTCAGGGTCCCTCACTCCCACACACAATCAGGACCTAATTCAGACCTGAAAACATCTACAAAGATTTCGATTTTTTAGACTTTGGAATCTGATTTCAAAGGACCTAGAATCTGGAAGACTTGGATTTAGTAATTCGTTTGTTTTGCTTCCCCAGTGTATGCTGGTTTCACTCTGGATTGAAAGAGAGACTGGATTTTTAACAATCTGAGTAATATTTTATTGGAAGAGATTGTAGAAGTGAAGGGCTCCTCAAATGAGAATGAAATAGGAAAAAAACCACCAAACCAAAACAAAGATAAATCCTGTAGGAAATGTATCCAGTTTGACTTGCATTCATTTCAAAGACCTTTCAAAAACTTTCACTGCTCTTTTATATATGCTAAAACAGAGAGTCTGTATGTTTTGAAATGACTTCCCTCCTTAAATAATTTAAATTTCATATCAAAGGATTATTATTTTCTGAGATCTCATTTGGTTTCCTCATGTTTAGCCTGACCTTACAGCATTTTTAAAGGTCTGTGCTAGGACTCATTAACTGCTCTGTGCAAGTGAAAGGAAAAAAAAGCACTAAAGAGAAATGTGTGACAGCTTTTGTTCATATTCTAAATTTATCTGAAGCGAGTCATCATTATTCTTTTCCATTCTGCCTTGTGTTCCCTTCCATTCTGCCCAGCTCTGTGCTGGGCTGTCAGGGTCTACTCTGCTAGATTAACTTCTTTCATTTTTCTTTTCCTCTCACAAGGTGGCAATGTTGATCTGTGCAGGGTTCCTCATTGCCTGGATCCCGTACGCTGTGGTCTCTGTGTGGTCAGCCTTTGGACAGCCAGATTCAGTCCCTATTCAGTTTTCAGTGGTACCAACTTTGCTTGCCAAGTCAGCAGCTATGTACAACCCAATTATTTACCAGGTCATTGATTGTAAGTTTGCCTGTTGCCAGTCAAGGGGCTTGAAGACACTGGAGAAGAAGACATCTTTGAATAAATCAAGGTAATTTGTTCTTTGAGAAGTAAAATTTAAGCACACAATGTTCCAAAAAGGTACCAACTAAGATCTATCATGCGTTGCAGCTCTAAATCTTATTTCTTGTTCTCAACCTCGACCTATGCAGGGTCTTGTTTGTAAAGAAATTCTAGTTGTAAAAAGAGAAGCAAGGAGATATTTCTTAGTTTTAGACCCAGCTGCAACTCCATTGATATAGTTGGGAATAAATCCCATTGGCTTTAGTGGTTTTTGGATCAGTCCTGTCCTCCTGTTCATTTTTTCATGTCATCATATAGGTCACCTCCAGAAGTTGTTGATGACCTCCACTGCCAGTGACTTAAATGAGAGAGAATTGTGTTAATTCCTTATGTAATTCAGCCAATTATCAGGGAGACACAGTAGTTCCTTAATGACCCTATAGGTGCCACTCACACCAAAAAGAACCCAAACCAAACAAATCAAAGTGTAATAAAGTCTCATAAAAAGTCCTCTTTTCTATTTACAACTTCCTAAGAAATCCGTGTTGACCATTAGTAAAGTTCCTGGACACACTAACTCTGCACACGAAGAAAAATGCTTCTACTTCTGCTTTATGCCAGAGAAATATCTTACTTCTGTGACTAAAGAACCACAAGATAATGATGAATGTTAATCTGACAGTATAGACTGATATGAAAGCCACAAGTGCCCTATCATATATAAGTGATTTGCAAAGCCCAGAACATGGGTGCCTTGGTACCTCATTCTTAGAGGCATAAAACCCCTTTTTATCATTCATATTATTCCCTTACCAATTCTAGCATTTCTGTTGTGTTGTCTAGAGAGGGATTCTGGTCTTCCACAGCTTCCCTTAGCAGATCTTTCTATAATCTTACATTCAGGTTTATCTCATCTGCAGAATATACAGACTTTATATCTGTTGTAACTGTTTGAGGAGGTGAATATAGTTTACCAAAGACCCTTGGCAGTTTTAGGCAAATTGGAGACAAATCTGATGTAGACTTCAGTGAATCTTTGGAGACTGGATTTGTGTTTAATCTCCATAGTATAACTCTGAAGTTCTTGTAGTTCTTCATGCTAAATGCAAGTTGGCTTTCCTAGGCCTATGTAGTGAAGAAAATGTTCTGGGAAAATCACTTCCCAGAATTAGGAACTTAACTGTCAGCTTGATAAGAATAAAATGTTTGTTGTGCTTTCTCCTTCCCATAGGATGTATACCATATCTGCACACAGAGACTCAACGGCGATGAACGAAACCCAACTGGAAGTGTGAAGGCTCATTTCACATACAGCAAATGAAAGCTTGATGACAAACAATCATACTGTCTCAAGTTCCTCTTTCTGTAAATAAATTAAAACATGAGGACACTTTTATTTTACTCCCTAGTCCTATGTACAATGTAGTTCTTTACATCCTGACTAATATAGTGCAAGTAGAGGTGGGTAAATGTTGTAAGTACTTAGAGGAAAAAGAAACAGAGAAAATTCATTTATATAAAAATTTTTTATTCACTTCAGAATTTTTGGTTTTGCACTAACAGAAGTGATATTTTGGATTATATTTTCCCATAGAGAAAGGGAAGTATTCACGAAGACCAGTTTTAATTTGCTAAAGCTAATCTCCCTAGATTCCAGCTGCAGTCACTGGAGAACTAGAGCATGAAAGAAAGGATATCTTAGAGGACAAATCACAGTCAGAACTCCATTTATCGGAGCTCCAAATCACCCATTGAAGAAACATCATCCTACTGATTTTCCCTTGAGAGTATCTCTCCAACTCATACAGCTACAAGCTATCTTAAAACCACTTTGACTTCAGTCCTTCAATATTGGGAAATACATTTTCTTTAGTCATAGCAAGATCATTAGTGCCACACTCGTACACCACAGATGGGCAGTATTTGTGAATGAGATGGGAAAGGTCTCTTGCCCAAATGCAAGCTTCATTCAGTTTGGAATGATGAAGGACTTTGTAACAAAAGCAGAACCTAAATGAAGTCGGTTCCATACAACCCAAACTGAGCAAATTAATAATTTTTTCACCTTTTTACCTTTCTCTGGTCAAAAGTGCAATGAAATGGGATGGCAATAAGCAGACAGGTTTGACTTTTTGAATGGCAGCTGACTTTTTCCACCTTGTATAGGACTTTTCACTGTTCTTTCAGATCACTTTTTAATATAAAATGACAAATCCTGCCTCAGGTCTAAGCATGAAACCAGACTCAAAGCTAGTGAATTAATGAAAAAGGTTACAGCATAGGTAACAGTTGTGTCCAACTGTTAAACACTAAGCCCTGGAAGTATAAGGATTAGGAACAATTTAAGAAAATTACAATCTTACTAAAATAAAGCTTCTAAGTTCCTAATACACTCAATAGGAAAACAATGTGTCTTGAGAAGAGCTGCAGAAAAAGGCAGCCAAAATAGTTGCATTGGATCTGAGCCATAATTATTCCCATTCTTGTCTTTTTTTTTTTTTTTTTACTTCCCTTAAGGTAGAGGCATTGCTGCAGAAAAAAACCTAGCAATTCTAATGCTAAAAATAATGATTTTGAGGTTTATATGTAATTTCTTTGGGAAGATTACGATATGATCAAAAATAAGTTAATTGCAAATCAAGAGTCTCAAAAACTGATTTGTGCTGACTGATCACTGAAAAAAGAAAGTTATGAGGGTTAAAGTTTTTGTCTCAATCATCCCATTGAGGAAAGAAAGGGTTTATGAAAGTGTTCCAGTTGTTTTCACGTTTAACATTTAACATGGCTTTTTATCATGCAGTTATCTCACAATTGTTCTTAACATATTCCCTGTCATACTAAACAGGAATTCTGTGGCTGATCTGATTGTGCCATAGTTGTTTGAAGGCATGGTTTTACTGCTACTGAATAGTATCTTGCACTGTAAGAGACACTAGAACTCCAGTTTGAGCAGGAGTTAGAGACATGTTTATACTGAGCATGTGTTCAAGAGAGGGATGATTTCCTGAATCAAGCAAGACATAAACATTTGAGCATGCAGCAGTGTAATTTAAATGCAGAATATGAATGTAGGAGCTTATGGATCTCATATGTTTCAATCACAGAAGAGAACTGGAGCATCGTCTTTGTCCTGTATGAAGCAGATCATACAACTAGCTCATGCTCCCTTTGGGATCACGGTGGTAGGGGTATTAGGTGCTTTATTATATATTCCAATTTTCAAGGTCAACTTTAAATTCAATTGAAGACTGTAGCCAGAACACAGCTTTGTCCTCCCAGGATGTTGCATCTGATAATTGATTATTGTATAAAACTGAAACATATGATCTTGGTCAGAGGTCATCAAAAAATGAGTCTCTCACTTGATTTTCAAGAAATCTTGTAAATGTTTTGCAAGTTTCAAACCTGAGCTTGGTCAAAGCACCAACAAATTAAAACCTACTCAGTGTGATGAATGAGGAGGGAATATGACCCTGAAGAATGGTTTCTTTATTGCATTTTCAATATTTCAGCCTCCTTGTTACATTAAGAAAGTCTCTCATTTTATGTATTAGCATTAAACTAAATGTTTTTCAATGAAAACAGTGCCGTCAAGAATAATACCTATAAATGGAAATCTTTCGTTATATATCCTATGTGCACGTTTAGATTGAATTGCCAAGAAGCAAAATTATCTGTCTGTGGCTTGAAAGGAAATAATTGACAAAGGTTAAGACTCCATTTAAATAATGAGCTGACCTGGGCAGTAAGATTACCCAGTGAGATTAAGTCACTACTCTGTATTTCAAGGTTACAGATAGTGAAATTATACAAAGTATGTGAACATGGAGATGTTTAATTTGGTCCTTTTCAGTAATAGATAAAGAATACCTATAAACCTTCTACAGACTTGGAAGTCTGTTGACAGTGTAAAACTGTCAAGATTTACGATGCTCTAAGAGGCACTTGAAATGAGGAAATAAGCAAACTTTTATGAAAGAAGGTAAAGTACTAAAAATGAAAGTTATGGTTGTGAGATTTCAGAAGAGAGTAGAGAGCATTTGTCCACCAGGTGAATGCAGCTGTAGCAAAATTTATTTCTCCACCTGTAATAATAATGAAAATACCCAAACCAACAAGTGGTTTGTTAAAAATATTTATGGTCACAGTGCAAGATCGCAGCCAGCAGAAGATTTTTGGCTCTGTGGCATGCAAAGGGAAAGAGAAAACTGATGTGCCTTCATATGAAGAGAGTATGATTAATGAATTGACAGGCACAGTGTTGGTTGAATTCTTTGGTGGAACTTTCCTCTTTGTTGACTGTGTATGGACAATGTCTTTTGGAGGATATCCAACATACAGGGTCATCTTGATCATGAGGATAAATCCAAATTGCTCTTAACTGGCCAGGGACTTAGTTCTTCTGCAAGTCTACATTATTAGTTTTATGATTGCATTTCTAGATCTTCCCAGCAGGGAATGTTTGGACATGTCAATCTGCATCCCTGAGGAAAGTTGCTTTGACATCATTTTAGTTACCTTTCCCAGCTCAGAATGCTCCCAGATGAGTCTTGCCCTAGGTAAGAAGTTCTTAATAAATAACAATCACTGAAAAAAACATTTTTCTCTTCCTCTACGCCCAAGACAGATAGAACTTTTATTGGTTTCCTCCACATCTACATCTCTCCAAGTTGCACAAGTCTTTGTAGTTCCCCAGCCCCAAAGAAGAACATTTAGCCACCTGAAACTGGAGTTCCTGGAGTGCCATTTCTGAGCAACGAAGGGAAGAGGCCTTTAATATCATCACCATGTTTACAGACGTTCTTGGACCATTCTCTTATTTACATGTTCCACTTGTCAGGAGGACTTGTGTTCCCTGTTAATTGGCACATGGTGCATGCAGTGAGAGGGTTATTTTTGTAACTGCCCAGCATGATCTTCCCTGCCCCAGTTATGCCTCTGTTTCACTTTATAGCTGGTGGAGTAGGCCTGGGACCTATAGGTGAGTATAAAATCTTTTTAAATACAAGGCTTAGTTACAGGGTTTCATGCTTTCATTACTTCTGAATTTAAAGAATTATTTATTAATTATGGATAATGAACCTTTACAAATCACTGAGTGTCTCAAGTAGGCAGAGAAGAAAATCCTAGAAAATTGCCACCTTGCTTATTAGAGCTCTAAGGGAGTATCAAATCAGGTAACTGAATCATCTGGATTACAGAATCACAGAATCACAGAATCATTGGGGTTGGAAGGGACCTCGAGAGATCATCGGGTCCAACCCCCCTGCCAAAGCAGGCTCCCTAGCACATATTGCACAGATAGGCATCCAGATGAGTCTTGAATATCTCCAGAGAAGGAGACTCCACCACCTCCCTGGGCAGCCTGTCCCAGGGCTCTGTCACCCTCACTGGGTAAAAGTTCTTCCACATGTTGGTGCGGAACTTCCTGTGCTCCAGTTTACAGCCATTGCCCCTTGTCCTGTCCCCACAGACCACTGAAAAGGGGTTGGCCAATTCCCCATGCATCCCATACTTAAGATATTTATAAACATTAATTAGGTCCCCCCTCAGTCTTCTTTTCTCCAGGCTGAACAGCCCCAGCTCACTCAGCCTTTCCTCATACGGGAGATGTTCCAGGCCCTTCATCATCTTCGTAGCCCTTCTCTGGACTCTCTCCAGGAGATCCCTGTCTCTTTTATACCAGGGAGCCCAGAACTGGACACAATACTCCAGGTGGGGCCTGAGCAGGGCAGAGTAGAGGGGGAGGATCACCTCCTTAGACCTGCTGGCCACACTCTTCCTGATGCACCCCAGGATCCCATTGGCCCTCTTAGCCACCAGGGCACACTGCTGGCTCATGGCCAACCTGTCATCAACCAGAACCTCCAGGTCCTTCTCCACAGAGCTCTTGTCCAGCAGGTCATCCCCCAGCCTGTACTGATACAGACGGTTATTCCTCCCCAGGTGCAAGACTTTACACTTGCTTTTATTAAACCTCATCTGGTTTCTCCCTGCCCAGCTTTCCAGCCTGTCCAGGTCTCGCTGGATGGCAGCGCAGTGTTCCTGCGTGTCAGCCACCCCTCCCAGCTATGTATCATCGGCACTTGCTGAGGGTGGAAGATGCTAACAATGGATGTGGATGGAAGATGCTGACAAATAGCAAAGGTTTAGTAGGATCCCTGAGTCAGTAAGATGGACTGTCTGTACTCTGGATCTAGAAGTAAAAGGGAATTTCAGGAGTAGATCTCTCAACATTTGTGGAATATGACAAAGAAATTTGTGATATGTCAAGTAAACATTGCATTGACGAAAACTTGACTTTTCCATAGAATGTGTTTCGGTCATAGATGGTGGATACAGCATGTTGTATAGTATATAGTTTAAGTGATGAATAATGCTTGCATCACATCAAGTATGATCCTACCTTAGTGAAAATATGAAACGTTTAGAAAATAGATATAAAACCAGAGATGTGATGGTCTTTTCAATTTACAAAAGGGGCTACACAGAGGGTTAGCATCTTAATACCAGAGGCTGGTGTGAACATCTTTCTCTTTCTGTACCAATCTTGCAAAACATCAAGAAAGGAATCTTACCTTAGTGTTTTGCATTCATGGAGGCAATTTGCAATGCCTAAAAGTGTTTCTCTGAAGCATCTGAATATCCTTGATCCTGAATTATAAGCCATTATCTTAGAATCATCAGTGTTTGGAGAACCTGCCTGTCTGCCTGCAGTTCTGGTCCTCAAGACTAAGGAAACCTTTAGAAAAAGTGTAACAGGCAAGGAAAAAATAAGCAATGGAAGCTAAGAGAAGAATATGACAGGGTTAAGCTAAGTAGCCTAGAAGAGGAAAGGTCTGAGAGTAAGTTATATTAGTCTATAAATAGCTTTAAGGCAATAATAATGTAAATGAAGGAAGGGAATTATTCACAATCTCAGAAGGTGATAGAATGAGAAATCAAAGCTGGAAGCTAAGACAGGAAAAGCTGAGATGGGATTTTTTAAACCAGAGGAACAATTAAGCTTTGGGGGAGATCTTAAGGGGAGAAGATAGGACACGATTTACCAGATATTCAACAACAGATTAGCTAATCACTAGCAGAAATCGTTTATAACTGGACATACTGCTAAATGGCCACCATTAGTTCTGATGACTGATTTTTCTGAACAATTTCCTAATTTAAATGTCAGTAGGATCTCACCACAGGATCTGTCTGTGCTGCTGGGGAAAGGACCTTACTGTACAGACAGGCAGGTTGTATACACTGAAACCAGCTCTAAAATACCTGTCATACACTGAGACTCCCTTTCTGATTAAATTGTTTCAAAACTGAAAGTTGGTGCAATGCAGTGGCATGTGTAGATGCCAAGTTAAACTTTGTTATGAAAGAACTAGCTTTGCTTTCTCAGTTATTAGATGAGCTTTTCAAAGAGGTGTTGTTTTGCAACACTTGGAGTTCAAGATAAAATAAATTACTGTAATTTCTGCACTTGAAAATTTCTTGGAATAAAATATTTTCAGTTATGCTATTGAGCATTTGAGAATAGGATAATGAATCTGGAATCTCAAAGTGATTAAAATAACTGCAGGGAAATTACATGAGAGAATTACCTTTAGAAAAACGTTTGTTAGTGGTTTGTGACCTAAATTTTCATTCTTAGAGTTTATACTTCTAATAGAGTAAGATTTACAAAGATATCAATAGACTTTTACTGATACTGACTCAAAATAAACTGAATTTGATTATCATCATTAAGCTTAGGTGTATTCATTGTATAGAAAGATGTTCCTACTACTGAGTGTATGCCCAATTAAGAAATTTTTTCAAGTGTAGTTTTCATTGTGTGTGTTATATTTATTGTTTCAGCTTGTTGTCCAGAGAACTGTATTCACATTTAATGTCCTCATCTATGTGTAGTATTGTAGAGCAAGAAATCACAGTCACATCTTATCTAGATTTCTCCTCTATTTAGGGAATCAAATTCCTTATTGCTGAAGTCTATGATTTACAACTATTTCAAGTTTCTTTTGTAAAAAAAGGATCTTGTGTTTCCTATTTGTGTTGCATGTTTTCCACCAAAACAGCCTTACCAGTCTTGCTGGAGTTGCACCTGGTTTACAATGCCTACAATCAACGGTCTGGGTCCATAGGGAAGAGGGGAAGTAGGCAGTGGCTGGGCATCTCTCTCAATTAGAGATAAGATAGATCAGGAGCAACCCCACAGAAATCAGTGGACTGGTCATGCTCTGCAGCTGTGATAAAAAGAAAAGGAGAAAGCGCCTTTTCAGCTTTATGGGAGCATGCTGGACCTGAGAAATGCCAGATGTATTGACCACTTTCAAGAGGATAGTCCTCCAGCCCTGACTTGGATAACTAACCTTGATCTGAGGGGAGGTACTGACTGCAGTAAGGATTTAACTTGGCCACTAGCATAAAGGTGAGGAAAGCTGAAGGCCACTTTGTTCCTGTTGCTGAGTGATTTATCTGTGGTCTGCTTCATTATATTCTTTTAAAAATGCACTTAACCTCCCTGAGGCCTACCGGACTACACAGCTTAAGTATCAGTAATCACATGTTGGTATAACAAGCAACATCCAATGCAGCTGTAAGAAATTAATACAGAACTTTCTAGAATACTTATTACTGATTTTTTTTTGGTATACTGGAGCTCAAAGTGTCATGGAAGATCTGAATATGATCCTTAATGAGCTCCAGAGGTCAGAGCAGTAGAATAGTTTATAAACTGCTGCAGTCATGTAACTCACAGTATGAAATTCAATGGTTGGTGCCCATAAATGTTTCCAATGCGTTGTGTGTCAGTGCAACGTCCTGGAACTGCAATCAACAACATAAGAGAAAATTTATGGAGTGAACCTGTAAATAACTGTGTAACTTCTCCAGTGGTGTTGCTGAGTCAATATGTTCCTAATATATAGCACAGTGTTATGAAACAGTAAAGAACCTAACTTACTGACTGCACTTAACACCAAGGGACACTTTGCTGTCATTGTATTGGAAAAACAGATTGGTTATTTTCATTCTTCTCTGCCCTTTTTTACTCTTCTGAACACACCACCAGATGGGTGGCATCACGGGCAGACTTTATTTTCTGCACTTTGTTGTCTGAATGTGCTTTCAAATAAAGCAGGAGAACAGTGCTGTTACCTGTTGTTTCATCTCCGGGTTTTGATCACAAAGTTGTATGTCTTCACACCAAGGCCGCTTTCGATGCCGTTTAAGTGCAAGCTGCAATCTGCACTTGTCTGTAGTCAAATGCTTTGCCATGGCTGCTGAAAGAAGGTGAGGTCCATTGTGTTGTAATGAGCAGCACCCAGAGCCTAAGGTTAAGAGGTTGTTTGTCTGTCACCCTAATTAAAATGATTCCCTGAATAAGGAACAAAATACTTTCTCTACCTCTTTTGCCCTCTGCCCTCCATGACCCCAAAAGACAGCCAGCAGCTCTGGCCAAGGGGTCTTACAAACCAAGCTGCAGAAGGTACCACGGTTTGGGCATCCTGACCCAGTAGAGTGCTACCTGAACAGGTTTTTAATACGCTCTTCCCTGTGGGAAGCTTCCCTTACTAGTAGCTCTGCCCTGCTCTTCTCTGAGAGAGCTTGAGGGGATTGAAAGCTGGGGAGAGGGGATCATCTTCCCTTTTCTGTTCATCTGGCAAAAGGCGCAGAGTGGAAAGCCTTAGCAGGCAGTGCTTGCAGTGGGTAAAGTGGTACAGGCAGGTAGAGGCCTTCAGGAGCCTTCCTCCCAGGCTCATCCTCTCCCCTTCAGTGGTAATCTGTCCATAAATCTGGCCAGCCAAGGCTCAGAACCCACAGGAGATCACACCAGCGCAAAGCTGGAGGCCAGGTGGTATTGACTGGATGTGCCAGTGTTTCAATCTCATTTTGCTCTGTCCTCACCGTGAGCTCAGCTACAGTCAGAAATCACAGAATCACAGAATAACAAGGTTGGAAAAGACCTTTAAGATCATCAAGTCCAACCATTAATGAGATGGGAGAAACTGTGAATGTAGGGACTGAGCTGGAAAATTGTACCAAGCTGCTGCCTGTGCTCCTGGCATGCCGCGTCTGCTCCGTGCCTGTGCATCTCCAATGCTCTGCCTCAGAAGAAATGGTGGAAGAGGGAAAGACCTGGGCAAGGGCAGAAAAAGCCCTGTTACAAGGCATGGAACAGCTTCTGTATGATGACAAGTTAAATGGGCTCGCCAGGGAAAAGGGGGAAGGGTATGGGATACAGTGTGGACCACTGATTGCATGGGGAGGGGAAGAGCAACCCATGTATGATTTTTTTCATGGCACAGAAGTTGGAAGGCACCAAATGACATGTCCCAGTGTAAAACGAGCAAGCTCGAGGCCCAGGAAAGAACATACATTGTCCTGTCGATGGCAGCGCATCATTAAGTGGCAGGGGGGCACTTACCCTGCAGCAGAATTTGGGCCACCACTGCCGGATGTGCAGAGGTGCTTCCTGATCATACAAAGGCAAAGGTACAAAGGGACTTTTCTATAGGAGCCATAGGAGCTCTTCCTGGCAGGGTCTGGTCCCACAGAGGTGACCTACAGCATATTACCTGACAAAGTGTTCAAGGATGCTTGAACAGACTTGCTTTGATGGCCCTGGAGAGAGGTGCTCCTCCCTACATCGCCAGAGTCCACCTAAGCTGAGAACACTGTGCTTTGATTTCATTGATGCAGGTTTAGATCCGATGACAAGTATTTCAAAGCACTGAAGAAGGTGCTTTGTCTTTCTTTGAAGGTCATGCCTATAAATGGCATAAAAATAGTTCTTTGTGTGAATCAGGGGTTATTTCTATTAGCTTTCTTCAAAGCCAGAAGAATGGATTTATTTTTTCCCCTTCATTTCATAGCTGTTACTCTGATATTCTGTATTCTGAAAAAGAAACAACAGGTTTTGTTAAAAAATAAAAAAAAGAGCAAAAAAGTTACTTTTAGATCAGTAGGAAAACTATAAGATCAGAGAGAACACCATAACAGATGCACTCTCCATGGAGATTTGGAGATTAGTGAGGAGCTTTTGGCTTATGGTAAGCTTTTTCTGTAGTGGAAGCTGAAAATAAAAGGAGAATTTAATCAGGATTTAAAAAAAAGAAGAGGTTCTGGTGCATGTAAAACTTAGGTGTGGATGTTAAAGAACCAGGATTTGCAGCTAGCAGTCAAACAGGGGTTTGATTCACAATATAAAGTACTGGTTTCACTGTTGTATTAAATGAAGGTTTGCTCTTTATTGGAGTTTAGGAGTAAAACTCTGTGAACCATGAGTACTTTGAAAGCCAGAGAGGGACTTTTTACAAGGGCATGTAGTGATAGGTTGAGGGGTAATGGGATTAAACTGAAAGAGGGTGGATTTAGATTAGATACAGGGAAGAAATTCTTCCCTGTGAGTGTGGTGAGGCCCTGCCACAGGGTGCCCAGAGAAGCTGTGTCTGCCTCTGGATCAAGACCAGGTTGGATGGGGATTTGGGCACCCTGGTCCAGTGGAGGGTGTCGCTGCCCATGGCAGAGAGTGGGATGAGATGGGCTTTGAGGTCCCTTCCAGCCCAAACCATTTCTGTGATTCTGTGATTCTATACTTCTATGACTGGATGGTGGAGCAATCAGGTGATGGAGTCTGTGTTTTGGGTCAAGACTGAGTTCTTAAAACCCTCTCTACATGAGACTTATCCCTGCTTGGTAGGAGCTGTAGTCCCTGAGGGTGCAGGGCTGCAGTAAATCGGAGTCCAGCCAGGCCAGATATAGGCTCATAGAATTTTTGAATAACAGGAAAACAAGTGTGCATGAACCCATCTTTCATTTCACTGACATTTCCCCAGGGGTTCAGCAGGTGGGAAGGATGGTGGACTGATAGGGGGGCAACTCATCTTTTAGGTACATAATGTTCTAAGAAGATGGGTATTCACATTGTGGGAGTCAACTTTTAGGATATTTCAGAGTGGTCACCACAACTTAATTTTTGATTTAGATTTTTTTTCCCCCAATTCCTTCTCTTTCCTTTTGACTGATAAATAGAAAAACAACAAAATCAGAAAGGGAGGTGACTCAATTGGACAAAGCTTGAAGTGTGTTGCTCACTGATGTCATTCCTCTGGGGTACTATTTTTTATCATGTGACTCCTTTGTAAGTTTGATTTTGTGCTGATAGAGAAGGATAAATTTTGATTTGAGCTATGCTGCCTATAAATAACTTTTCAGGTTTTATTTCTTCTTAAAATATTTGGAAGTATGCAGTTGTTTTTCCTCTTAGCTAAATATTTTGTGGAAAACTGTGTGCATTAGTTTTCACTTGGAATAGTGCATCTTTGATTTTAAAGGAATATTTTAAAAAAATGTAAACTAAATGAAATATATTTGACTATATGGAAGGAAAACTGTGGTGGACTTGAAGGCTATGCACATCCAATCAAATATCAGGCTTTAGTCAAATTTGGCTCTTTTCCTGAATTCCTCACATATATACCCAGTGTTATCACGATGTTTTCCCTATTTTCTATTAGGATCTTTGAGGGCTTTTGTTGAGATCCAGAACAGCAAGTTCTGGGGTGCGTGAAGAGCAAGGGGACAATGGTTCAGCTACCTCTTCCCTCCCACTGGGAAAAGGGTTTTTATTCAGGATCTGCTGTATTTCAAAGACTCTTGAACACATGCCTGTACAGCTAGTTCCTCAATTTTTCTCTGGCCCAGCTGCTACTTAATTCTTTAGCCAAAGTGAGTTGTTCTTCTGAAGAGTCTGAGAAGTAAAAATTGATACTCACATCCATATCTTTTCAAGAAATATTCTTACTTTCTCCTCATCAATCTAAAGACAACCTTCATGCAAGAAGGATTCTGGTCCAAAGCATTACACTGAAACCCTGAAAGAGCTACCCCAGAACCATGTGCAAACATTTTTTATAGGGATGTAAGTCTCAGTTTCTACATTTCTGAATGTCTTATTCATTATATTCACTCTCAATGACCAGAGTAACTCTCAATGAAATCAGAGTTTGCTAAAATTTTGTCCTAGGAAAATCAATGTCTTCAATACCATGTCGAAAGAAAAATCTTTTATCAAGGGATCCATTAATTTAAATAGAGAGGAATAGAATATTCATCTAATATGTAGAATCTTTCCTGGAATAATTCTGTGGGTTTTGAAATCCCTACGTACAGTGCTGGAAAGGTGTTCAGGGTTTCTGTACGAATCAATAGCCATAGGATGTAGTTTTGTGCCTGTCTCAGGAACCAATGTGAATTACTGCTATACGAAGAAGAAAATCAGAAGAAGAAAAAGAAAAGAACAGAGAGGAAAAAAGATGAAAATGATACTCTGGCTGAAAGCAGTTTGCTTCTCTGTATCAGGCTTGCAGTAAGGTAGATCTGGGGAAAATGGAGAAAATAAGAGTTTTCTTTTTATGCAAAGGAAATAGAATAAAAGATGAAGGCATCATGAATGATGCAGAGATGAAACTGCCAGCTTTAAATAAGGTAGGGTTTGAAGCTGGGGTTTCCTATTCCTGTTCCATTCTCAGCCAATGCATAGTCTTCCAGAAGGTGCAAAATATGTCCTGGATTATAGTTGTATGGAGATTTGCATAGAAATTGGTTGCCATTAATGCTCTAATGCATCGTGGTCATCTTCAGGAACACAGGGTACCTTGTGGCATTTTAGAAACAGTGAGGAAAAGATGATGTCAGCTGCTGTTGTGTGCTGAACTGGACTTAACGGAGTGAAATGCACTTGGTTATCCACTGGTCGCTCCAGCCTCTCTGTCTTCATGTTCTGTCACTGGCGTACCGGTGCAGGACCTGCATACCCAACCACCCACCTGCTTTCTACCAATACACCATTCCTGTGGCACAACATGAACAGAGAAGCCTGTGAGTACAGAACAGATGATTACAAGCCCAATAGTGGATATACTTTGACTGAACTCTGAAGAGAAACAGAAAGAACTTTCTGCTGTGCAGAAACTGAAGTATGCTAAGCTGACTTTACATCTGCTTTGTGCTTTCCTTGTGCACAGCTTGAAGGGTGGGACAGTTTCATGGCCATACTAACTCTTCCAAGGTCACAATGACTCTTAAAGACAGGCAAGCAAAAGCACCTGCAGCGCACTAATATTTTTGGCTGCACTCCAACACTCCCTGTTTGGTTTGGGGTATTTTTTGGCTTCCATTGCCTCCATCTCATGAGGGAACTGCCTTTATTCCAAAGGTTTGTCTGAGCTTCAGTGTCAGTTTGACTTTCTTATTGCTAGATTGAGCAGTAGCCCACGGGCTATGCCACTGGGCAACCGCACAGTTTCTTACCACTCATTCCTCCCCCATCTATAGAAAGGGATTGGGTTAAGGCAAGCACCCCTCCAGGGATACTGCTGGGAATAATACCAGAAAGGGCTGTATGGCACTAAGGCAAGATACAGCACAATAACAATCATGTTGAGTGTCATAAACACAGCCCAGATTTGGTGCCATAGCCAGAGCCTGTTACTCCCAGAGCATTTGCTTCAAGACCTGAAGAACAGAAGCAAGAACTCTGCCCGCAGAGCTATTTACAGAAAGGCTGTATCTCACTGAGAAATGACAGCAAGAGAAAGGCTTCCATGTGAATTGCTGAATAGAAAGAGACATCATCAAGTAACAGATTTATTTCTGTATAGGTAGGTATAGAGGGACTTAAATTCATCACTGTCAAAGCCATGCTGGGAATATATCCTCAGCCTGCCACATTTGTGAGCACTAACATCAGAGACAGGGATGCTTTCAGGGATGCATTAAGCTCTGCTGTTTGAAACTGGGATACACCATTCTGTGGATATACAATGGGCATGTAACAGGGGTTAAGCCTTTTTGAAGAAACAGTGTTTAGAGCACAGCCGACAAATCATTCAGGTTTGGCACAGGGAATGCCTTCACAGAGGGTCCATTGAGATAAGAAGAGACGCCATAAATTCATGTAGCCAAGCAGGGCCTTCCCACAAGGTTTTGCTTTGTTCTCTAGCTCCACTTCCATTTTTCCCTTCTCTGGAAAATTCTTCCAGCCCTCATTTGTCGCAACGTTTCATTAATTTTCTTATTCTCTGTGCAGACACAAGCCAGGATAATGTTTTTATTACATTATAGTCTCATTTTGGAAATGTTCCTTTCAACCTGCTTTTGTAGAATAGCTTATATATTTTGCTTAAATATTGCAAGTCTGTTTATATCAGCAAGCAGGATTTTTTTTTGGCTTTGGATAAACACTGAAAGATACACCAGTGGGAAAAATGTTTTAGACAAATAAAAAGTGACAGCAGATATCTTATGAAGAGCAGCTTATTAGGATTTCATTCTTGCAGGCTTCCATAAAGAAGAAAAAAAAGGTGTAATTCATCTTCAGAGAGATCGGTTTACTATATTTGCTTACCTCCATGTAAAGCTCCTTTGCTTATTAGAGGATGACAACTGGCTGAGAAGGATGCAGTGGAGAAGCTAGAGGAGGACAGGCTATTTTTCTCTTTCTTTGTATGAAATGAGTCCAAGGTCAAGTTCAACAAAAGGTAGGAGAGTGTGACACCTCTAATAGATTTGTATTAAAAAAAGGGACATGCTTGGCAAAGGTGTTGCTGGAAGAGAAAAAATATAGACTCTGAAGTGTATGAAAGCGCTTAAGAATGGAAAGTTATTGTCCAGAGAAAAATCTCTCTGCTAATCACAGATTTCTTTCCTCCTCTGCTGTTCATAGGGAGCACGTGTAAGTCAGAATCAAAGGAAGCATTAATAAACTTAGAGGCTTACCACAGGAAAGACCATGTTCATTCAAACAGACTGATATGCAAAGTGCTGCCAGCTAGATGGCATCAAAAGCTGAATTGAAATACCCATATTTAATGTGCATGTAACCATTAACATGTGCACCTTTAGGATGCCTGTCCTACGAGTGATAGAAGTCCAGGGTAAAATCCAAATGAAGTGAAGTCCGTGCTGGGTAGCTGTTCCCAAAGTTTCCCTGAACGTGCCATTTCTGCTCTCAGAGCTTTTCCTGCAATGCCACAAAGCCAGAATAAGTCTCAAACAACTTTTCGTCTGTGCATCAGTTTCCCCCAGAGCTTGATCCACTACTGATAGAGGAGACTGCAACCACATGTCCCAGGGACAGCCAAGCTTCATCAGCAAGGCTGAGCTACTTCCTCACAGTGGTGTGGGGAGACATCAAGATATCCCTGCAGGTTAAGCAATGGCAGCTGGCTGCTAACTTCAACGTGGGGTGGCAACAAGCAGCTTTTTCAACAGCAGCTGAGTGTGAGCTCTCTTCCTCCAACCCAGAGCAAAATCACTGTAACTACTGTGTCCTTTTACTGAGTCTGGCAGATGTTTCAGAGGAGACTCAGTTTACAGTTGTATAAATACAGAACACAATAAATGAATCAATGAATAAATAGAAATCAGGGTAATGTGTTTTAAGCACTGATCTTACTGTTTGCAGGGCATGTAGCATGAGGATGAGTGGTAATGGTTTTAAGTGAGAGCAGGGCAAGCCTAAATGAGATGTTAGGAAGAAGTTTTCACTCTGAGGGTGGTGAGACACTGGAACAGGTTGCACAGAGAGGTGTTATGAACATAATGGATATATATATGATAACATATAACATAATGGATATACATGCCAAAAAGAAAGCTGGGGAAGAATTGTTCACAAGGGCATGTAGCAGTAGGTCAAGGGGTAATGGCTTTAAACTAGAAAAGGGGAGATTTAGGTTGGATAGTAGGAAAAAGTTCTTCAATATGAGGGTGGTAGATCACTGGAACAGGTTGCCCAGAGACGTAGTGAATGCCCCATCCTTGGAGATATTCAAGGTCAGGCTTGATGGGGCTCTGAGTGACTTGATCTAATGAAGATGTCCCTGCTCACTGCAGGGGGGGTTGGACAAGATGACCTTCAAAGCTTCCTTCCAGCCTAACAGATTCTATGATTCTAAGATCTTGATTAAGAGTTGAAACATTATGGAGGGAGCAGTGCATTTCCCATTCCTTTTGTCTTTAGTTTAAAACCCTTTAAGGAAAGTGGTTTAGTTTTAAATATTCCTGTGAGGAGCAGGAGTTGGACTCGATGATCCTTATGGGTCTCTTCCAATTTCAGATATTCTATGATATTATGAAAATACAGCTTAGCCATATGTGCAAATTACTGGCTATTCTATAGGAGGAATTGAGTGATGCACAATGATGATGATATGGAAAAGGCCAAAGGCAGAGGCCTGACTTAACCTAGTGAGCTTCTGCAGATATGATGTTGAAGGATAGATGGAGATAGCTGATTGCCTTTTGGAGGGCAAAGGAGATTAATTTGTCACTTGAGTTTTATCAAAAAACAGTTCCTCATTTTGAGCTAGCTCAGTCTAAACCACTCAGTCTTCTTCGTTTTGTTTTGATCAATTAATGGGACAGTAGAAGGACAAATTCAACACTCCATTTCGTTCATTGAGTTGTTTTCTTGCACTTGGGCAAGAGAAACCCTGTGTTTTTCTGCAAGAAGTATGACCAAGTGAGAATACAGCTGTTTGGCAGTGTCTAATGTGATCTGAGAAGGTCACAGGGCACTGCCTGGGTACAGTCAAACTGCTCCTGTCCAAAAGCATGTCAACATTGTATTGCGCCTGGGGGAACAAGATTCCTTGTGACATCAAGTCTTCTTCTGCTTTATAGTCAGTGTTTAAAATTCCAGAGGTAACTTGCAAATGTGATGTGTGTGGGAATATTTGTATGTGGAAAACCTGGTTTTGTTACAGAACATGAAGAAGGGAAATGTGGCTTTTAATTGCTTTGTGATAGGAGTATTAATGCAAAAGCTTAAAGGTTTCAGACACCATGGATTACGATTAAGAACATGAGAAGTTTTCTGTCTTCTTCTGTAACTCTGTGTTTCAGGAAAAGAAAAAAAATCTGGAAATTGTTTAGGCAGGAAAAGCCTCTTAAAAACAGCAACAATAGAACTAATGATACAAACAGAGAGAAGTATTTAGCTGGAAAATCCAAATGCATACAGATCAGCCTAGCTGAATGGAGTATAACCTAGCATGAAGCAGGAATTAGATAAAGACATTCCTGAGGCCACAAGCATCATTTTAGAAGAGTGCAGTGGCAGAGAATTTACCACAAAGCTTAAGAGAAGACAAGGGAATAACATTTTTCAAAAAGAGGAGGTGTGATGATTTCCATGGGGTAACCTTCCTTCTGCCTGTAGCAGTGTAACAAAGAAAATGGAAAATAACCAAAAGCAAGCAGTTGCATCTCATTATTCATGAGGTGTAATACCTGTTTCCTCAAACAGAATTGTTGATGGATGGACACTGTTCAAAATGGGATTTTTTTCCAATTGTTTTCTGCCACTGAGTTTAATAAATCATGATTGTTCATCACCACTTCTTTT